>CM045911.1:701395-1901395 GCA_025169955.1 Salix arbutifolia
ATAATTAATGAAAGGCTAAAAATATTTTAGAAACTTTAACAAAAGGAAAAAAAATATCATTGCCATTACTGTCAAAAACAATAAAAATTATTAAATTGTACGAAGGAAAAAAAACATTAACAAAAGAGGAAGCAAGAAAAACAATTAAATTATTATTAATATTATTATTATTATTATTATTATTATTACTATGATTATTATTATTATTATTATTATTATTATTATTATTATTATTGTGTTAAACACACTTATATATACATGGACAAAAGTTGGGGTTATATTAGAAATTTTATTTGTTAATATAAAATTTTATTATTATTATTATTATTATTATTGTGTTAAGTATAAAATTAAAATTCGAAGACAATTTTTTTTTTATGTCATCCGATTTATTCATTATATGATTATATTAAATGCATTTAAGAATACTGATATTAAATTTTTTTTATTGAAAAAATCCTAGGTTATGTTTTCTTCTCCCCTATATATATTCCCATGAGATAATATTCAATAAATATTAGAACATATAATTAATGAAAGATTAAAAATATCATAGAAACTTTAACAAAAGAAAAAATAAATAAATATCATTGTCATTACTATCAAAACAATAAAAATTATTAAATTATACGAAGAAAAAAAAAACATTAACAAAAGAGCAAGCAAGAAAAACAATTAAATTATTATTATTATTATTATTATTATTATTATTATTATTATTATTATTATCATTGTTGTGTTAAATACAAAATTAAAATTTGAAGACAAATTTTTTTTATGTTATCCGATTTATTCATTATATGATTACTGTCAAAACAATAAAAATTATTAAATTATACGAAGGAAAAAAAAAACATTAACAAAAGAGGAAGCAAGATAAACAATTAAATTATTATTATTATTATTATTACTATTATTATTATTATTATAATTATTATTATTGTGTGTTATATTAGAAATTTTAAAAAATAAAAGTATAAGGGTTGAAATGAAAATAAAATACAAAGGGATTAAAATAAAAAATTAAAAGTTTAAGGGCTGAAATGAAAATCAGATTTATTAATATTTTCCATCAGAGGACAAATTTGCAAAAAATGGAAACTACTGTACCGAATATATTAAGCATTTTCAACCCAATCCGGAAATTAAAAGAAGGAGGACCGAAGTGAAACATTCACATTTAATTAATTGCAATTGAAGGACCCAATCGAAGGAATTCAAAACTTGTATAACTGAAATTAAGCCAAACTGCACAGTATATAAAACAATTAAAAGTACAGGGACCGAAGTGAAAGTATACAAAACTCGGGGGGCTCTTCTGCACTTTGACGTGCAGGAGAGAGAGAAACGGTGCAACCGGCTTTAACCGGCCACCGACGCGTCCACGGCCCACCTTGTTGACAAACGCGCCGCACCGGGAGGAAGACCAAGAGGAGGCGCACCGGATTAGGCGCCGGTATCCCATTTACGGCCACCGTATCATACCGCACGCGCCACCTGAAAGGAGCGTGAGGGAGAATACCGTGTTTCGCGTGCACTGCACGCGCCTGACAGAATTTCGAAAAATAAATAAATAATAATGGTCAGTTACCGTTATAACCCTGTCCCTAATTAATACATTTTGTCTTATTAGGGGTTATAATCGTATTTAGCCATTTAAAAAAAAACCCATGCGGCGGACCGGACCGAACCGGACCGGTACGGACGCGCGCAATTACGCCTTTAACCCTCAGCCGAAAACGCTATTTTGTCTTATTATCAGGGCTAAAATCGTTACTACACTGTTCATAGGCGGAAAAAACAAAAAAAAAAGGGTGGACGAACTCGCGCGACACACGGATGAAAAAGCTCGCGTCCACAGTGATTTGTGAGTGTGTGCACAGTGTTTTTTACTGTTCATTTCTTCATTTTGTTTTAGTTATTAGTTAATATCAAAATCCTTCAGCACAATAATGTTCTGCGAGAACAATCCTTCAGCACAATATTGCATAAGGAATGAATTTATGATCTTTTAGTTAATAAATACCTGAATATAAACATCAAATACTCGTCTTCCTAGACTGTAGTGGGATCTGTTAGCCCTCATTACAATCTCTGCAAAGTGCAGCTTGACAGTGTAATTCCCATTTGCCAGACAGGGAATGTAGTATGTGAGAGACGAAGGCGTAAGGCTTGCATTTGTGTACAGTACAGAGTTGTCCATTGTGAGTATGGACATAGTTTGAGCTATGTAGCTATCCGAGGAAGGTTTAACATCCCAAATATGTCCTGTGGTACTTTTTTGCCAATCACGTCCAGTGGAAACATATTTTGCTGCACCTCCTTTCTCATCATCTGCTTCGTAGGTGGTTTTTCCAATGATGGCTACTGGTCCCCCACAATTTATGTGCACTGAATATCGCTCTATACATGGACATAAAAATATTCAAGAAACAATCAAACACAAAAGCAAATTAAGATTTTGTGATGCAGGAGCATCCTTTTCCTCCTGAAATTGAAATCGTGGTGGGACCCACAGTGTAAAGGCCCACGCAATTAAATGGTCCTAGAACCTTTAGATTTATGACAGAGACCAAATTATCTGGTGAATATGGGAATAAGATTTGATTTCTTTCCAGAGGTGGATGATGCAGAGCATCTTCTTCCTCTTGGGATGGAAATCCCAGTGATTGAATCCATGATGGTGTAGCCACACACAAAAGGACTATCAACGGAGTTCATGACTGAGATGCTATAAAGTAAGAATACCTTTAGAACAAGGTTTCAGGCACTCAACAGGTTTCCTGAAAAGATTTGCCAGATAGAATCATCAACTTATTTAAAAGAAATGACAAAGAGAAGAAAATAAATGAACTATGGCACGCAAAGAAGAGTTAAGTTTTGAACAGTTCCATCCCCAAGTACTTTTGAACAGATTTCTGGCACGCAAAGAAGAGTTAAGTTTTGTAGGTTATGAAGTGAATGGTGATGTAAAAAGACGCTGACTTTCAAAATCAAAGGTAAGGCAACGAAAATAAAATCAATCTTACAGTGTTTCTCTACATTGTGGTTCCGAAGTAAACTTGTTGTAAGAAAGATCGATTGAGCTGCACACAAAGATAGCTTCCTTAAACATTCAGCCAGTATTTTTAATTTTTATAGAAAATTGCATGCACATGTTATAGACAACAAGACAGAAGAGATGAAGACATTTGGGACAAATTGAACATGTCCTCTCCTCACGTCCCTTCTATTTTTAAAAGATAAAAATTCAATCCAAAACTACAATAAATATATCTCAAATTTATTTTTATATCTTCATCTTCGCCCTATTGTATATGTCCCTTCTATCCTAGGACATTGACCAAATGAAACCTTGGACATAGTTTGATCATTCACGCACAGCTCTGGAAACTGGGAAGGATCATTTGTTTATCAGCTTCTCTTCAGGATCGCTCTTCAAATACTAGGGCATATTAATAAACCTACAGACACGTAACTGTTATAGGATGAGGGAAACCTGAAGTTCATGATTAAGCTTTTGGGTTGAGAATGTTAGGATAAAGGCGAGCCCAAGTTGATGATAATTTTTGTCTTTCAGGGGAGAATTATTAGATAAAATAATCAACAATTGTAATTGAGTAAAAAGAAAATATATTACGAACTCAAATCTCAAAAATCATTATTCGTATACAGAAATTAAGAAAAATAACATACTAGCGATTATCTCTTGAGCTGATCCAATCTGGGATGGGCCCCGTAAGATTGTTCCATGTAAGATACCTACGCAGAAAGTAAGAATTGTCATTTGCTTGAACATTTGTCCAAGGGTATCATTGCAAATGAACATTTATCATCATATTTGTCATACTCGACTGAAGACTAACTTGACACAAGGATTGAGTCCTTGGATCACTTCAGGTCAGCAGTTTTATTTAAACAAATACATTTTGTTCCATTTTGTTCCAATCAGGTTGGGGCAGGGTTTGGCCAAGTCAAACGGGTTTGGCAGTTCTTCCATTTTTATTTAAACAAATGCATTTTCTTCCATTTTTGTCTTACAAGATATTGACCCCATCAGGTGTGGCAAGGTTTGGCAGTTCAATGTCTTGTATGGTTCAACTGGAATCTCAGTCCCAATGAGGCTCCGAGTCCTGGAGTTTCCAGGTTGATTTGGTTGGTCCATCTAGGTTTAATAAAGATGTTTTTATATAGCAAACACTAATTTCAGAAGGTACACTTACATTTTCTCCAAGCTTGGTAGGCCATCAAAACTTGGTGCATCAAAACTTTGTGGAAGTAAACCACTTAATCTGTTGAAACTGAGATCTCTGTTTTTGAAAAGAAGAGAGGGGAAAAAATGTAAAGGCCGAGACAACATCAACTGAGAACCATTATAATGCAACATTTAGAAATTTATTTACAAATAATAATTTAGCTGCAATATAAAGTCAGCAGCTCTAAGTATCCATGAAATTCACACTTCAATCTTCATGACAACATGGATGATATATATAAGGGATAGAGTAAATTACAAAATTTTCAGCTGCGACTTATTGGTCAAATATTCTGGAAATTTTCCTAACAAGTTGCAGTTGCTCAACATCCTGCAATATACATTAATTTCATGTGAGCTAAATATTTATGTTGTAAATTAACTATGATCCTGATATGAGAGTATCAACTGCAAGAACAACTCACAAATACTTAATGCCTGCTATAGGGTCTAGGTTGGGAATCTCTAAACCATTTCCAAGTAAGCTGCTTATTCTTCTGCTCAATATTAGACAGCATAAAAATGTGTGATGTTCAAGATTAAAGTGAAACTGGGACAATAAATTTAAAACAAACATCTTACAGATCAGTTAGAGTAGTCAAGAGATAAATGTTTGAAGGAATGGGTCCAGTGAAACCACCAGCTTGGATCTCTCTGTCAATACAAAATTAAATGGGGGTTAAGGTTCTTCTTTCGTGACGAGACTCCGATCTTGTGGTAGAAATTAGCACATACAATACATCAAGTTGTTTCCAGCTCAGAATAAATTCAGGTATTCTTCCAGTGAAGTTATTCCTGCTAAGCCGACTGCATTTGCCCGGACAGAAAACACAAAATCAAGAAACTTGGAGAGTAAAGAGATGCATCTGTAATATCAAATACTGCAACTAATTAGTAATAATAACCATGTGAAATGAGAGCTTACAGTTCCTTCAATCGGATCAGATTAGCGAGAGTCGAGGGTAGCTCTCCACTAAGATTATTGGCACTGAGAGTTCTGCAATCACATAAAGAGAAAAAAACTTAGCATTCAATAATCAGATAGGACTTAATTTCTAGTACAAAAGGTTGAATGAACTGACAGATTCTCCAGGTTAACCAAGTCTCCAAGCTCAGGGGGGACAGTTCCAGAAAACATATTGTTCTCAATGCTCCTGTGCATAAATGTCAACTCTCAGGATTACTCCTGACTAAACAATTGTACAGAATTTAAATAAATAAAAACCAAGAGATTGACTGTTAGGAAATGCATACAAGTATCTAAGTGTGGTAATCCTTCCCAGATAGCTAGGAATTTTTCCACTCAACCGATTCACGCCGAGAGACCTGTAGCTTATTCAATCTATTAATTAAATAATTACGAGTAAGCAATTCCTTGGCTAGAAAACATGAATGCAGTATTTTCTTACAATATTTCGAGCTTGGTAAATTGCCACTCAGGTGGTATATTGCCACTCAGGTAGTTGGCCCAAAGATCTCTACAGAGACGATAGAGTGCTGATAAAATCTAATCATACGATACGATACGATACAAATTCATGGTTCTCAATCTGTAGAAATGAAGTAATTTGAAGCACTGCTTACAATTGTTTAAGGTGTGGTAGTTTCTGTATAGCTTTTGGGAGGCTTCCATCAAGATCTTGCCTTTTGAGATATCTGCATTGCAAGAACACTTGGACCCATCAATTCCTCAATATAAGGTCAGAATTCAAAACTTCCGACCATTGCAAATCAGTGGAATATAAGACATAACTACAACAGCCAATGGAATAGAAAACCAAAATTGTTGACATCTAGCAGAGCTTAGCTGAAGATCCTTTCTTTGCTATTCACTACATGTTCAGCCTGATTAAGTCCTCCTTCAGATCATTATTATACTTGTTTTTATATAATTTTACTGCTAATGAATTTCTTCTGAATTTCATAAAATGAAATTCAACTATTGTAGGGGGTTTATGAGGAGATTTTATCCACTACAAGCAGTTCTCCACTCCACTGTATCATTTGAGCTTAATACGCTGTAGATAGATTAGGTTTTTCTTAGCATAAAAACAATACCTAAACATTGTTGTGTAGTAAAAATAATAATCTTGAACTCGAAATATTTTGTATAATAGAGGATATATTTTTTATATATTGAAGGTTGAAATTGCAAAGAAAAAACTAAATCCATGAGATGAGATAACTCCACGAAAATCAAATTAAAAACAATTACGAAGCATAATTCCCAAAAAATCTAATATTAAAGGGTGAAATTGAAAACAAAATTAAAAAAAAAACCAAAAAACAAATTGAATTAACTTAGATTTACCTTTCAAACCTACTATTTAGTTTATAAGATTGATATAATTTTATAAAAATCAAATAAAAAAATTACGAATCCCAATTAAAAAGGAAAAAAAATAAAGTAAATTCAGGTTAACCTTTTGATCATGATATTAAAAGAAAATTGATAAAAAAAAGTATTCCAACATATTTTATATTAAAGATTGGCATCAGCAATGAAAATAAATAAATTTATGTGACAAATATGTAAATAAAATAAGAAAATCAAGAACAAAATAGAAAACACAATTCTTAAAACCATCTAATATTAAATATAAAAATTTGATTTTTTTACGATGAAATATATATATATATATATATATATATATATATATATATATATATATGAGCGTGACAAGCATGGAGTTGTAAGTGAAGAAATATACATGCCGACAACGTGGCACACACCCCCAGGAAATGAGCAGCTGCAAACAACTTCATCGTCATCTGGCTTTTGAGTTAAAACTGTATTGTTACACAGTATCATATTGCGACTCCAGCCTTTTTTGCCCAGTTGTGTTGCGACTTCAAGTAGAGCTTCCACTGCATGAATCAAAATTAAATCTCAGCTTCTAATTCCGGGATGATTAGCCGGTGGATTCTGCAAAAACTTGCCAGAAAATGTTTGAAAAAAACACAGAATTCTGCAGAAAAGTCACTGCATGATGCAATTACTAGCATGGTTACAGAACTCAAATTTGATGAGAATGATGCAGTGAGGGTTTTGCAGATAAAAACACTACTCCTGCTTGAAGAAGCCATTACAAGCGCATGTCTTCCTCCAAACATTAAGGAATTTGCCCATCTGAACCAAATTAAAAATATAAATACATATATGTGTGTGTGTGTATACCTTCATCGTTAGCAAGGTCCCCAACCTGGGCCTCCAAATTTGTAGCTCCCATGCAAAACGTTAGCAACATGAGAATGAGTAGGGAAGATGTGATTCTCAAAATATCAGAGAGTGCAGGAGCCATCTTCCTTCGTCTTCTGCAATCCACCTTAAGAGTACTTGATAGCTAGGCTGCCTGGAGAATTGAAGCTTCATGCATTATTATAGTCGACTTTTCAGGATGATGGAGGGTCTTTCTTCCGTAGTCTTATAAATAAAGATAAACCCACACTGAAATTACACCTGTCTGTAAATCGATTGTTTTTTAAAATTAGTTTTGTGTAGAAATATATTACAATAATTTATTTTTTATTTTTTAAAATTATTTTTGATATAGTTATATTAAAACCACAAAAAAATACTTCAAAAATTAATTAAAAAACAAAAAAGACTTTTTATCTCACACTCAACATGAAAATTATTGGTGAAAAAGTAATGATAAATGTTGTGGCTGAATGCATTTTGCCCCACGTGATTAAGAATTTGCAAGTTTAGTTTAGGGATGGACCCGTATGGTAGTGTCTCCAGTATTGTAGTGATTGGTTTTAAAATGTTTTTTATTTAAAAATACATATATATAAATAATATTTTTTATTTTTAAAAAATCATTATTTATATTAAAATATCGAGACCATCTAAATATAATTTAAAAAATATATATTTTTAAATAAATAAAAAATCATCCTTCTCATGACGCCGTCCAGCTTGTTCCCAAGAACAAACCCGCTGCCCTTCTCACAAAAACTTCAGACACTACGAATAACATACCCGCCTTCTTCTATCAACAGTTCACAGCTACACCAAATATCAAGCTTTTGATTGAGAAGCTTTGACTTGTTGATGATCATATTATGGATCGAGTAGTGTTGTGCATGATGGAAGCTACTAGAGAATAATATAAATTATATTATGGAGTTTTATTTATAAACTTAGAGTTTTAGGTCACAAGTTTTGTTATGCATGATAGTTCCTAAACATGGTATAAAGTCTTGTTGACCTAGCGGTCACAAGTTTGAATCTCATCACCTTCATTCTATTTGATAAAAATTAAGCATAAAATAATGTAGGCTTGTTTAAGTTTCAAGCCCAAAAGATTTTTATTTGAGAGGGTGTATCAGAAAATAATATAAATCATATTCTGTAACCTTATTTATAAGTTTAAGTTTTTAGATTTGAAGTTTCATAACAGAAACAACAGGACCCTGGATCTTGTGATGTCTTCTTCAACAATCAGGACTTATGATTTTTACACAGAATTGCTTACAAAACCAGCAGTAGACATGGAGAAAGAATTCGTCCTCTTCTTATTTGTTCGCTAATGCCATGGATCTATTCTTTCTTTGGAGGGGAGATGAAGACAGCTTAAGTTACGACGATCCGATCCAATTCGCAAATCGGCATTTAAAATCTTGGATTTAGTTTCAACATGCCTAGATTAGATCCTGTAGCGCTGTCAACTGGTTTCTTCTTCCAATCTCCAGGTCTAGTTACTTAAACCAGTTGACATGGTGAAAGAATTCCGAGTTTCTTTGGAGAAGACGACTACCGAGTTTTTTTTTCTATTTTGGAAAAAATATTACTAATATAACACATATGATCATCAATTGATCATACATTTATTGTTAATTAGCTTTCTTTCCTGTTTTCTTACAAGGATTTCAATATTATTTTTTATGTATTAATAATCACTAATGTAACCTTATGAAATATATTATTTTCTTGTCCCGAGCAAATAATATGTTTTTCTATTTAAAAAACCTAGTTTTTTCTCTGGTGTCATCGTTTAATATTTAATTTATTAGATATTAAACTTAATAAATTATTTTATTTTTTATGGTTATTTTAGTTTTATGATCTATATTACGAGTTTGACCAATTAATCTTGTTGATTTAAGATTTGATTTTATTTGTTTATTAATTGATTTTTCATTCAATCTGCAACTAATAATTCATTGTAGACTGAAAAATATTTGTAATGGATTATTGGTTGTTGATTAAAAACATTTATTGTTTTACAAAGCGCAGCAATGAACATTAACAATAATTTTTTTTTTTCTGAAATGAAGATAAATTAGTAATTATAAATTTACATCGAATAATTGTAACGGATTAATCTGTTAATAATTTTTTTTAGTAGATGAGAAGAAAAAATGACAGCGGTCAGATTCCCCGACAACTAATTTAAGAGATTGAAAAATGACTACACATTGATTCCAAAAACTCAACGCTAATTGAAAAATGACATTAAATATCATTTAAAGGTTGGTCTTACCAGTCTCACTTGGCTGGCTTTACTATTTATGTTTCTGATGCTGACTGACGATGAGTTCAAGTGTTTTTTCTTGGAAATTTCTACCTTTTAATATTCTGACATGAAAACTTATGACATGTCGGTTTTTCTGGTCCTCCACAATATTTGATCAAAATATTATTATTATTATTATTGTCATTGTTATTATCATTATTATTATCATTGACAATGAGCAAAGTATTTTTCATAAACGGACGTGTTACGAAATTAATATAAACCAATGGTTATATATAAAAAAATTGAGTTAAAAAGATAATGTGTTAGTGAGTTCATTTAAATATAATTTTAATCAAGTTTTTTATCACAGTTTTTTGATGTGAGAATACGAAAACACATCAAAACAGATAAGTCACATTAAAATAATCAAAGCTTAATCCAATATTTTTTCTAGAAAAAACACCTTGCCTAGTGGAGTCGTCATTCTGTCACACGTCGTTGCGCGATGTTCAAGAGTGTCTTGTCAATGTTAAAGAGTCATCGCCTAATTGTTCAGGGTCGCTATGAAAACCTGATTGTACTAGTCTAATCAGATATTTGAAGATAAGGGATTGGTTGCGTGAAGAGAGTTTATTAGCACCCCTAATACGCCTTACCTGAGATAAATTGCATTGTCTTTTTTATGTGATTAAAATATTTTTGATAGGTAGTATTTATTCATGTGAATAAATCTAGTTTTTGAGATTTTATTGTGGGATTGTGTACCTAAATAAAATATCAAGAAAAAAATTCATGTAGAGACCCTAAAAAAGATCATATATCCTGGAAAGCGAATTGGTTTTTCACCATTCATCCTTCATAAAATATATTGGGAAAAAATATTAGTCTACTTGTAGGATTAATATTTATTATCCGAATTTACACCATTAATTCACGTGAATTAAATTCATATGCAATGCTTTTTTACATTTCTGCTTTCACATTTTACAAATTACACCACATTTATAAAACCACAAAAATTCAAATCCACAAATTTAAATACATTAAAAAATTAAATATTACAACAATGTCAAAAACAAGAATCATCTAAAACTTACAAAATGGCTAGTAATAGTGGTGGTTGTGGCAAGAGTAGTGGGCTCGCGCATCATCGTTGCTAGTGGCGCGTGGTTCCACGCGCCTCCATTAGTGAAGCACTAGATAGGTGTGTGTGTGAATATGCTTTTTCCCTCTCTTATCCTCTAACTTCATATATTTAAATTATTTTGATATACTTCTTATTAAAAAATATTTTTAAAAATAATATCAATTATATTATGAGACAAGTTGAAAGAACATACACACCTTCTTATATCAACAGTCACATAAAAATAAATACATAAAAATAAACTTGTTTCAAAACTAATTTTAAAGTAATTGTTTTCTTTTAAAAAAAATAGAGAAAAAGAATATATTTTCAGAGACTAGATTTATTATTATTTATTTCTAAAATACCTTTGTAAGATATTTATTTTAATCGCATTGTATCTCGAAATAATTTCTAAAAATGAAATATCTTAAAGAATAACATTTCAAAGTTGGTTCCTACGAGTCTCACTTGGGTGGCTCTATTATCTCTGTTCTGATGTTGACTATGAGATTCGTGTGTTTTTTCCTGGAAATTTCAAGCTCTTAACATGCTGACATGCATTTATCATATTTTTTATTATTATTATTACGATTATTATTATTATTATATAAACGATGGTTATATTAAAAAAATTGAGTTAAAAAGAGAATGTGTTAGGTAGTTAATTTAAATATATTTTTAACCAACTTTTAGATCACAGTTTTTTGATGTGAGAATACGAAATCACATCAAAACAAATAATTCACATCAAAATAATCAAAGTTTAATCCAGAATATTTTTTTAGAAAAAACATCTTCTCTGGTGGAGTTGTTATTTTGTCGCACGTCGTTGCGCGATGTTCAGGAGAGTCTTGTTGATGTTAAGAAGTCACGCCTAGTTGTTCAGGTCGCTATGAAAACTCGATTGTACTGGTCTAATCAGATATTTGAAGTTAAGGAATTGGTTGCGTAAAGAAAATTTATTAGCACCCCTAATACTACTTACCTGAGGTAAGTTGCATTGTATATTTTTTATGCGATTAAAATGTTTTGATAGGTAGTATTTATTCTTGTGAATATATCTAGCTTTTGAGATTTTATTGTGGGATCGTGTATCTAAATAAAATATCAGAAAAAAAAATCCATGTAGATACCCTAAAAAAGATCATATATCCTGGAAAGCGAATGGGTTTTTCACAATTCATCCTTCATAAAAATATTCAAAAAAAAATCAATCACCGCTAAAAACAACTCTGAGAATTTTTTGGTTGTTTTTAAATATTTAAATATTAGTCTACTTGTAGAATTAATATTTATTAACTATATTGACATCATTAATTCTCATTAATTAAGTTTGTATGCAATGCTTTTTATACATTTCTGCTTTCACATTTTACAAATTACACCACATTTATAAAACAACAAAAATTCAAATCCACAAATTTAAATACATGAAATAATTAAATATCACAACAATGTCAAAAACAAGAATCATCTAAAACTAACAAAATAGCCAGGAATAGTGGTGGTTGTGGCAAGAACAGTGGGTTCACGCATCACTGTCGCTAGTGGCGCGTGGTTCCATGCGCCTCCACCAGTGAAGCACTAGACAGGTGTGCGTGTGGATCTGCTCCTTCCCTCTCTTCTCTTTTGACTTGATGTATTTAAATTATTTTGATATATTTTTTAATGAAAAATATTTTTAAAAATAATATCAATCATACACACCTTATATCAACAGTAACACTTACACCATATCTCAAGCTTTTGAGTGGAAAACTTTGACTAGTTGATGATCATATTATGGAGTAGATGATGAAAGCGACAGGATCGTAGATCTTCAATAATCAGGAAAATTGCTTTTCATGTTCATTTGTGTGAAATGAAGAAAAGATAGGCTTTAATCTATGAATCCACGAAACCATGAAAGAGACTCGTTGTATATAAAGGTTTCATAAAACTTTCTTAAAGGATGGTATTTAGACGATGATTGGTTATTGTTAAAGAAAAAAAATATGAATAAAAATGGTAAAAGTATATTTAGTTGAAGAAAAAAACAAATACATAAAAATAAACTTGTTTCAAAACTAGTTTTAAAGTAATTGTTTTCTTTTAAAAAACAAATAGAGAAAAAGAATATATTTTCAGAGACTAGATTTATTATTATTTATTTCTAAAATACCTTTGTAAAATATTTATTTTAATATCTCGAATAATTTCTCAAAATGAAATATCTTAAAGAATAACATTTCAAAGTTGGATTCCTACCGGTCTCACTTGGGTGGCTTTACTATCTATGTTCTGATGTTGACTATGAGATTCATGTGTTTTTTCCTGGAAATTTCAAGCTCTTAATACGCTGACATGCATTTATTATTATTATTATTATTATTATTATTATTATAAACCGATGGTTATATAAAAACAAATGAGTTTAAAAGGAGAATGTGTTAGTGAGTTAGTTTGAAATAATTTTTTAAACTATTAAATCTAAAGTTTTAATTAAAATAATTTTTTGATAAATAGATTATATTAGAATGCAAATTTAATAATAAATATATACGAGTGCAAGTTTTTTGACTCTGATAATAATAATAATATTTCTATCTCTTAAAATAAACAATCAAAATGAACAAATATAAAGATTAACCACCAAGATTAACTAATTGTTTTTATTAAACTACAAAAACTAAATTATAATTAACTCATATAAATATAAATTCAAAATGATTAATTTTGTTAGCCAAATTGAGTTGAAGATGTTTGGTTTGAATTTTATCAATATTTTTTCAATAGCTAACCAAATCTATTTTTATTTATTTATTTCAGCTTAGTTCTTAAGCTTTTTAATTCAACTAAATTCTAAATAAAATTTAAATATACTATAATATGTAATGAAATTACTGTGTGCACCTGATTTAATATTAAAAAACTATAAAATTATAAAAATAAAAATATAGATCTTTGATGCTATCTTGTACTTGATTGGTATTTCTTTTGTTTTTTATTTCTTCTTTTTAAACATAAATTGATGAAAAAACACTAAAAATATATCTTTTTAACATACCAATAAATATAAATATAAAATCATTTTTATATAATAAAAAAAAAATCAGTTTTTAACTTAAAACAAAATAAAAAAAAAAACCAAAACATTTTGTTCACATTTCAACTCAAGTTCGGTTTAATTTTCTGTTAATTAAAAATCAAAACAATAATAATAATAATAATAATAATAATAATAATAATAATAATAATATTTCTTTATCTTTCAATCAAAACAATTTTCTGTTAATTAAATATCAAAACCAAAATTTGTTTGATTTTTTTTAAAATAATAATAATAATATTTCTTTATCTTTCAATAAAATAAAATAAAAATGAGCACTCAATGACAAGATTCACAAGAACATGTCCCTCAATGACAGCACCACAGACTGACTGGGATGGAGATAGAAGGACAATAATGCATCTCTTCCACAACGTGAAGGCCAGTAGGCCACCCTAAATTATTTTCCAACGCTACTGTGGGACTTAGATTTTCTCCTTGATTGTGTGTTTCATATTGTGTTATAGGGTGTTTTTTAGTTTTATTTTTTAATTAAAGATATAATAAATAATAATTTTAATTTTTTTTACATTAATACATTAAAATTATTCATATATATATATATAATCAATTCTCTCTAGTTAGATGACTAATTTTACTCGGTTCAACTACTCACCTCTAATGGGTCGTTCGGCTCATATGGCTGGGCGTCTAGTCCTAAAAAGATTGGTTGTTTGGGCTTATTTTATTGGACAGTCCAACCCAAAAAATGAAAAAAAAAAGCATAAAAAAATACAAAAAATATTGCCGAGTTTTAATACTTTTCTAAATATATTTTTGCAAAAACAAATACAACTTTTCTCATCTTTTAAAATAAAAATGGGATATCGTAATAGTTTATTAATATTTGTCAGATTTCAGCTAAAATATTAAACAAACATTCACCAATTAGTTTGTTTTTTTAGTCGTAAACTTGAATTGAAAACGAAATTGAGCTTATAGAACTTTAATTGTTTTTTCAATAAAAGTTTTATAAAAAAATAAAACAACACTGTTTCAATAAATTTATCTGATATTCCAATAAGTTAGGCACTTTTCCTGATCAATTCTAACTGGGATGTCCAGCTTTTCATGACAACAGAAGCCTATACTTTCACGGCTCTAAATTCTCCCAAGCAATCAGTCTTGGCCATGGGGGATGCTGATCCCGAACTTGTTTAAGCACAAGCAGGCAGAGCAACATCGAGTCTTTAATGAGAAATTATGTACAAATTAAACGTGTTTCTCTAACCATTTTTTACATACAATGTTTTAATTTAATCTTGAATTAAAATTTTGATGATGGATTATTTTGGAATGAGCCATAATGCTGTAGAACTCTCCTTTTTTTATTTTTTTGAATTCTATGAAACTCTACCTGAAAATATATTTTGTGGGTCAAGGTAAGTGAGTAAAATCTCGGTTGTCCCAGGCTCTTACAGAAAACGCTCTGACTTGAACTCGAGACCTATTGTGCAATCTCAAGCCTTTTGGCATCACGGCACACCTCCTTTTAGGGTTGGTAGAAACGATCGAAAATAAAAACAAAGATTCAAGAGTATCAAGCCAGAAAAAGCAAGAAAAAAACTAAAAACAATGTGCAGAAAACAATCTATATGGTGATATATAACCTGACAGATTAACAAATCAATCCTTCATCGTGGAGATATAAAGATGTCAAGCAAGCTGAAATGAAAATAAAAATTGAAGTGTGAGAGAACAAGAGAAACAAACTCACAAAAGCAGAGCAGCAGAAATTACTATGGCAATCACCCCATCACAGCCTTTACCCTGAAATGTCAATATCTATAGCTAAAATCACACTCTTGAGTCATTACTCTTCCTAGACCTCAACGAGTCTCTTCAGGTTCTTTCTCCCCTGCTGTTTCAGTAGTTTTAGTCTCAGTCTGTACAGGTTTTTTCTCCTCTAATGTTTCAGTAGTTTTGGGCTCTGCTGGTGGTGGTGCTGCTGCTGGTGGTGGTGCCGGTGGTGCTGCTGGTGGTTCTTCCTTCACGGCTGATGGTTCTTCTTTATGCACTTCTGGCTCAGTAGGTTTTTCAGTTTCTGAAGCTTCTGGTTTCACTTGCTCTGCTGGTGCGTCGTCACTTTCATTTGGCTCCTTCCCTTTTTCATTCTGCGTAGCATAAAATTTTAACCATAAGATATCGCAGAAGATTCAAAATCTAATTGTAGCAGACGGTTACGCTGCAAAGCAAGAGATATGAGGACTCGGGCCTGAGTCCCCTGTCCCCCTCTTAGGGTGCAGTAATGGAGAATCTATAGGTTCCAATGGGACACCATGAATAATTCTATACTTCTGGGGCTGTTGTGTCAGAATTGTTAGCCTTGATTCCAGAAAGAATTTGGGTTTTCTGGGCCACACCTTATTATTCTTTCAAATTTGTTCAAGATTCGTCATGTCAATGTATCACCTTCCACACATCAAAACTGCACAATTATGTAATCAGTTTTAAGTATTAAAATTGGAGTTTTGCTCGAGATGCAATCTCATTTCTAAACAAATTCTAAGTATTATTTTACTAGAATTAAATGTTTTACTAATAAAATTTATGTCGATACTGTAATGTAATTTTTATTGGTCAATGGTTTCTTAACCAATACATAGACAAGAAATGTCCATCGATAAAATTATCGTCAGTAATTTTGTTTTCGTCGGTGATTTCATTGATAATATTCTTATCGATAAAAACACTAATTCTAAATATTAATGCAAGTGTTTTATAAAAATATTTTTTCAAGGAAAAAGCATTCAAAAACATATTAAAAAACAATATATTTCTTACTTCTTTATCTAATAAGATCGCTTCAAAATACCAAAACCTTCACAAGATTAGTATATAAAACTATTGTGGGCAAAACATATTTTAAAAAATTATCTCCTTCAAGGGCATGAAAATGAAATCACATTGCCCTAACTTTCCTGTTCATAGAATCTAAAGCTTTTATATTTATTGCTTATAGGGATGTTTGGTATTCCATTTCAAAAGTGTTTTAGAAAAAAATTAAAAAATATATTTTTATTTTTTATTTTAAATTTAATTTTTTGGTGTTTTTAAATTATTTTCATGTGCTAATATCAAAAATATTTTTTTAAAAATAAAAAAAATATCATTTTAATATATTTTTGAACAAAAAATAATTTTAAAAATAATTTCAATCAATGTAATATCACACCAAATAAAATAAACCTAATGCAAATAGCTGCATATACTTTAGTTTTTCATAGAGAAAGTGGGCTTAAGGAAAAAAGATTTAATTTAGCTTTAAACTTTATGGCTCATAAATGTCTTAAAATAAAATAAAATCAAAATCTTTCATTGACGACTACGCAAAAGAAAAAAATGTATGGAAAATCTTGACATGAGAAATAAAATAAAAAATAATTACCTCCTTGAACAAATTACTTAGAGACCGTCTCTTATTGTCATCAACGATCTCAGTCTCCTCCACCTTATCGCCACCAGCATCACTAACATCTTTCTCAAAAACGACTTTCTTTTCCTCTTCATCCACAGCTACGACCTTGTCTTCAACCTGAACATCACCACCTGTTGTCACCACAGCCTCCTCCATGGCAGGCTCGGGAGTCTCACCCTCCTTCAACACCGTAGGCTTGGTGGCACAGGCTCCCATATTATCCCTCCTTCACCCCCTTAACAAGAAAATATCACCTTTTCTTTTGGTATGCGTTAAAGAAAGTTAAGAGAAAGATCAAGAATTGTAGACAGACAATTTAAAGCGAGAGGAAAGAAAATATAAGAAACTTAAGGGAAGAAAATATGAGGTGGTGGAAAAGAAAATATGAAAAAAAAAAAAAATATATATATATATATATATATATATATATATAGAGAGAGAGAGAGAGAGAGAGAGAGAGAGAGAGAGAGAGAAGACAAACTGGTTTGCAAATTAAGGGTTTTCGATGTTTTTATGGAAGCTTGATGCTTGTGAAAAATATTTTGTTTAAGAAAATATATTTGGAATTATGGTAGAACAGGTGACCCAGGAGGGAGAGGGAGAGGAGTTTCTGAGAAGGGTGAGGAGGGAAGGGGAGGAAGGGAAATGGATGGTTTTTAGTTCAAGCGGGGAATTTGAGGGATTCACAATTCATTTCTTGAATTTGATTTGGATTTTGTTATAGACTTTTTTTATATATTTTTTGTGTTATATATTTTTTATATATAGCAATTGTTTTTGTTATTAAAACAAATATATTTAAGAGAAACATTTTTTAATTGCAGTTTTAAAAAAATAAATTTTAAAAATATATGTTTTGTTAGAATTATTGTAAAATTGATTTTTACATGCAAAATAAATAAAAAAAAAAACAAATTATTTTAGCTTCTACCAAACTTCTAGTTATGGTTGTGAATGATGTTGAGTTTTTTAAAATGCTAAAAGTATTAACAAATATTTAAAAACACTAATCATAGCTAAAAGACAAAGCCACAATAAAAATAGTGATTCACAAACGGATACTAAGGACATGTTTGATATTACGTTTCAAAAGTATTTTTTAAAAAAAATATTTTTATTTTTTATTTTAAATTAAATTATTTTTGTGTTTTTAGATCTGCTGATATTAAAAATAATTTTTAAAAATTAATAAAAAATATTATTTTAATATATTTTTGAATGAAAATCACTTTAAAAAACAATTTTAATAACACTATTAAACAGGCACCAAGTACTTGTTGTGTGGATTTTTTTCATTTATTTAATCTTCTAGTAATTTATAACAAGTAAATGGGACAATTGAGTTAGCTATGGTAATGTAGGCCCTAATTATAGGCTGGCTCAATGACTCTTGATTTTACATAATAAAACCTATATTTAAATTAGGGTTTCCTTTTGGGGTTTTGATAGTTTAAATATAAAATTTATTAGAAATATATATATATATATATATATATATATAAAGTATTTACAATAATATATACGTGTGTGCTAATTGTTATGGAGATATAGTTGTGGTTGTTTTTGAAAATATTTTTATTAAAAAATACATTAAAATAATTTTTTATTTATAAAAAAAATTTAATATCAACACATGAAAATAATTTTAAAAAAATAAAATATTTAATTTAAAATAAAAATAAAATATTTAAATTTTTTAAAAATATTTTTAAAACGTAATTAGTGAATTAAAATGGTAATCAAATCTGATGGGGACGCATATTTAGAAATTTCAAAAGCAAAGAGAGAGAGAGATCGAAAATTATGTTCGCTGTCTTAGCAAGAAAGAAAAATCAAGAGAAAAGTACGGAAGTTTGAAAAAAGAAAATGAAAGATGCAAAAAGAAATAATGTTGAAATAAATTTTGATCGTGGATTTATTTGGAAGGTAATTACTGTAAAAAAAAGGGTGCAAGTCATAATTTTCGTTGAATTTTATTTTTATATAAATTCATAAATCAACTTATTTATTTATATATTTATTTATCACTTCCACACAACTTTTCAATACTTTTGGTGCTTCAAATTCAGAATCCTATGGAAGTGCAAAAATTAGCAAAATTTTAATCTTTAAAATACAAAATAAAAAATATTTTATTTTAGTTTAACTCAAATCAATTCGGACAAGAGGGTGTTAAAAAAAATTATTTCACCTAAAAGGTTAAGCTATTAAGTGAGACTCTATAATATGATTTATATTATTCTCTAACACTCCTTTCAAGTTAAAGTACTTTGGCTTGAAACTTCTACTAGCACACACTACCTTGTACTTGGTTTTTTTTTATCAAATAGAATGAGGGTGGTAAGATTTAAACTTGTAACCGCTAGGTCAACAAGGTTCTGATATCATGTTAAGAAACTATTTTACTTAAAAAATTTAAGTTATTAAATAAGATTTTATAATATGATTTATATTATTATGTAACACAGAGTTCGGGTTTTATATATATATATATATATATAAAAGGCAGGGCAGGTGTGGTACCCATATAATTTGATCGTGTTGGCCATTACGGTAAACGATCCTATGATCAAGAAGTAATTTGCAAGTTGAGTTTATTTTAATGCTCTGAATATATCCTTCCTTGCAATCACATCTTCTACTTTTGGGCCATCACAATTTTTTATGTTATTGATCGGGAGTGTTGTTGAGATTATTTTAAAGTATTTTTTGTTAAAAAATTTATATTTTTAAATATTATTTTTAATATCAATACATGAAAATAATATAAAAATATTAAAAAAATTAAAATAAAAAATATAATATATTTTTAAAAATATTTTTGAAATGCGTATCTTACTGTTAAAATGTGCATCAGGAGAAAGCTTTAAGGTCATGGATTGATGTTTCCATTTCACCACTTGACATAATCACTCTTCAAATTGCTTGAATGGTAACGTTAAAAATATATCATTTCATCTATTTTTTTATTCTAATTTATTTGATTGCTACACTTTATTTATTACCTAAGGTTATAATTTAGTTTTTTTTTAATTTTTTATACAAGTATATTAAAAGCATCTAAAATAATACTAGTTTAATTCTTTTAGATGAATAGCAATTTAAAAAGTAAATCATAATGCATAAACACTAATAATTAGTAAAATAAGGATTTAATGAATTATCTAACCTCCCATTCTATGCTCATTTGCCAAAATTATTTTTCCTTTCCATGTATTTATTATATTCAACCTTTAATTTTGAGATTTTGATTAACACCATCAATCCTCTTATATTTTATTCAATTTAATTCATATAATTAATTAGTTCGAACTAAAAAAAGTTTAAAATAAAATTTTAAACCTGGTGAAGCACCTCACTCGGATCGTGGATTAAATTGTGAAATCCAAATATATCCAATATATTTTTGTTTCAATATTAAAAAAATATAACCGTGATTTATTTTTTAAATCATACCATATTTTTTACCAATTATTTGAGTTAATTTTTAACCCTTTAAATTAATTAGATCAAGATAAACAACTTTTATACGGTCTAATTTTAAAATCAGACAATAAAAAAAGTTGATCAATTGAACTAAATTTATTAAATAATAATAATAATCTAAACTAGTAAAGAATAAACCAATGGTACTCCTTTTTGCAAAAGTTGTCCGAGGAGTTAAACTAAGCAATACAATAATAATAGTAGTAATAATAATAATAGAAATCAGGGTTCTAAATACCGTTCTGTTCTGGCCGGAATGGCCGAAATATTATGTGGCATTAAAAAAACCGAGATAAAATAGCGTCTTTTTTTTCTCGATTTTAATTCCGGCCCGTTCCGGAAATAACAGCCGGAATGTCTCGGTATCGTTCCGACCTTAAAAACCTCCTTATTTTGATTAACTTGTGATTGTGTTTCTAATTTTGAGATTATATTTGTTTGACTTTGAGTTTATATTGTATAATTTAAAGTTAATTTATCTTGAATTTTAATTATATTTGTTAAATTAATATTTTAATTTTTTTCATATATATATATAATTAATTATATATGAACAGTACAAACCTGAAACGGCACGCCGAAATATTTCAAAACCGAAATGTTTCATACCAATAAAAAAATCAGAATGGTGACCAGAATGGTATTAACAATCATGATAGAGATGCAATGATGATTTCATATGGTTGGGCCACGTAGCCTACCATCTCATCATTTCAGCCACTGCTTTCTCTTGGGTCTGTTAGCACGACAGCAATTATCTATAGGAAGAGTCCGAAAGGACTAAATTGTTGGGCCACGTGGACCCAATGAAAAGCTATTGGGTTACATCAGGCCTCTCGAGACTATTATAACATGGCAGATTGCATATGGAATAATGCCACGTGGGCTCAGCATTTAAATCCAACGCTTGATCTTTGCTTAGCCCACCTTGTGATTAGTATTCTTGAGTTCAGGATTCTTGAAGCAACATAAAACTCCAAAAATAATGATAAAAAGGGTATGATTTGCACTCCTCTATTTATTTATTTATTTATTTATTTTTAAATTTATCAAAATTAGATATCAAAAAAGTGTAGAGAGAACATATTTACAAGTGCTTTTAGTTTTTAAAATATAAAAATTCATTTTAAAACAAATATAACCTAAAAAAACAAAAATCAATCCTATATAAAACCAATAAACCACCCACTAAACTAATTTAGTTCATGAATTAAATTCCTTATGTATATAAACCAATTAAACTCAACTTCAAGTGGTCAAAACTAATAAAAATTGATTGATTCAGTATCATCTATGTTGACACTGTGTTTCAAAAAAAATAAAAAAAAATTAAATAAAATTGAAAAAATTATTATATTAAATTAAAAAAATTTGGTGTTGTATATTTGATATTGTAATAGTTTTTATTATCGTGGTTTGAAAAGGTAAGTTCAAGAAAAACTACAAATTATTTTTTTAATTAAGGTTTCAAAAAAGAATTTTTAGTAAAACTATGCAAGACTAAAGTGTATATTAATTAACCAAACATTTTTAAATATATAACTAAAGCAAAATAAAGACTTTATGTTTTTGACCTAGAACTTAGTTTATTTTTAATAATATTATAATAAAAGTTAAAAAAAACTAAAGTTATAAGACTTGATTCAGGTTTATTAAGATAAATTTATTTAATTATTTTAAAAAAAGTAAATCAAAATGGGTGTTATTTTTCAAAATAAATAAATTAGATTTTAACTAATTTAATCAAGCGAATTTCATGAAATCCAAAAAATAGCTGCGCAACATGGGAGTTTAGGACCGCTTTTTAGTTCAACCGAACCATGGGCAAGGAGAGGACTTCGCCGCCCCCCTCGCTAATCACCAATGCACAAACTCTCTCTCCCCCTCGTTTTTTCGTGCCACAAGAACAACACTTTCAGCTGTGTAACAATAGCCCAATTACAAATAAATTCAGGAAAGCATTTGAATATTGTTTTTAGTCAAGAGTTGTTTGTTTTCCTATGATTATGCAAATACCCAGATGGAGAAACGTGATTTTACTCCAGAGTTCATTGGTACCAGCTTCATCACAGTCAATAACAACAAGGACCCATTTTGCTTCAATTCATTCTACACCTATTGCATGTGACAAACGGAAGAGCAAACGGGGTGATGTGAGTTTAAATTCATTTTCTTCTGAGCAGTTTTGGTTTTATGCGGGAAATGTTTAGATTTTTTTATGAATCCTGGGATTTTCTTATTTGTTTTTGTGATTCAATTTAAGGTGACGATTGATTAGCTGTATGGTGTTAGTTTTTGTGTCCTTTTTGCTCAATGTGTGTGAATATATTCATTGGGGTTGTTTCCTTTTGAAATTCAAGATTGAAACTTTATGCTCTGCTTGTTGCTTATTAGTCATAATTCGTAATGGTTCAGCTGAATTCTACTGACAGATCCCTATCTGTATTGGGTTACAAGTTAAATCTTATCTTCATCAGTATTGTGAACAATGGTCGTGAATGTTCGGATTTGGGAGCTATGCGATTTCAGTAGGTTATTATGAACTAAGTTAACTTGTTCCATGTTCTGTTCCCATGCTATGAACTGAACCACATGTCTTTAGGTGGGGAGGAAACATGCAGCTTGCACTTTTTGGTAATTCAACAAAATGAACTGTACTATGACCTTGAGTTGAAATATGGAATAGTAAATTTTTCCTTGGGTTGAAAATGATTGAGTGGAAAATTTCTAGCAGCTCAAAAACTTAATCAAACTCTTAGCAACTCTAGACTTGAATGATACCACCCAAATTCCCATGGATTCCGGTGAAATTTCAACAAAATTATGACAAGATTGTGTTCTATGACCAAAAATTGTGCCATCGACTTCCTGTTGTCGCACAGATTCCAAAAGTATGAATCTTTCATCATTTAGATTTTAGATAAAAAAAAAAAATGTATAAAGTGTGTTTCTCATTTATCCCCTAGGAAGTTATGAGAGCTGTACATGCCTCTGATAAGCTGCTAGAAGCATATTTGGGTTTCTCCTGTAGTTAATTTCTTTTTTAGATGGAAGTTAGAGAATCGTCATTGTTTTTGTTAGTCACATCCCTCGTCTATTCATTTATTTTCTCACAGCTCTGTGGATACTAAAGATTGCCTACGAGAAAGACTAACATTGTTCCTTGGCCAGGATAAAAGAGGATTCCAACAGCCATCTAAGGTAAAGAAAAATGTTGCCACTTCTAGTCAACAACATTTGTTATTGTTTCTCTCCCTGCTAATAAATTGATATGTTAAAATTTACTTCTCACATAAATTTCAAAAAGTCACAAAGCTTTTCTTGTGTCTCCTATCCTGATAAGATCTGCTTTTTTACTTTTTATATTTAATGAACTTTGTATGCACTTTCCTTTACTACCAGTGCATTTTATTCATTTAGTTCTCTTTCAAAAAAAAAACAAATTGTGACATGCAAATATAACTTCAGGAATACATAAAATTTGTAAGGCGCCAAAAACGTGCTGATGAGAAGAGAGCATTGAAAGACTTTCTCTACAATGATGGACCTCTTAGAACATTTCAGGTAAACCTTTCTGTTACTTTGTCTGAATTAACAGAAATCCTTGGTGCAGACTTACATTATTGCATTGACATGTTACAGAGCGTATTCATCGGAAAACTCTAGATTGCTAATTCAAAACTCTATAAACAAGCAGTCAATCATTCGCAATAGCACAATTTCACTGGTATAGCCTAGATTGCTCTAAGTCTTTTATGTGACTGTATATCGCTTCCAGTTTGTCTTTGCTGAAAAGATTTACATTACGATTTTGCAATGTGTTTATGAATACAATCAGTGTATCCATGAACCTGCTTTTCTAGTTTTATATCTATCTAACTCAAATTCTAGGTGTTTAATGAAAAGGTGCATCATCATCATATCAGTCATGCAGTGTTTTCAAATGGCAATCTGAATCTTGAATCTGATTCTCCATTTTTTCTTGACCTGAAACAAAAGCCATGAATTGTTCCCTGCTCATTTATTATTTGAAGCATATGTATTTTCTCGTAGACAGAGCATATACCTCAACCTTTAATTCTCTTCTTTTTTTCTGGTCAAAAGTTTAGTTTACATATTTTAGAAGTGATACATGCACTGATTTGCTTTTTTATCCAGCATAAGGACCCAGTATGGTCATCCAATGCAGAGCCTCCAGCTGGCTCCAGAAAAAGGAATGAAAAGGCTTATGCTCGATCTGCTAAGAAATATCACCAGGATAGAACAAGAAGTGGGCCTTTTCCTTTTTTCCTTTTGTTTATTATTTCCAGCCAACAGGCCATAGTACAATGTGATTTCCCTGCTTCTCACAAAAGGATGGACTCCTAACTTAATGAAATGATCAGGTAAGCTAAGAGAAGAGAGTTCCGCAGAGGACTCTGGCGAACCTGAGACAGTTTTTCATGCAACATTTGGAAGCAGATGGTATACTTGGTCTAACAAGTCTTTCCAAAGAGAACCATCTGGATTTGAGTGGAGGGAGTCTCCAAAGTGGAAGGACCAAAGATACAGGGAATGGGATGCTAATCAAGAAACAGAGTCTGACAATGCATCGTATTCTGTGGGATCACATTCTGATAGAACGATCCTTGGTCTGCCTTTAACTGGTCCTTTAAAGATTGAAGATGTTAAGAACACGTAAGTGCTTTACTGGTTTTCTTGACCATAAAAGTAAGCATCCTTATTATCTTTGATGCAGCAAATTTTCTTCATTACACCATTGACGATCATTTCTACCTTAATCATGCCTGCAGCTTCCGCTTATCAGCTTTAAAATGGCATCCGGATAAGCATCAAGGTGCTTCACAGGTCAGTTGATAAATTTAACCCTCCACCCATACCTGTATCCTGAAAATCATGTCTAGTTTTGGTCCCTGGTTAGACTTCATTGTTTCTTGATCAACCAAGACATTGCCCTTCTATAAGCAGGATTTGGTATCAAATCCTCATCGCATCACTTCTGATGATTATAGGGCACACCTATATTTATCATTTTGTTTTGTAAGTGGTGTGTTTAGAAGCGCGACGATTTACAAAGGCTATTTTGAGATAAGTACGTGGAAACCAAGACAAGAATTCTCTACAATGACATTGTTGGCCATTTGAAGTGGTGTAGGGCAGCTTGACAGCGTGTTTGTTCTGGGTACAAAATATCATGGGTTCAAATCCTGTCATCCCTCCTTATTACTTTGCCTCTGAGCAATACAATAACGAGGGATAAATTTAAAATTAGTAAGATTTTAGATTCTCAAATTGAAATAGTATATGCATTATAGAATAAAACTCATAAAATTAAAAATGGGAAACAGTTGAATGAATTCAAATATAGAATAGTTGAATAACTTAAAGTACTTCCAGGCTCAAGTTTTTTTTTTTTTGTATATATAACCAAAGTGTTTCCTCAAAAGTTATTGAATTAACCTGGCTAAACAGGTTTTAGGGAGCCAAATCTCTGGAACATCTCGAAACATGTATCCAGCTCAACCTTGATTGATATTGTTAGCTCAAAGATTGTGAGTGAAAGGTTTTCTAATCTTGATCCTGTAAAAAGAGTAGTGTATCGATAAGGTCTTACTCGCGAAGAAGACCATTAGTGGATAGTGAATGCTTGAACAAGGTTTAAAGAGTATTGTAGATTGTCTGAACCACTATAAATCAGTGTCTCTCGTACTCTCAATCTCATTTTATTTGTGCCTTGCATAATTGTGTGTTGTTGCCAAAATGGATGTATTAAATTTCTTAAATTATCAAACTTTCAATTAAACATTTAATTCACCTCTCTTAGGTGATATTTTAGATTTTCAGATATTGCTAGCTTCAACTTTGATTTTTCTTCTTCTGGTTTTTCTTCCTTGAGCATTTATTTTCATGAATATTTGCAGGCAGCTGCCGGAGAGAGATTCAAACTTTGTGTTGATGCATATAAATCATTATGTGATGCTCTCGCCTGAGTTTAAGCACCAGGCTGCAACTGATTTCCTCACATTCCTAACTGTTAGTCCCTACCTGTTTTTAATTAAAGCAGCAATAATGGAGAAGAGGTATACTATATCATTTACTTATATTTTCTTCACAATATTATGAACTAATTCTTTCAATTTTCTTTTTCGCTCTACAAACCAATTCATTAACCCCTTTTCAATAGCAAGGGTTCAGTTTGAGATTTCAATCATTTTTGATGAATGGATGCTGATGGGTTTTGCCTTTAGTTCAAGTTCAATCCATGCTCTAAAACTGTTCGTATTCAATACCTTCGATTAAAATATAATGAAATGGATAAGGTTAATTGACCAGGCATTAAACAGATAATATCTCCGAGAAACATTCTTGAAGATTCAAAGAACTCCAAAAAAATTTCACTTTTACCAGCTCTTCATTAGAAGATCACGTGAATAAAGAGAAAAACAATAAATTTTTTGATTTTTATTTGGATTTGGTTGTCAATAGAAGACTATCTTTCAAAAACAATCTTCCATTGCCCCCATATAAACAGCCTTTTTACATTGTAAAAAGAAAAGGCCATCTTATATGATAGAGATGACAGGACTCTGGGGTCTGGTGTCTGAAAGTGCACGAGTTGTCTGGGAAATTATTGTGATCTTTAACACTTCATGTTCTTGGTTCTATAGTCTTCTCCCATGTGGGACCTGTCGTTTGGACAAAAGCCATATGACTCTGAAAAATTAGATTTTTTAATAAAAAAATAAAAAAAGCTAAAACAATGTGTGCTTAGAAGAGCATTATTTCCATGAGACACGTGTATATATAGATGCTAAGTGTAAAGTTAATAGAAGAGCATTATTCATTTGATAAAATTAGAAACTAGCCTGTCCTTTTAATTACCTTAAGTTCCATAAAATTTATATATATAGTATGAAATTTAACATCATGCAAGTAATCTCTGTCTTTTAAAATGGAATAAAAATTTAGATATAGTTTTTACATAGAGAAATTTTGTCCAAATTTCATTTAAACTGAAAAAATTTAACACTATGAAATGATAAAGTAAATTAAATTCCAAATCAACAAGAACTATAATTCCTTAGACTTTTCAGGCTTAAAACATTTTTTTTGTCAAAACTGGACAGTTGCCAAAACAATCAGGATTGTCGTTTTGTTTCGGCTGAAATATTTTGTACTAGTTAAAAAAATGAGACAAAACAATATTATGTTTATCTCGGTTTAAATTTCCGGTCCGTTCTGAATTTCTAGGCCAAATACCGGCCAAAACGTTCCGGTTTAGTTTCGTCCGTTCTGTTTGGGCTAAATAGTATTTTTTTTTTTAAATAATGAATAATTTTACAATATCAATCATATCTCTTAATCTGACAGTTAGTTTGAAATTAAATTTTACAGGGAATCTCTTGATATATTTATATATATTATATTTAAATTTCTGAGCAGTCAGATAATGTAATAACCTTGCAAGATTGATGATAATATTTTCGTAGTATTATAAATGTTCATAATTTTATTCAGAAAAATCATTTTATTGTGTTTTTTTAGATTAAATTTCTAAATAATTTTATTTTTGAATTTGATCTATTTTTTTTTAATATATATATATATATATAAACAGTTTTACCAAAACAAAGTAATTGACAACTTGAAAGCAGCACAACTGTTTTACCAAAACTTTTTTATCCTATATTATTTTGTATTTTGTGTGGTAAATGTTCAATTTACCAGCATACACCTACTAATCTTACCCCCACTAAAAGAGAGTTAAAAAAGAAAAAAGGTAGCAAAAGTATTCATGATCTCTCTCTCAAAAGCAGTCCCCATCATGCGCAGTCATCAAGCCCAAGACCTAGCTGGTAGCATCTTTGAATGACAATACACAAATATTTTCAAAGAGAAGATTAAATTAATGAAGTATATAGTATATCTCCTATGAGTTTTCTTTTGGATGGGATGAAATCCCTTCGAAATATATTTTATAGCTAAGATTAGTAAATTAAATTTTAATTATCTCATATTCAAACTCGAGATCTGATATGATATGCAGAGTCTACAAACATAAAAATGGGAATCCAATTTCCAAATTGTGATTGAAATAAAAGAATTTAATTCTAAAAAATGAAAACAAATTCTTTCTTACATCGAATTATTGAAGTTTGAAACTATTTTGTTGCTCAAACTCTTAACACTAAGCTCGCACTCCTAAAAGACAACATGAATTTGACCAACAAGCCTATCTTTCCATACCCAACAAGGCTAGGTACTAAAAACAAAGAAGCACAACTGAAGTAGATACCATGAACGCATAGATGAAGATCAAGAATCCAAAATACAGAGCCCAGTTCCTCTTAAACTTACCAAAGTAACTCTCAGGTGGTTCTTGATAATGAATCTCAAGCTCACCCTCATCACTAACAAGAACGTGATCGTGACCATACTCGTTGCTACCACCAGCTGTTTTCATCTTCAAATCCCTTAATTTCTCAGTAGCCAGGCCAAGAGTGAGCTTGTGACACCTTCTTTGGTACTTGAATCCATTGATGCACCTGAGGGTTTGAGCCACGGAGACATAGAAGATGAGGTGTGATAGGGAGAGGAGAATAATGGGTGCCCAACAATGGCGGCATTGAAGGCGATTAGGCTGAGCTTCGGCCATGAATATGAGAGAAAGGAAGATGAAGAAGAGGAGGAAAAGTTTGTGGAGCTCTTTCTTTTGGAGGTCTATGGCTCTTTTCTTCTCAAGGGTTTTCTCAAAGTGGAGTTGGATTATGGTGTTTATAGCTTGGAAAGCTGTTTCTTTTGGGATTTGTTGTTGGTGATGCTGGTGGTGGGTTTCGTAGTCTGCCATTGTTGAGAGAGGGGTCGCTCTCTCTGTTGTCTGTGGCAGGGGGAGGGCTAGGGGGTTTGTGGAAAAGGTAATATTTTTATAGTGGCTGTGTGATCTAACGGGACATTAAATTCTAGCGAGTATAATCATCAACTGTTTATAATAATGGGAAATTGGTAGCCTTCAATTTATTTATTGTTTGTTAGTTTTGTTTTCTGAGTGAGATAATACTAAACACACATTCAAATTAATTTTATTTTTTAAAAAATATTATTTAAAAAAAATAATTAAAATGTTTTTTAATCGACTTCAAATCAACTTAAATGTTTTACTACGTTATACCGGTTAACTCTTATTTTTTTATTAAAACCCAAACCAATTTAATATTTAAAAAAAATATCAATTTAATTTTAAAAAAAAATTAAAAATAAAACTCTTACCTCCACTGTAATTGTAATCTTTTATTGGATTAGATCTTAAGTAGATGGTTTTAATATTAATCATTCTTCACATTATTGATGATTATCTCTGACTTCCTTCGCAAAATGCTAGCCCTATAATTAGGGATAAGAACTGGAGACTAAAGAATTCATTTTTTCTGTGATTTAAGATTTGAGATTTGTGGTTAATAATATGATAACCATTAAAAGTTTAAATGGTAATTAATATTGGAATTTCTAAAATTATTCAAGATACGCGCAAACTAGTTTGGATATCCACGTTAATAAAACAAATGCTAGCAATGCTGCTAATTTACAAAGACTTTGTAAGGTAGCCCAAATTAGCAAAACTCATCTTCATGGTTAGTCTAACTCATCTCCTTGGCACCATCAGAACTCTGTCCTCCAAACAACACTTACAAGTTTCAACAGGGGTGTCCATTTTTCTCTACCATGATTACCACGACAGCACCAATTTGCAGCAGTGAAAGTTTCCAAGAACAAGAAGAACGTTACACACATATGACTAGCATATTGGACACTGAAGTGTAAAGCATTTTCTTCCAAGCTTCAGGATTGGAGGCCTGCCATGGCATAAGTCAAAAGGTACTCCTTTTGCCAATCACACCAGATCAAAGCGCGCGGGTGATTATGATAGGCACTCGTCAAAAAAGTGAGAATCACTTTCAACGTAGAGTTAGTGATGAGGGCAGACTGCCATTTTGTTTTCTCCCATAGTTTATCTCCCCTTTATCAGCTCCATGGATTGGTCCCTCCTACACAAAAATAACCAAACTATTTGCAATTTGTCATCTCTAAAAGTGATGCTGGACTGCATTGATCATGAAACCAAGATTATCAATACCGTTCCGTTCGTCATTCCAGTTTTTCTATTGGAACGAAACGTTCTGGTTTCGGAGCATTTCGACGTGCCATTTCGGGATTGTACTGTTCATATATAATTAATTATATATATAAAAAAATTAAAATATTATTTTAACAAGCATAATTAAAATTCAAGATAAATTAACTTTAAATTATACAATATAAACACAAAGTCAAACAAACATAATCTCAAAATTAGAAAAAAAAATCATAAGTTAATCAAAATAAAGAGGATTTTAAGGCCGGAACAGCACACCCGGAACGGTACCGAGACGTTCCGGCCGGAATTTGGCCGGAACGGACCGGAATTAAAACCGAGACGAAAACGACGCCGTTTCGTCTCGGTTTTTTTAACGGCACGGAACGTTCCGGCCAAAACGGACAAGCATGCATGAAACATTGACTGATACAAATATGAACAAAAATTTTCCACTTTTGCATACTTGTGTGAGCTCACATAAGCTGAAAAGTGAAGTGCAAACTATTTTAGTACATATCAATCTCCTACTAATTTCAACCTCTCTCTCTTGACAAGTTTATTCAACAAATGATGACCATATACACTATACAAATGCAAAGATGCCGCTTTCTATGAGATGTATTCCTAGTTGGTTCTTGACAATAAGGTCTTCCAAACCGGAGAGTTCAAGGAACGAACACCATAATCACTTTGACCCACATCTCAGAAAAAGGCACACTAAGTTTAGCTGTAGAAAGAAATCCATTGTCTAATTACTCCATAATTTCCATTGAAGAAGGATCAATAGCTACAATTCGATAACCATCTCCATCTTCTTTGCCTCTATAGTCTTCTTGAATCTGATCGACGTTTTCACTTTCTCTGTCTTCTGTCGTGGCAGAATCTGGCAGTTGTTGATCTCCTTGGCCACCCATCATATGCATTAAAAGTTCTTCAGGCTTCAACTCGTAGCCGGGATTATCAACCCTCCTAGTCCTCCCTCTGTATAGAGCATCAAGCTGTTGAAAATAAGGACAAGTCTTAGAATCCCCAGGTCTTTTTTTATTGCTCTCTTTTACCCTCTTGAAGTACTTGTTCATATTCTCCCATTTCTCTTTGCACCTCTTTGCACTCCTATCATAACCGAGATTTTTCATTGAAGTTGATATCTCCTCCCACAGCGGCCCTTTCGGTCCATTTTCTTGACATTGGAATTCAAGATAAGTTCGTATCTTGATCAAAGATTCAATTTCTTCTTTAGGCCATCTAGATGAGTTCATGTTGACAAAACTCTCAAGACTGTTATTTTCATGTGTCTTCACTACATTCTCCACTGGAACTGCTTGGTCCTTGGGCAACCGCGCTGAAACAGAAAATTGCACTGGAACTGTTTGATTGTCAGGAAACTTCATCGGAACTGTAGGGTTGTCAGGCAATTGCACCTGGATACCTTGTTCAGAGAACTTCTGTAAGAACGCAAGCACAGCTGCATCTTTTGCAGCTGAAATTGCTCTTTCGTGAACTAAAAGCTCGTGTTCTCTCTTAATCCTGTCCAATTCTTGCATCTTCCACGCTTCTTCTCTTGCTATCCTTTCTTGCTCGCATTTCTCTATCGCTTCTAAAAACTTATTTTGCAAATTCTCTTGCTTTTCTACCACTTCCTTCATCAACCTCTCAAAAAAATCTGTTAATCTCTGCTTCTTCTTTCTTGTTCCATCTGATTCCTCGCTCGAAGTGGATGCAGTTGAAGTAGAGGTGGCGTCAGTGCAATTCGTACTAAGACTTTGTATAGAGCATGGAACAGTATTTGGGATGAAACTCACTGGGTTTACGGAGGCTGAAGGCATTAAACAATGAGCTCTATCTGACGATGCAGGTGACACTAACGCATTGGTCTTATCTAAAGCTTGTAACTGTTCGAAAAACCTATAAGTCTTGCCATTTGGCCTACCGGACTGGCCTCCTTTGGTTCTTCTATGATACTTGTAAATGTTTTCAAACTTCTCTTTGCATTTCTTGGCACTTCTGTTATACCCAAGCTCATTCAATTTCCTGATAGCAACAGTGCCAATAGGAAACATAAAAAATCCATGGTCTCACTAACGGCTTGAACTTTGAGTAAGCCAATAAAATAAATCAAACATGATTCAATAACTAGAAAAATTAACACGAGAGTAATTTGAGCTAAAAAGCCATCCTTATTAGACCCTTTTGACACCACGCACAGAATTTAATGCTAATTAACTTAGACTATAACAATTTAACACAATAGACAAAAAGAGGAGTAATATTGCAATTCTGCTCAAATGGGTACCTCAAGATTGATTATTATGTAACAATTTGCTAAAAACAAGGCGCTCTCCACCATTTTCTCAGCAACCAAACATAAAATGACAAAAAATCATAAAGTTAAAAACTTCACGTCAATTTCTATCAAACTTTCCAGAAGAAGCTAGAAAACTCACCTTGAAACCTTTTCCCAAAGAGGAGCTTTAACAACAGAGTCTCTAAATGCAAAATCCATATCAGACCTTATCTTCAACAAAGCTAAAGTCTCTTGCTTTGGCCACCTGTTACCTGTCGAGCACTGCACTCTCATATCTTCATCGCCATCCTCATCCTCCCAGTCACCGGCGGCGGCGCTTGAATTCTCCGGGAGAGTGGTTGAAGTTTCCATGATTTGGATAGGAAAAAGGAAAAGTTACAGCTTTAGATAAGAAAGGTGAATTCTTCGAAGGGCTTGAGTTAAATTCTCCTCTCTTTTTTTCTGGGTTTTTGTTTTTTTAAATAAAAATAGGGTTTTTAGCCTCTCTCTTAATACTACTATCTACAATTCTACTTTGTGGTTATGGTTCAGTACAATGGTGGTGAAATTAAACTAGGGTTTTTAGTTTTTATAAAGGGATAAAGTTGGGGGGTGTGATCAAGTGGCGGGTACAAAAAAACAAGAAGCTTGATTTTTTTGACATGTGAATTTTGGAAGTATTTTGGGGTTAAAGCAGATGGGGTTGGGGGTTGACTTTTCGTAAAAAAAATAAAAATAGGTGGCTTGCAAATAATGAAAATAAAATAAAATGGGTAGAGGGTGAAATTGAGGAGTAAAAGTTGAATGAATATGGATATTATTGTGGTGGCAAGTTGTGTTTTTCTTGTCTTGATTGATAAACAAGAGCCCTACCTAGCCCATTGTTTTCCCTTTCAATGTCTCCATTTTACATTGAGACTAGAGAGGAGGAATCCATGGCTTTGGATTAAAAAAAAGATATTTAATTTGTAATTAATATTATTTATTATATTAAAAGAAAGATAGATAGATTGACATATTAAGAAAGTTACATAAATTGAGCTCAAGGAAAGAATTTGTCTTCCTATTGATTGTTTGATGTAGCTTTAATCCAATCCAATCCAATCATCTCAATCCAATAGCATAACCAAGTGTTTGTTTTTGTGGTGTAATATGATTTAAAGAGAAATGGATATCCGAAAATTTTGTGTGTATTTTGATTAATCATATAAATTCTGAAGTTAACGATAATATAAATCTCCAGTTATTATTATATTAGCGACTCTAGGGCTTGAACCTGAAACCACATAAAGAGTAAACCCTTTAATCCTACGCTTAGTCATCTAATCCACAGATCCTGAAGTTAACGACCATATAAACCTCTAATGATCATCATATATTAGTAACTATAAGGCTTAAACTTGAAACCACAAGGAGAGCAAACCCCTTAATCCCAACCTCAGTCACCTAATCCTATGGGTCCTGAAGTTAAAGATCATGTAAACCTCTAATGATTATCATATTAATAATCATATGGCTCAAACTTGAAACCACGAGGAGAGCAAACCCTTAATCCCAACCTCAATCATCTAATCTTAAAGACCTTGAAGTTAACGACTATATAAATCTCTAATGATCATTATATTAACAATCACAAAACTATAATATAAAAATAATAAACTTTTTAATCTCAATCTATATCACCTAATACATGTTTCTATCGTGTGAATTATTGTCCTGTTAGGTGTTGTGTTGCCTTGCTCTTCGTTTCTTTGGCTCTCACCATCTCATCTCAGTTGCTTTGTGAGGTGCCTGGTAACGTAAAAGACTAAAGAAGATTGCCTCCTTTTTCCTCTCTTTTTTTCAGTGAGTGCTGGATAGTGTACTTTAATATTTTTTGTTTTACATGTACTTTAAAAATATATTTTACTTAGAAAACAAATAAAGTACTAGTTTTTTTTAGTGTTTTTTTATTTTATTTTAATGGATTGATGTTAAAAATAAAATATAAAAAATAATTTAGATGTATTTTTAAGTAAAAACACTTTTATTTTTATTTTTTTAACTGGTATATTTGGGTCAGCTTGCGTATATCTCGACTAAGTTCTCGAGCTACTGTATCCATGCCCGATACAATCTATAATATCACTAGTTAGTAGTTACACCTTTACCATTATAAGTTTTTTTATTATTTAAAACTTTGATATTGTGTATATTATAAGGTTTATTAATACGCATAATTTCTTAACACTTCCAAAAATCTTAATAGTTCATTCATTGATAGTACTTTATAAAAAAATTAGAAAATTGGTATTGATGTAATTATGGTGTGTTTATATCATTTCATTCAAATAAAATAGTAATAAGATATTAAATTTGAATCCAAAAGTCAAATACTATCCTTAAAAATCTTATCTCCTAATTTTTTTCATAAATGTTTTGTTGATTTATTATTTTTATTAGAGAATCTTATGGTTTGATAGTAAATCAAAATGAATTTCCAAGTTATTGGGGGTATTTTCTCGAGATTCTTTATTTATTTGAGAGGAAATTCACAAACAATTATAGATATGTGAAAGAGAATGGTGACCTTATAGGACTAGTAGTTGTTATAAATTTTATTTATCCCAAGAGTCAATTTCCATGGCAGCAAGAAGAGTGCTAGTTTTTAAAGGGCGTGATGTGATAACAAAAAACTTAAAATTTGTTTTATAAATCTTGAATTTGAGTCAATATATATTTATTTTGTAAGATTTTAAGACAATCAGAGTTTTACTAATTTAATTTAGTCTCGGACAGAATGTTTAAAATAAAATAGAGTTTCATATAATCCAAAAAAAAAAATGATAGCTGCCTACTTCTCAAAAGAAAAAAATCCATCTAACCTAATTCATTCATGTACCATGAAAAGTGAAAAGCATAGCTATCATCAACCACATGGAAGGGAGGGTGAAAAGTATGTGAACGCTTTGAGGCTATAAAAAAAAGGCTTAAACTTGATGCATTTTTTTTTAATTGTGTTTTTAAAATATATTTGACTTGAAAAAACATCAAATTAATGTATATTTTTTAGTATTTTAGATAATTTTAACTTGATAATGCTAGAAATAAAAAAAATACATGAATAACACTTTAAAAATATTCCGTTCTACAAAACACACTCTTATAATCCCTGATAATTGAACCATATGATGGCTAGAATGTGAAAACTAGTAGCTAAAAAGGAAAAGAAGCCTTAAGGCTTGTGTAACAATTGGTTGGTAATCCTCTTCTTCTTTTTTCAATCAAAGTTTTAATAAGGATAATTATATAGATAGATAGATAAATAATTTATTTTTTTATTTTCACATTTTAATTTTTTAAATCAGACAAAATAATCTAATAATTATTATGTATAAAGCACATCAACCACAACTCCAAACTCACCATGCATGCCTCTTTCCTAATCCTCTCCTCTTTATTGCTCAACAAAACATTTTTTTCCCTGTAATTTCAATGCATCAAAAAAAAAAAATTATGTGAGGAAACTTCATTCTCCAGAAAATACATGTTGTGGGTCTAGATAAATAAGTAAAACTTTGGTTGTTGCAGAATATTATTGAGAGAAGATATATATACCCTCCTTTACCTTTGAGAATTAGTGGTTGTTTGGAGTGTGGTTAAAGTTATTTTTTAAAGTGATTTTTATTTAGAAATACATTAAAATTATGTTTTTTTATTTTAAATTTTTTTGATATCATTACATGAAAACGATCTAAAAATACCAAAAAAATTAATTTAAAATAAAAAATAAAAATAAAATATTTTAAATTTGCAAACCGCATCTTAAAGAATTGCTCTCCATCAAGGTTGTCAATATCGTTCCGGTCGTCGTTCCGATTTTTTTATTAGAACGGAACGTTCCGGTTTTGGAGCGTTTCGGTGTGCCGTTTCAGGGTTATACTGTTCATATATAATTAATTATATATGTAAAAAAAATTAAAATATTAATTTAACAAGCATAATTAAAATTTTAAGATAAATTAACTTTAAATTATACAATATAAACACAAAGTCAAACAAACATAATCTCAAAATTAGAAAAAAAAATCACAAGTTAATCAAAATAACGAGGATTTTAAGGTCGAAACGGCACACCCGGAACGGTACCGAGATGTTCCGGCCGGAATTAAAACCGAGACAAAAACAATATTATTTCATCTTAGTTTTTTTAATAACACGAAATGTTCCGACTATTTTGACCGGAACAAAACGGAATTGACAAGACTGCTCTCCATAGTGCCGATTGTAAAATTAATTCTCTTGAGCCATAAATGGAGAAAATAAGATTATAATATATATATATATATATATATATATATATATATATAAATGATGAAATTTTGGGGGCAAACCACTCATCTTCCTATACAAGCCTTGCAAATCGAATCTAGCCAAGATATGAAAGGACGCCCTAGATAACTTATTTATCTTATAAAATATTGGCTTCAATTATTTTTCATGGACTTGATAGAGATTGAAAAGGAAAAGTTAAAAAGAAAAAGAAAAAGAAATTAGCTTTATTAATGGTAGAGTTTTTTTAGGTCAATAAGAAAGCTATAATATTAAATTTTCAAATCTCTTTATTCATTAAATAAAATATAATAGCAATCATGTGTTTGACTCTCTTTTTTTTTATTTTTTTGCGCACCACCTGAGAATATAAACTATTATAACATATCAACTTTAGAGTGTAAAATATAATTCTATAAAATAAAAGAAAGTACAAAAATTTAGTAAATTACATGAAATTTATTTTTTAATAATTTTAACAACATTTCTTAAATATGTTTCCAATCATTCTTATTTTGAAAATAAAAAAAAATCATTTCAAAACTTTCTATAAAAATAAATTTATTTTATATCTTTATTTTTATCTTTTAAACCAAATACATTTTACTAGTGTCTTTTGAAACAAAAACTTTTATTTTTATTTGATCATCTGTAATGGGCTTAAAGATTAGATGGGCCTTTCATATAGTCCACCCAAACCCAATCTTCAATTTAGCCCACAAAAAATGAAAGAAAAAGAAAGATAGAAACAGCTTATAGTAAAGTTTTCAATACCAGTTTTGTTTTTTTAATTAGAATATAATGTTTTAATTTTATAGTATCATTTCGAGATTGTACTGTTTATATATATATTAAGTAAAAAAATAGTTCAAATCTAAAAATAAAATTATTTAGAATTGTGTTATTTAATCTAAAAAAAGACACAAAAAAATTATTTTTCTGAACAAAATTATGAATATGTATAATATTACAAGAATATCATCATCAATCTCACAAGTTTATTATATTTTTTATTACTCTGAAATTTTAATATAATATATATAAATATATCAAGAAATTTTTTATAAAATTTCATCTTAACCTAATTGTCAGATTAAAAAATATAATATTTATTAATACAAAAATGTGGCTTATAGAACTAATATCCGTGGACACAAAATTCAACCAGAGAGCGACATTACAAAGAGAGAGAGAGACAGAGATGGGAGTTACATTGAATCTACTTTCAAGTCAAAGTTGAATCCCTTACATCTTGCAAGCTCCAGTTCATGTCTTCAGTTTCTGATCCCTGCCCTTTGAATATTTTTGGGTGTGTGCATCTGTTTTGTAGAATTATGCCTATTGCGATTAGCAAGCTTGAGCAGGTGGGTTCTGTTTATATTTTCCTTTTGATCAGTTTTTTATCTGGGTTTTGGGCTTTAGTTGTGTTTGTTTTTGGTTTTTAGAAAATGGGTTTTCTTTGTTTATAGAAAATTTTAAGGAATTACTATCCTTGAAGGGTTAAACTGTGGTGGCCTTCTCAGGTTCTTGCTTTAGGTTTTATTGATTGTCTGATGATAGAGTTTTTATAGTAGTTCCTTGTTACTGAAATCAATTTTTGTTCAAAACACTTTTAAAACGCAGCGTAAAACACTCTTTTAACATTTGATCAAGGGAACAAGGTTGGTGCTGATTTAGGGTTGGATACCATGTGGATAGGGAGAGATGACAGTGGCAATATCTTCATAACAGAGAGATCACAAATCTGAAACTAGTTGCTGCTGCCATGACCTTCCTGAGAGCAAATTCATTACTTTAGTGATACATTCTTCCAGAATCGTGCTGATTTCTTCATTGATTTCAGTTGAAAATTGACACATTGCAAGCAGAACACGTAATATAATCCCATATAAATTGGAAAAACCAAATCCATCGCTGCTAAGTTTTAGAAGCAAGCAAAAGATTGTTGAAAAGGAAAACAATCAGTCCAGCTTACATTACACAAGGCATCAAAAACAAGAATCGCCACATTGATATAAATTATACTCTGGAGCTTTGTTTAAATTTTTAGATGATATGGTTGCTTAACATGATATCAAAGCTTTGTTAATCAGCAGTTACAAATTCGAATCTACAAGGTAGTGTGAGTTTGTGCAAGTTTCAAGCCTAAAAAAACTTTTACCGGGCATGAAAGAATAATATAACTCATATTTTAGAAGATTATATGCAAATTTCCTTGCCGAATACAGCTTGCAATCACTTCTTGATCACAACAAAATCCCTACAATTGTTAGAATAAACATATACATGAAATTGGTGTTCGATAGGCCTAGAAAATCCAAATCACAATTACTGTGAACAAAATTTTGAAAATGAATTGTTAGGGGCTTACACGAAGGAGAACCCCTGCAAAAATAGAGGCATGCCGCCATCAATGGAGAGCACACGGTATTCTTTAGTAAAAGGCGAAAGAATAGTTCGCTCTGTGCTCACCACACGGCTCCATGGTTTGATGAACAAGAGGTATGTTTCTTTATATAGAAATGAGGGGGCTAGCTGTTTTATGTTTCTTTTGTCGATGTGGGACTGGTTTTTTTTTCTATTTCAAATCATTTCGTAACTACTCAACTAGGTACCATTAATCTTACATCAACTGGATACATACCAGCTTGGGGAACTACTTGGTTTTTAGTTATGAGACCGATCTGACCTGATAGTTTTATCTGGCGACCTGCTACCCTGGTGGTGGGTCGATGGAAAAAATTAGAAAGAATATATATATAAGAAAATAATAAAGAGAAAGTGTTAGCTACTGTGTTTCTCAGCAAAATCAACGTGAGTTTTGCTCGGTTTGGAAGGAAAGACCAGGTTGGGAAGAAGAAAAGTTGCACGCGAAGCATTACAGCAACACGATTTATTTTCCAGAACCTAGGAGCACAAGACGTCGCAGCACACGATTTATGTTGTGAATATTATGAATGCAAGGAAGGGAAACTAAAAACTTGGAGGTGTGATTGCGCACAGTCTTTGAAGATCTCCAATAGTAAGATATCTTCTAGGATTGAACAAGTTTTTTATCAAAAAAAGAGGGCAACATAGAAATAGCGTAGAAAGAAGAAAGATCAACCAATGAGAAGAAGAGAAAAGTATTTTTCGGATTGTATCTTGCTTGAAAAAACTGCATGGTATTTATAGACTATCATTATGTAACAATCATATTTAATAAAATTAAAATGGTTGTTACAATAATTCAAAAAATTTAGAGGGTATAGGCGTTGACTCGCGTGCCTATGGAGTGAATCGGAGATTTTTCTCTTACTCGACTTATCTTTATGTGCGTGAGCTCACTCTACATCATTTGTTGTTACAATAATTCAAAAAAATTAGAGGGTATAGGCGTTGACTCGCGTGCAGGGGGTGAATCAGAGGTTTTCCTCTTACTCGACTCATCTTTATGTGCGTCAGCTCACTCTATATCATTTGTTGGTTACTATCTCATATCAAGTTTTACTATATAAACAGTCAATGAAAATCTTCTTTTTTCAATATGAAAGTCTTTTAAAATACCCTTTATAACTTTTACAACCGTCTATGTTTTGAAGAAAATGAAAGAGCAACAGAATGTTCTTTGGAAGAAGAAAACTAGCAGCTCGTTGCAGACCCGATGCAGCAGCAAGTCTCCTAGAACATGAAATGGGAAATTACAGTTGCCGAGTCACGTGCGATGCAGACTCATAGCAGCAAAGTCTCCACTGAAATAGCAGAAAAATCATGAGTTGCGGCAGCCAGTGATTCCATCTTTAGTTCCAGCAGAAATAAACAAACAAAGCAGTAGCTTCTCACGTCATAGCAGCTTGTAATCTCGAGTAGCGTGATATAATGGCAAATATTTTGTGATTTAGAGTGCGATTTCAAGTTGAGCCAAGATATGCATTCCTTGTAAGAGTCTAAAAAGATAAGGGGTTTGCTTGCTCATTTAAACCCACAAAATATGCTTTCCGGAAATAGAATTTACTCCCATAAAAAAAGTCTCTGGCAGCTTGGAGTGCGAGTAGCAGCAACAACATGACACTGCGGAAACACAAAAAGAATACGAATCACGTCAATATTCTATAAATTACTCTGGAGTCCACCAAAAACGAGAGAAACTCTCAAGAAAATTCAAAATTTTATTAAATAATTGAATGACTTCGGTCAAAAGGCTTATAATTATATTTAAAGCAAAAACCTTAGCCCTAATCCTAAGCAAGCTAGAATTGATGGAAGTCGATTTGGACATGGAAATCAAAAGTTATGGCAAAAACAAAACTTTCCTAAAATAGCAAAAACAAAACTTTCTTAAAATAGCAAAAACAACGATTTCGGGGTCTAAACAACAGAATTTAGCTAAAAAAGATATGCAACAATAACAAAGCTAATTGCATATTGACTTTTTTGACTTCGACGCCTACACTACACACTACTGGAATTCAATTGTTTTTGAATTTAGAATGTTTTCTTTTTAATATATACATACCCGCCACTTGTTCTACATCACAACAGATAAAAAGTTCAGTAGCAGTTGATTGCAGCAACAACACACAGTCCTTGTAGCGTCGACATCAAAATTTATGATTGTCCAGTAGCCAAAACAGCAGTAGCAGACATGGGAAATCTTCAAATTATTGGAAGGACTAACGATTAGAATTAAATTACATGTTTAACATGCATGATATCTCACATGCAAGGCCAGGATCTATGGGAAGTAGTCAACGACATAGAAGACATACAAACAATAGAAGATACTAATTTAATTATTTTAGTGTCTAACTTGCAAGGCCAAGATCTTCAATTTGAAACAGAAGCTAAGTAATTTTTAACTATAATTTAACCTCTTAAATCCAAGGTTGTTAATTTTGTTTTGGTTGGTGCTTTATTTTTTCAATTGGAACAGAATATTTTGATTTCGGAGTGTTTTGGTGCACTGTTTTGGAGTTGTACTATTTATATATATTCAAAAAGAAAATTAGCTCAAATCTAAAAATAAAATTATTTAGAATTATGCAATTAATCTAAAAAAAACAATAAAATGATTTTTCTGAACAAAATTATGAATATCTATAATATTACGAGAATATCACCATCAATCTTGCAAGGTTTGCATTCTATGATTGCTCTGAAATTTAACATAGTATATATAAATATATCAAGAAACTTCTCGTAAAATTTCATCTCAATCTAACTATTGGATTAAGAGATATGATTGATATTGTAAAATTATTCATTATTTAAAAAAAATATCATTTATCCGAAACAGAACGAGCAGAACAAAACCGAAATATTCCGGCCGAAATTTCTAAAACAGACAGAAATTTTAAGCAAGATAGAAAATGTCGTTATATCTCACTTTTTTAACTGGTAAAAACAAAATTAATAACACTGCTTAAATTAACATGATTACCATTCAAACTACATAATTTCTCGATTAAAAAATCAGCGTCAATCTAATGCGAAAAAGAATTTTGGGCTTGAACCGCAGGGGTCCACAAAAAGAAGAACCCCTCCAAAAATAGAGGTATGCCGCTATCAATGGAGAGCACACGGTATTCTTTAGTAAAAGGCGAAAGAATAGTTCGCTCTGTGCTCACCACACGGCTCCACAAATTCTATGAGGAGGGTTAAGTTTCACTATATAGAGACGAACGAGGGTTAGCTGCTGTATTTTGTCGATGTGGTACTGTTTTGCTATCGAAGCAATTTGTAACTGCTCAGCTCGGTTTTCCTTGGCTATTTAAAAATGTTGTGGTGATTATTTATTTTTTTATTTTAAGTTAGATTAGTTTGGTTTTTAAAATAATTTCTTTATGGTGTGTTTTAAAATATATTATAAAAAACACGTGGAGAAAACAATAAGAGCAAAATTGGAGACATAATAAATTGGAAAATAAAAGACGAAATCCTTCAAAATTAACAGTGTATATGCGTGTTATATTGATTTTATATTTTCTTTTATAAAAATACACTATTTTAAAATTAAAATTGAAATAACGGTTAAAGAATAATATAAATTATATTATGGGTTTTCACCAAGAGTTTAAGTTTTTAGGTGAGATGGTTCTTTAATATGGTATCAAAACCTTGTTGATCTAGCGGTCACAAATTCCAATCTCATTACCTCCGTTCTATTTAGTAAAAATGAAGCACAATGTAATGTGAGTCTGTTCAAGTTTCAAGTTCAAATAATTTTCACTTGAGAGGATATGTTAGAGAATAATATAAATTATATTTTAAAACCTCATCTAAAAATTCAAATTTTTAGATAAGATGGTTACTTAATAATAATAAAAAAAATTGTTACATAATAATAATTATTATTATTATTAGATTATTTTTTAAAATACATCTTTGAAACAATAAAAATTCTCTTTTTAAAATTTAACTTAAATTAATTTATCCAACCCCTCACTCGGACTAAAGCCCCATTTAGTATTGTGTTTTGTTCCAACCACAATTTATGTTTTTTTATCGGGGGATGTTTAGGAATATATTTGAAAAGTGTTTTTTAAAAAAATATATTTTTTATTAAAAAAAATTTAGTATTTTAAAATTATTTTCATGTGTTAATATAAAAAATAATTTTTAAAAAATAAAAAAATATTATTTTAATATATTTCTAAATAAAAAATATTTAAAAATCAAATAAAACAACACTAAAACTCTTTTGTTTCTGTGCTTCTAAAATTATGGATGACTTTTCTGTGGATTTATTATTTTAGAAAAATATTATTTGATAAATGCTAAATATTCAAATGAGTGGAATTTTAGATCATATACAAAATGAAATTTATCACTTGTCATATTTTCAATATGGATGACATCCATGAAGTCATAAATATTCAAATGCGAGTAAACCCCACTCCCCGAAAATATATTTTATGGATCCAAGTGAGTGAATAAATCTCGGTTATTCCAAGTTCTTAAAAAAAATACACATTCTGACTCGAATTCAAAACTTAATTTACAAATTGCAAGCCCTTTTACCATACCACATCTATTGAGTACTTAACTCATAAATATCTAATGTGATTGAACTTACTTTTAATGTAGAACACAACTTGAAAATCTTACAAAACATGTTTGTTTATTCTTATAAAATACAAGTTCAAATTGCTCTTTTTTTCAAATCATAATCGCAAAAATTACCACAACGTTAAACACACTACATTTCATGCTCAATTGAGGTATCTTCAATGGAGGAAACATTTTTCTCATTCTCTTGTTCATGTCGATAGAAAAACAAAGGTAGAAGAGCATGAGTCTGATGCTCAAGACAATTTGCTTTCTTTCATTTGCTTGTTTAGAAACAACAATCCTCCCCTACGGAACACGGGGTGTTTGTTTTAGCTTTTTCAATCATAGTTTTCAAAAAAGTTGTAATTTTTTTTTTATTTTAAAGACCGGCGGTTTAGTGTTTTTAGATCATTTTGATGTGCTGATGTCAAAAATAATTTTTAAAAAATAAAAAAAATATTATTTTGATGTATTTCGGCACAAAACACTTTTTAAAAAGCTATAAAAAACTACAATAACATCTCTCCCAAGCACCCACTACGCCTCTATTAAAGAATTTGAAAGTCCGTTCCATGGACCAGGATATAATTAATTCCTCATAAAATATTAGCCACCAAAGTGACGTGGACTTCGGACGTGAGTGGATCAGGAATTATTTTGTCATTAAGTTCTCTTTTCTTCGATGTGACCATTCAACGATAAAAAAGAAAAACATTCAGCATGCTGCCGCCACCTACCAGTTCTTTGTTTCCTTGTGGGTGGCTAGCTACAACAAATAAATTATCCAGCTGTTGGATCATTTCAAATCCACTGCTTAGAAAAGTATGGACATTAATGTTCATAGACTAAGGGATCCGTTCCAGTTCAAGCAGCAGAGTAATTAAGAAGATTTCAATAGGGCTGATGAAAGCAAATTGACACTAGCATAAAATTTCTCATACAATAACTATTAACATTAATGTTCTCAAGGAATTAAAAAAAAAAAACACCTTCAAATGTCGAGATGGAAAAAATAAAAATAAAAATAAAAAAATAAAAAAGCATCATCACAATCACTCTCCGACTACAAGCATCCTACTAAAAAGATGCAAGGTTGAAGCACAGATGATGTGGGAGGAAAGCAAAGAACTTGACTTCCAAAGTGTCTGCCCACCACATCTAGAGGGAGGGACCATCACAGTTACGCATTGAATCACAAAGCCTATTCGATATAATCGAATATCAGAATGTTCCCCCGCCCTCCTTCAATGACCTCCCCACCTCAACAAATTTTCCATATCAACTAGGACTTCGAGTTCATGACACCTTGACACGAAAAAAGCCAACTAAATAGAAAAAACGAACTCGCCATCACCGCACTTTTGGACTTAGAAGCACTTCCTGTGGACGATGGATGGGCCAGACTCGTCGTACTCACCCTTGGAAATCCACATCTGATACAACACAAGCCATGCATGAATGTCAGCTTCTCAAGATATAAAGCAAAAGATAAAAAGTTACTGAATTCACAAATCTTCACCTGCTGGAAGGTGCTGAGAGATGCAAGGATTGACCCTCCAATCCAGACACTGTATTTTCTCTCTGGTGGTGCGACCACCTTAATCTTCATGCTGCTTGGGGCAAGGGCAGTGATTTCCTTGCTCATACGGTCAGCAATACCGGGGAACATGGTGGAACCACCACTGAGCACAATATTACCATACAGATCCTTTCTGATATCCACATCACACTTCATGATAGAGTTGTAAGTAGTCTCGTGGATACCAGCAGCTTCCATTCCGATGAGTGATGGCTGGAAGAGGACTTCTGGGCAACGGAATCTCTCAGCTCCAATGGTGATGACCTGACCATCAGGAAGCTCATAGTTCTTCTCAACAGAGGAGCTGCTCTTGGAAGTCTCAAGCTCCTGCTCATAGTCAAGGGCAACATATGCAAGTTTCTCCTTCATGTCACGGACAATTTCCCGTTCAGCTGTGGTGGTGAACATGTAACCTCTCTCGGTGAGAATCTTCATCAAAGAATCAGTGAGATCACGACCAGCAAGATCCAGACGAAGGATGGCATGTGGAAGGGCATACCCTTCATAGATTGGCACAGTGTGAGACACACCATCACCAGAATCCAGCACGATACCTGTTCAAATGAGAAGCCACTCAGTACCAAAATCATTTACCAAACAATGCACATTTACCCAAACACAGATTCCAATAGCAATAGATACGAACCAGTTGTACGACCACTGGCATACAGGGAAAGGACAGCCTGGATGGCAACATACATTGCAGGCACATTGAAGGTCTCAAACATGATTTGAGTCATCTTCTCTCTGTTAGCCTTAGGGTTAAGAGGAGCCTCTGTAAGGAGGACTGGGTGCTCCTCGGGAGCAACACGAAGCTCATTGTAGAAAGTGTGATGCCAAATCTTCTCCATATCATCCCAGTTACTAACAATACCATGCTCAATAGGGTATTTCAAGGTCAAGATACCCCTCTTAGATTGTGCTTCATCGCCAACATACGCATCTTTCTGCCCCATTCCAACCATGACACCAGTGTGTCTTGGTCTACCCACAATACTTGGAAACACTGCCCTGGGAGCATCATCCCCAGCAAACCCAGCCTGCAAACATTACAACACAAAATAACTTATTAAATCCAAACAAATTAAGAGTAATAAAATGCAAATCCGAATTTTCACATCTGGTAAATTAACCAACCCACCTTCACCATTCCAGTTCCATTGTCGCAGACAAGGGGCTGAATATCCTCAGAATCTCCCATTTTCTAAATTTCTGTACAAAAAGTCAATGAATGAGTAAAAGAAACAAACACGCACCAGAAAAGGACATTCTACATAATTTAACAATACATCTTCATATCTATGAAGCATGTAATCAAATACAATATATCTAGCTCCTCCTCTATTTACAAATGAAAATCGACTAGCCAATTAGCTATTTCAAATCATTAACCATCTAAAGCTTAATCCAATCAGCATGATCATCTTTCGTCATCATTCTACTACAATACAATGCAAACATCCATCGAGAAAATCATCAATTTTAAGCTTAAAACACAGAAGTATAACCTAAACCTCAATCAATTACCGCATCATTTCCAATTTACACACGATTCAAATTCCAATTTACCGATATCTTTTAATTCACACTTGCAGATTATAATCTAACAATGACCAGCAGAAGCATATCAAAATCAAACAGATCTTCTAATAACTTCACAGAAACATAAAGATCTAGATTCAACACAATCAAAACAAGCTCTCAAACCAAACCACCAAAAAACTCCAGATCTAACCTTCAACAACACAAAAATCACAGATCGGAAACAAAAACACGATAAAACTTCCCGATATCAAACCAGAAACAACAAAGCGAAGGCTTTCAACCAAAACACGACCTACAAAGTTCGAATCAAGACGAATAGATAGAGAAACGGATCCCTTACCTTAATCGGAGAAGTATAAGAGAGAATGATCAAAGAACAAACCAAGCCAAATCTAGCTATAGACGTGGCCTGGCCGAGTTTGCTTGCTTGTGTTGCGCTTACTGGTACGAGAGAGAGAGGGAGAGTAAGGGTTAGCTGAGGAAGGGAGACGATGAATTTATATATAGTGAGAGAGAGATAGAAAAGAATGGATTTTTGAAATGCAAATGAAATTAAGACTAAATTTTTAGAGAGAGGAATCATTTCCACCACGAGAAAAGATAGGGTGACCTGGCTGCTGACACCTGACAGCCTTTTTTTTCTTTTTTTAATGACTTCACTTGTGTTACCTACATGTTCTGGCCTTAAGGGCTCTTTCGGCTTTTGCTGACTTGGTTTTTGACTTTTTTTAATTTCAGCCGTCGGATCTTTACTTGGACGGCTTTGGCGGCTAGGGGTGGTTGGGTTTTTTTGAAATGGTCGGGTCGGGAATGCTTGAACGGTCATCGGAGAAACATCGAATTGAACGTCTAAATATTGTTTTTTTAATATATTAAAATAATATTTTTTTTATCTCTTAAAATAAACATATCAAAATTAACTAGAAACAAAAAATGTAATTTTAAAAAAACATATTGTTGGAAATTAGGTGCAAACACAGCTTTAAGCCCCTGTTTGAGAGTGCGTTGTAACCGGTGTTTGCTGAAAATTTGAAATTTTATTTTATTTTAAAAACTGGCGGTTTGATATTTTTAGATCATTTTGATGTGCTGATGTCAAAAATAATTTTTAAAAAATAAAAAAACATCATTTTAATGTATTTCGACACGAAACACTTTGAAAAGCTACCGCAATCGCACTGTCAAACAGACCCAACAGGGTTATGAGCATTTTACAAACTATTTAAAAAAAATGGTTGTTCAATGATTTTTTTTTATTTTTATATATAGTTGTTAAATTTGGCTTGATTTGATAAGTAAACTTGAAAATAATGATTTTTATGTCCTGTTTAGCATTGCATTTCAAAAATATTTTTGAAAAAATTTGAAAATTTTTTATTTTTATTTTATTTATTTTTAAATTATTTTTGGTGTTTTTAGATTATTTTCATGTGCTGATATAAAAAATATTTTAAAAAAATATTATTTTGATATATTTTTAACGAAAAACATTTCTAAAAACAACCATAATCACACTTTAAATAGACACTTAAACTGGATGTTAAGCTTAATTAAATTTGACATTAACCCAAACAAATTGAATTGTAATCGGTTAATCTTAATTAAATATTATTTAAACTTAATTAAGCTAGCATCAATTAGTTAAAATGAAATTGAGTTAAATAATTAAGGATAAAAAAAGATTTTAAGCTATTTTGGCGTGCCAAATATTTCGAAATATCTTTTAAAATAAGGACCAAATTAGCATAATTTATAATGTTTGTATGCTTATGGCCCTAAAAAATAAAAATATATGAATTTATGTCATTGCAATAATTTAATATTTTAATTTTAATTCATGGAAAATGGTTTTAAAGCATCCTCTTATTTAATTATGCAAAATATATATGGATGAACATCTATTCATAGACATGTAAATTTTGTTTCTTGAATATTTTTTAACAAAATAAAAAAATGTTGTCAAATTGAAATATTTTACGACTTATAATTATTTTAATAGTATAAATAAATCATTATTAGCAGCCAATAAAGCAGTCAATTCAAGCTAAGAAAAAATAATCGAGTCAATTTCAACTCAAATAAAGTTAATTATTCTTTTAGGTTACAAAATTCTGGATTTTCATATTAAATAACGAAAAATGTTGAAACATAAAATGAAAGTATTTTGTAATTAAATAATAATCTTAAAAGTATATTATTATATATATTTCCAAACACATTTTCATATCAACTTCTTTGCAATGATATACTAAGGTCCTGTTTGGGAGGACGGTTGTTTTTCATAAAAAATACATTAAAATAATATTTTTTATTTTTTAAAAATTATTTTTGACATCAGCACATCAAAATGATTTAAAAACACACAAAAAAAATTCATTTAAAATAAAAAAAAAAATTCAAATTTTAGGGAAACAGCGGTAGAACTACCCTCCCAAACAGCTTCTAATTATTTAAGAGAGAAAGCCGTTATAAATTTATTTAATTTCTATTATAGGTGAAAATCATCGTTCCTTTTATTATTTTTATTATAAAATATTAATGTTCCTATTTTGGTCAATTAATCTTTCACTTGATTGGACTAGAAACTTTCCTTCTTAAGAAACTAATTAGAGAAACTTTAGCCAGCTGGTAATAAGCCGTGACACGAGGAGTCGAGTCTGAAAAATGGGAAGCCTGGGATCGGCTTGGCTTTCAAGTTTTGGCATTTAATATTTTCTCTTACGTCAGCAGTGAAAAATCAAAATCAGAGGGGGGGAAATGTGGCCCTTCGGCCTTACTCGCTACTGTTGCTGTGAAGAAAAATCCATGGGACCTCACACTTCTTTTCTTTTCTATTATCAAACTCTTGACACCTGGATTTTTTTTATACCGGATTTCATTTTGTATATAATTATGTCTCAATTTTAAAATAAAATATTTTTCAATCATAAAAAATATTTTTTAATTTGTTTTATATGAAAAAATCATTTTATAATAGTTTTAATCAAATATATGTTTTTAAAACCTATTTAAAAACAAAACACTGTTAAAAATATTTTTTTAAAATTATATTTTAGACTTTTAATTCTCGAGTTAACCTATTAGATCAAGTCAGGTTTAATAACTATGACTTTAATTCTCTCTTGATATCTCTCTATGTTATCATATTTAAAAGATAAAATCAATTTTGGTAGGAAGAAACTCCATGATCATAAAACCAAAAGAAAAGAATATCTAAAAACTAACACATTGTTTTTAAATGGCATTGTCTCAAGAAATCATCATTTTGATTAAAAAAAAGTTAAAAAGATCAATTTAGTCATGAATCGACCTCTCATGACACCATGGTTTGATCGCAAGGTTTGAAAAAACCAGCTTAGAACAAAAATCGGATTAGCGGGTCATCTGGTTAATTAGTCGAGCTAAACCAGGTTTCAAAACACTAATTAGTGTACTCAATAATATGTAAGAAATGATGGATAAAGTAGATTTACATGGATCCTAAATATTTTCTCATTTGACTTCAAACTTTCATACGGGTTTCCAAGGAACGTAGCGTAATGCCAAAGATCTTGAAATCTGCATAGCAGATCTCAAGTTCAAGTTAAAGCATATTTTTTTTGTAAGAATCTAAGATAATCAAGGTCTTACTCGCTCATCTGGATTCACAAAATATATTTTTCGAAGATTGAGATTTACTCAAAACCAAAATAAAAATAAAAATTGCATGTGCTTACATGTGCTGATGTACACGAACTTACATGGATGGTGCGGCACATAAAATATTAGTGAATGTCGGGGGATATTGCTTGACATTTTCAGGATCTACAAAAGAATATTAATCAAATCAAGGTGTTGATCGATGCATGTTTGCACTCTCTAGATGTCACCTTTTCTGGCTGCCACCATTTTCACACCAAGGAAGAAGAACTTTCATCATTTTATTGAATTAACTATTCTTCTACTCTTAGTGGCATGCCATTATAGGGATCGTGAGTGTTTATTCCTTGCTATAAGGTTTCCTCATGTGGATTATGCTCGACATTACAAATCCGTTTCCATTTTTTTTTTAATTTCTATTTTAATGATGGAATATTTTATTAACAACTCAAGTCCAAGCATCCCAAAGATTTTTTGGATGTTTAGTATTGTGACGCGTATGTTTTTTTTTATAAATATTTCTCGATCAATAATATTTTAAAAAAATACTTTTAAAATTATCGAAAAAACTAGACAAAAAATACTTTGAAAATCCATATTCATTACAATACCAAATAATCATTGATGAATTGCATTCTATATCATTTCGAGCTTAGACTTTTGAAAAGTTCACAAGTAAAATAATTTTTTAAAAGGGTGTTTGGTACCATGTTTCAAAGTGGTTTTAAAAAAAATGATTTTTTTTTATTTTAAATTAAAAAAAAATTGGTGTTTTAGATAATTTTCATGTCATGATGTCAAAAATAATTTTTTTTTAAAAAAAATATCATTTTAATGCGTTTCTAGACGAAAATTTTGATTGGAAGTTGATACCCTACATAAGATCATGCTTCTCATGAAGAGATTTATTATTTTCAACGAAAAAATAATTTGAAAACACTCTTAAGAATTACTAATAACCTCCAATCATGTTTGTCGTAGTGTAAATAATCATGCATCCTCTAACAAGAGCTCACAATTGTATATTGATTTTGCTTTACAATGCTAGCATGGGATCATCAGGAGAGAAAAATAAAGGTGAATTTCAAGCAAAGATTCAATTATTACTTTAGGAATGTAACGTAAAACGTATTGATTTCTAATCACCCATACCATAACCTAATCTTGTCCACTACCCAAGGAATCGAAACTAGAAGCTTTGTTGAGATGCTGTAGGTTAAAGTAAGAATTCAGTGTATTTATAAAATTTGATTTGCTTCCATGCTTAGTGCCCGTTTGGTTGTGCGTTTCAATCGGTGTTTTGCCGAAATTTGAATATTTTTTTTCATTTTAAATGAATATAGTTTGATGTTTTTAGATCATTTTGATGTGCTGATGTCAAAAATAATTTTTAAAAAATAAAAAAACATCATTTTGATATATTTCGGCACGAAAAATACTTTGAAAAGCTACCGCAATCGCACTCCCAAACAGGCCTTAGAGTTGTGTTTTGATCGGGTAAATCTATGAGTTGACAAGACAATTCAGTCAATATCAATTAAAAAAAATAAGCTTGGGATTCAGAAGTTTGCCCCCGTGGTAGTATATTTAAGTCCTATAATTACTAATTTGATGATTATTAAAAACTTATATAGTCATTAATTTTAGAACTCGTGAAATCAATCGAGGTGAAACAATATTAATTTCATGATCCATCACTTATTGACCTCTTTTTTCTCCATAAAGGGACAATGCTGAGCAAGCAAAGGCTGAACTCTGAAAGTCGTGTGATTGTTTGAGAGTGTAGTTGAAGTTATTTTTAAAAATATTTTTCATTTATAAATATGTCAAAATAATATTATTTTATTTTAAAAAATTATTTTTAATATCAACACATGTAAATGATATAAAAATACCATTTTTTATTTAAAATAAAAATATTTTATTTTTTTTCAAAAATACTCTTAAAAAAACAATGACAAAAACCCTTTATTTCACAACTGCCTGTGGCAAAGCCACGACAACTCCCAAGTAGATTTTTATTACAGGCCGTGACTTCATGGAAAGAAAGAAAGAGAAGGGGCACCTCCTTGTGAACAAGTCAAGAAATTCCCATGTCGTTGCAGAAATGTTGTGGTCGTGTGTATTATTTATACAAGACGTGGGTGTCAACTTACCTCTCTTTCACTGTTTATATAAATAAATAATGAAGGATGCGCTAATTTCTTTTTCTTTTTTATTTTTTTATTTTCATATATATATATATATATATATATAGATGAAGAAAAAATATATATTTTCTTATAAATTATTTTAATTTTCTTTTTTTATGTGGTTTGTGGTCAATTTTATAAACATTTATTTTTATTATTGCTTGGCTAAATAAAAAATAGTTTTTAAAACTAGTAAATTTCATAACTCTAATAATAAATTTTAACAGGTTAATAAGTACTTAAATCTAGATTAATCTATTATATCATTATTTTAATAGATTAAAATAAATAATAAATAATTATATCATTTGATGAATCTCATGAGTGAGAAAAGTCGGAAAACATGAGCCATTTACATTTTTAGCCCCCAAAACGTATAAACATGTCAGAATTATGATGTGAAGATACATCGAAGTAAGAGCCGGATCTTTCACCATCAATGTGGGCTGGTGGTAATTATACCATTACTGCCATGTTAATTTGAATAAAAAATGGTAAAATATTCACCATTTAGTTTTATATTTTAAAAATATTTTTTATTTTTCTTTTTAATTATTATTTTTAGATTATTTTGATAGTTATAATGTTAAAAATATTTTTTAAAAAATAAAAATATTATTTTAATATATTTTTAAATAACAAAATAATTTAAAAAACAACCACTACTATACTTTGTACTCTAGAACACCTTTTTAGTGAAGGTTTGATAATGATGTTGAAATTATTTTCTTACAAAATAAACTAATTTTATATATTTAGATATGTTGATATTATAATTTTTTAATTACTATTACAAAATTAATATTTAAAATGAACTTTCAAAACATTAGCATAAACCACTACTAAGTGTTTGTTTTTTATTGCGTGGACAATGTTTTTTCTTGAAAATAATTCTTTTTTTTTACTTTGTATTTTTATTTTTTATATCAACATATTAAAACCATTAAGAATTACTTAAAAAAATAATTAAATTTATTTCAAATAAAATATACTTTAAAACACTTTCAAAAACAAAAAAAGAGATTAATATAACAATATGAGATAAATTGCAAGAACTCATAAATTAAAAAAAAAAATGATTTGGGCGCTTTGTCATAGTTGGAGGACTGACTTGTACATTGCCCTTACATGAACATGCCACTCCATAGCTCCTCTCACACACACCACTAGTTTTATTGCCACTAGATTTCAAATTTGGATTTGGTGAAAAGGAGAGTAGGATTGTGGATTGGTGGTTCAAAATGAAGTGATATAATTGGCTGGGATTTGATGTAGCTTCAACATCAAGTTTTACTTATAGATGTTGCCATCACTTTCTCTTTTAGGGCATCAATTGGAGCCCTAATTTTCTTCCCCATGTTAAGGTTTATGGCTTATCTTGAAGGCTGGGTCATGTCCATCATAAGCTAAACTCTCATTTTCTATACCATGAAGGTTTTTTAAAAATATTTAATGATCACAAAAAAATGTCATATTTAAGTCAGAAAAGGAAAGGTTGTCGTCATCATTATGTTCCCTCTCATATTAGGGTAGTGTAATTACTAGGAGTGAGTATTTTTTATTCGGTTCAGTTTTTATCAATAAAAACAATCAAATCAAAATAAAATAAAATTAAAAGGCACCGAACAGAACTAGAATCAGTTTAAACCGACCGATTTCAATTAGTTTTTTTAACAAAAAACAGAAGGATTTTTTTTTTAACTTCAACCATGTTTTCTCTTTTTTCATTTAACCAAAATAGAAGCAAATCAAAAAATTTGAACGGAACTGGAAAAATAAAAAAAATATAGCATATTTTTGTTTAATTTAAATTGGTTCGGTTCAATTTTGGTTTACCATTTTTTTACTTGAAAAACCGAATCGAACCAAACTTTTTTTTCTTAAGGGTGTCGGAGTTAATTCAAATTTACAATGCGATTTAAGAAAATATATTTTTATGTATAAATGAAATAAATAATTTAAATTTGGATTGAAAATAATTTATTATATTGATATTAATATCAAAATTATATTAATGCAAGTTAGACATATTGGTGAATTGGGCAAAGTACTTGGCCCATTAATAGTTGAGAAAACCTAAGCCCAGGGTCGTCCCATGAGATATTCAACTTGGCCCATTACAAGTTGAGAAAACCTAAGCCCATGAGCATTGTTACTGATGCATTTATGAGAGGTGATTGGCCTTGGGGAGGAGATCATTTTTGGGTATCAATTGATTTTAGATGTTTCCAATTTTATTGGCATTCTAAATTTGCCCTTCCAAAGAATTTTTATACCAATTGTTTTTTAAACAATATTAATCTAAAAATTTAAGTTATTATAGAATTAATTTTAATAAAAATATTTTGCATTATACAATTGGAAAGCAACGCCATGTATTGCATTTTTTTTTTTAAAATCCATGTTTTTCTTTATTTACAATCTCATCATTTAATATTTGAGTTTGTTTTTAAATTGAGTTTCATAATTTATTGCGGGTTGCTTTTTGTATAGTTATCATGGTCTTATAATCGTCCATGACGTAGATTTGATAAGTTATCTTAGTTGACTTGAATTTTTTTTAATTGATATATTTTTTTTAATTTTATCATTCAATATTGAGTTCATTTAGAATTATATTTTATGATTTGTTTCAATTTTATTTTATGAGTGTTAGAGAATAATATAAATTATATTTTAGGACCTCATCTAATAATTTAAGTTTTTAGATGAGATGATTCCTTAACATGATATCAGAGTATTGTTGACCCAACGGTCACGAGTTTGAATCTCACTATCCTCATTTTATTTGATAAAAAATCAAGCATAAGATAGTGTTAACCTATGTAAGTTTTAAGTCCAAAGGACTTTTACTTAAAGAGGTGTGTTAGAGAATAATATAAATCATATTGTAGGACCTCATCTAATCGCTTAAGCTTTTAGGTGAGACGGTTCCTTAACAACGTTGTTATCCTAATCTTATAACTAATGTTATAGTGAATTTGAGTTATTTTATTGTGTTAATTTTTTAACCCAAGTGAATTTTAACCTTTAACAATGAGTTTATTGAAATAGAGTATTATAATTTCTTTCAATCTTTTTTAAGAGGTTGTACTAATGTCATGACCCAAGTTGCAAGTTTGACAAATTGACTTCTGTAGTTTTCTTTGTTTATTTTTTATGATGTTATTCTAGTTTTATGACCTGGGTCACATGTTTGACAAGTTAACCTGAGTTGACTTGAGTTGTTTTTATATTTTTTTTTAAATATCATTAAATATTGGATTAATTAAAAATTAAAACTCATAATTTATTTTGATTTATTTTCCATGAATCTTGGTTTTCTAAAACCAGGTCTTTGATGTGTTTTTTGATTAGCAACATGTTCAATTTGTTTTTTATTTGACTTGTAATGTAGAGCAAACCAACTTTGTAGTGCTACTGATATATAATAGATTTTTTTTTGCGTTTCAAAAGCTCTCTCGAAAAAAAATTTAATTCTTTTTTTTTGAATTATTTTAATATGTTGATGTTCAAAAATAAAATTTAAAAAATAAAAATATTATTTTTTTTCATTCATAAAAAAAAATTAATTTAAAAAATATTCGTTATCACAATATCACTTGAAGTTTATGTTTTACTAACAACACTATTCTAACTTTCAAATTTAGCTAGCATTAATTAGCAAAAATGATTTAAGAAATGCTAGTATTATTTTAACAAAAATGATTTTTTTTCCAGATTAGATTCCAAATTAGATTTAACAACCATGTATATGATAAAAACGATGCGTTTTTGAATCTGATCTGACAACTATATAGATGATAAAAGCCAAGTGTTTTTGTTCTGCAAGTAGCGTTTGTGCTTCTGTATTTAATTAGACAGTTGACCAGTTGCAAAGATCATAATTCTTGACCATATGGACTTGGCCAAGTCTCTTGGTTTCAAGTCTTTGAAGTTATGGCCAATAGAATTTCATGGGGGGTGCTAAATACTGGTGTTTTCGAGTACTGGAATCTTTGTTTATTGAATCATAAATTGAAACAGGGTTGTTAGTTTTATTCTGTTTCAGTTGAAATAGTCGGAACATTTTGTACTAGTTAAAAAAAAAGATAAAATGACGTTATTTTTATCTTGGTTTAAATTCCGGTCCATTCAGGATTTTTCAGCTAAATACCGGCTTAAATGTTCCTGTTTCGTTCCGTTTCAGCCGAATAGTATTTTTTTTTAAATAATGAATAATTTTACAATATCAATCATATCTCTTAATCTGACTGTTAGATTAAAATGAAATTTTACGAGGAGTCTCTTACCATATTTATATATATTATGTTAAAATTTGAGAGCAATCAAAAAATATAATGACCTTGCAAGATTGATGATGACATTCTTGTAATATTATATATGCTCATAATTTTTTATAGAAAAATTATTTTATTGTGTCTTTTTTTAGATTAAATTGCACAATTCTAAATAATTTTATTTTTGGATTTGAACTATTTTTTTTGAATTAATACACACACATGCACATAAATAGTAAAACCCCGAAATGACGGGTAAAAACGTTCCAAAACCGAAACATTATGTTCCAATTGAAAAAACAAAGTACCAACCGAAACGGATTTGACAACCTTAATCTGAAACAATAATTCTCACCAGATATGCACATCTCCTGTTGATTCCAGCATCCTTTCCATACACAATACATTATGACAGCATGCAAGAGCATAATCTCATCATCTCCATCTGTGCAGAAGCTCAATTGTTAGATGGGTTAGAGTTTCATTCTGCAACTTGAAAACTTTTGAATTTACAGCATTGCTATTGCTTTCTCCTTTGAGTTCACCTTGCCATATAGTTATAAAACTCGACGTAAGAGTTAACGCGGCCTAAGACTCAGTCGCTGATTAAGGATCGACTCGGATCAATCAATGTTTTTTTTTTTTTTTAAATAATTTTTTTAGATGACTCGATCTAAACCAAGCTCCGAGTCGATACATCAATAGATCGACCTATCAAACCAGATTTACAGTCTTGTAACTAGTTACCATGCCAAAGCCTTAGCTTCTCTTTAGTGTCATTTGAGCATTAAAGTCAAATCAAGGACCCACATTCAACAGTCATGGAGCATTACATGATTCTTTGCAGCCACGGTAGAGTGATTCTTCACTCTCCTCAATGAGTGACTTTAAATTCTATTTATCAAAAAATATATTTAATGAATTTAAGTGAGTGAATAAATCTTGATTATCCCAAATTTTGATAAGAAATGTACGTTCTGACTCGAATTCGAAACTTGCTGTGCTAATTTCGATCCCTTTACTGTCAAGAGAAAGAGAAATTCCCTTTTTATTTCAATTGGGAATAAGTGTTGGATTCATCCTCGGCTTCCATTAATCTTTGATGCTCCTTTAATTGGATGAACATATTGTTTTACACATGATTGCTATGTTTTTAAGTCTTTTCAAGTGCTCTTACAATGAGACTGTTTCCCTTGCTGTTGATTGCTTGCTTTGAAGTCAAGCTAATGAAAACAATGAGCACTCCTAGTGGATCAAGATTCTTGGAAAATAATTTGTGCTTGCATGGTATGAGTATAGTAAGAGGGATTTTCCTTTACTCTTTACACTCCCTCTTCAAATTCACTCCAACTCCTATAAGAATATTACAATATATTATATTGTTGTTTAAAAAATAATATAAATTATATTTTGAACCCTTACCTAAGATTTTAAATTTTTAGGTGAGATGGTTCCTTAATATAATATCAAAACCTTGTTGATCCAGCGGTCACGAGTTCGAATCTCATTACCCTCATTCAATTTGATAAAAATCAAATACAAGGTAGTATGAGCCCGTGCAAGTTTCAAGTCTAAAAAGTTTTCATTTAAGAGGCTATGCTAGAGAATAATATAAATCATATTCTAGGACCTCATCTAATAGCTTAAACTGCTTAAACTTTTAGATGAGATGATTTCTTAATACTTTGTAGATCCAGTACCAATACTGAGATTCAGCATTCTTTTATTATTAGAAAAGAGAAATCTTTAGCCAATTCACTCTCCTTATTGGCCTTCCACATTCAGACAAGGGAGCTTTTCAGTGATTTTCCTTCTCAGTTTCCTATAGCCAGCATACTGACTCAGCTAGGTGATTGAGGGATCCGACATGGTTCCAGGTCCTTCAGGTTTTGTTTTTGATTGTAATTCTGATTTAAGATCCACAGTTTAACACATTGCGAGGAAAGAAAAATTGTGCATTATGTTAACTATTTCAAACTGCTAAAAATTTACAGGTGTTCTGCACTTCTTGTGGATGGTAGCCTATAACTTGTGGCAAATTAAGGCCTTTCAGTATCATCCTTCAAGGGGCAGGGTTTAGCATTTTATACAATAAAAAGTGAAAAAAGGGGTAAATTCTTAGCTATTTTCCCTGTAATCTCGTATCATACCTTCAGGTTCTAGTGGCAATATGCTCACGATGGTTTCTTGTACTGGTAGGGAAGAAGGTCCTGATGTGCTGGCCTGGCTACAACCAACAATCTTTTGACACGTCTCTATCAGGCAGTGCCTGCATGTAGGGCAGGATGAGTGGGAGCTAAGCCACTTATCAATGCATTTGGCATGGAATCCATGGTGGCACTTCGGAAGAAGCCGCACACGCTCACCGGGAGTGAATTCCGAGAGACATATTACACACTCCGTGTCAAGGCCCGGCAGGTTCAACTCGCTCGAGTAATTTACCATCGGGAAAGACTTCAACGCTTTCCGATTCACTCCTGTGTTTTCCGACCGAGTCGAGGGGCTTGCCGGAGATTCGGAAGTTACTAAATTAGAGCACCTTAGTGCGCACCGAATGATGGAATTTAGCCCCAGTGAGCAGATCAGTGCGCACAGCAGAACTGAAAGAACCATAACAACATTCGCATCGAAACTGCTGTCAGGGCTAGTGTAAGGTTCGGATGGGGAACTGTTTCCAGGAGATGGAGGAGCTGCTGCTGTATTTGTTGATTGGTAAAGAGGGGTGAGTAATAGCAATCTTCTTGAGTAGAAATCCCCATGAAAATCTAGAAAGAGTTGAGTAGCTGAAGTGGAAGGAGACATGTTTGGAGGTTAAGACATGAATTATCTGTAGGTGGCTGCATATTGATGTTATATATATATATATATATAGGGAAAGTTGAAAGGAACCAATTTGCCACTTGATCTTTTGATATAATATTCAGAATTATTTCACCAGTGAGACTTTTAATCTCCAAAATTCCGAGGGTTTTAGCACACAACAAGTAATTATCTCTTATTTTGTGGAGGTCTCTGACATATGGATGCTCCACTGAACTTTTTGTATTTTTAATGGTTTTTGTTTATCAAACTGGGGCCATTCCACTTGCTGCTGTTAAGACAATGCCATGTGTCGTTTTCATTTCAGGAATCAAAACCTCAAAATGCTGTCAGGGACCCAGAAAACTCCAGGAAAGACTCATGAAGGTTCCCTTGCTAAAGATGACAGAAAAATATGATCTCGAAGTCAATTCAAATGAGCTTTTGTACACTTTTCTATTAGATAGAGGTCCTAGTTTTTCATTTTCGATTTGATTCCAGAATTTTTCGAGTCAGACTCAACTCAATTTTGATTCAGCACTTAGCAGCTAGTCACTGCACTCATTGGTCTCTCCGTAGCAAATTCACTTTGCTTTTCCACCCCTGTTTTGCTTGGCCTGCAGGATCTTAATTTATCCTTTTCGGTGTGCTGAATCAACCTTAGTCAATAGATTAGCCATGTAGTGGTTTTTTTCTTTCAAATTCTAACAAGCTGAAGTAAACTTTCTGTATGAAACCTGCTAATAAGAAGCTCATAGTTTTTTTCTTCTCTTTTAGCATAATCTGAGTGACCCGTCTGAATCTCAATCATTATGTAAACCTCCACTAATTGGGAGGCCATGGCACTCAAGCTCCATGCCTGTCACTTTTGGCAGCATATTGGCTATATTCTTCTTTTTATTATACTAACCTCGATATTCTTACAAATCTGTTATGTTGTCTAGATGGGCTACTGCGCGTCATCAGCCTCTGATTATACACACTGACCATTATCATCAAAGTTAGATTGGGAATGGTGCTAAAGATCCCATGTTTGCTGGTCTGCTACCTGTGATCTTTTTCCATACAAGCTGGTTGATTGTAATCTAAGTATGTTTAATTTATTACCTTCTTCAAGTGGCTACAAATTAAAACAATATTCTTAAATAGATCCTCAAAGAATCTGCGGTAATATAAAAAATCATGCTAGTGCTTGTTGAAAATTGATGCGGGACAATAACTAATAAAAATTAAAGCAAGAAAAGAAAGAAGTTTTAGAGAGAAAAAGAAGCTAAAAAAGAGGAGAAAGGGGGTTCGAGATATGTAAAGTCTGTAATATTTTCATTAATCATCAAAATCTCTCTCGCAAAATGACAAAGGAACATATAAATAGTAAACCCTAAAACATTTCGCTATTAAGCTCAGCCCATCAAATCAAAATGTTTAACATAAATAATTTTCAATAAATAAAATAACAATGAGATAGGTCCAAATGGATTTAGTCTTCCAACCAAAACGTAATAGTCTGGGTTATTCTATGTTGTTTTCGTCTATATACTCCTGTAGTTTGCGGTGTGGGTCATGTCCCAGTAAAAAATGTTAAAAACTTGTAGGCTAATGTTAAGGCTAGTGTGAACCTATTTTGCATGTTGGAGATACAGTAACAGAACTGCTTTTTAACTTTTTTTTAAGTTTTTGATAAGCAATAGATTACATCAAAACGCCAAAAAGAGAGGGGAAAAATAAACAGAAACGAATCTGCAAAATCTACGAGTCAAAAGATAATCTGAACTAAGAAAGATTGCATAACCAAGAAGATCAAAGCCAGGTCACGAAGTCTTGCAAAACCATCAGCTAGCCAATGGTCATGATCGCGCAGAACATGAGGGAAAGATACCGAATCCAAAACATGGAGAGAATCTAGATACAGAGCTGTTATTTAACTGATACAATACTTTCAGGATCGATATTACAGATTTACGTGTACAAAAAGTTGCTCAATGGGGGCCAAGAAAGCTAGTGGGGCAATACTTTTCTCCTTCTTTTAGCTAAATGGCAGCCAGAAAGATACGCTGGATTAAAGGATTTCTTTTGATTTTTGTTTGTACAAGAAGTACTGCTGCTATGATCCATATCTATTCATGGTGGATTTCAGTTGCATTGTGGGTCCAAAGAACTAGATCCGGAGAGGTGGATCATCGTGTTTTCTGATGCTCGTTCTGATCTCTTACATGGGTCTCAGCGTGATGAGAGTTGATCTTGTCTGCTTGATTGTTGGTTCAGTGAATCTAGAACGCAAAATTTAAGTGGGAAAGCTCCATTAGCAAACGTTATTGCCTGCTTTGATTGAAATCGCGTTTGAGCTACGATTCCAAGTTCTGTTTTGAATTGAAAAAACAATGATATATATATATATATATTTTTTTTCTTTTTTTGGTATAAAAACATCTTTTTAATAAAAAAATCTAATTCAAATATATATTTTGAAAATACATGCATTATATTGTCCAACTTATCCAACTCACAATTATTAGCAGGTAAAGGGTAGTTTGCTTTATTCTGTCGTATTTTAGAGAATAATATAAATTATATTTTAGGGTTTCATCTAATAGTTTAAGTTTTTAGGTGAGATAGTTCATTAATATGGTATTAGAGTCTTATTGACCTAGCGGTCATGAGTTCGAATCTCACCATCCTTATTCTATTTGATGAAAAATCAAATACAAAATATTGTGGGTCCGTGCAAGTCTTGAGCCAAAAGAGTTTTCACTTGAAAGGATGTGTTAAAGAATAATATAAATCATATTGGAATCTCACCTAATAGTTTAAATTTGTAGATGAGATGATTCATTGATATCATACACCAACACAACTACAATACAATACAATACCTTGTCATTGAATTATTGAAACTTGAAACCTTATCTCCACAGGATATCTAGCTAGTTAATTATATAATAAGAAAATATACATATTTTTAAAAATCTTTGTGTTTTTTATTTTTTAAAAATATAATCAAAACAGGAATAAACATCGACACCAGTCATAAACTGACTATAATGAATCCTAGAGAACAGAAACAACAAAACTCGAAACTCGAAACCATTTAAACGTGTTAATGCTTTGGTTAATTTTGTTGTTTTTGTTGATGTTTTGTGATCCTTGACAAGGTAATGGAGAATATGCTACTCGAATATTTTTGGATTGCTCTTATCCCATATTATAGCAAGATCACCACTCAGTTGCTTGTCCTGATCCAATGAGACCATATTGCTCGAGGGATTCTGCAAGAATATTAAAATGAAGTAAAAATTTTGTGCTGCAACCACCATGGCTAGCTCTAGTTCGTCAGAGCAAGATTTCATTGCATGCTAAGCTAAAAACAAGATCGTGCACCATATAGAGCCACCGATAACATGGCAGCCCACTAAATTAATGTGGGTCAATGCATGGCTGACAGTAATTGTTAAATGATCAAAAACAACTCGATAGAGAGAAGATGGGGGGTGACTTTTGGAGAAGACGAGCAATCAACTGAGGTCCCTCCATCAAGACGTGAACAGTGAGACCATGTGCAGAGGCGATTGAATTGGAAGGGTACGTGTTTGTAAGCAATTTTGTTGATTATGTTTCGATTGGTGTATTATGTTTTTTAATTGAAATGAAATGTTTTGGTTTTGGAGTGTTTTAACACGCTGTTTTGGGTTATACTGTTTATATATATATATATATAATTATATATATTAATTCAAATTTTTTTAGTTCAAATTCAAAAATAAAATTATTTAGAATTGTGCAATTTAATTTAAAAAAAGACATAATAAAATGATTTTTTTGAATAAAATTATGAACATGTATTACGAGAGTGTCATCATCAATCTCGCAAGGTTATTACATTCTTTGATTGCTTTGAAATTTTATCATAATATATGTAAATATATCAAGAGACTTCTCGTAAAATTTCATCTCAATCTAACGGTTGGATTAATAGATATGATTGATATGATAAAATGATTCATTATTTTAAAAAATACTATTTGGCCGAAACGGAATGGGCAGAACAAAACCAGAACATTCCGGCCGAAATCTGGGTGAAATTTATAGAATGGGGTATAAACTACGTCGTTTTATCTCTTTTTTTAACCGGTACGAAATGTTTCGACCGTTTTGGTCCAAACAAAATAAAATTAACAACACTGGTTGTAAGTGCTTGAAGTTTTAGAGCAATTAAATTATGTTTTTTTGTGCTCTTAATCACGTCAACAAAAGCAGAACACAGAGGTTGAAGCAACGGATATATTTTTCAAATCAACTGCTCCCAGTGGTCTAGTAAACCTAGTTATTTGCTGAAAGTAATCATGCACCACTGCTCTTCTTGTGGCCACGACTAGATAAAATGACAGAGCATGATTGTAATTTATATTTGACCAAGTTTATTTTTATCTGAGGCAGAATTCACGGCTTGAAATCCACCTCTCGGCCAACATCGAGTTCATCATAGTGGATAGTGAGAAAGTAAATTCCTCAGTGGCACACCATGATTTTTCCATCGATCAATAGAAAGGGGATCGCTTGCTAGTTGCTATTCCTGTAGAGTTTTATGAACAAATCTTGAATAATATAAAGAACATGAAATGTATACCACCTGTCACTTGAGTGTATGGTCTGACTTGCCTTTTGAATTCTTCGAGTCAACTTCATAAAAGCATGTGCTAGGTCAATCTATTTTCTGAATTCAGAAATTGACCATGGCCATGAATGTCTGAAAATTGATTCTAATCATATTACTCTCTCTCTCTCACTCATATCCCAGTCAACTTATACACACCCCGACTAATCTCACAGGCCGTGAAGTTAACGATCATGCAAGTCTTTATTGACCATCATATTAGCAACTACAAGGAACAAACTTCTTAGTCCCATCTCTTGTCACTGGACTATTTACTAGATAGTTCTTTCTATTTTTTTGGTTGAGAGATGGGATGCACATATCAACAAAACCGTATACGATGATTTTATTAAAACATATTAACCGTCGTGGTTTCAAGGACCAACTAGAAAAAAAATCCCGAGTTATTGAATTACTAGATTAGCCCACAAACACATGAATCAAACCAAGTTAATTATTTTTAATAAATTGTGTGATTTCATTCTCATTATCCTCTGAAAAAAATATTTTCTTGATGTTGACCTGAACATGTCTAAACTGAGTTTGATTTGATTAATCAGATCCTAAATAAACTAAGTTATGTTAATCGGGATCTACTCAAATTAGATTTTAAGTTTTTTTTTATGGATCAACCTATCGGGCAGGGCTAGATGTAACAACTATGCTACCCCTTATAAACAATAAAATAACCCTTATTGTGATAGAACCGGTTCAAGAATTGACTTGGAAAAACAATTGCGTTATTGGATCACCAAATCGACCGGGTTAATTATTTTTATTTAAACTTTGTTTTTTTATTTTAAAGAATAGATGCTAGTTTTATTAGGTCAATGTATAACAAAAACCAACAGCTAGAATTCGAATTCATTTCAACTAATTAATGGTGAAAAAAACTCTTACCATCAACTTTATTATATTAGTTTAATATGCATTTCATTCTAAAATGAAATAATAACTCAATTTCAAGAAATATGCAATTCTCCGGTTTCTGAGACTAGATGTGTCTGTTTCGGAGTGTGGTTGTAGTTGTTTTTTAAATTGTTTTTCGTTTAAAAATACATCAAAATGATATATATTTTTTTATTTTTTAAAAATTATTTTCGACATCACCATATGAAAATAATCTAAAAACACCAAAAAATTTAATCTAAACCAAAAAATAAAAATATATTTTTTAAAATTTTTTCAAAAACATTTTTGAAAAGTAATGACAAATAATACCTATGCAGATAAAGATATAGATGAAGCATGGACAAACTCAACAGGAGATAAAGGGGCAGGAAGATGGTATAAATAAGTGTGTTTGGTAATGAGATTTAATTGTTGTTTAAATTACTCTTTATAACCTTGATGTATAAAAAAATTATAATTTTTTATTTTGATATATTTTTTATTAAAAATTATATAGTTGACTTATTTACTAAGTACAACGTTAACATACCTCCCACTATCAATCAATAAACATTGCCTTGTATGCACACCCACCGACAATAATGTACTTCTCTTTCTTTTCATTTTTTTTGATTAATGTCGATATTCGGATCAACTTGTACGTATTTCAATTAATTTTTCAGGCTATATTAACAATCATATAGTTCAGACCTGAGATAACAGGGAGAAAAAACAAATTTCTTAGTCTCAATCTTTTATCATTAGACCACTTACTAGATGTTTTCTCCCAATTTATTTTTAAAAAGTTGAAAATTTGTAATTTATTCAATTTGTTACCTGTAGATGGTACCGAAATCTAAGCTTAAAATCATATGCTAGTGAGATTATAAATTAAGTATATGGTTTATCAGAGCTGATGCTGCCCCAACATGTAGGCCTAATTAAGATACATCTATGGATGGGATTATTGGCTCCATACATATTGATGTTTTCTCTTACATTGATTCCCTTATTAAAACTCCAAGAATTATTTAATATAATTTAATTTTATATCTGGATTTTGGGGTCCAATTAGGAGAGCTAATTGTTTTTACCAAACTATGGAATAAGACTTTCTAAAAAGTATAGAAAGCAATATTTGTTGGTGCAACCAGAGCCGACCATCTTAGCTATGCCCTTGGTGCCGACAAATATTTATAATATAAAGTTTCAATAATAAATTGGTGACACAGGAGATAAAATATAATATAATTAAATTATAATTAAATCCACTATATATTATACTATTACATATTTGAACCATGTTTCGTCATCGGTCGAATATTTATTTTTAATAATAAAATTGAATATAATGTGCATCAAGTATAAATAAATAAATAAATAAATAAATTATGCTCATATATATATATAATCATTAAATCAAGATTCATCAATGTTTGAAAAAAAATAGAGGTAGATGTGGATCAAGATACTGATCTCGCAACATGGTCTATTCACCTGATTATGTTCCATAACTCTATTTATTAAAATTATTATTTTTTATTTAATCAATTGCATTAAAGTTTGATTGTGATTTGGTGATTGCAAGATAATTGGCAACCATTAAAGTTTGATTGTGATTTGGTGCATAGTATTATTAAATACATATATTTGATAATGCGGTCTAGAATGCTTAGTTTTAAAAAATATTTAATTATATATATATATATATATTAATTAAAATAGATTTAACCACAAAAATAAACATTTATTAAAACTAATCAATGAATGACGAATGAAATAAGCTTATTACTCTGGCATTAGTTTCCTCCTCTCATGCTTTTATTTCAATTGAGCATGCCCGGCGAGAATGTTCTCAAAGGTATTAGCTTGATAATTGCAGCGCAGTTGGCTAACCCTAGCACCAAGGTGCGTAGCCCGACTGTCGGAGAGTGTGATTCAAAATTATTTTTTATTTAAAAATATATTAAAATAATATTTTTTATTTTTTTTAAAATAAATTTTGACATCAATACATAAAAATAATCTAAAAACACACAAAAAAATTAAAATAATAAATTTTATTTTATTTTTTAAAAAATATTTTTGAAACGCTGTGTAAAACATCCCTAAAACTAAACATTGTGATGCATTGGTTTATTCTTTAATTTCTTAACACAATATATTTTTTTTAAAAAAGATTTAAAATTTTACATAGGTGTAATTTATTTATTTTTTTCCTTTTAATGTTGAATGAAACACAAAGATTTCGTGACGTGGGCAATGTCCAACGGTAGATTTGCCTCTCGAGTGTGAAAAAGAGGTTTTATGTATAATAATAAAGTTATGATTATAAAATACAGGAGTCACCACCTAATATTATAATAATTATAAAATCTAATGGTTTGTAAGAGATTGGGTAAATAGACTAGTTGTTTAAGTGAAGACGCATCACCTCTCAGTGCACTCAACCCAAGGTAAGATGCATTGTCATTTCATTGTTTTTTTCTATGTTGAGTTTTTATTTGTTGGTTTTATCTAAAGTTCAATGTGGATCTATCTTCATGAAAGAATCTATACCTTATCGAGTAAAAAACCTAAATTTTAGCATCGTGTTTATTTGTTTTTATATTTTTAATATCCAAGGATGTATTAAATAGCATAGTCTTACACCCTAAAATATAAAGTGTATGACTAAATGCTAATACTTCAAATATCAATTAAACAAAATAAATGGTGAAACATCTTTTCTGGATGAGGCTGGGTCTGACCCATCTATGTGAGCATAGAGCTTAGGCCCGATGCAATTGGGTTTATTGAGGTCCAAAACACTCGTTTATAGGCTTTAAGCCAAGTTTCATGCAATCATTAGACATGAGTTTGACCCGGACCCACATGGTCACCATCCCAGACCCCCCTGCATAATTTCTACTTGCAATGACTATAAGCAAGGGAAAAATACGAGGGAGAAAAGAGAGAGAGGAAAAAAAGTTACATAGCAAGATAATAAAGTAGTTACTATCATGATGAAGGTCATTCATGGTGGTTATAGGTATTGTTTTTTGTCAACGTTGCACTTAGAATTTCTTGATACTTAACATATGAGATCCACCTCCATTTATATAGGTGGAAGAGGGATATCTTATCTTTATTGAGGATAAATTTAGACCCTCATTTAGCCCTAAAAAATCTCAATCGTTGGCTGAAAAATAACTATCATGAACTATTAAGTTTGGAAAGCAGAGGGTTGTTTGGGTTGATCCTTTTTCAATGGTCCCACAGTGTATGTAGCGTCAATTAAACAAGAAAACCATACCAATACGTAGTCAAATATCAAGCCACCATGGTGGTGTATGTTTGGTCAAATTTAATAAAAAGATGAAACATTTAAAGCCGAAGAAGAAAAAAGTTAATGAATAGCAACAAAATTGATTTGGATTTAAGGTGTTAGATTATAAATTTGGTCAAAGTTTAATCTGGTCCTTTGACTTTTGAATTTCTTAATTGCGCTCCTAATTTACTTTAAATTTTTAATTTTATGCAATTACCGCCCTTGTCAAATCTTCAATTTAAGCCCTTAATTGCAACGTCTTTTCATATTGGTTCTTCACTTGGATTTATTGAAATTGATCCTCAATTGGCCATTAAATTTTCAATTCTCGTCAATTTCTTTCAATCAATTGGGTCTCAAGGTTCGATGCCTTTCATAAAATAGTTCTTGATTGAGATTTTCTTAATACAACCCTCAATTAACCCTAAATTTTCAATTTTCTTGCAATTTTACCTGTCATTTCAATTAATTTTACTTTTTATATATAATATTATATATATTAGCCCCGTAACCATCTCTAAAATGTTTTTCCAAATCTACTTTATATATATATATATATATATATATATATATAAGTAGATTTGAAAAGGCATTTTAGGGATTGGTACGGGGCAACAAGTGCTTCTCATGTATTTTTGAGTCATGAAGACACACCTGTATCCCACAATCTTTCTATTATATACCGAGGCATGAGGATTGGCTCAAAATGGAAGTGACCAATGAATCCACTCTATCTTCTCACCCCTAATATTTTGTGAATCTTTTTTTTTGAATTTAAATGAATATCGTATGGCTGCAAGTTGCGGTCATTGCTGAAGTAGTTGGATCTTTCCCATAAGGTTATTAAATTATTACAATAATTAAATATTTGATTGAGAATATATATATATATTCCTATCTGCTAATGTGTAGGTGGTACAAGTGCAATAGTTGGTCGATAGTTATCCTAAAAATAAAACCTTATTCTATATAGTTGATTCAAAATATCTTTCACATGGACAAAAGGTTTTCCACACCTGTCAATGTATCTAACAGGACTTTTTTTTTTTTTCCAAACAAACAAACTGCTTAATAGCTAAATAATTTATATCTTAGTGGTGATCCATAATTGTGTTATAAATTTTAATTTTATAAAAATTAAAATAATTAATTTTTTTATTCATGGAGATTTATTTGTTTTTATTGAAGATATCCATCCTAAAATAATTTTAACAAATTTATATTTTCTTTAAATTTAAAATTTTAAAATTACAACAAAACAATTCTTTTTTTGCAGAAATATATATTCTAAAAATATCATCGCAAAAACTACCACAATCCCATTATATTATTACAGAATCACCCTTTTTATTTTTTTAAGATTAAAAAAATGTGAAATTGTATTACTAATTAACTAACTAATTTAAGAATAAACACAAGGTTTTAGCATCGAATATATCATTTTTTGTGAGTTTCCAAAATACTAACGAAAAAAATAATAAATCTATTTTTTTTTAAGAGTTTGGGTGATTTTATAAAACGAATATAAAATTGTTTAGAGTTTATATGAAAATTAATTAGAGATCATATATATTTTTTTGATTGGATAATTGTTTCAAGTTTGAATTGTCGCAAGTCACAAGTTATTCGATTTCTTGTTGTAATTCACATGAATTATTAGTGAGAAATCTCTTAAACCTTTTTCGAAGAGAGAGATTAGTACCCATTTAAGTGTTAACTATTTTCTTTTGTGTTTCTCAATTAACTTATATAGTTTTTGTATTACTATATATTATATAGAAAATAAGAGACATAACATTTTATTTATCGAAAAACCTGCAAACCTTACAAATAACAAAATATAAATTTTCTCCTTGAATAATATCACATATATTATTTCAGGAAATAATTTTAGAAATTTATTCAATCAAGTCCCTACTTTATTTTTCTAGGTCTAGAATTGTAATTCCTTATATAAACTATACTCTAGTCTTTAATATCTGAAATTTATTTACAATCAAATCTAATTAATCATCATATTTTAATTTCTAACTAATAGTTATTATGTGTGTGCTTTATTAGGTTTTCTAATAAGTTGTCCCAAATATAAATTACAATATTAAATAAAATAGTATTAAATAAATTAATTTATCATCAATTCAAAAATTGATTAATCTATATTTGAAGATCAAAGATAGTATCTAGCAACTTTCCAAGATCTTCTAAATATTAAGAAAGTTAATAGTGATTTGACTTAACTTTTCAGTTATAGGTTTTTTAGTGTATATTTTTTTCATCCACAATGTTTTGATTCAAATATTATAGCATTAAATGTGTATACTCTATTAAATTATGTTTGTTCTCAATATCATAGTCATTAATTCTTTGAATAAGAATTTTTTTTTAAATCTCTCACTTTTCATAATGATTTACAATCAATACTATTTGAAAATAAATAAAATATTTTTCCTGATTCACGTAGAGTGATGAATCTCCTTTTGATTATTTAAATAACTTTATATAGTTCATGTTATATTTAATCTTTGCTCATTTGGTACCCTTGATTTATACAATGTGTAGCGAGATCAAAATATAACATTCTTTATATAAGATAACTTAATAGTTTCAAGTTTAAATATCACTCACACAACAATCACGAGAGTCTTTCCAATGATATATGTGATTTTTTCCTATGAATTTATCTTATGGATCAATCCAATATATATTTCATCGCACAAGTATCTACATATTAGTTCTATATATCTTTTATATCTAAATTTTTGAGAACAACACATCATTTCAAAGGAAAGAACATAATATTTACAAGTCTCAACAACTCTAATTAATATCAAGACATTGACTAGTAACATTTAGAAATAATTTTTTGATGAAATAAAAATCTTATAATTATAACAACTTTATAATTTTATTTGCATAAGAATTTTGTCACAAAGACTTTATCGTTACTTCATTAATCAAATATTTGATGAATATTAAAAATAATTTTGTTTATTAATAAATTAAATATGTTCACATAAATAAAATTAATATCACGTATAATCAACTAATTTACTATAAAATGCAGAATTGTTTTTTGGTTTCGAGAAAACCCCACTTCTTGAAAAATACATTTTATGGACTCAGGTGAGCAAGTAAAACCCTGATTGTCCCAAACTCTTACAAAAGATACATATCCTGACTCAATCTATAAAATGTATACAATAACACCTAATGTTTAGAATGCAGTTATAAAAGGGGTTCTTACTTGACGATTTTTTGGGTATGAAATCGTTTAGTTTTAGACAATTCCCGATGTCTATTTGATCCGATTATAATCATTTGTGTGTGATCTATGTTTTTGTAACAAAATTCCTACGTTGGCTACATTGGCAAGGAATTTTGTTGCAAAAACATAGATTGCATTTGATATGACAAGTATATATACATTAAAGCAGCTCTAAATTAGTGTAAATTGGGAGAATTTCATAATTAAAGCATTTTTTTGGGGTAGCAAAGAATGTTTCTTTCAGAACACTGAAGATTTTAGATCTCTGTACTTAGAAGCTGTTTGGCGCGGAGTTTTACCTGTTGCGCTGCAGCTTTTCAATTTTTTTTATTTTAAATGAATATGGTTTGGTGTTTTTAGATCATTTTAATATGCTGATGTCAAAAATGATTTTTTAAAAAAATAAAAAAAATTATTTTAATATATTTCAGCACGAAAAACACTTTAAAAAACTACCGCAACAGCTCTTTCAAAGAGGCTCTTACTGCGGCCATTACTTCAGTGAGTTATTCCAAATTTCAACATCATAGAAAAGAGGATAACTAGTGCAATAATACTCAGCCACCACCTTTGACAAGCAACAGAAATCCTTGAATTCAATCATTTTCCTTGCCAATTTTCTCCTTGTTGCTAGCTAGCCACAGCCCCAATTGGGGCCACTTTGACAGCTCGAGCTCCAAATTGAGTAATCTTTAATTACAATTAAAACGGATGACAAAATAATTAACATAATCCACTTAGCTGACTCCTCCCCTGTAATTGCTGACCACACCTTCACGCTCGAGGGGAGCAATGTTCACCACTCTTTCTGGGATTAGAGGAGGTGGCTGCTCCGATGAGCTAGCCGGACTAACACCGGAAATCTTGCGGCATGGCTCCACCAGGCAGTGCCTGCATGTAGGGCAAGATGAGTGTGAGCTGAGCCACTCATCAATGCAACTCACATGAAAAACATGGCTACACTTGGGCAAAATTCGAACACGATCATCTCGTACAAACTCTGATATGCATATGACACATTCTGTGTCCAGCCCAGGTAATTTACTGTCCTTTACCGAGTAATTCACAACTGGGAAAGTTTTCAAGGCTTTTTTCTTGATCCCTCTGTTGGCAGAGTTCCCGTTTAAGTATGAACACCTAAATGCGCACCTTATGAAAGAATTTAACCCAACTGAACTAAGGAGGGCACCCATTAGAACTATAAACACAACAAAAACATTTATGTTGAAGCTTTTAACCCCTGTGGCGTTGGGATTCAATGGATCATGGGTGTTGCTAGAAGGTGGAGGAGAAAGAGGGTTGTGTAGCAGGAATTTTCTGAGGTGAAAATCACCATGAAAATGTTGGAAAGGTAGAGGGGGTGTGGAAAAAGCAGTAGACATTTGTGTGGAGTGTGGTTTATGAGTGTGGATATTTCTTCTTTTATATATATATATATATATATATGGAAGCAAAAGAACAAACCCTAGTTTTTTATTTTTATTTTTATGAATCTTTGATTTTGGATTTGCTTTTCATGACCCCACAAAAGGGTTTATCTTCTATTCATAATGAAACTTGCCGAGCTAGGTTTATCTTCTGTACACGGTAATGAAACTTGCTGAGCTAGGTTTATCTTCTGCACACGGTAATGAAACTTGCTGAGCTAGCAGGTTGTTTAGGAGCTGGCTAGGGTTGGATTTTATAAAAAATAAAATAAAAGAGAGTTTGTCAAGTTAATTGGAAGAAAACTTGATCAACACTCATTAATTTTATTTTATTTTTAAAAATATAGTTAACTTAGATGAACCGTATTAATTCGTTGTTATCTAGAACTTGTGCCAAGCTAGGTTTAATAGTAATTATTTTGTAAATAATTCATTTATTTACTTTTTGAATATTTTAAAAAACTTGTACCAAGGAGTGATTTTAATATAAAAAAATAAGCAATAAAGTTATCTTATCCTGTTAATTGTTTAATTAGCTTTCAATTCAAAACGTGACCAACCCACCTTCTATTGCAAAGCGGGCAGCTGCCTTTCTTGAATAAATCATATCTGCGTTTCGAAGACAAGTTTATCAGTTAAGATTCTTGAGGTTCTTAAATACATAATTTATTAAACTTGGCTTAAGTTGCAATTTAATTTATTGTCTTGTTGACGTATAATCTGTGTGGGGTTGGGTTTTTGAACAATTATTGTCATTAATTGACTGTTTGAATTTGATTGAGTTGTTTTTTAAAATGATTTTCATTTCTAAATATATCAAAATAATATATATATTTTTTAAAAATTAGTTTTGATATTAGCATATGTAAAATAATCTAAAATCACAAAAAAATACTTATGAAACATAATGCCAACACAAAGTCTAAATCTAAATGATATACCAATGAATACACAATTGACTTAATTAGTGCCTGTTTGGGAGTGCGATTGCGGTAGTTTTTAAAAGTGTTTTTTGTGCTGAAATGTATCAAAATGATGTTTTTTTTAAATCATTTTTGACATCAGCACATCAAAATAATCTAAAAATACCAAAACATATTCATTTAAAATGCAATTTTTTTTTCAAATTTCAGCCAAAAGTAAATTGGATCGCATCAAACAGGCTCTAACTTGATCAAACTCGACCGAAGTTTCATAGCGTCAATTTTAGAAACTAAAATCCATTGAAACTATGATTTTTATTTTTTAAAAATAATATTATTTTATTTAAAACATAAAAACAATAATAATGAATTAGGCGTGTTAATTAGGATTAAAATCAATAAGACGAAAATCAATTAGCAATATGCAATTGGCACACCTAATTTATTTAGGATAGGGTGGGTGGCTCCTAGGGAGAGACGCACTAAAAAATACAAGGTTGGTTCAAAAATCCATGGGATCGATCCTGCTATATAAACTAAATTATAGGCTAACTTGTTTGATAAATTAAATTAAATTAAATCAAATCAAATTAAATTAAATCAAATCAAATTAAATCGAGTTAATACTTGTTTTTTGAAATCAAAACATGAATCGGATGATTTCAATTATAAATTCATATGATAAACGTACATCATTATTTTAGTCTGATAAATCAATCATCACGATTTCTATTCTCTTTAATTTCGCATTAATCTTACTCCCTACCAACTCTCCATATTCTAATAAAAAATAATTAATAATAATACTTTTAGACTTAACCATCATGAGGCAGCGTGCCCGCTTATCATCAGTCACATCCATCCACTCAGAAGACAAATTTGAGAAAGTTTATGGTCCCTCCACAACACCGATAGCCTATTAGGGTTCCAATCAAGCTGACAGGCATGCAATCACAATCAAAGTTGTTAAATCCGTTCCGGACGTTGTTCCGGTTTTTTAATTGGAACGGAACGTTCTGGTTTTGGTGTATTCCAGCGTGCCGTTCCGATTTTGTACTGTTCATATTTAATTAATTATATATATGAAAAAAATAAAATATTAATTTAACAAGTATAATTTAAATTCAAGATAAATAAACTTTAAATTATACAATACAAATATAATCTTAAAATTAGAAACATCTCTAAAATTCCAAAATATTATGGAAATAAAACATTCTAAAATAAAAGAAATATACATCAAACATATTGTGTAATTTTTTTCTCAAGGAATACATCACTAAACAATAAAAAATAAATTATTATTATTAATTTACAAAGATAAATCAAATCACTTTTTAATCAGAATGTAGTGGTTGAAATTGTTACAGAGCAGATTCTCTCTCCTCTTTCTCCTCTCATCTGCTCTATCACTCCCAGCAAAAAGTTACAGAGCAGATTCTTTTTTTGAAAAAAGACAAGAGGCTTGAATTTAGCAGCCATGGCAATGCTCTCCACCTCACTTTCCGGTCCAAAATCTGTCACTTTGTATTGTGCACCTGAGTTCTCTGGTCTTCGCCGATTATGTCCAAACAGCAACAACGTCAACAGCAACTCTCATTCCCAGTCTCCTCGCAGTGGCTTTATCCGGTCTGATAATCGGTGTGTTTCTCCTTTCACACTTAATCTGGTCGGTTGATAACATCTCTTCCTTATCAAACATTTGGGAAAGGAAAATAGGAAATTGATTTGGGAATTGCAGAACCGGGGATGGTTCTTTGTGTTTTATAAGGGTACATGAAATGGTGTCGTTTTAATTTTCAACCCGGAACGGAATGGCCGGAACGGAACCGAGACGTTCCGGCCGGAATTTGCGGAACGACCCGGAATTAAAACCGGCACAAAAACGACGCTGTTTTGTGCCGGTTTTATGCGTGGAACGGCATGTTCCGGCCATTCCGGCCGGAACGGAACGGCTTTCACAACACTGATCACAATTGCAGTCCGATGGAAGAACATATCATTCTTACATGAGATAATTATGTGATATAATATCATAATTTGATTGATTAATAATTACGAGTTTAAATTTTATTATTTTATTTTATATAATAAAAAATAAATACAAAATAATATGAATCTTTACTTTATTGATTAATAATTACGAGTTTAAATCTTATTTTTTTATATAATAAAAAAATAAACACAAAATAATATGAATCTTTACAAGTTTCAAGTTAAAAAACTTTCACTTGAAAGAATTCGTTAGATAATAATATAAATTATATCTTAGGACCTCATTTAATAACTTAAACCTTAGGTGAGATGATTTCATGACAAACACTGTATTTTGTAAAGAAACCAACTCACCTAAAAGCTTAAGCTGATAGATGAGGCCCTAGAATATGATTTATATTATTCTCTAACACCCCCCCTCAAGTGAAAGCCCTTTGAGCTTGAAACTTGCACAGGCTCACATTACCTTGTGTTTCATTTTTATCAAATAGAATGAGGGTGGTGAGATTCGAACTCATGACCGCTGGGTCAATAAGGCTCTGATACCATGTCAAGGAACCAACTCACCTAAAAACTTAAGCTGATAGATGAGACCCCAAAATATGATTTATATTATTCTTTAACCCCCCTCAAGTGAAAACCCTTTGGGCTTGAAACTTGCACAGACTCATATTACCTTGTGCTTCATTTTTATCAAATAGAATGAGGGTGGTTAGATTCGAACTCATGATCGCTGGGTCAATAAGGCTCTGATACCATGTAAAAGAACCAACTCACCTAGAAACTTAAGCTGATAGATGAGATCCCAGAATATGATTTATATTATTCTCTAACATATTTCAATTTTTTTTAAAATAATTATTGATGGTTGTGTCAAAAAATAAAATAAAAATATCATTTTAATATGTTTTTGAACGAAAAACACTTTAAAAATCAACAACAACCACACGAAAAGAACCCTAAATAAAAGAAACCCTTTATAATAGATGTTGGTGAAATCTTTACTAAGCATATAAAAGCTTGCAAGTAGTGAAGTGATTGAACATAAAGGTCAAAAAAGTTTGGCAAAGAATCAAATTATTGATGATTTAATTGCAGATGTGTATACCGTGCATGCAATGCATAGTTTTACAACGTTGATAATATTATTTAAGCACTTGAGAGTTATCCCTCGAGCACGAGTGGTGGTGTTCGTTCTGCTTTTTTATCACTTTCTTTGCTTCACCCAACCCAATGGGTTTCGATATTTTTATTTTATTTTTTGTGATAAGAAATCGGGCATGAGCTAACCTCTGTGTGTGTTAGCCAGGAGCACCACTTGTTCTTGGCTGGATTTCACTAGGATTTTATTTGATTTGTTAGCCTATAAAAAAGAATCAAGTAATATCTTTTCACAAAGACAAGCAATTGAGAAACTTGTCTAGTCCCAGCTATTTTTTTTTATAATCAGGATGTCTGGGCCAGTTTACACACATCACAACTAATTTCCGGATTCACTGAACATCATGCAAGGCCAATAATCATGTTAGACATTGCGAGGTTGACAAACGTATATAATGGAGTTTGAATCCTGATACAAAAAAAAAAAAAACAAGTATCTTCTACCACTAAGCCAAGACAAAACTTGCAAGTCTCAACTATTTTGATATATGTAAGTAGGTGCTAACACTAGAAATGTTGCACGCAATCCACTGCAGGCTAAACAATTTTTTTTTGAAGAAAAAAAAAGTGCTAGGATAAAAAAGAATTTAAGTTTTGAGTTATTAGTTTAAATGATAAATTAAATAATATAAAAAACAACAATGACTTAATAATTAACAGAAGAAATGAATTATATTTGAATGTATATGAATTGTCAAACAATTCGATGATAATTTAATATTGGAGGAAATCCACAAGAAAAAATGAGTAGAACTTCAAAATAAACATCATCTTAAAAATAATAATCAAGTGAACCTTTTAAACTTGATCTAATTTTAAAAAACTTGCAACTCGTTTATATCATGGACTTGAATTCAATTAAGAAACTTAATTGTCAACCAATTTAAATTTTTTTTGTTTAGAAATGTATTTTTTTTATTTTAAAAAATAATCTTTGACATCAGTATATCAAAATGATAAAAAAATAATTTAAAATAATTTCTTTAAAAAAAATGCTTTTAAAATAATATTCCTGAGGTTATTTCTTCTACATAACCATAATTAATAATTAGTAAAAAAAAAAGTGTATTTTAATCTATATAAATTGTCAAACAACTCAATGATAATTTAATATCGAAGGAAAGCCACAAGAAAAAAAGTAAAACTTCAACATAAACATTATCTTAAAAATGAAAAAAAAAGGAAAACTTAAATAAACCTTTTAAACCTAATCTAATCTTAAAAACTTGCAACTCATTTATATTATGGACTTGAATTCAATCGAGAAACTTAATTGTCAACCAATTTAATTTTAAAGAATAAAATCGTTTAAAAAATATTAATAAAAAAACTTGCAAAAACAACAAAAAGAGTACGGATAAAATTTAACAGAAAATAAACTCGAAGATGATGAAATCCTAAAAAACATCATGAACAAAATAAATAACAGCTAAAAGAATTAGAATCAAATTTAAAATATTAAAGAATCATTGAGGCAAAATTGAAAAACATTAAGGGTTTTTTTAATTATTTTTTTAGAAATATATTAAAAAAATAATCTTTGATATCAACCCATTAAAATGATAAAAAATTTAAATAAATTATTTTTTTTAAAAACACTTTTAAAACATAATGACATATAAACACTTAAAAATATAATTTTATATAAAACGCTAAACTTAAAATAGATTATAATGATTGAGATAATTTATGATTTTAACGTAGTTTTCCTCATGGTATGTAAATTTCTAGGAGGAAATTATGATTATGAGAATATTGTAAATTTGGTTCTTATATGAATGTTTTATTATTGCTACCATGAGAATGATGTTCTCTAAACCTTTTTCGTGAATAATTATAGCAAAAATAAATTCATATTATAATTATAAGTTTAAGTTTATAATTTTTAAGAGATTAATAAAATCAAGGAATTTTTTTTTCAATTAAAAATATTAGAATATTTTATTAATGACAAAACAAATCATGATTTTTGTAAATAACAAAAAAATACAATTATCTTTTCCAACATCCATATTATACCTCTCCATTTATTTTGTCCATTTGGGATGGGCTAGGTTTCAAATGTAAGCCCGTATTTGTTTGGGCCCAAAATGGCTCTTTTGAAGCATTGTAGTTAAGGCTTGAAGCCCATTTCAGTCAAAAATGTCAATTGTAGCTTGGTCTGGTCTAGAACTATGATTTGATTTTCTCTTTTAATTTATCCGAGTATATAAGAGAATGGGTAGGGGGGGAAATATTGGAATTTCTCTTTTAATATTGTTTAGAAAAATAATATATTCTTTACCTTCAAATAAAAAAAATGTTTTTATTCTATTAATTTATTAATATAGCACTGTATTTATCATCCCAAAATGGATAAAATCAAATGTATCACACAAAGTTTCTACAATTTAATCACAATCCTCCAATGTGATGCTAGAAGCTATGAAATAATATTTATTTTATTTTATTTTGGGAAAACTTAAAGAATACTCCAAGTATATATAGTTTGTATTAAATATATTCTTGTATTGATGTTATCCTTCTAATTTTAGATATTTTCAATTAAACCTTTTTTTATCCATATTTAATAGTAGGCTTCATCTAGATTTTTTTTTAATAATGTCATTGTGTAAGAAATTTTATATTTTTTTAAGAGTTCCGACATAGTTAAAAAACATAAATTATTTCAAAATAAAACTCGATAATAAAATATTTTGGATACAAAGTTGATTTACCCTAATTATTTGAGGTATATTTAAAGTTTTATTTATTTATTTATTTTTATCTCTTTTAAAATAAGTCTTGTTAATAACAAGTAATTGAGATAACTTGAAAACTCTACATCAACCATGAGAGCAAAAACCTATGAAATTAGTCAATACCATATTTATTTGACACATGTTTGTTTTATGATCTAACTAAATGAACTAGATTTAATACATCAATGAAATTATCTACAATACAAGTAAGATGGAGACATTCCTTGAGTATAACTGGAATTCAAGATTTATTCAGCAAGCCTAAAAGTTACTATTCAAGATTTATCATATTTTCCTAATTAATTATTATTATTTTCTCTCATCTAGTTTATAAATCTTTAAATATCTTTTTATAATTTCTTAAGACATTTGTTTTATAATAATTAAATAGATGGAGTTTGTACTATTGATATTATCGTGATATGCATGGTGTTGAATGACAAAGATGCTTCTTGGAATTGAAGAAGTTTCAAGTTTAATTATAAAATTATGAGTTGAGAGAGTCATCATTTAGTATCATGATCACCGAGAAATTTATAGTCTATAAGAGATTGAGTAAATGAACTAAATGAGCACTAGAAAGACGCATTATCCCCAATGCATCTTGTAAAAACTAAATTGCATTGTTAATTAATTATTTTTTTAAGTCATATTTTTTTATGTTAGTCTTATCTAAGGTTGAAGGTAAATCTCTCTTTGTGAGAAAATCGATCTTATTGGATTAATTCATAATCGTTCAAATGCTTAAATTTGACATTACATTTATTTCATATTTTTAATACTCAAATATTAAAGTCTAAAACTAAATCCTCACGCTCTGAATAATATATAAAAAATATTATTAAAATATTATTTTTTATCTTTTGGAAAATATGCATGAAAATTATTTTAGAATTTGTCCATATGCACATAAAATAAAAAAATAACTCTGTATATTTAAAATGATGAATTTTTAAATTTTTTAGAAAATTTAGCGAAAATGAGTTACTTTTAGTATGATTATGTATATTTAAAAGTACTTTTTAATTAGTCATTTATTATTTCTAATCTATTCATATATCTCCTTTTTTTTCTTTAGAATTTATTATAAACACCTAAAAACATTCCATCTCTCTCTAGTTAAATCAAAACAATGAAGTAATAACGGATAAGGTTTGACTTTGTGCTTTCTTATGACATCAACAACGACGTCAAAGGTTTTGTCTTTCATTCAAATTCTAAGATGTTATATGATATTGTCTTCGTAAAACAAAAAAAAAATGCTTGTTTTGTTTTTAAATTCTAGAAAATCTCACTTATAAAATGTATTTTGTGAGTTTTGTGAATTCAAATGATTAAAAATTATAATTATTTTAATTTTTTTTTAAATATATATACTCTAAAAATTATTGAATAAATTTCAAATTCTTTATCATTACTCCACCCACCACCATGCTATTACCTACGATGATGGCATGGCAACATCAAGTCCAAGATCATCAGACCCCAGATAACAAACCGAGGCATCAAGATTTTTAGATGAAGAAAGTAGCCTCACAATTTTCCAAACAGGATAGATAAGCCAATCAAAAGGCAGAAAATCCAAACTTGCGTGCGCAACACATAAAACAAACTGGACCCACCTGCTTCTACCTCATCCCTTTCTCACCAACCTACGGAGACTTACGTCCATCTCTCTCAGAGTCGCTCTCTGTAAATATCTGTGTGTGGACATGTGTTTCCATTTCAGGGTTCTTTATAAGAATTAAAAAAAATAGGAAAAAAAGCAGGTAAAGTTCAAGTTTTTGAGTGAAGAACGCAAACCTTATCGTTGTACAGATGACAAAATAAAGAGAAAAACAAAAGGGATCCTTCAAAGTTTTCTACTTCTCTTAAAAGAGCCCAGGTGAACAGTAAGTCCATGTCTTATCTCTCTTATAGCATTGATAGTTGTGGATTTAAGGTTAAATATCATTGATTGTGTTTGGCTTTTTGCAGTTTTTGATGATTAGGTTAATTAATTCAGTTTACGTTGAGTTTTTGGTTTCTGGGGTTTTGTTTTTTTGTAGAGTTTGATTTGCTTTTGTTTTGCAGTGAATTTCTGTGAAGTGGGGTTCTTGTGATTTTCTTAAAAGTGGTTTTTCTTCATCCTTTTCTTAAAAGGGTTAGTGCTGTTTTTAGCAGTTCTTTATTGAAAACATGGCATCACCACATAATAATACAAAAACTGAGTCTGCAGAGATGGAACAAATTATCACTGAATTCTTCCCCAAGAGTCTTCAGATTATACATGAGTCGAGGTCTCCTTTCATGTCATCACGTGATTACAGTGGTGAACAAATGGTATCCTCATCTCCATCTTCGTCGTCGTCCAGTGTCTGGCCAAGAGATGAATGGTTCAATTTAGCCCTCAGGGAATGCCCTGCTGCTCATGAGAATCTTGATCTCTGGCACCAAAGCTATTTTGAGCCGATGATTGTTGATGTGATTCTGGTGGCAGCGCCACCAGTTGGGTGGGAGCCTGAAAGGGATTTTTCGACGCCGGAGCAGAATCCGTTTCACTGGAATTCAGATCAGGAAGAATCAGGGAGTGAGGGTAAGATTGAAAAGATTTTAGAGAGGTGGGTGTTGCAGTATGAGGGTCGGAAGTCGAGGGATAGTGGTGCTGGCAGCAGGAGATTTAGCAACACCTTGCAAACATTTTATAAGAAATCAATATTACTTATGAGATCTTTGTATGCCACTGTCAGGCTCTTACCTGCATATAAAATTTTCCGAGACCTCAATTCATCTGGGAGAATTCGTTCATACACACTTACACACAAGGTTTCTTCTTTTCTCGAGCCCTTTACATGCAAAGAAGAGGCTGAAATGCAGCGATTTGAGTTCACCCCGGTGGATTCTTCCTGTGGCAGGCTTTGTCTTTCGGTGCTGTATTGCTCTTCGTTGTTATTTGTCAGCCCTGAGTCGTCAACTCGAATGTCCCCCCAATATATCGCTGATTATGTCGGGAGCCCTTTGGCAGAACCAATGAAGAGATTCTCCTCTCCTACTGTGGTTCAAGGTTCTCTGTTATCTTCGCCATTCTCGAGACGACATAGTTGGGGTTATGACCATAGTAAAGCCTCACCACCTTCATTTTCTTTCTCACCATCACCTAATCATTTAGAAAAACATGGATCAATTTCTAATCCTAGTTCCTGTCGATTCCAACCTTCAAGCTTGCCTCCTCATCCACCTGATTTGCCTTCAGTTCATAAGAAGAATATGAGCTTTGATGAATGCTATCCCTCTCCGAACTTTACACCATCTCCATCCCCATGACCACCAATCTATATTCGTCGGAGTCATCTTTCCACATCTATATATGTTCATTACAACGAGATTTTATTGCAAAACCATTTTGCTCGATAGGATTCTTTCTACTGCAGTTGTTCTCTCTTGGGAAAGAACACAATACAAAATATGCCAGCGTGAAAACACCACCCAACAGCCCTCCGCAGATTTCATTTTCCAGAACTTCCTGCAGTTCATATCAGGATGATTTTGATGATTCTGAGTTTACTTGTCCGTTTGACTTGGAATATGGTGACATAATGGATCCAGGTAGCAGGTACATGTGAAATATTGTTTAATTACTTCTAGCGCATTTAAGTTTTGCTGCTGCCGGTATTACATTAAGGGTGTCTGAAACCCTCTGTTCTGCTGAATAAATCATCTTGCTGATGATATTTTAGGTGATGGAGTCATTAGATGTTAAGCATATGTACATTGGAAGAACAGAGTAATATAGCTTCTTGCAAAAGAGTTGAACTATCCCGATTGTTAGAGAATAATATAAATTATATTCTGGAACCTCGCTAATAGCTTAAGTTTTTAGACGAGATGATTTCTTAACACCGTTTTCTTAGCCAAACTTTAATGAACAGTGATGAAAATCATGGTGTTTTTGGTAAAGGTGAATTACTCTTCAATACCTGCAAAATATCTATGATCCAGGTCTAATTATTAGAACAAGTGGCTGAATGTTTCTCCTCCTCCTTACATGCGCCTACCGTATAAACTTGTGAAAAATGCTGAAACAGAGACCTTGAATTCACTACTTGAGCTTGGAAGGAAGGAGGTTATTATTTTTATTTCAAAGCCTTTGCACCTGTCAAATAATCTGATTCAATTGATCATGGGGGCAGATAAGCCTGAAGAGACTGGTGTGAAACTCTTTTGAAGATTATTGTAAAATTAAGAATTAGCAGTTAGAAACATGATGCTGGAACCTTTATGCGCACATTGTAAAACATACCATTGATCTATTGTGTTTTTGATTTTGGATGGTTATAACCAGAGTTGTCAATTTCGTTTCGTTTCGGCCATTTAAAAAAACAAGACAAAACGTCGTCGTTTTTACCTCGGCCAAATACCGGCCGAAACGTTCTATTTTCGTATCGCCCGTTTCACTTCGGCCAAATAGTGTTTTTTTTAAATAATATATAATTTTACAATATCAATCATATCTCTTAATCCGACTGCTAAATTGAGATAAAATTTTACGAGTCTCTTGACATATTTATTTATATTGTGTTAAAATTTCAGAGTAATCAGAAAATGCAATGACCTTGCGAGATTAATGTTGACATTCTCGTAATATTATACATGTTCATAATTTTGTTCAGAAAAATGATTTCACTGTGTATTTTTTTAGATTAAATTGCATAATTCTAAATAATTCTATTTTTGGACTTGAACTATTTTTTTTGAATTAATACTCACACACATAAACAATATAACCTTGAAACGATGCACCGAAACGCTCCGAAATCAAAATATGAACCGAAACGAATTGACAACCTTGATTACAACTACCGTTCAATGTACTATCTGAGCCCAATTACGTGGAACTGTTATGAAAATTGTTTCTATAACCAATCCTGACAACAAAATTGCAATCAGGTTGGTTCTGTCATGGTTCAATTGCTGGTAATCGGGACACAGCGTGTTCTTCTTCTTGAAACTTTGTTGCTTTAAAACAATATGCCCCATGTTGATTGGAAGAAAATGTACAAGAAGTTAAGCAAGAAATGAATTCTTCTTGTCCACAAAGGGTGTGGCGGGGTGGTAAAAGACTTGAGATCTGTATAATAGGTCTCGAGTTAAAGTCAGGACGTGCACTTCTTATAAAAACCTGGAATAGCCGAGGTTTTATTCACTCATCTAGACCCATAAAATATGTTTTTTAGAAGGTGTGGTTTCATGGAATATTTTTTTTTTTTTATTGTATTCGGTCCAAACCGTTTTTGTTAGTCCAGATGCTGAAGATAGCCCCACCTTTATCCCTAGACTGTTCTGATTCGGTTGATTTGCCACTGAGCTGAAACCTCCATGAATACAATCCAATCTCTGGAGCACCAGCAGGCTGCTGCGGCTGGTGTTCAATCGGTTTTGTGGTTGACGTTTTGTTTTTGAATAGTGTTCTCTCATTTGATTAATGCTAGATAAACAATTTATTAACAAATATATTTCACTTTTAATCATTTTGAAGCAAAAAACCATTATTATATTTATACGAGTTTACATCGAAATTGATTGTTATGATATTATGTGACATCAAATAAAGGTTATAATTGAGCCAATTACAAACTTAAAAGTAAAATTTAAAAATATATTCAATGAACTAATTTAAAATAATTGAGCTAAGATAAATTTTAAAACATTGTAAAATGATGATTAGATTTTAATTAATTTGATTCATGTAAATGAATGTTTTCTTATGATTTTGGGATTACACACATGGCAAGCTCACATGATAAGAAACAGCTCAGGGGTTTTATTTTTAGCAACTTTCCTTATTATCTTCCCTAGGCAGCTTGTCTTTGATTTGCAAGGATGAAAAGTTGGCTACTTTTCCTTAATTATCTAGCACTCTACAAAGCCAGTTTTGCAAGGATATATAAAAGTCAACAGCTTTTTTTTTCCCCCAACATGTGGCAGCCTCGTTTTTTCAACTAGATTTCAATTTTTGACTAGATTAACCTTCAAATTGATTCAACATGTAATCTACATCGAAGTGTTTTTGAATTTGTTTACTTTAAATTATTATTTTTTTGTCTTTTTAGATATTTTTATTTGCTGAGATCAAAATAATTTTTAAAAATAAAAAATATTATTTTAATGTATTTCTGAATAAAATACACTTTAAAAAACTATCTCAATCACAATTTCAATCCGTTACTAAAAATAAAATGATTTGTTAAAAGAATAATTGATAACATTTTCTTTCTAAGAATATATAGTAGCCAACTTGCATTAATTTTAATTATTAAACTTACATCCTTAAAAGCAACGGATTTCCTTTCTAAGAAAAGAAATTTGCAAATTCTTCTTATCAAAGGCTAATACAACGGCACGAATGCACTTATTTTTCTATGGAGAACAATGAAGCCCTTTCTAGATATGAAATGATTTATTTGTACTGTTACAGTGACATGAACTTAAGCCCTTCTGAACCTGAAAGGAAATGCAGGGCCGTCTAGGGTCAGAAACCTCGTCCCGTTCTGCTCTAGAATTCCTGCAACTCCACACCTTGGCCTACCACAGAGTGGGGGGTTCAGGCAATCAGGGCACCATCCAATCGTGTAGGGACCCGGTGCTTGATCACTTTGAATCTCGAAGACTGCTGGCTCACCACCAATCACGATGAATCTTCTTCCCGTCTCTGGATCTTCCTCACCAATGCCCCATGTAGTGTTTTGAACACAGTTCGAGGAAGCTGAGAATGCAGCAGTGAACTCGCTAGTTTCAGTGATGACTGTATCTCCTGGATTTGTTGGGGTGAAGATGACCGGAATGCCTTCTGTCGAACCATTTCCGATCGGTGCCTGACCAACATAAGATGCACAAGATCCATTGCGAGCCACTAGAGTTAAGCCACCGGCTACATCAGTTATACCAGGATCGACGTAGTATTCTACACCTCTTGTGAGAGGGTTACCGTCTGTATCAAGCACAGGAGGGCTCTGAGCCATGCTAGATATGGCCATCAGTAGACAAATGAAGCTCGAGCTTCTAATCAACCTCAACATGGCTGCCATAAATCTGCCAAATTTTAGAGCTTAATTAACTTGATGGTGAACTGTGTAACATATTTTCACCTTGTTGTCTATTTATAGGAACATTTCTACAGGATAGAACGTTAACGAAGGCACGGCAACGAAAAGTCCATTTCCTTGCTCGAATTGATTTCTGCTTTAGCAGACCTGATAGGCCTCTGCATCCTTGCTGTGTCTATGTGAACATGTGTAGCAGAAAAATTAGAATATTTGAAGCTGAATTTTAGAAAACATGCAGGCTATGATGGAGGGGTGTTTATGTAAATTGCATTTATACACGTGTTGTTGTCTAATTGGTCATACCAACTGAAACACAACCTAGCAGATTTTTATCAGAATAGTTGTTGAACCAAACTTTTTTTTCTCTTTATCATAATCTCTAGAGAGTTGAATTCACGAGTTTTTTTTTTGGTATATTTGTTTTTTCTTTTACGAGAGTCTTTTTCATTGACATTTGTCGCAAGATTTTGATTTTATAATGATGACCTATTGTTCAAATCCATTTTAATAGTTGAGTTTCACATGATCTACGTGCTTGAATGTTCTGTAATAAATTAATTTGATTAATTCTTACAACCTTATAAAGCACTCCATAGCTATGATCCTTAATGAGGTTGGATTAATGGTCACAATCAAGACAATTAAAATTTGTCTCATCTAAATTTTTCAATACCGTTTCAGTTGGTGCTTTGTTTTTTTAATTGGAACAAAATATTTCGGTTTCGCAGCGTTTCAGCCCGCCGTTTCGAGGTTGTGCTATTTATGTGTGTATATATATATAATTAAATATATTAATTCAAGAAAAAAATAGTTCAAATACAAAAATAAAATTATTTAGAATTGTGCAATTTAATCTAAAAAAGACACAATAAAATGATTTTTCTGAACAAAATTATGAACATATATAATATTACGAGAATGATATCATCAATCTCGCAAGGTCATTACATTCTTTGATTGCTCTGAAATTTTAACATAATTTATATAAATATATCGAGAGACTCCTCGTAAAATTTTATCTCAATCTAACGGTCAAATTAAGAGATATGATTGATATTGTAAAATTATTCATTATTTAAAAAAACACTATTTGATCGAAATGGAATGGGCGAAACAATACCAGAATGTTTTGGCTGGTATTTGGATGAAAAAATCGGGAATGGGATGGAATTTTAACCGAGATAAAAAAAACGTTGTTTTATCTTATTTTTTTAACTAGTACAAAATGTTTCAACCGTTTCGGTAAAAACAGAACAAAACAGATAACTATGATCTTATCTTCATCTACCGAGTTGTACGTGGTGTCAATCTTAAATTGAGGGACAAAACTATTATCTCAGGTTGCATGATGATGCCAATGTCCATTATATTCGTAAATAAAATAATATTAATTATAAGAAAAAACAAGGTATAAATTTAAAACAAGCACCAAGGAAGATCAAGTGTGCGACGTGAAAGATAAATAAGCTCTCTCGTGTCATAACTTGCACAGGAAGGTAGGACGTGGTTAATGGCTGATCCTTACACCTATCCCTTTACTCATTATAGTTTCCAAGACTTCTAAATCTGATAACGAAAATCATACATGGATTTGATCGATAGTTTGAGTTTTTCCAACTACGTGAATGAGTTTGTAAGGACTTCGTAGCTATTGGCAATATTTTCTTCTTATAAAGTTCAAAGAATTCGGAAGTGATCGTTGGGTTCAAGACATTTCAAAGCTTACTATCTAGTATACAAATCTGAAAAAAACTCTTAGTTTTCAATCACTTGATAAGTGTTAGAGAATAATATAAATCATATCTTGGGACCTCACCTAACAAGGCTTAAGCTTTTAGATGAGATGCTTCCTTGATATCGTATCAGAGCCTTGTTGACCCGGCGGTCACGAGTTCAAATTTCATCATTCTTATTTTATTTGATAAAAATTTAGCATAAAATAGTGTGAACCTGTATGCGAATTTTAAGTCCAAAGAGTTTTCACTTGAAGAAGTGTGCTAGAGAATAATATAAAGTATATCTTGGTGTCTCACCTAACAACTTAAATTTTTAGGTAAGATGATTTCTTAACAGTAAGAGAGACGTATAAAAATAATTGTCAAACTTGATTTGGGTCATAACAATTGGATCGATTCATATATCATCGAGTTAATCTCAATTTTAAAATAATATTGTTTTGGATAATTTTAAAAAATAAACTATAGCTAAGCCATTTTAAACAAAATTTAATTTTAAAGAATAAAATTCTTGAAACTAACATGATGGGTCACCTTCTTATGAGTTTTGTGAGGACAAACTACTAGATCACCTAGATCAATTCAGTGTCCAATATAAATCAAAATAAAACCTATTTTATTAATAAGTTTATCTTTAACAGTATGTGTTTATGTTTTTTGTAATGACAATTTATAATATGTTTGCATTAATTTATGAATTAATTGAAATTAAATTATTTTAAAAATAACAGTTAAACAATTCGCCACAATCCCAATGACCCCTTGACGAGACCTGATATTTATGAATTATATCCTTATGGTACAAGCAATTAACAATGAATTGGATAATTTCTGCGTGACTTTTTTTTTGCCGTGCCATCATAGAGAAACATGGTATGTCGGCTCTCGAAGCTATAAATAGATTGCAAATCTGAGATTTAAGATGCAAAAAGGGCTTTACCAAATCGCTCATAGAATACTCTTAAGAAAAAACAGCGACGTATTTACTTTGTTTAACTTGTGTGAGATAGCTAGCTAGCTAGGGAGCCATGTTGAGAATGATCGGAAGCTTGAGCTTCATCTGGCTACTCATGGCCATTTCAACGGCGGCTCAAACCCAGCCTCCTGTGCTGGATGCCGACGGCCAACCTCTCCGAAGTGGGGTGGAATACTATGTACTTCCTGGTGCAACCGATGTTGCAGGTGGCCTGACCCTCGTTGATCGAAATGGTTCGTGCCCACTTTACGTTGGTTTTGCACCGATAGGGTCCCGAGGTATTCCAGTTGTTTTCACTCCTCGAGTTAGAGATACAATTATAAGGGAGTCTCTAGACTTTACTGTTGAATTTTCTGGACCCTCAATTTGTATTCAATCTACTGCATGGATGGTGGGTGAGGAGAATCCTGAAACGAGGAGGAGATATATTGTGACCGGAACGGAGCCAAGACCACCGTCTCCGCTCTGGTACTTCAACATCGTAAACAATGGAGGTGTCTATTCTTTGAATTGGTGCCCAAATTGTCTGACAACGAACTGTCCCAGGCCGAGGTGTGGAGCTGCTGGTCTCGTTGATGAGAACGGAAAGAGCTTGTTGGTCTTGGATGGTCCTGCCTTTCCTTTCATATTTAGAAGGGCTTAGTTAAGTTGCTCTCCATGTATGAACCCAGAATAATGACTTTCTGTCATCGTACTAAATATTAAATAAATGGAGATTTTATTTCTTTTCTTGAATCAAATATCAACTTATTTGAATTTCTCTAGGAGTTTTTTCCTAATTACTTTTTATATTTATGTAGAAGTCCCCCCCCTCCCACGTACGAATGTTTACAAGTCTCCATCTACACTTTCGATAATAATATATATATCATATCTCGGGATCTTAACTAAAATATTAAATACTTAATCTTTTAAATAAGATAGTTTTTTGATATCGTATTATAGCCTTGTTGACCTAGCGGTCACGAGTTTAAATCTCACTATCATTGAAATATATATATTTTAAAACTATAATAACTAATCATTGCTTTTACTAATATTATTTTAAATTCAAGCACAACATATTTTAAATTGTAAAGAGACCCTTTGTCCAGCCTTCCATGATGAATACCATTGTCCAATATGAACAGCATACTCCAATCTGATCCTTGTTAGCTGTTTGGGAGAGCGGTTGTACCGCTGTTTTCTCAAAATTTAATTTTTATTTTATTTTAAATGAATTTTTTTGGTGTTTTTAAATCATTTTGATGTGCTGATGTCAAAAATAATTTTAAAAAATAAAAAATATATTATTTTAATATATTTTAAAATAAAAAACACTTTAAAAAACAATCACAACCACCTTCCCAAACAGACAGCCTACATAATTGACAAAATGGACTTTTTTCCAGTGTATTATTATTATTGAACTCTGAATGAATGAAATATCAGTGGACCTTTTCCACTGTCCAATATAACTTTCGATGTTGACTGCATTAATTGTGGGCATAATAGACTAACACATTTGATCAAACTGAACTTAATTAGTTCAAACTCTGAAAAATAATAAAAAATATATATTTCTTATAGTCCATATATCAAAAAATAATATAAATTATATTATGAAGTTTCACCTAATAGTTTAAGTTTTTAGGTGAGATTGTTCCTTAATATAATATCAAACTCTTGTTGACCCAACGGTTACGAGTTTAAATCTCATCACCCTCATTTTATTTGATAAAAATCAAGCATAAGATAGTGTGGGTTTGTACAAGTTTCAAGCGTAAAGAGCTTTAACTTAAGAGGGTGTGTTAGAGAATAATATAAATCATATTCTAGAGTTTCACCTAACAGTTTAAACTTTTTAATGATATGATTTCTTAATACAATAATCAAGCTTGCGATGTAAATGATGATGGATAAGCTTTCTTGTGTCAATAACTGGCATGCCAGCAAAGTAACACAGGTTTTAATGGCTTGATCCTTAATGAAGGTAAAGAAAGGGATCTCTCTCTCTCGTATTTTTTCTTATCTTCTCTGATTTGATGTTTTAACTTTATTCTTCACCTTCTATTTCTGTCTGTTTGTTTTTGACAAGTTGTTTCATAAACAACCAATCTTTGATTGTTACCGTAACTTGTTAATTTTTCAGGGAGAATTAGCATGCGGAAATATTGGAGAATGGCGGTTTGACAAGAGATCCTCCGCCAAAGACCTCCCCCCCCCCCCCCCCCCCCCCCCCCACCACCAGAAACCCTAGCTAGCCTCCTTTTCTTAATTCTCTCTTTATATATTTTGAATTGTTTAACAAATATTTCATATTAAAAAGAAATTAAAAAAGCATTAGATGTTTATATATTTCATATTAGAAGAATACTTTTAAGATTAATTTACACATCCCCTCCTCCATCCTTCACGTTTTTGCTGCCATGCAAGTCAGAAACCACATGGGGGAAATGCTTCAGCGCTCAATTAATGGCGCCCTTGGCCGGAGTTCCTGAGCGTCCCCCAACATCCGGCCACCAAGGAATTCACCCCTAAAAAATGCCTTCACATTTGCTTACAACCACCTTACGAGCCAGTTTGCTATCACTAGCTAGCCATGGCATCATTAGAGAGATTATTGAGTCTCGGATCTTGATCAGCAAATTCACAGTGTCACAGGTTAATAGTTAGAATTCAGCATTTAACACAACTTCATGTACCGCGCTGTTGTCAAGTAACCATCTCATCTAAAAAGTTAAGTTATTAGATAAGTCTCTAGAATATGATTTATATTATTCTCTAACATACTTCTTCATGTAAAAACAAAATTAGACTTGAAACTTGCACAGACCCACATTATCTTATGCTTGATTTTTTTATCAAATAGAATAAGGATGGTGAGATTCGAACTCGTGACTGGTCAACAAGGTTCTGATACTATGTTAAAGAAACGTTTCACTTAAAAACTTAAACTGTTAAATAAAATCACAGAATATGATTTATATTATTTTCTAACAACGTTACCATCACAATACCACAAATCTGCTGGGGTACACCATACAAGTTCCGGTAGACCTGATCATTTCATGCGTGAACAATCCTCAGCGAGTCAGCACCACGATTATTTTAGTTAAGACTAACTAGCTAGCCTCACCATGAAAGTATATATATTGTCTGCTTTCCAAGAAAATGAATGCAGATAGCGCAGATGTGAACATTCTGGCAGAGGCTCAATTAAAGCCAGGTACAGGTAGGGGATGAGCAAAGTTGGCTACACAGATTCAAATTTTTAGTCAGGAAGCATTGTCAGTCATATGTAAGTCTATAAGAAAAAAATGTCATCCGGGAAAAGACACCATAAATAAATAAATAAATAAATAAATAAATAAAATTAAGCTACTACTTGTGGAATATATATATATATATATATATATATATATATATATATATATATATATGAACTGGACTGAGCTTCAAAATCTTCTATGATTTTCTACGTTTTAAAGCTTGGGTGAAAGCATATTAGCCCCCAGGTAACTAAAACTAGACTCTCGTCTCTTTACCTGCCACATTCACAGACTGACATCGTGACAAAAACAGAAGTACAACAATCCAAAGCAAAATATTTCTACAATGTTTTCAGTACTCTTAGTAGAACCATCAAAAACCAACAGAAATGGATCTTGAAGCAACAAAGAATCTCTCAGAATCTCACACAATTGGAAACTACATCCTGAAATCAGAACTGGCTGAGAGCTCTTTTTCCACAGTATGGAAAGCAGAGAACAAAATAACAGGGGGGGAAGTGGCAGTGAAGCAAGTTTATCTCTCTAAACTCAACAAGAATTCGAAGAACTGTTTAGATTGTGAGCTTAATTTCTTGTCTTCTATCAATCATCTGTTAGACATACTTTAAATAATCGAATGCTAAATACATATAGCAGCGGAAATTAAATTATAAATACCTTTAGCCATTGTTGCTCAAGTGCCGAAAAATAATCTCATTAGTAGCAGCAACAAAGCTTTTCCCAAAGCAGCAACAACAATACAAAATAATAAAATATTTTACGAGAGGAGCCTTCTGATCTATGCCTACCAGTAACCGTAGATGGAGTACATAAGCTATTATTTATAGGTAGATCAGGGACCCAACTCACTAATTTATTTTTCCAATTTTCTCCTTCCATTAAGGAGATAATTAGCCATTATCAATTAATTGATCCCCATTATCAAACCCCATGACCTATCTCCATGGTCATGGGTTTGCATGATCAAGAACATTAGTGTGTCATGAGGGGCACAAAAAGTAATTTCCAACATCATCCCAACATAATTCGCCTTCTTGACGTCGTCGAGGTAAGTTTTACATACCCTGTTGAGTAAATTTGTTGCTGGCGTTGATGTTGTAGATTGATCTGTTTTGTTTGATTGATTGTAGAGTTGGTTGGTTTTGATGCTTAGGGGATTTGTAGGATAACCCTTGTAAATTTCTTTTCTGATTGATTTTTTTTTCTTTTTTTCTTTTTTTCTTGGTTTTGATTATTTTGGTGATTTTTAGCATAACCTTTTATGAAAGTATGTTGATTTCGGGAAAATAATGAAAAAGTTGGTTGATTTTTGGTATTTAGGGTTCCTTCCTGTTGTAAATGTTGAGTTAGAATCAGGGTTTGTTTTACTTAAGATAGCTACTTTGAGTTGATGGAGTAATGTGGAGTGTGAAGATGAATCTAGGCATGTTGTTCACAGAAGCAATGTTGTTAGACATGGTGCTCTAATTAATAGAGTATATGGAGTAGTAGTACATCAATCATGCTTAAAATACTAAAGCAAAGCAAGAGAGATTAGAATTTGATTCAACCAAATTCCAAAAGCCTGGAAAATGAGGATTGCCACCATGGAGACCTCTAAATATGCCAAGGGCCAACCCTGGCAGCACACCTGGTTATAGAGGGATAATTGAGAACCAATCCAAGTCCTGGATGAAAATACCCCTAATTCTCATCTTGTATGTGTTAACCTTCAACCAGACATTTTACAAAATCTGCAAGAAAGGAAGCATGCCATCAAGCCGCATGTTTGTAAGTGCGGTTGAGGTTGTTTTTTAAAGTGATTTTCGTTCAGAAACGCATCAAAATGATTTTTTTTATTTTTTAAAAATCATTTTTGATATCAACATATAAAAATGATCTAAAAAAATAAAATGATGTAGAAGGATACATGTAACTAAACACTTGGCATATGTAAAGGAGAATCTCATATCAAGTTTAACTTGATCTCTTTCTACCTTCTGTAGCTGTTATTTATATGCTTTCTGTTTCCATAATATTTCATTTCTGACAATCAGAATATCTGCATTCTCAGGATGAATGTTGCATGTTCCTGGTCCTAGAGTTTTGTTCTGGAAGAAATTTAGCCTCTTATCTTCGACAACATGGGAGAGTTCAAGAGAAGATTGCTAAAAGATTTACGCAACAGATGGGTAGCGGTCATTTGATATCTGTTTCACAGTACAACATGAGTTGCTTGTACCATATATCTGTTTACATAATTGTAATCGTGATGATTTATATGGTTTAGGGGCTGGTTTGAAAATTCTGCAGAGCCATCATATTATTCATAGAGACTTGAAACCTGAGGTATAAGGAGTTGTACATGCAATTCTTTTACCTATGGTGGAGTTCAAAATTGGTGGCTGAAGATTGAGATGCCTTGAAACTGGCTTACATTGGTCAATTTGTTGTAGAACATTCTCCTTTCTGGCAAGGAGAGCGATGTGGTGCTCAAAATAGCTGATTTCGGTTTATCGAGGTAACTTTTTGGTAGAAGAAAGTTAATGGCATGGTTTCCTGGAAATTATTGAAAACTTTTCAGGGAGACCACCTTGAAACTATGTCCCCCCCCCCCCCCCCCCCCCCCCCCCCCGATGATTAAGAAAAAATGCCAAAATTGTCGAAGACATGTCAGGCAATGTATTGATTGACTTTCTTCTTTCCTGCATTGCCTAACAAAATCCAGGTTTAGCACATGGCCTGACCCTAACAAAACATATCTTTCTTTCATCCCTCCCGACTCGTGGAACCATCCATATTTTTTTATCTCTTGTCGCAGTTCACCGTCTGTCCTCGATGAATTCTATCATCACAAGTTTTTGAGAAGAAAAGGGGTGGGAAAGTATCATGGTCAATAACAGGTTTGACACACTCTCCATTGTTCTACTCTCATGTCTGCTGTGTCAAAATCTTATATGGTATCAAACATCTACCACAGATAGCCCTCCGTGATTTAGCTTCATCATCATCCCAAATCAAAGTTACATTCATCATTCTATGGGGGAAGAGCGATCTCTTTGTGCCATCTGCTACAAGATCATAGAAATGGTCCTGGAATATTTTATAGTTTGCAGAGTTAAATTGCTGTGGAATGTAGTTCAACTAACTGAAGTGATCTGTCTTAATTTAAAAAAAAAAACATCAGATAACACATTGTCTGATTTTACATAGATTTCAGCTACCATAGTAACAGAAAAATCAAGGTTTAAGCGTTTGTTGTACCCAAAAACCCATTAAAACACCCACAAAACATTTTAGGAATTGTGATAAATCAATTCATGAACTTAAGAACCCACTCCAAAAAACAAAATCAACCCAAAATCAAAAATTAACTCGAGCTCAAATTTGTTTTTCATGAGTTTTAAAATTAAAAAAAAAAAACCCTAATTGAAATCCTCTTATTGAATGGAACAATTTTTAATGATATGTTTCTTTCTCTACTGTTAGAATCAAGTGACCTCTCTCTCTCTTTTCTCTCAATTAGGGACTAAAAAATAAAAAATTATTTTTTTATACATCAAAATTAAATTAATAAAATTGAGGTATGTTGAAATTTTATACTTTACATAATTTCTGAGGAATGAAGATCAAAGTGTGTTTGTTTCGAAACTTTGGCACGTTACCCTTTTTTGTTTGTTTTTTCACTATGGTCCCTCTTATTTCTTATCATTTCTTAAAAAATTAAAATCAATTGGTCTTCAGTTAAGATGAAATCGCTGGGAAAAAAGATTAAGGACCAAATTAAAACTTTTGCACAGTTCATCAACAGTAATATGTGAAAGCATGAACAATGCATACCTAATCAGTGAAAATATCATGTCTTCTAGATTAGACGTAGTTATTTCACATTTGTACGTAAGAACAAACAAGAGTCATTTTGTATTGTGCAATTTTTGCTTGACAGCGGCGACTAAGCCGCCAGGAGAAAAACAATTTTTTTTTTTTTTTTCTGTTTAGGGTTTTGGGATTTTTAATTCGATTGGGGAGGAGAGAAAGTGTCAAATTTTGGTCCCCAGAAATGTTTTTGCCCTTTATATTTGTCTCCACCATCTTACATGTATGTGGGACACACACACACATATATATATATATATAAAAAATAGAAAATATATTTTGTTGTTTCTTTGTTTTTCTTTGGCTTTAACTTTAGTTCTTGCATCAAGATATTTTTGGTAAATTTAAGTTATTTTGAAAAAAAAAAAAATCAACATCGAAACAAAGCGAAAAATCAAAAAATTTAAAATCGTGCATTAAAAGCTAAATGCGTCGAAAATATATAAAAATTCAAATTCTTTCAAGATGACGCTAAAAAATACTAAAAATAATATAAATACATCAAAAAACATTTTATGGTTTTGTTGGTTTTTCATTTCTTGGTTCTTTTAAAAAAACAACAAACGTACTATCAAAGTGTAGTGTTTTGAAATTTTTAAAAAGGGAAAATACATGAATGCCCTTAGTGGCTTAGAATTAGGTTAAGGGTGTTGTAGTAATTGTACAAGCTAGTAAATATAAATAGAATAGAAAAGAAAAGAAAAAAAAAAACAAAAAGAAGATTAGGTCTGAAATTGAGAGAGAGAATCGGGAAGAGAGGAAGAAAGAAGAAGAAGAAGAGAAAAGAGGGAAAGAGAAGAGGAAGAGAAAGGAAGAAGGAGAAATAAGTTGTTAAGGTAATGTGTGTGTTTTATTATGTATAAATGTGATTATTAGCTATGAATTTGCTTGTATGGGTTGTTAGGGTGTGAGAATTTTATTTGGGTTTGATTGATGAATTAAGAGAGATGTTAAGGGTTGAATGTGTTGGGTAATAGTTTAATTAGTTTGATGGTAGATGATTTTGAAATTTTGAGATGTTTGGTTTAAGAAAATATTGAGAAAAATGGTGAATAATGTTGAGCAATTTCGAAAATAGCTTGCTGGAAATCTGGGTTAAGGTTGAAGATGATGAAAAATCCATTTTGGTCCTTCTTGGTGAAAACTACAATTTAGTCCCCAAACTTTGGAAATTTTCAGTTTGGTCCCTGGAGTGAAATTGAAGATTCTGGATAGAATTGAGGATGAATTATGGACAAGATTTTAGGATAGCTATGAATTTATGAAGTGTTCAGTTTAGTCCTTCAATTTGATAAAATTACAATTTGACCCTAAAAATATAGGAAAATTTCAGAATGGTCCCTAAGAGAAATATTAGTATTTCAGATTGGTTTGATGGATAATTGAAGCTCATTTGATGGATTAATATCAATTTTTCGAATTGTGTATTTTGGAATTAGATTTCGGAAGAAACCTTTGTTTTAGGTTTTGCGAGAAATAGATAGTTTAATTCAAAACACATAGGATTATGAGTTGAACTCTTAGATATGTTTACTAAAGGTATTCTACTTCTTTTGAGTCATTTTTGAGTATATCTTCTTTTATATATTCAGATAATCCCGATATTCTACCCGCGGGACATTAGTAAAGTTTCATCAACACTCTGCTTTTGGAACTTGTCTGCTTTTGAGTCCGGTGAGTGGATAACATTTAATATGCATGAGAAATAGTATAAATATTTGAATTTGCTAGTATGAATTGGATTATGCTTTTTGATAATATATACCTTGATTATATTCTTGATACGATAAAGCATAATCATTTGTTGAATATATGTTCTTGATATGAGCCTATATCTGTTTGTGAATTGATAGCTCCTCATTTGATTGATACCATGAGTTGAGCCTTGAGATATGAATATGTTTGTTTGATTATAAGATATACCTATGGTATGCCAGTCAGAATACCCATGCTAACAGGGTAGTGTTAGCCTTTGTGCACATCGTATCTGAAACCCTAGTTGGTCGGGGGAGTCACCAACCTGTGTGGACTGATCATCCCACAGTACGGAGCCTCATGCTCATTGCATTTTGATTTTCTGACGAGCTTTACTATACATTCTTGTTATGACCTATTTGAGAAATTTGTTCTAAGAACCTTGAGCTGATTTGATATTATACTTCTCTTTGTGTATTATCTCGTATGTGTATATTAGATATTATCTACTCACTGAGTTGTTGAACTCACCCCCTCATTATTCATTATTTTCAGGGTCGTAGCTTGCTAGCAGGTCATTTTTGTCCTACTCTGGGAACCTGCTATTTTGGTTGTAGTCGACACTTTTTGTTCATATATCTAGTTAGTGCTCCACAATTATAAATGTATATAATCAACTTTTGTATAAAGACAATCGAATTCTAATATAAAGTTTATTTTGTTATTTCCGCTGCGTTGAATTCTGAATGTTGAATGATAAGTTTGTGTGAGTTTGGGTTCGCATAGGTGTGGAACCTTGGAGGGGGACCATGCCTATGTGCCGGTCACGGATCCGGGAATCGGGTCGTGACACAAAGATTTTAAAACTAGTGCATTAAAAGCTAATGCGTTGAAAAGACATTAATGTTTGAATTCTTTGAAAACAACGTTGAAAAATACTCCAAATGATGTGAATACTTCAAAAATATATTTTGTTGTTTTCTTTTTAATACTTCAACAAGGGATTAAAAATTGGATACCAACAATGACATAGCATATAATATGGTTAAAGCTAGGGTTATGAAGCCCTAAGGTTAGTTGAAGAGAAAATTCTCTAGTGTTTTATTAAAAGTTTGAATAATAATGTTCTCCTCATAATAAAGTAGATACCTCCATTTAAATTAATCTTAAAATCCTTTATGAAAAAAAATCATAATTAAAACTTGAATCCTTTATAGAAAACAAATTGATTAAATGCAGAAGATTTGTTTTTGTGATATTTTGTGTTCATGTAATGGTGAGAACTCAATTAGATTTTCAAAATCAATTTGGATTTTTTTTTTTAATACATAGCAAGTTGTGGATGGATTAATTATATGGGAAGGTAAATTTGTCTTCTCATAATCATTTTACTGTTTGTAGTAAAACCTTGGAAGAGCTCTCAGTGGCTTCCTGTTAGCAGGAACTATCCAGCTGATATGTATGTTCTCTAATTACGAGGGTGTTTGGGAGAGCTGTTGTTGTAGCTTTTCAAAGTGTTTTTCGTGCCTAAATACATCAAAATGATGTTTTTTTATTTTTTTTTAAAATCATTTTTGACATCAGCACATCAAAATGATCTAAAAACACCAAACCTTATTCATTTAAAATAAAATAAAAACAAAAGAAAAAAAACTGCAAACCGGCGTTTGAAACGTCAACCAAACAGGCACTACATCTCTCACAAGTCACAACAAAAAAATATATTAAAAAATATATTAAGAAACTATCTTATTTAAAAACTTAAATTATTAGGTGAGATCCTAGAATATAATTTATATTATTCTCTAATATATTCTCTCAAGTGAAAGTCTTTTGAACCTGAAATTTGCAGAGACTCGTATTATTTTATGTTTTATTTTTATCAAATAAAATAAAAATACTAAAATTCAAACTCGTAACTGTTAATTCAATAAAACTTTTTACTATGATTTATATGTTATTGGCACGGGGCTACAAGCAATGCACATAGTCAATCTAACACAATTGTTAATCAAATAATGCTGGAAAACTAAGCCTTTAGTGGGACCCTCTCAGAAAGGGACTGGTTTTTAATTTCGTGCGGTAGATGAGATGTCTGCTTCAAGCAGATGCAATATTTATTTTTCCAAGTTCACACTTACTTTCTAGGAATGATTTGTGGCCATTGAATCAGAATATCAAAAACTGATTTGATGTTTCATGGAATTCACAATGACAGTAAGTCTACCAGGGTTGGGGCCTAGTTTCACATCATTTTGCTTCGTCACAACAGTATCATCTATCTTTCATACTTCATCTCATGGCTTTTGCTTATGCTGCTTTCTTTTTGTTAGTAATTTGTATTTTCAAGCCTGCAAGTTCCCAGCAGAACAACTCGACCTTGATAGGTTTAGGTTCTTCAATCTTCACCAACATCCATCCAACTTCATGGCGCTCCCCTTCTGGAACATTTGCCTTTGGATTCTACCCCCAGGGCAGTGGCTTTATAGTGGGGATTTGGCTGGTGTGTAAGCCAGCTGATATAATCACCTGGACAGCATTCCGAGATGACCCTCCGGTGCCGTCAAATGCTACGTTGGAGTTGACCGGAAACGGTAAGCTTCTTTTAAGAACTTATTATGCCAACAATGGGGCCGGTGAAAAGAAACTCATTGCAAATATAGAGAAGTCAGCTTCAAACGCTCGCATGTTTGATTCTGGAAATCTAGTGCTTTACAATGAACATTCTGATGTCATCTGGGAGAGTTTCAAATTTCCTACAGATACAATATTAGGAGGCCAGAATCTAACTGCAGGGGGAGAGCTGATTTCCAGTGCATCTACAACCAATTCGTCAACAGGAAGGTTTCATCTTAAGATGCAAATTGATGGGAATCTTGTTTCATATCCCATAGACACTATAGACACTTCAGTAGATGCGTATTGGAACACTGCAACTTTTGATTCGTCTGTTACCAATCTATATTTAAATTATACAGGAGGACTGCTAATCCTTAGCAACGACAGTAACATAACTGTGTTTTCCTCTGATTCAAAATCGGAAAGCAGCGCGATTATCTACCGTGCAACATTGGAGTACGATGGGATTTTTCGATTGTATTCTCATAACTTCGACAGCAATGGTGCCTACACGACATCTCTTATGCATTATGAACCGAAAAATCAGTGCGAAGTGAAGTCTTTCTGCGGTCTCAACAGCTACTGCACCATGAACGATAACCAACCTTACTGCAGCTGTCTTCCTGGCACTGTTTTTGTCAATCCCAACCAGAGAAATAATGGGTGTAAGAGGAACTATACTGAAGAATTATGCAAAGTTGCAGAAGAAACATCCTCGTATAAAATTACTGATATGGCGAAAATGAGCTGGGATGACTTTCCTTACTCTAGAAAATCCATGTCAGAGGAAGATTGCAGAAAGTCCTGTTTGCAGGACTGTAACTGTGCTGGGGCGTTGTACGTAGCTGGGGACTGCAAGAAAGTGAAGTTCCCAGTAAAATATGCCAAGCGAGTGGCCGATGACTCATCAAAGGTTTTTTTCAAGGTGGGTTTGAAGAGTATTGAAAGGAGTAGCAACCAATCCATTGCCACTGCAATGAAGCCTCCAGTGGTCCACAAGACAAGCAAGAAGACGGTGGTGCTCATTTGTGTTATGAGCGTTGCGTTCATTACATGCTCTTCAATCGCCATTGCAGTATCTGGCTTTTTCATCTCGAGGTCGAGAGCTGTTAAGGCCAGAATGCGGTTCGGAAGCGGGAATCTTGGCTTGGCCCATGAGCTCACTCTAAGAGCATTTTCATTTCGTGAGCTTAAAAAGGCGACCAAGGGTTTCAGAGAAGAGTTGGGCAAGGGATCTTTCGGAGCAGTTTACAAAGGGACGCTATACAAAGGTACAAAAGTTATTGCAGTTAAGAGGCTGGAGAAGTTGGTCAGTGAAGGTGAAAGGGAGTTCCTCACAGAGATGCGTTCAATTGGAAAAACTCATCATAAAAACCTGGTTCGGCTACTTGGTTACTGCACCGAGGACTCCCAGAGGCTCCTGGTATATGAATACATGAGCAACGGCTCCCTTGCAGATCTTCTCTTCCGAGCTGAAAGAATTCCAAATTGGAGTCACAGAGTGAAAATTGCTTTGGATGTTGCTAGAGGGATCCTGTATCTACATGAAGAATGCGAGGCACCAATCATCCATTGCGATATAAAGCCTCAAAACATTCTAATGGATGATTTTTGGAATGCTAAGATCTCTGATTTTGGGCTGGCAAAATTGCTAGTGCCTGATCAAACAAGAACCTTCACAATGGTCAGAGGGACACGAGGTTACTTGGCTCCTGAATGGTATAAGAACAGCCCAATATCAGTTAAGGCAGATGTTTACAGTTACGGAGTTATGCTCTTGGAAATTGTTTTCTGCAGGAAAAACGTCGAAACTAATGTATCAACACCAGAGGAAGTTGAACTTTGTATTTGGGCATACGAGCTTTTGGTTGCAAGAGAATTGGACAAGCTTGATCTTAGTGTAGATGTAGACTTGGAGAATTTTGAGAAAATGGTTATGGTGGGCATTTGGTGTATTCAAGATGAACCAGGTATCCGACCTTCTATGAAGTCTGTTGTTTCGATGTTAGAAGGAATTACCGCTGTATCTGTTCCTCCAAATCCAACTACAGCTTCAGCTTCAACTTCTACATAAGTTTGTAGCCAGAAAAAAAATTAAAATTCTGTATCCTCTACTTAGTTTTCTTAGTGCGGAGCACCAATCATCCATTGTTTTGCTCAAAAACACAATATAAATACTATTCAGACGATTGATGGTAATTTATTTTTTACATATACGATTACACACTTGGTATTTGTTTCCATTTGCATCTTTTCTTCCTTCCGGATGTTTGTTTTGATGAGCATTTGATTTTACTAGAACTGATGGAGTTTCTTGAGAAATTTATTGGGATAATATTTACTATGATAACACAGAAATTCAATCTTTATTATCTTGACTTGACTTGGAAGGTTGCTTCTGGGTAGAATTAAAGGAAGATAATGACTTCTCTCAGCCAACTGGTCTAACACGTTTCTTAGACTTTTGTGGAACACCACACTGGGCCACTCTACGTCTGTAAGGACTCATCTTGATTTAGACCTGAAAGATGAGTCTAGGACTCGTTAACAAGGTACTGCCGATAGGGAACAAATAATTCATTTCACAAGGTTTTAGTTTTGAAGTTTGCTAGACTTTTCATCGCATTGACTTTTTTTGGCTCCTCACACCACACTCCTGTTCGCATGGCTTTGGCATCAGGGCTTCTGGTTCTAATTTTATCTGTACTCTTTGTGGAAGCTAGAACTCAGCCGAACCAATTTGGTAAAATACCTTTAGGTTCTCAGTTATCTCCCATCTCTGAAACACGTTCATGGCTATCCCCTTCAGGCCATTTTGCGTTTGGTTTCTTTTCACAGGGAAATGGATTTGCTGTAGGAATATGGATGGTGGGTCAGCCTAATAACACGGTCGTCTGGACTGCAAATCGTGATGATGAACCAGTCTCCTTCGGTGCTACAATTCACTTATCAGAAGAGGGTAAGCTATTTCTTCGAACTGAGCAGGGCAATGAAAATCTGATTGCTAATGTTTCAGAAGTCGCAGATTCAGCTTCCATGCTTGATTCTGGTAATTTCGTTCTTTACAGCGGTTCTTCTGTTATTTGGCAAAGCTTTGATCACCCAACTGACACCATATTAGTAGGTCAGAATCTCACTTTTAATGATAAATTGGTTTCAAGTGTGTCGAGCTCAAATCACTCCAGTGGAAGGTTTCTCCTTCCGCTGCAAACAGATGGAAACCTTGTCGCCTACCCTAAAAAGAGCGCTAGTCTATCTGTTGATGCTTACTGGTCCAGCAACACTTTTCAAGACGACAAGAAGGGGTTGAATCTCTATCTCAATAACCAGGGATCTCTGCTCATGGATACGGTCTCTACTAAACCAGTCTTATTGGCAAGAAGTTCTTATTCCTGTAACAACAAAACAACAATCTTTCGTGCGACCCTTGACGCTGATGGGATTTTCAGGCTGTATTCACACTGCTTAGAGAACAAAACTAGCTGGATTGTGCATATTGAGTGGTCTGCGTTGAATGATCAATGCAATATTCGTGGTTTCTGTGATTTCAACAGTTACTGTACTGGCAAGGGAACTAATGCTGACTGTTCCTGTTATCCTGGATTTGCTTTCAATGACCCCGGTGAGAAATTCAGTGGATGCTACAAGAATGTCACCGAAAGTTTCTGCACAGGCACCGATGAAGGGGAAATGTACGATGTCATAACAATGGAGAATATATCGTTCGAACGATATTCTTATTCTGTCCTAGATACGAAGAAGGAAAATTGTGGTTTGTCCTGCCTCGAAGATTGTCTTTGTGATGTTGCTCTATACATCAATGAGAGGTGTGAAAAGTATAGTGCACCGATTCGATATGGTATAAAAGATATAAACGCATCATCTATAGCCTTCTTCAAAGTGCAAACAACTCCTGCTGCACCTCCAATGGGCCAGACAATCATCACAGAAAGCAAGAAAAGCTTAATTGTGTTTCTTGCAATAGCATTCGGCGCCGTAACTTTCTTGTGTTTTGTCATTGCAATCTCTACTTTCTGCGTGTACAGGGACCGAACTTTTCTTTACGAAAAGCTATCTGGAATCATAAGTCTGGCTGGAGATTTCACTCTGCGGTCATTTTCTTATAGCGAGCTTGAGAAAGCTACAGGTGGTTTCGGAGAAGAGTTGGGCAGGGGCTCTATTGGTGCAGTTTACAAAGGGACAATTCCCGGGGGTGACAGAATTGTTGCTGTTAAAAGACTCGAGAAAGTTTTAGATGAAGGGGAAAAAAAGTTCCGAGCCGAAATCACAGTTATTGGACAAACTTATCACAGGAACTTGGTTCGGTTGCTTGGTTTCTGTGTCGAGAACTCTCGGAGGCTTCTCGTGTATGAGTACTTGAAAAACGGCACCCTCGCAGATCTTTTATTCCAGTCTGACAAGCGCCCCATTTGGAAAGAAAGAGTGAGGATTGCTCTGGATATAGCTCGAGGAATACTCTATCTACACGAAGAGTGCCAAGCCTGCATCATCCATTGCAACATAACCCCTCGAAACATTCTCATGGATGATTCCTGGATTGCCAAAATCTCTGATTTTGGATTGTCAAAGCTGTTATATCCAGACGAGATAAGAAGCTCGATGGCACTCTCTCAGAGTAGAGGGCACCTGGCGCCTGAATGGCAGAACAATGCCTCGGTGTCGGTAAAAGCTGATATCTACAGCTTCGGAGTTGTTCTGCTGGAGATCATCTGCTGCAGGAGCAGTATAGAGGCTGACATGTCAGCACCAGATGAGATGAATCTTTCCAGCTGGGCCTATCAGTGCTTTGCGGCAGGACAGCTGGACAAGCTCGTGAAGGATGAGGATGTAGAATTCGAGTCCCTGGAAAGAATGGTGAAGATTGGACTGCTGTGTGTTCAGCATGATCCAGCCTTACGTCCTCTGATCAAGAATGTGATCTTGATGCTTGAAGGGTCTAAAGACATTCCAACTCCACCATCTATAGCTCCATTCAACATCTCTGCTTAGCCCCGTTTGGGAGTGTGTTGTAACCGGAGATTTCAAAAATTTTGATTTTTTTTTTTCATTTTAAAAACCGGCAGTTTGGTGTTTTTAGATTATTTTGATGTACTGATGTCAAAAATGATTTTTAAAAAATAAAAAAACATCATTTTTATGTATTTCGGCACGAAAAGCACTTTGAAAAGCTACCATAATCGCACTCCCAAACAGGCCCTTTAGTCTCCAAATAACTCGCCTCATGTTTTATGTATAATAATCTATATGTAATATATGTTCTAACAATTTTCCCTCTTAATTATGTGATCGTGTTTTTTTAACACATTTTCAATATGGTCCTCATACTTTTTATTTATATAATTGAATCCTTTTAAGCACTCAATTGCATGTTTTTTCTCGAAGGGAGTGTTGAATTGAAAGACAGAGAACTGGAGTGGGAAACTCGAATAACATAGGTGGTTTCTTAGAATTTAATCGAAAAGTATATTTTAGCTCTATTTTTTTAATATTATTGGTCCTATTTTATTTAAAAAATAATAATAATTTTGATACCATACTTTATTTTTAGCCTTCTGGGTGTGAGAAGAGAGAGGTCGCCGAAATCCGATCCAAAGAAAGAAATTTGATGCAATAGTCGGTTTCTAAGGATTTCAAACAGCACAAACGACAAGCCGTCTATTATCTATGCCAAATAATGGGTCATCTTCTCGTGTGGGCCTTTCTTTGTGGGTCAAGCATCAGGTCTTATTTACCAAACCCACAACATGTAGCATCATTCTTTTCATTTTTTTATAATGTTTTTTTTTTATAAATTACTTATTTTTATATGAATTCTTAAATAATATATTTTTAAAATTATTTTTTATATAAAAGAGCAAAATGAAAAATATAGGTACAAAGGCTGCACCCGACCATGGTTAGCTTGCAATTCTTATTCAACGGTTGAAATAGTTTTTGAAAGTGTTTTTCATTTAAAAATATATTAAACTGAATTTTATTTTTAAAAAAATTATTTTTGATATTAATATATAAAAATAAATAAATTTTTATTCTTAATTAATATAATTTTGATAGGGAAAAGAGCATAAATATATTTTATCTTTCATCATCCGGTAAGGAAACAAAATAAATTCAAAATTATTGTGCAAATAGATTTCTCTTTTCACAACAAGACACATTTATATTAATTAAGAATATTTACACTGGCTCAAAATTAAATCTTTAATCTCTGTTTGGTATTGTGTTTGAGAAGCGTTTTTAAAAAATAATATTTTAAATTAAATATTTTTTGTGTTTTTAGATTATTTTCATGTACTAATATTAAAAATAATATATAAAAAAATCATTATAAGATATTTCTAAATGAAAAACACAATAAAAAATAATTTCAACCATATACTCAAACACGCAATAATATCTAGGATAAAAACCATGCTTGTCAATTCCGTTCTGTTCCGGCCGAAACGTTCTGTGTCGTTAAAAGAACCGAGACGAAACGGTGTCGTTTTTGTCTCGGTTTTAATTTCGGCCGATTCCGGAAATTTCAGCCGGAACATCTCGGTATCGTTTTGGCCTTAAAATCCTCTTTAGTTTGATTAACTTGTGATTTTTTTCTTCTAATTTTGAGATTATGTTTGTTTGACTTTGTGTTTATATTGTATAATTTAAAGTTAATTTATCTTGAATTTTAATTATGCTTGTTAAATTAATATTTTAATTATATATATATATATATAATTATATATGAAAAGTACAAACCCGAAACGACACGCCGAAACGCTCCAAAACCGGAACGTTCTGTTCCAATAGAAAAACCGGAACGACGACCGGAACGGTATTGACAACCTTGATAAAAACAATTATATCAATAAAATATTTAAAAGAATCTACTTAAAACGTTATTATTTTTCTTTTTTTCTGACAAATTAACTTATTAATAAGCATTTCCTTTTTTTTTTCTTTTGTTTTGGGACCATCCTTTTATTTCAGAACGGGAGCCAAAAGCTACCATGCAAGTCGCTCGTCTTGTGCTTTTCCAACTTGCTTGGCACGTAGGATGCAGAGATTGGAACGATTGCAGGCCCTGCTAATGATTCAACTTGTTTCGTTCACCAGGTGTTTATTGTTTGTAATTGTGGATAGAATTGTTTTTTTAATATTAATGCAAGAAAATAATTTAAAAACATCAAAAATGTTAATTTAAAGTAGAAGTAAAAATTAAAAAAATCAATTTTTTTAATAAAACACTTTTTAATTGCAATGTCAAACAGGCTCGAAGTCAGGTCACCATCATAGAGCAAGTTTGTTAGTTTCGTTTTGTTTCAGTTGAAATGGCCGAAATATTTTATATCAGTTAAAAAATGAGATAAAATGGCACAATTTTTACCTTGTTTAAAATTTTGGCTCATTCTGGAAATTCCACCTAAATTTTGGTCGAAACGTTCCGATTTTGTTCCGCTCGTTCTGTTTGTTTCGGCCAAATAATATTTTTTTTAAATAATAAATAATTTTACAATATCAATCATATCTCTTAATCCGACCGTTACATTGAGATGAAATTTTACTAGGAGCCTCTTGACATATTTATATATATTATGTTAAAATTTCAGAGCAATCAGAAAATATAATGACCTTGTAAGATTGATAATGATATTCTCGTAATATTATACATATTCATAATTTTATTTAAAAAAATCATTTTATTGTGTCTTTTTTTAGATTAAATTGCACAATTCTAAATAATTTTATTTTTGGATTTGAACTATTATTTTTTGAATTAATATATATATATATATATATATATATATATATATATATAGAACAACCCTGAAATGACTAATTGATAATAATGAAAGAGTTTAATTAAGAATTTTTTTCAACACATTAAAAACATAATCGAGATGACATATCGGTTACGGACTAATTGAGATTGCCTGTTTTGGGGTTTTCACAGTTCTTTTTCTTCAAAGAAAGAAAAGAAGCAAGCAAGCAAGCACATGGACACTTAAAAAGAAGATGTGGGGGAGACAAAAAGGGAAGATTTGATTGCAAAAACAAGATCAGATTCCTAAACCATAAGCAAAGATATGAATAATAAGCCAATTACAAAGCACTAATCTTATCAAATTACAGAAAAACCATATTCTTACGGCTTCCCATGACATAAAGCTTGGTAAAGGGACGGTCAATATTGACTATCCACAAGTTGACCGACCAAGATTCATCTTCTCAAGTACAAAAGCAGCAAAATCCCAGCAAACTTCAGCCATAGAAAGCTTGTTTTGCTGCCGAGTAAACAAGGTGCTGACGACCGAACAGATCTGCAAAAACCCTCCAAAAAGGTGTTTGACGTTAGAATGTTATTGTTTGATGTCTTGTATTGGTATATATTGTCAGAGAATAATATAAATTATATTTCGGGGTTTCATCTAATAATTTAAGTTTTTAAATGAGATGATTCTTTAACATGATATCAAAGTTTTGTTGACGTAATGGTTACGAGTTCGAATCTCACCGCTCTCATTCTATTTTATAAAAATCAAGTACAAAGTAGTATGGGTTTATGTAGTTTTCAAGCCCAAATGACTTTTACTTGAGAAAATATGTTAGAGAATAATATAAATCATATTTTCAAGTCTCATCTGATATTTATTTTTTTTAGATTTGAGGAAACTTCACTTCCCAAAAAACGCATTTTATGGGCCTAGATGAGCGAGTAAAACCCCGGCTGTCCCAGACTCCTATAAGAGGTGTACATCCTGACTCGAACTCGAGATCTACTGTGCAGATCTTCAGCCCTTTGCCATCATGTCAAGCCTCTTGGAGACGGTCTCGTTTAATAGCTTAAACTTTTAGGTGAGATGGTTCTTTAGCATATATTTTCCCTTTCACTCACTTTTTTTTTTTTTTTTGTTTCAAAGAAGAAAAAAAAACTAAGTGTGTGAAAGAAGAACATCTATCCTACTTAGAAAGAAAAATAGAAGAGCATACCCGGGTGAAGCAAAGTTACATTTTCCATGACCTGCAAAATAAAATGGGGTTTGATTAGTATTGTGGTAGCTTTTACGATTATGGTTTAGAAAAAAAATATATGTTTTTGCTTGCAAAATTAGCTTCTACAAAATCAAAATTTGAAACGCAATTATATATGAAGAAGCTGAGTGTAAAAAGCAGAAGCTATTTAGCTAACCAGACAGTTTCCTCCATGGTTAGATAAAATAGCAGAAATTAAATTCTATTCATACCCTTCTGCAAACCATGAAAAAGCACAAAAATGGCAGAAAAAAGTGTAAGAGAAGAGTCTCTTACTAGGATCAATGTTGGATAGAGTGGCAGTTCCTCCAAAATTGCAGGCTATATCAGAATTTCCATTTTGCTGGTAATAATTGTTGAACGCATAGGAGGCGTGAGAGACAAGTGTTTCAGGATCGAAACAAGCTCCACCCCGCTGGATTGGCTTACAATCTGCCATTCCGAGACCACAGGCCCAGTCTAATGCGTTCTGTAAATCAATTTGAGAGACACCTGAAAGTGCTACACACCATGAGGTGCCGCCGAGAAAAGTTGTGTTTCCTTCTGGAGGTGACAGTGTTGTTACTGGGATGGCAGACTCTGCTTTCTCTTGCGTTGTCGTCTCCATTGCCAGGACTAAATGTTTGGACAGAAAAAATTATTAAAAAGGGATAATCCCAGAAAAAAATATTAAAAAGGGATACAATTCAAAATTTCTATCAATAATCCTGAAGCGAATGAAATCTAAGACACACAGTACTATGTACATCTTTGAACATTGGTGTGAAGCCAGGTATTAAGGTACTCTTCGTGAGATCTTAAGGATGCAGTCTTTTTTTATTGGATTCGAGGAAAACTCACTTTCTGAAAGTGTATTTTGTGGGTCCAGGTGAGCGAGCGAAACCCCGGATATCCCAGGCTCTAACAAGAAATGCATGACCTAACTAGAACTCGAGATCTACTGTGCAGATCTCCAGCCCTTTGCCAACTTTAAGGACGCAATCCTCACATCAATCTCCTTAACCACAAGACCGACCATTTGAGATTAATTGATTGATCATAACCAGGCCAGAAAAAGGAAAAAAAGCTGTTGTAAAACATTTTTTACTTGTTAATTGTTCTTGTAATATAAGCAGCCTCGCAATTAGGTCCCTACAGCATCAGCTAAGACACACCTAGGAAGCAGTGTTTCTTCACACTCTTTTTTGTTTGATGTCTCCCCTGTGGTTCTCAAGAAAAGTTTGTGTTTCCTTGGTAGTTGGTATCTTGAAACACATAAAACTGGATTAAAAATGCTTAAATGGGATTGAAATATGGGAAATCTAGAAAAAACAAAAGGAAAAAACACAGTGGGTTAGCTAGGAACAGTAAGTTTGGATGAACAGTCAATATGTGGACAAACAGATTGCCATCCTAAGCATTCTGGTAACCAGGATCTAAGGAAAGAAATTATACTAAAAAGATGAAAATTATACTAAAAACAGTACATTTTCATCGAGCTAGTACCAGAGAGAGAGGATCCTAGCCAGCTCCAAACTACACCATGGAAGCCATGATGAAATTGAAAAGTATTTGCACCCTTTGCAGCTTAGAAGATGAAACCCATGAGCATCTCTTTTTCAACTGCAGATTCTCCCATGAAGTGTGGGCCTGGATCACCACAAAGCACAAGGCTCCATGGCCCAACTACCGGTGGCCTGATTTAATTCAGTGGGGAGCTGTTACTCACAAAAATAAAAGCCACTTCTCTAGCCTGATTGCAAGACTCACATTAGCGGCCTCAGTCTACAGCATATGGATGGAGCGGAACCAAAGGGTTTTTAAAGCCACTTACCGATCGGCCCGTCGAATCGCAGAGGAGACCCACGAGCTTTTAAGAACATACCTTCTTGGGCTCAACCTCCAAGAGGCCATCCAGGACAACTGGTTCATGCCTTAGTCTTTGGGGGGGTCTAGGATTTTTTTTCCTAGTTTCCGGGTTTGGGATGGGGATCTGTTTTTTTCCCTTAGCTTGTTTTGTTTTTGGTCTCTTTGCCTTTTTTGGCCCCTAGGGTCGTTCCTTTGCTTGCTTGGAGCCTTGGCGGGTTTTTGTTCCTGTCTTCGCTCGGCAGGCTTTGGTTCTCTTCCTTGTTTAGTCTCTCTGTTTTTTTATTATACTGCATCAGTTCAAAAAAAAAAAAAAAAAAAAAAAAAAAAGAAATTGAAAAGTAGCCCAACAAGCCAAACCCCATTAGCAAAACTATAAAACAAGAAAGAAAACATACCTACACAACAATGGAGCAGCAAGAGACATTGCAAAACCAGAACTTTGTTTCTCATTGTGAATTCTTCGAAGCCTTGATGAGGACACTTCCAAGTCTCAGCAAACACACACACGCAAGGAACCTGAGTGTTAGTGAGAGTAATATAATACTGATAAAGGAATCTTGCTAGCATTGCAATGAGAGTGAAGGGAATCCTGCAGTTTCTTCAAGGGAAATTATGTTTCTTCCTTTTTTGGGCTTTTCAACCAAGGTTGTTAATTCTGTTTTCGGTAACAAAATGTTTTGATTTCGGAGAATTTCGACGCACTATTTTGAGGTTGTACTATTTGTGTGTGTATTAATCCAAAAAAACCTTTAGTTCAAATCCAAAAATAAAATTATTTAGAATTGTGTAATTTAATCTAAAAAAAACACGATAAAATGATTTTTTTTAACAAAATTATGAATATATATAATATTACAAGAATGTCATCATCAATCTCGCTCTGAAATTTTAACATAATATATGTAAATATATCAAGAGTTTCCTCGTAAAATTTCATCTCAATCTAAAGGTCGGATTAAGAGATATGATTGATATTGTAAAATTATTCATTATTAAAAAAAATATTATTTGGACGAAACGAAACTTTCCAACCGAAATTTTGGTGGAATGTCCGGAACATACTAAAATTTTAAACAAGATAAAAATTATATCGTTTTATCTCATCTATATAACTGATACAAAATATTTTAACCATTTCTACCGAAATAAAACGAAATTAACAAGACTATTTTCAACACAGTAGTGTGAAGTAAGAAATGGTTCAGCGTCTAAAGTGCTTGCCTTCCCTTGACAGGCCATATAAGGCTGGTACAGGCATGAAATTCTAGTCTAAAATTCAAGCTTTCACGTCCATTTAAATTTCCCCCCTCAGGTTTGGGAGGCTTTTCAATTTCATCCCCACACTTTAGCTTTGTATCAATTAGCTCCCTGGAACTTTTTTAAACTTAAGATGGTGGAATGGTCGATCGAGACACAAAGAAGGCTACACGTTCGATGCTCTTAGTTTAGTGGATGGAGATTGACGGGCGGTAATAATTGAAACTTCAATTAAATTTGAGGGATATAATTGATAAAACTAAAGTTTAGGGTTTAAATTCATATAATATGGAAATATTAGGGGGGAATAAAATATAAATATAGTAAGATCTTTAAAAGGAGATTCAAAATCCTGCGACAAAAAGCGTCAAGGGTCAGTCTTTCCCAAGCTCTCACGACACGTCTTTTGTGATTCTTTTTCATTTCTCACAATGCCATTTTGGTCATATTAAAAGCAAAAAGAAATGAAAATGGAATTAAAAAACAAAAACATAAATTATTAAATAAATTTATTATTCGAGTGACTCGGCAAAAAACTTAAGATTTGGTTAATATTTTTTAATTTTAATTTAACTAAAATAATATTATTATCATGAATAATTTTTATTTCTCACAATCTTGTTATGGTCTAATCATGGAAAAAAATATAAAATGAAAATGGAATGAAAAAGAAGAACAATTATAATTATTAAATTTAACCTCTCATAATGGAACAAATTGATAACTTCTTGGTCTTGAAAATTCAAATGAAATCTAGTAAACATAATTTTAATTTATTTTAAAACTTATCTAAAATAATATTGTTATATTAAAAAAGCACAACAAACCTAAACCAACTTACTAATATGTGGATTAATTCACTTCAGTGCCTGTTTGAGAGTATGGTTGAAGTTACTTCTAAAAGTGATTTTCATTTGAAATGCATTAAAATAATATTTTATTATTATTTTTAAAAAATTATTTTTGACATCAGCACATGAAAATGATCTAAAAACACTAAAAAAATAATTTAAAGTGAAAAATAAAATATTTTTAATTTTAAAAAAAATACTTTTGAAATGCAATGACAAACTGTAACTAAATTAACTAGATCTTATAACTATGAACCAAGTATAGGGTTTAGGAAAGATAATTGATTTTGATCATGAATATATATATTTCTTCACATATATTTTTTATATTTTTGGGTTTTATTGCTTCAATGTATTAATATATAGCAATTGAATTTTCTATGACATTAGAATGGGTTGATTTAAGTGTTTACATGAACAATGAATTAAATTAATATAATTTTTTAATCATTTAGTTAATAATTTATATGGTAGCTTAATTGTTCACGTGTAGCAATGATAAGTGTGAGTCGCACGTGTGCAATACATTTTTATAAATGACACCCGTTGGGCCATGTGTTTGGATTTTTGTAACAGGCCCAGCGTAGCTAAATGGGCTTTTTTTTGTTTTTCAATTTTTTATCCCGTAGTATTTTTTAAATTTTATTTTTTATATTGAATTTTTAATTAATTGTATCATTTAATCTTGAATTAAATTTCATGTTTTTTATCATATAATAAAATATAAAAAAACAATTCATTCTAATAGAGTCTATAACTCAAGTTGTAAGTTTTGCGGCTTGACTAGGATAAACCTAGCCTATTTTTTATTTTATTTTTTGTGATCAAGATTACATTAAGATGACTCTCATAAAATTTAATTTAAAATTTAGGCTAAACAAATAGTATGATAATGATATTTTAAAATCTAAATTGTCATATTGAATTAATGATAAAATAAAATAAAAATCTAATTTTTTTTTCTTTCATTTTTTTTTCCGATCAAGCGGCAACAAGAGCAAGAACAATAATCTAGTATCTTCTAATACATGTTAGTATTTGATTTACATTGACAAGGTTAATGTTACAAAAAGCATCCTTATTGCAATACTTGTTGAAGTGTTACTCTACAATTATGCAAAATGTGTTATTAAATCTAGTTGGTGTTGACAAATCTAGTTGGTGTTGACAAGATACCTTATCAAAACCCAAATGAAAATTGATTTCATTTTTTATATATAAAAACCCTCAAATAATATCATTTTAAATTAACCTACACAACCTCTGATACAAACCTAAATTCAGGTTATATCTATGATTTGAGGTTTTGGCTCCTAAAAACTCTTTGTTTTGCATTACTTTTCAAAAATATTTTTAAAACTTTTAAATTTTTTTATTTTAAATCAAATTTTTTGATGTTTTAAAATCATTTTCATGTGCAATATGCTGATATCAAAAATAATTTTTCAAAAATAAAAAAACATGATTTTGATGTATTTAACAAAAAACACTTTCAAAAACAACATCGGATACCGTCTCAATCAGTCACTTCACATTTGTGTGTTTCAGGGCTTTGCCTTCTACAATGAGTAGGACATTACCGATTATTATTATTATTATTAGAATCCCAGATCAGGGAACGCACAAATCAGCTTAACCGAGAGCTCTTGAAAACAATTAATGCTTCAGGGCAAGTGAACATGCCTAGTGCTGGCAAATAAAATAATTGCAGGCCGTATTTGGCCAGATTCATTCATTCTATATCATGAACAAAAAATTCTTGTTGCCTAGTTCATCCAATCTGATCCAATCAAATACTTTCTATTAACATTTCTGATAACCATAAGGCATACCAGCAACAATCTAAGCAGATTGGATTTCAGATTGCTCTTTTTCACAGTTTCATAACCGCATAGATGAGTGTCCAAAAATATAATAAAAAAAATATGAATCATTAGCTATATTAATAATCGCCAGCTCAAGCTTAGGAAAGTTTTACAATACACAATAGCATCAGAACATGACTAGGCTAAACTAAGTAGAAGGAATTCCAGAATTACAAGACCGGGAATCACTATCTTGATATTGATAGCTACAACTATCAATGCCATCATCCACAGCATTTTATTTTTGAGGTGGAATTACATTTAAGATGATAAAGCTTAATTCATTAAACTGTTGCAGATAATAAATAGAGCTTTTACTTGCAAATCTAACAGCTATCACTGACTACAAAGGACTAAAAAAAGATGATAGAATATTATTGCACAGGAGTGGTGTACCAGATACAGAAGCAATCACCCTATTCAGTCACAGATTAGATGGGTGCTGCACATGTTGTTCTAAAATGGCCTGTCTGATTGCAACGGCTGCAATGCACAACTCGCTTCACACGACCACGATCTTCGGCTCGGACTCGCTTCTTTCTTGGACGACCAGGTGGTCGAAGGGATTTGGGTGGATTAATGACAACCTCAATAGCCTTGTTGGAATTTGGGTCCCCCTCAGACAGCTCTGTCCAGAGACTTTTATCAGGAATTGGATGAATGGTTTGTGAATAAGTCTTTCGATAAGTTGCAACAGTGAAACAACTCTCTGTAAACCGATGCACATTCTGCCTGCAAGAGAGGAGCGCTGCCACAGCATGTGCACAAGGTAAACCATATAGCTGCCAGCCTCGGCAAAGGCAACAACGGTTCCGAATATCCACAATATTTGTTCCTTCATGAGATATAACTTCAAATTCAGCTTCATTAGCACGAAGCACCTGATAAGTGCGTGCACGCTCCAAAGCCTCTGCAACACGCCTCTCAGCAGAAGGCACAAGTATTGATGTCCACTGCATACTGGTCTCTCGGCGTTCATTGAACCAGGTCATTAGTTGCCTCCTAATGCATTCCATCATCTGAATTATTGGAAGCCCTGATGCTTCCAAAATCCAAGTATTCATTGATTCAACTATATTAGCTGTCAAGTGTCCAAACCGAGTACCTTCAAAATAAGCAGTAGCCCACAACCGAGGGGGGATTCTTCTTATCCAATATGCAGCATCTTGCGATATCTCCTCAATCTCTAGAATTTTTGCCTCAAATTCAATGACGGTTAGAGCATGAGCAGCTTCCCATAGAAGATTGACAAGCATTGTGTTATTGAACTCTTTGCGGAAGCTTTCACTCAAGTGACGCATGCAAAATCCATGAAAAGCAGTCGGAAAATTTGCTTCCACTCCATCTATGATGCCCTTCTGCCGGTCTGACAGAATTGTTAGCCTCGGCATGTTTTCTGTATTAATCTCAAGGAGGCTATGAAGTTCAGATAGAAACCACATCCAATTCTCTTCATTCTCTTCATCAACAACACCAAATGCCAGGGGGAAAAGAGCTCCATCCCCATCAAAGCCAGTGGCAAGAAATAAAGTACCAAGGTACTTGCTTTTCAAAAAAGTCCTATCAAGTCCAAGGAGAGGCCGACAAGCATTCAGAAAACCATAAATTGATGCCTGAAATGATATAAAGAGACGCTGGAAGCAATTATCCATTGGGTTACCATATACAGATGCAATACTCCCAGGATTTGTCCGTTTAACCTGGTCACAATACTGGGGAAGCAAGCGATAACCTTCTTCAAAAGATCCACGCATTGCAGCCATGATGCGTTCCTTGCCTCTCCAAGCTTGCTTATATGATAAAGTGATACCATGTACCCTGTGAATTTCTTCTAATATCTCCTTTGGCTTGTAATTAGGATTCTCCTTAAGCTGTCGCTCCACAGAGTTTGCAACCCACTGAACTGAAGCTTGCTGATGGCCAAGATGAGAAATTCCTCCACATGTATGGGACTCATGAATGGTCCTAATTGTGAAAGTTGGAACACCTGGGAGCTTTGCTGCATGTATGCGCCAGGGACATCCCTCACTTGCACATTTAGCTGTGAAACGTGTCTTGTCAGATTTTATTGTCTGCATTTCAAAGTGAAGGGCAATTGCTGTATCCCTCAACGCCCTGCGGCAGCTGAAGACATCTGGGAACTCTTGCCCCACTGCCAGCTCATAATTAGGAGCTATTGAAAGAGTACGGGCCTGAATAACAGGACTATGGACTATAAGCTGGGACTCCTCAATAGACAAACCCTGAGCATGTTCCATACTCATTTCCTGATCCTGGTCCATAGTTAGTTGCAGATTGTCATCAAGTTCTTGGTTTTCTGAAACAACCAACTCATTGTTCTCCGATAAAGCTAACTCATGGTTCTGTACAGTAAGAGCTAGCTCATGATCTCCGTGTTCAGGTTTTTGATCAATACCTAAATCGTTACCATGCCCATAATTGTGAACAGCTTCCCCTTCGTCATTCTGGCTCTGTCCCAAACCCATCTCATCATCATGAGGATGTCCTAAATCCAATTCATGCTCATGTTCCAAACCCAAATGATGTTCATGTGCTTGCCTCAGATCCAAATCATGGTCCTGGACTAGATCCAAACTGTGATCATGGCCTAGGACCAACTGTTGATTCTGCCTGAGCCCTAAATTGTGACTTTGCCCAAGTATCAGGTCATGGTTAGCCATCGAAATGAATTAATCACAATATATCAACAGCGTAACAAATCAGCCCCCAGAACAAACTATCAATTATAAACTGATACGGTACCCTGTCAAGTGAATAGAACCGTGTTTTCAATAGTCCATTCAACATCTTCCGCATTCATACTCAAAGCTTAAGTACAAACATGACTCACAATAAAAGTCCTGATAAACGGATATATCAACAACATGGAAACTAAATGTAAGAGACACTAAGCCTAAGTTATTAATCAACAAATTTTAATGAACCGGGCAATTAAGGAGATAAACTAAAACTTAACTCTGTTTTAAGGCTACTCCCACTTACTAACTAGGCATCAAAACAACACAAGACAAGAAACCAAGTTTGAGCTTTTCATAATTGTCTTTTCTTTTAAGGTTTAACTCAATTATCTCAAAAACCCTTAGACATCAATGAACAACAAGCTCAAAACTCACATTTTCAGTCAGAAATCATGTCTAACAGAAAGAAGAAAACAGCAGTCATCATTTACACATCCCTTTCTACAACTATTCAGCAACAAAAATGACTTGAAGCAAAAAAAAATCCCATCAACCATAGCACTCATAAGAACATAATTGAGACTAAAAAACTGATAAAAAAAAACAAAGAACACACTGAAAAAAAAACCCTTAAAATAGAAATATAAACAAAAACAAGAGCTGGGATTTGCTCAAAACTATAGGAAACATAACCCCAAACTATCACTTCAAGAGAAATCCATAACACCCCACAAAACAAAAGTCAATCAAAATTCAAAACCCTAGCTGAAAAGCAAAACAACATCCATCAGAACCCAGAAGGTAAAAACCAACCTTGAACACAGCAAACATGGCAAATTATGAAGTGGGCACTGATCAAAACTGAACTTGTCAAGTGTAAGGACAGGTCCAAGTACAGATCGAACAAACAAATAAAATTAGGGTTGATCAATGTGTTTTGCGAAAGAAAAATTGAGAAGTAGAATTTGAAAATTGGCGGGTAAGGGAGGAGGGAGAAGATCGGGAAAATAAAAACAAGGGGAGAGAGGGAGAGTAGAAGGGCAAGGAGAGGCGAAGGGCAGAAGAGGGAGTGTAGGGTTTGTAAGGGCTGGGAAGGAAAATACAGAATTTGGGGATAAGAGAGAAAGAGGGTATTTGTGTCAATGAAATTTCTTAAGGGTGTTTTCCTCTTTGGTTTTTTTGGAATTACTGTTTTTCGTTGGGAATTTTATAATTGAAATTGAGGCTTTGAGGGTATTTACTTTGTATGGGAAGTAAGAAATCCAGCTAAGTTTTAGGGATTTCAATTTTACTTGAATTTGATGGCTATTTTTTTTAATAATTATTTTATTTATAAATAATTTATAAAATATGAATATTATTTAACATCATCTAAACCAGGCTTGTTAATTCTGTTTTGTTCTGGCCGGAACATTCCGTGCCATTAAAAAAACCGAGACGAAACGGCGTCGTTTTCGTCTCGGTTTTAAATCCGACCCGTTCTAAAAATTCCAGTTAAATTCCAGCCAGAACGTCTCGGTAACGTTCTGGTCGTGCCGTTCCGACTCAAAACCATAATATTTCTTTTGTTTTAGAACATTTTACTATCATAATATTTTGAAATTTTAGAGATATTTCTAATTTTGAGATTATATTTGTTTGACTTTATGTTTGTATTGTATAATTTAAAATTAATTTATCTTGAATTTAAATTATACTTGTTAAATTAATATTTTAATTATATATATATATATATTGCACAACCCCAAAATGGCACGCCGAAACACTCCAAAACCAAAACGTTCTGTTCCAATAGAAAAACCGGAATGGTGACCGGAGCGGTATTAACAACCTTGATCTAAACACAATGATATTCAACATTTTTTTATTGTAATATGTATAAATATTTATATTTTTCTTATTTAACACACACACACACACACACACATATATATATATATATATATATATTGTTTTTTAATTTAAATTGAATAATTAATAGTATTTAGATAATTAATGTCTGAATACTCTATAAATAAAATATTAATATATAATTTTTTAAGAATAAAATATGAATACGGTGAAGAAAAAGAACTTGTAAAATTAGAATACAATAATAAAATAAAATAAAAACTTATACATAAGGCAGCACAAACTCTTTATATAAAAGGATTCGAAACTATTATGTGTAATTAGTGTCTTGCATCTACCTAAAAATATAGTTGTATATTAGTTAAAAATAACATAACACCCAGGTGAAGTTCCAGAAGGTGTTTGACACTGCGTTTTAAAAGTGTTTTTAAAAAAAAATTAAATTTTTTTTATTTTTACTTTAAATTAAATGTTTTCTTATGGTTTTAAACCATTTTCATGTGCTGATGTCAAAAATATTTAAAAAAAAATTATTTTGATGCATTTCTGAACAAAAAATCACTTTCAAAAGCAATCTTAATCATACTTTCAAACAGACACTTAGAACAACATCTAAATTTTCAAAGAAAAAATCCTATTCTTAAATTTTGTACATAGAATATTAATATTTTTCATAAGAAAATAAGATTATTGAAAGATTGAAGTATATTTATATATATATATAATTATATTAAAAGAAATGATGTTTTAAATTATGTCAATGTATAAAATAGATACTTAAATAACTCAACTAAAATTTGAGATTTTCTAATACTTTAGTGTTGAGAAGGAAATGAAGAGAGAAAATGAAATATAATTTCTAATAATTTACTTGGAAAATGTTTAATAAACTAAAATATGTTATTCAATTGAAAATGCTTCAAAATTATATTTTAATTAAAAAAATTGACATCAATATATCAAAATCATTGAAAAATATCTAAGAAAAAAAGAATTTCATGTTTTTACATAAAGAAAATATTTTGAAAATCACAATGTCAAATGAACTTATAGATAAACACACCTATATCATATAAGCAAACCTATATCATAACACAAATTTAAAATAGTAAAATTAATTGAAATTAAATATATTTTCTAAAAATATCTAACTTGAAATCTCCAAACTAGATTAGTCCACTCCTTACCATTTAAACCAATCTCAAAATCTAAAATTCATTAAATCTACTACTTAATAATGTTTATTTTAAACATATTAACAAGACCCTTATTAAGTGAAATTTTTTTAGAAAAGTTTGGATGAGTTAAACAAGTTTTCTAATAAAAACAAATGTAATTTTAATCAGACCGTCAAATTAAATTAGAATTTTGCGAGTATGTTATACACTCATTTTTCTATAATAATGATCTACTAGCATTGATTATGATCAAATTAGATATATAAGTTGGTATTTTAGAAAAGAAATTATGCTCTATAGCTATTTTCAATTTTCTTTCCTAGTGAGATTCAAAATTTTATTTGAATTGAGTTTTCAATAAATATATAAATTTAATTAATATTTAGACAATTTATATATTATCTTTAAAAGAATTAAAAATTATTGACAAGAGAATTTATCAAAAAAATAATAAATTAATTTCATCAAAAAAATTAGTAAAGGCTACTACAAGTCTAAATAAAAACAGTTTTTACAGTTAATTTTCGCGGGAACATTTGCTCTTCTGTTAGACTACAGTTTGGTAAGCCCAAGCCAAAAAAAGTCTCTTTTAAACTTTAATTTTTCCAAAGGGCAAAACTTTCGGTCTCTTGTCTCTTTTCAACTCAGCCCCACTTTTAGGCTCATGGTCGGCGGCTCATGGTCGGCGTGGATTTCCACTCTTGTTCTCTCTTTACACATTTAAATATTGCTTTCATCTGAAGACATCGTGCACTGTTGTATTAACATCCAAATACTACAAAAAAATATTAAAGAAGAAGCTGTCTTGTTTTTGTTTTCTTCTCTGTTTCTGCTACATGGGATTTGTTTCTTGTCTTGGATGTGAAGATAGGTCACTTTGATTTGACTCTCTGGCTCTGAATTCTTGGTGTTTTATTGGGTTCTTTACATTCACAGGTCAGTTTGTTAAGCTTTGACTTTTTTCTGTCATGAATTTATGGTTTTCTTTTTAATCCTGTTAATTATGAGATTTTTGTTGTGCTTGTTAATCTGTTGTGGATCTTAAATTAACGGGTTTTGATTTCTGATTCATGCTACAAGTTCAGATAGTGATGCTCTAATTGTTTGCTGCTGTTTTGTTATGATTGTCAAAAAAAAATTACATTTAGCTTCTTGGATTTAACTGTCTGGTACTTTCATTCTCTGATTTTGGCTAATATTTTTTTATATATATATAGTAAGCTCTTAATCTGGGTTCTAAAAATGGGTTTTTGATGCTATGAAAATGGGGAGTTTTTCCTGTACTGAGATGGCAAGTTAGCTCTGGTTTAGCACATAAACTGGACCTTTTCATTTTTTTATTTTATTTTTTTCTGATGCATAGGTATGTGTCTTTTTCTTTGTATTTGTCTTTTCTTGTCGAGTTTAGGAGTGCAAATTAGCATTGACTTCCATTGATATAGAACTTTCTTCCAAATTATCAAAGGAAAGGAAAAAAGAACGATCGCTTACTTCAGAACTTTCTGCTAGCTTGTGTGGAAACATGTCTACGATGTTCCTGGAGCACTGAATTCGCATTTTCCTGTAATGATTTTCAATCTGTCTTCTGGGGCAGAGGTATATGCTGTATTTTTCATGGCTATATATGTGTCAGAACTCACAAGAAGTGTCTATTTGGTTTATTAGTTTTGAGTTGATGCAGTATGTCAAGAGTTTCTGGTATTTCCCCCCTATTAGAATGCCTCCATGCTTAATCAGTTAGAGAATAATATAAATCATATTTTGGAACCTCATCTAATAGCTTGGGTTTTTAGATGAGATGATTCATTAACATGTTATCAGAACCTTGTTGATCTAACGGTCGTGAGTTCGAATCTCACTACCCTCATTCTATTTGATAAAAATCAAGCACAAGGTAGTATAGAATTATGCGAGTTTAAAGCCCAAAAGATTTTCACTTGAGGGGGATGTATTAGAGAATAATATAAATCATATTCATGAGCCTCACTTAATAGTTTGAGATTTTAGGTGAGATGTTCCTTAATATAATCTCTAATTTAGGTTCTATTTGAGGTGCATCCAGCAACTCTCCCAGGTTTTAGTCACATCTTGTTAATTGACTTTTGATGTTGAACTGTCATCAGATTTCTAATTTTCATAGCTCCTTTACGTGAAATGATTATATTTTAGTTGCGAGCAGTTCTTTTACATGTTTTCATCAAAAATTACTGAAAAAACGAGGTCCTAAACCTTTTTTCCAATATTCTTCAGGTTGCAGTTTCGAATCTTGCTTTGGATTCTTGAATATATTGGGAGGGTCAGTGTAGCTTCTCGTTTGATAAATCAATCTCATTCCAAAAATTTCTAACCCTGCTGGAACATGGCGCTCGGTGGGGTTTCATCTGTTAAATCGAAGAAAAGGTCCTGGAATATCAGCACTGCATTGGCGTCTGCTGCTTTGGAATGGCTGCTAATGTGTATGCTCTTCATCAATGCTATATTCTCGTATTTAATTACAAAATTTGCATGCCAATGGGAATTGCAAACCCCATGTTTGCTATGCTCAAGACTAGATCATATTCTGGGCTCTAAAACGTTGAAATATTACTGGGATTTGATCTGTGGCAACCATAAGTTGGAGATCTCATCCTTAGTTTTCTGTCACTCTCACAATAATCTTGTCGACGTCCATGGAATGTGTGAAAACTGCCTTTTCTCATTTGCCGCAATCAATAAGTCCAATTCTGAAACGTATAGGCTGCTGGTGGGGAAGTTGGGGGAGGATTCCAGCTTTGTTTTGGACCAGGACTCACAACTAGATGGTCAAAGTTCAGTTTCTAGACAATGTTCTTGCTGCAATGAACCATGGATTCCAAGAGGATATTGCCAAAAGCTGATGCGGGCTATATCAGCTGGATCTGGGGCTGCTGATTCTATTGAACAAGATTGCAGCAACCTAGAGAAGAGTAAACTATCTAGACCTCCCAGAAGTACTCGACAAAAAACTAGTGGGATTGATCATTTATCTCATGTAGGGTACAGTGAACTCAAGTTAAATTCTGATACTGAATCTGAAGCCATGTTGTCTGATGATAATAGCGAAAATGCTGTGCACGAAGATCTTTCAGTTGAATATTTGAAGTCAGAGCCTTGCAATGTCAGTCTAGTCGATGATTCTGTCACTGAGAAACTGATCGATCCAGCTTCTTCACCTGAGCCTTCAATTTTGGCCTCGAAGGTGCAGTCAGATGTTATTAGGGTTCCTGTTGAGCATGGTTTGGAGGAGCTTAATTGGCAACAAGGTGATTGCAAGGCTGATTCCTCTTCACTTCCTGAGTTCATTTCCCATGATAACGTTCCTCCATCATCAATTGCCAGAGAAAGCCCTCTAAAAGCATCAAAAGAAAGAGAGATTATTTCTCCAGATGATGTTCTTCAATCATCATATGCCAAGGAAACTCCACCGGAAGCATCAGATGAGAACATGATTATTTCAGTAGACAATGTTCTTCCATCAACAGAGAGGAGAAACCCTGACAAGATTTCACAGGAGAGCGAGCTTATTTCTATTGTTGATTTCCTTCCATCAACAAATGGAGCAGAAAATCCTGTTCAAGGACTAAAAGAGAGCTGTAAGTTCAAACTCCTCCTCCTACAAGACTTATATTGGTATTTCTCTAATTAACAAAGGCTGCATTTGGATAATTTCATTTTGTACACCTACAAAGTGCCTCAATTATTGTGGATGGTGCTAATTCATATTTTGGTTACCTTTTCTTTCTTTTTTTGTTACATTCTACAGGTGTATCCAGAGAAGAGGAAGCTTGGCAAACATCGGTGACAGGCGGTGAGGATTTCCGCAAGGAAGAGATTCAGCAAGCTAGAAGAACTGACACAGCTTCAGAAATAAACCCTAGTTCTAGTGACAATGGTCAGCAACCTGCAAACTCATTGGATCTCAGTGATGCTTATAAGCTAGCTGTTGGGAACAGGGGAAGGCAGTTGTCTGGCGTTCTTGCTGAACAAAGAAGTGTAAAGGATTCTTCAAGGCTTGGCGAAGATTTGAAGCATCTACTTTCACAACTCTCTGCTGCTAGAGAGCAGTCAATGAATGATATGAGCCCTAGAGTCCCTATTAGTCCCAGAGTAACTATTAGTCCTAAACTATCTACTAACAGTGACGAAGTAAGAACTTCTGATACTTCTAGTATCATAGGAATGCAAATTCTTCAAAAGCGAATCACGCTAGAAAGAAATGAGTCTGGTCTGTCTTTCGATGGAAGTATTGTCAGTGAAATTGAAGGTGAAAGTGAGATTGATCGGCTAAAACGTCAGGTTGAGCATGATAAAAAAGTTCTGAGTGCTTTGTACAAGGAACTGGAGGAAGAAAAGAACGCATCCACGATCGCTGTAAATCAAGCTATGGCGATGATTACACGAATACAGGAAGAGAAGGCTACACTCCACATGGAATCTCTGCAGTGCCTGAGAATGATGGAGGAGCAGGCTGAGTATGATATGGAAGCGTTGCAGAAAACGAATGACCTTCTCACAGAAAAGGAGAAAGAGGTCCAGGATCTAGAAGAGGAGCTTGAGTTTTACAGGAGTAAGTTCTCCGGCGAAGTAATCTTCGGGACACCATTTTCTGACAGAACCAGCAGAAACTCATTTAAAGAAAAACAAGTTGAAGGAGCGAATAAGAATGTCATTACTGGGAATAGTTCATCATTGTTCGAGTTTGAAGATGAACAGTCGTATATCACACAAAGTTTGAAGAAGCTGAAAAGGAAGCTTCATCTATTTTCTAATAATGGGCTGAGCTTAGAATTTATCAACAAGTATTCAGGAGACAAGGAAAATGACTCGAGGGAGCAGAATAGTGAAGTGGGAGCTGAACAGAATGGTGGGGCAGAAGAGAAATCTTCTAGTTCCCATCAAGAACTTGATCTAGATTCTCTCGTAAATGAAGTTTCTGATCTGAGTCAGAAGTTGGAAGCTCTTGAGTCAGACCAGAATTTCCTGGAGCACAGCATTAACTCCATCAGATATGGAGAGGAAGGGCTTCAATTCATTCAGGAGATAGCTTCTCACCTGAAAGAATTGCGAAAGATCGGAATACAACAAAGAGAGCAAATCACTGCATAAGGCTTTTGTATACACTTGATTCGCCGGAAAGTAAAGAAAAGTTGCCGGAAAAGGTGATGAAGATTGGCAATCAAGTGTACAGTCTCACAAGGTTGTTTTCTCTTTGGAAAAAATTCATAGGATTGAATGGCAGATTAGTGTCATTTGCCATTATTCCTTGGTTTGCAGTGATCACAGGTTACCAGTTTCTTGACCCCTTCAAACAAGAGCTTAGAGGGGGGATTTTTCTTCTTTATTTTTTGATTTTGAGTGTGATTAGTGAATTCATAGTACCATAGTTGATTTCAGTGTGGAAATTGTTGACCATTCAAATAATACGAAATTAAAAAACAAAAAAAATCAACATCAATGTGATGTGTTTGTAATTTTGAAAGAACTAGTGATCTTTATTTGTAAATTCATCCTTTAGTGCTCTCCTGATGCACTGCCCTCTGAAAAGTTAGCGTGTGATTGGTGCTTTCAAAAATGTTTTTTTATTTAAAAATGTATCACAATAAAACATCAAAATCGTTCTATTAATGTGATTTTTTTTGGCAGAAGCAACCACACTCAGACGTGAAAAACAATGGAAACTAAGCAGTTTTTCCTATGCTCATAAAACCCCTATAGGATCCCAAGTCCCAACAGGAATGTGTAATTTGAGCTTTCTAAATCTACATTTTTCAAGACTGTAGGTTTTACAGAAAATCAATAAATCAAGGCATCATGATCCAGAACAAACCCTAAATTATGCAGACAAAAAGAGAGACAGAACAAAAACTTGGAGGGTTTTGTAATTTGTATTTGTGATTACATTGTCAAGCCTTTTCTATTCATGGAAAAAACTAAGACCTTGGTGAAGCTAGAGTCCCCTGAACTGATCTTCCAAAAGAACTTCTGCTACATATAGCAGAACTTCTAAAGACTTGCATCGACATCTTCCGATTCCATGCAACCTGCAAGGCGATCGATCTTTGATGCAGTGGAAAACACAAAAGAATATGATCAATGTTAATATTCTGTATAATATTATGGAATTCCCAGAAATAAGAGAAACTCTCAAGAAAGTTTGAAATTTTATTGAATAATCCAATACTCGACCAGAAGGCTTATAATGATATTTAAAGCGAAAACCCTAGCTCTAATCCTTGTTGGACAAGAAACGGGATAATTATTAAAAATTATCAAAAATAGCAAAATTGAGATAATTGCGGAAATTAAAACTGCTAGAAATCCTGAGCAGGCTGGAATTGACGGAAGTCGATTTAGACCTAGAAATCAAGAGTTGTGGCTAAAAAGAAACTTTTCTAAGATGGAAAAAATTATGATTTCGGGGTCTAAACGACAGAATTCGGCCAAAAAATGGTATGCATCAACGACAAAGCGGTTGATTAATGTCGGACTCTCCGAAACGCGTTAACTGAGTGAGTTTCGTGTCATTCTGATTTCAACACCCGGACTGCTGGAAAATTCAATTGCCCTTGAATTTTGGATGTTCCCTCTTCAACATGTACGTCTCTGCCACTTGTTCTACATCAATCTTCCTTTGACAGGTTTCTGCAAAACATACAAATGAATTTCTCAAACTTCCACAACTCTGTCAAGTTTGTGGTCTCACGAGTCAGGAAAGAACCATCTCTCCATGAGTGTCGTTTTTGAAACAATGAGTTCTTCAACAGTTTAAGGACAATCGAAGCAACAGTTCAGATTCTTCCTCCAAGGACTGGCTGATGTGTGTGTTAGAGAATTTTTCTACTTTCCTTGAATCAACAATGGCTGAACATTATGATCATGCAATTTGCAAAGAAATCCCTGTGAATACAGCATCCTGAACCTTTCAGTATCCGTAGTTGGTAGAGCACAAGAGCAATCCTATGATGATGATTATGATATACACTTTATATAATCGAATGTTAAATTTATTTAGCAGCAAAAATTTAGATTATAAATATTTTTAGTTATTTTTGCTCAAGTTATGAATGAATTCCCAATGCAGCAGCAACAACACAACTTCAAAATAATAATAATAATAAAAATTTATGAGAGAAATCTTCTTATCTATGCTTACCAGTAACTATAGATAGAGTACACAGCTATTATTTATAGGTAGATCAGAAACATCTCTCATTAATTTATTAGCTAATTTTCTCTTCTTATCAAGGAGAAAATTAGACAATTGATCTCTACTAATTCAGTGTTCCTATTAATTAATTCACTTTGAAATAATAAAAATTGCTTCAAGCTCACTAAAAAATACTAAAGTTGTAATAAACAAATAGTATGGTAGTTACAAAAATATATATTTTCTTGATTTTCTATATTTAAGGGTTTGGGAAATTTATTAATATTTTATTCAATATTTTTAATCGATTTTTAAAAAAATATATAAGATTTAGTTTTTATTAAATTAAAAAAATGCATCACTTTACATAATCATATATACCATACCCAAACATAAATTATTTTATTTTCGAAAAAGAAAAAGAAAAAAGAAACACTAACAAAAGATATAAAAACAACTCCAACGTTCGAAACTCCACTACTTTCCTAGTTACAAGTTCCAGGCAAAAACCCCACCCACAAAACCCTCCTCCGGCACAGGATGCTGCTGTTGCAACAGACAACCCTCGTACCTAAACTACTACTTTTTTCAAAATCTGATTTCAGTTTCAACCCTTGTTCTTCTTCCCCTTCAACAAGAGTATCTTTCATGGACAAACACACCAAGTCCTCTCCGCTAAAACAGTCTCACAAACAGTTGCAAAGTTCAGTCTTGGGTTGTCAAGCATCAACTGACACTCACGATACTTCTTTCCGGTTTGTACCCGTGTACCAATCTTGTGTCTTTTTGCTTTTTTGTCTCATTTTATCAGTACCCAGATTGACTTTTTTGCAAAAGAAAGAGAAAGAGAATTGAATTGTGCATACAATTGTGTATGTCATATTGTTTGTGCTGTTTTGCTTCTTCTTCTTCTTTTTTTCATTGCATGAGTGCCCAGATGGGATTTTTTTAAAAGGAAATAAATTATCAAAAGAAATAGCTGTCCTGTGTTGGTATCTTGTTGGAGTTGAGTGATTAGATTGTTTAATGTGGTGAATGTAGGAAAGATGACTTGCCAGCTCATGGAGTGTCCGAGGTGATTGTTGGTGTATTGGGAGGTGGGCAATTGGGTCGTATGTTATGCCAAGCAGCTTCAGAAATGGCTATTAAAGTCATGGTTTTGGACCCACTTGCGAATTGTCCAGCGAGTGCGATTGCATATGATCATATGGTTGGAAGCTTCGATGATAGTGCAACAGTTCAGGAATTCGCAAAAAGGTTCAATCTTGATGAAATTTTGTTGTTATTGGAGTTTTTTAGTCTTTTATGTTAATTTTGTTAATTATGTTGTTGTAGATGTGGAGTGTTGACTGTGGAGATCGAACATGTTGATGCTGCTACAATGGAGAAGCTTGAGCAGCAAGGAGTTGATTGCCAACCGAAAGCCTCGACTATTAGAATTATCCAAGTATGTCTCTTTTGATTTTAAGAGTTGATGGGTAACTTTATTTTGTAAACCATATGCAACTTAGGCATTTAGACTTACTTCCTAGGGAGTTTGGATTTAAACTCAAAACCAAACATGACTTTGGCTCCATGATGAAATTTCTAAATGGATACATGTTTCAATTTTTCAGGATAAATATCTCCAGAAGGTTCATTTTTCTCGGCATGGGATTCCCCTTCCTGACTTTGTGCAGGTTAGCTGCTGTTTGTAGTATTTCCCTGGAGGAAACAGTCTTCACTTCTCATCACCTGTTAACTGATATTGAAGTCTGACTAGTACAGATTGATGATCTAGAAGGTGCCAAGAGAGCAGGCGACTTATTTGGCTATCCTCTAATGCTCAAGAGCAAAAGGCTAGCTTATGATGGGCGTGGGAATGCAGTTGCCAAGAGTGAAGAGGAGCTTTCTTCTGCAGTAAATGGTGAGATGTTCAATACTGAGGCTCAATTACTAAGGAAATTTGGTTGAGAGATGCTATACTTGTATTCATATGTGCTATTGATTAACAGCAGTGTAGAATCCACCATGTCTTAATTGCCATTCAAAATGTTAAGGATCCAAATGTTATGGCTAGAGGAGATGCATCATATGTTTTATACTAGACTCTTTTCATCTCGTCTTGTTCATTTTGTCGGGACTGGACACAGTTATAGTATAATTATTATTTGTCTTGTGGAGAACAACCAAAAGATGTTTTTGACCTTTAATTTGGGTTTAGGGGTTTTGGCTGTAAAATCCTTATGAAACAGGCCACTCCCAAGGCACTGGAAACATATTTGATGTCATATTAAATTCTTGGAAAGAATGTGAAAGCCCGTTCATCTGGTTTGGACCAATCAAATAGAAAAATTACCAATCTTAGACAGATGTTTATCTGTGTGATTTCGCCATGGTTTAGATTATGCTATATGGATGTTGTTTAGAGCTCATAGTTTTTCTTATATGTTAATCCAAAGCACAGGAAATCGCTTCCTTCCTGTTTAACAACTCCAGCAATGAGCTTGCTGAGACCTTCAGCATTCTTCACTCTGACAGGAAAGGTTATCAATAGCTTGACATGAAAGCCTTCATCTGTTTTTAAATGAAATCTCTCTTTGTAAGTCCATGTCTTTTGACTTGAAATAAAATTGCTTCATCTTTTCATTATTTCTCCTACGTTTCCTCGTCACAGTCGCTCGCCTCTCCTCGTATTCATAATCATAAGCAATTGTTGAGACTGTTTGGGTGATTTTGAACACTGATTGGTTCATATTATTTTCCTCATTAATTTCCTCTTCCTTGCTGCTTTTCATGCCTAGTTTGTAGTTCTTGTTTTTGTTTTTCTTTATAGAAATAGTTCCTGCTGGATCTATTCCTTGTTGTAATATATTATTCATGATGTTTTCCAGCTCTTGGAGGATTTGATCGAGGTTTATATGTTGAGAAATGGACACCCTTTGTGAAAGAGCTAGCTGTCATTGTGGCTAGAGGAAGAGACAATTCCATTTCATGCTACCCTGTTGTTGAAACTATTCACAAGTATGATATAGATAAGACATTTTCATGTTCTTTTTTGTAGCTTTTTTGGTTTTCGGGGCATCTGGTTTCAGCAATGTTTGAGTTTGCCAGATGAATTGGACTTGATAATGTTTATCAATTAGTTTAGTTGCATCTCCTTAAATCTGATTGCAGACATTGTGTTTTGCAGGGAAAACATCTGTCACATAGTTAAGGCTCCTGCTGCTATACCGTGGAAGATCAGAAAACTTGCCACTGATGTTGCACATAAAGCTGTTAGCTCATTAGAAGGTGCTGGTGTGTTTGCAGTGGAGTTGTTTTTGACAAAGGATGGTCAGGTTGTACTTGTATTTCAGTGTATTTCATTTTCTCTGCACAATACATATCATAATTATCAATTTCTGGATTTCAGGAAATTGCTGTCGTTGACTAATATGTTGATGTTTTCCCTTTTAAACAGATCTTACTTAATGAAGTAGCTCCCAGACCTCATAACAGTGGTCATCACACAATTGAGGCCTGCTATACCTCACAATTCGAACAGCATTTGAGAGCTGTTCTGGGTCTTCCACTTGGTGATCCATCAATGAAGACTCCTGCCTCTATCATGTATAATCTACTAGGTGAAGACGAGGTGAATTGTTTTCTTCTCCAATTCCAATTTTTTATTTCTTTTTTCATTTTTTTACTATTTTGAACCTCTGTAAGAAGTTTGGCGGGGGGTCCTTTGGTTTCCAAGTCATATGTTTTAACATTCTTTTATCGTATGCACACACGCAACCAAGCATATGCACACAGATAGTAATTGTTCGTGTGTGTGGACTGCTATTGTGTTTCTGGTAATTCCCAAAGCAGTTTCACAACACAACTCACATGATGCACATGCCAATATTTAGTGAGAATTGGGGGCCAATCTCAGGAAACTTAGGGCATGATTTGAATTTAACTATGGATCTTCGGTAGGGATTGTGAATACAACATGCAACCGAGTTGTTTAACTGGGGGGTGTCAGACATCTTTCATGTTTTAAAAATTGAAGGAGTAGGCTCATAGTTCATAGCTAATGATGAGTTCTCAATAGAAGTTGTTTGGAGTTGGTCTGTGACATGTGCTTCTGACTTAATCATCCTTTTTCTAAATATTTGCTAACTTCTGGTGCTCGATGAACTCTGATTCAATTCCAAATGTTAGAGGATTCTCAATTGCCTGCATGCATAGGAGCTTTGGGGTTTGGGTGGGGATGTTATTTTGTTAGTCGAAAAATAGGCAGCTCCTTCATAAATCTACATCAAAATGTTCTCAAATTTTCTTTGCTATGTTATGTATTTTGTTACAATATTTCAAATAAAAATTTAATCGACCAATGACAATGTTTATGCTTTTAGGGTGAGCCTGGTTTTCACTTAGCTCACCAGCTGATTGGAAGAGCATTGAACATACAAGGGACTTCTGTCCATTGGTATGATAAGCCAGGTTAGCTTTGCATAAATTCTATATGCTCCCCGATTTAATACTCTCCCTCTCTCTTTTTCTTCACTATATTAATAATTATGCAGAAATGCGAAAGCAACGGAAGATGGGTCACATCACATTTGCTGGCCCTTCAATGGGCATAGTTGAAGCACGATTAAAATCTATGCTGAAGGAAGAAGGTTCTGAGAGTCAGACTGCTGGTAAGTTTTCGTTGGATGACTTGATCATTGGACTCGATCTTGTAGCTAGATGACATGTTCTAGCTGTATGGTTTTCCTCACGTTCTCTTACTGCAAATTTCCATGAGTTGCATTACAAAGTATGTATTTGTCTTAAAGTTAAAATGGAGATTAAATGTCCCTTCTATCATTCAAAAGATCAATTTTTGGATTTATGTTTTGCTAATTTCTTGGAGATAGGTACTATAGATAGTAGACGATAGGTACAAGAGGTAGTAGACTTTTCATGAATATAGTTCAGCTCAATTATAATCAGTTTCATACATTTTTCTTATTAAATATTATAAGAGCTCACTGTTACTTAAGATGTATCTGTTCGTTCAGTTTAGGTTAATTTTGGTTCCTGTTGTTTGTTAAAATGTAGTTACACCGCGTGTTGGGATCATTATGGGCTCTGATTCAGATCTTCCTATAATGAAGGATGCTGCAAGGATTTTGACTATGTTTGGAGTGCCTCATGAGGTTGCTTTCTAAATTTGCAGTTTTCTTCTAGGATGTGCCAGCACTGGTTTCTTATACTGACTTTCATGGCTTGTTATGTCACCTGCAGGTGAGAATAGTATCAGCCCATCGAACTCCTGAAATGATGTTTTCTTATGCATTGTCTGCTCAGGACCAAGGCATCCAAATCATCATTGCTGGCGCTGGCGGTGCAGCTCACTTGCCAGGCTAGTTATACATGTGATGGTTTATATAGAATATTATGCCTCCCAACTCTCAATGGCCTTAATAAAGTATCAGTTTGACAGGTATGGTAGCTTCACTGACCCCCTTGCCTGTTATCGGTGTTCCTGTGCGTGCTTCTGCTTTGGACGGAATGGATTCACTCTTATCAATTGTACAGGTACACTATTTCATCAGATAATAATATAACATTTTCAGGATGTCCATTGTCGAAAATAACAGTGACCTCCATTTTAGCATTCCAAGTTCCAATACTAGCTTATTTCCTAAAATGGGCCCATGGAAAATTAGACATACCTGTTTCCATTTTTTACATGCTTTTTTTTTAATTGATTCTCCTTTGAAAGGAAGCTATAGTTCTTTGTGACTCCTGTGGGATTTGTAAATGCAAGATTCTTTGGTTTGGTATTAGCACTGATGTTTCCTAGGTTCGGTTACTCTATGAGTATAATGCAGGCAAAAAAAAGAGAGCAGATCTTAACATCATGTTTATAGAAATATTAAACATAAACCCAAGTTCCTATTTAAATCGGAAAGTTATAGGATGTTTTTGTCATCCAACACAGAATCTGCTGTTTGACCCTCATTGCAGGAAGTTGATGTCTAAAAATAATGTCCTCAGATACAATCCATTGCCTGTGTTTGACATTTTTCCATTTTTTTAATCCTTCCTTAATCTAATTTCATCCAGATGCCAAGGGGAGTCCCTGTTGCAACTGTGGCAATTAATAATGCCACAAATGCAGGTTTGCTAGCAGTAAGGATGTTGGGTGTTGGTGATGCCGACCTCTTGGCGAGGTTCTATCTCTCCCTCTCCTCTGTTTATGCGCTTGTGTGACAGGATAACAACTGAACGTTTCCCTCAACTGTAATCCTATTTGATTTGCAGAATGAGCCAGTATCAAGAAGACACGAGGGACGACGTCATGAAGAAGGCCGAAAAACTACAAACCGATGGTTGGGAAACTTATTTGAATCCTTGAGTAGTAGAAAACTTGCCCTGGTGATTCTTGCCTTCTGTCCTCTCCGTCTGACGGACCGAAATTCAGAGTTCCATACCTACCGAATAGATTCCTTCAAAACTCATCCCCACACAACACAATTTTGCATGTTCGTGCAAGCATATCGCCAGGTAATGTGACAGATAAAAAACCCTGCTGTCCTCATTTTGAATTGAGCGATGCGTTCGGCATCGTACGATAATTTTGTAGCATGTTGGAAGTTTGAAAAACATAGAAATTTTATAAACAAAGAGGGGAGAGTTAGTTCTTTCTGTTTATGGTATCAGTTCTTTTCTTTCTTTTCTGGGAGCAGAAACAAAACTGAATACGATTACAACCATGTTATTATGGTATCAGTTCTTTTCTTTCTTTCCATCAGGAGACTTCTGTTCCTCAATCCAGGCCTCTCAATCAACATTGTAAAAGATGTTTAGCTAGGTGATGATAACCATGTTATTATGTTAGTGCTCCTTAACCTGTTAGGGAAGCAAATGGAGATCCCTGGTTTCCTACTTGATACAGTAACAGTAACTGGCTTGTTAAAATTCTTTAACTCTCGTGTTTCCTGTTTGGAACAAGGTCAAACCTTGACTTTGTCAAAATCTATGAAATTCTTTGTTGATTTCTGAGTGGTTTTGATGGACTCATTTCCATGCTGCTTTGGAAGACCGCTGCAAGTAAATTTGTTTGAAGTCATTAAATCAAAAAAACACGCAAGCCGCTATGGCATGGAATTTTCACTGAAAGGGAAACATGAATGTCTTAGTACTTTACCTGTGACCATGTGAAGCAGACTAGCAAGGAAGTGAATAACGTGATGATGATGGCATAGGCATAGGTATTGTAATCTGCACAATAGGTCTTGAATTTGAATTAAAATGTTTGTTTTTTTATAAAAATCTGGGATAGCCAGAGTTTTACTCGTTTATCTGAACTTATAAGTAGTGTGAGAGTGTGATGTGATAGTATAAAGTTTGTGATCTGCATAGTATATATGTTGAATTCGAGTTAAGATGTGTAATATTTATAAAAATCTGTAACAGTCAAGATTTTATTCGATCTTCTGGATTTACAAATTGTGTTTATTAGGGAAATGGGAGTTTCTCGAGAGAGAAAAAAAATGAGACAGGTTTTCAAATAATGGAACGAACGTTATTAGCGGCAAAACAGATGACCAAAGGGCAAGGAAGCCGAATAAGGAACAACTGTCAGAGCCTGACTAGGAAACTTACTGGAAAAGTGAATTGGCCATTAGGTCAACTCATGAGCTATTATCTTAGCTTAGATTGTGTTTTTTTATTGTCAAGACTAAGACTATTATCTTGTTTTTTTTTCAAAAAAAACCCTTTGATCGGCTTGACTAAGTTAATTGAATTACTAAAAACATATTGGTTTTTTCAATTAATATCTTATCCAATTCAACAAGAAATCTAACTTGAGATTAGCTCATTATCTAAGTTTTTTTTATTTAATTTCTTTACGGGTTGAGTTTAATAGAGCGTGTTTTTTGGAGAGTAAAGTTTCTTCGCATCTAAAAAAAATCGAGTTTAATAGAGTGATAACACCAGGCAAGTTTTTAAATAATAATGGAAAAGGGGCAAGTTACTAATGTTCAAGAATTCAAGCTAATGAATATTGTGACACTCTTGTTGGGGTATGATTTGTGACTGTTTGGGAGTGTGTTTGAGGTTGCTTTTCAAAATATTTTTCTTTCAGAAATGTATTAAAATGATTTTTTTATGTTTTAAAAATTATTTTTGATATCAGCACATCAAAATTATTTAAAAATATCAAAAAAATTAATTTAAAGTAAAAAATAAAAATATTTTTTTTATTAAATTTGTTATTTTGAAATGGAATGCTAAACAACTCCGAAGTCACCAAGTTCGGCCGGCTCAAGAATGAAGCCACCATGCTTGCCCTGACCAGCAATTGCCTGTTGAATTCCTTTCTTTCTATGGTACCCAACAGTTCACTGAATTTTTTTACATTTCGGCCAGAGGCTCAAAGTCCAATTGCATCCACATTTTCAAGTCTAATTCAATATGTTTTTCGAAAGTTTTTTGAAAATTTGTCTACATTAATATATTAAAATTATCAATAAAAATATATTAATTTAATTTTTTATATATAAAATGTATTTAAAAGCAGAATACCTCCCCTTCCACACACTGCCGTAAAGACTTTGGCCTTGAATGACAAGCCAGCCATTAGACAGCAGAAATATTGGCCATAATTCTTCTCTTTTTTATTTTTTATTTTTTATTTTTTATTTTTCATAAAAACGACAGCTAACCCTTTGCGTTTTGAAGTGGGATTTGACCCCCAAGTATGAAAGAGATGATAAACGGCTCAATATGAAATGCATCAACTAATTTTCCAATTACATTATAAGCACTCTCTTTTTTTCCCTTCTTATAATGATTTTACGGCTAGAAAATATTACCGTATCTGTAAATGAATCATCTCATCTAAAAATTTAAGTTTGTAGGTGAAGCTCCAGAATATGATTTATATTATTCTTTAACACACACCCTCAAGTGAAAGCTCTTTGGGCTTGAAACTTGCACACAGACCCACTCTACCTTGTGTTTGATTCTTATCAAATAGAATGAGGGTGGTAAGATTTGAACTCGTGACCGCAAGGTCAACAAGGTTCTGATACCATGTTAAGGAACCAACTCACCTAAAAACTTAAGCTTGTAGGTGAGGCCCCAGAATATGATTTATATTATTCTCTAACAGTATCAAACCTTTGAAAAAAAACATTTTTTAATAATAATATCACTCCAGGAAAATATATTTTAATTTCATGAAGAATAAAAAAAATACATATTTTATTTCATACTATCAACTCATGATATTCACTATCATAATCTTGACAACCAATATCTTCACCTCGCCACTTTCATCCATTACAACAACTCCTGCCCGTCGTATTATTAATATAATTATAATTTTATAATTATCTTATCGTAATTTTTTATTATCATAAATATCACAATCATTATCAACTACAATTTTATTATCAATATAATTTTTTTTATCATTATCTTATAATAACTCTCTAGCACAACTAGTATTATCATTATTTCATCTCTATCACTTTTATTATTGTCACAATTATCATTTTATTATTAAACTAATTATTATTATCATCATCATTATCACATATTACTATCACAATAATCGTCTTAACGACCGCTATTACTACTATTTATATTAAATATCATAAATACTATAATCATAATCACATTCCTGAATTTAAGTTTAAGGCAGCGATGTCAATTCCCAAAATGTACTAATTATCTGCTGGCGCACTAAAAATGATAAGCTAGGAGATGTTTGGCACAACATTTTAAAAGTGTTTTTGAAAAAAAAAAATATTTATATTTTTTACTTTTAAATTTATTTTTTTAGTGTTTTAGATCATTTTCATGTACTAATATCAGAAATAATTTTTAAAAAATAAAAAATATATCATTTTGATGCGTTTCTAAATGAAAAATATTTTCAAAAACAACATTTGACCAACACCCAGAATGTATCCAAACCATAACAGGCTCCCTTAGACAGAAAATTTTGCTTCCCAACATCACATCCAGGAATATTACGAGAACTCCTTCAACTTTGATTAAATTCATGTTTAAAAGTATGTTCTTGTTTGCTTTTCAAGGTCTCTGTCTATAATTCAGACCTTCTCCATTCAAACTTCAAAACGCGGCCACAAGTCAACACATGACATCTTGCTCCACATCAAAATCAAAATAAATAAATAAAAACCATACCTTAAAATATATTTCATGTGTCCTTGCATGTATAAATATAGATCCCATCTTCCTCCCCCATCTTCCATATACCACCACAACCTCCCTAACCTCCACCACCACCACCACCTCCCATTTTGCTAGCTAGCTAGCTCTCTGCAGGTACCAAATACTTTGCCTGATTAAAAGATCGCAGTATTCCTGAGGTTTCTCCTTCAAATGGGTTCTCAAAGAAAAAACCAATGCTTAACGATGATAATCTTGGCTGCCATTGTTTTTGGATCATGCTCTCAACAAATCTTGGCAGCTAGGCCATTCTCAGGCGAGCGATTGCTAAAGCAAAATCTTGGGAATATTCAGTCTCTCGATAGGGCTCCGGTTCCACCAATCGGTGCGTCTCCACCCACTCATATTCCTTGCCGTGGTAGTGGCCACTGCCCTCTCGGTGAAATGAATTTTGCCGGCCATGCTGTCGCTCATGCACCACCCGCTTTTCCTGATGCCGTCGTAAGCTTCGGTGAAGCCTAATTCAGTCACTAGTAATGAGACTCAAAAACAAGATTCGAGCTGAATATCTTAGGAGTTGAATTATACGTCTAGGGTTTCTCGAGGAAAGTGAAGATAGCTGAAATAAAAGGATGGAGATGGTACTAAACTTTATTTTTATACTTAATTTTTCTTCTTGTTTTGGTGCAACCACTGGAAATTAAAGATAAGAGTGTGGTTGTAAAACATATGTAGTTGATTTTTATTCAATGTATTTCAATGAATCAGCATATTTTTTCCCAATTAATTTATGCTTCTTTGTGTGTGTGTGTGTGTGTGTATGAAAGAGTCCAAATAATATGGTTGTGACCATACAAAAATGTATTTTTTTGTTAAATTAATTATAAAATACTTTTATATTTAAAAAAAAATCTTAAACATGGTTATAAAGTCTCGATAGCTTGATTTAGTATAAGTTTAAGTTAACTTAGATTGATTCATTATTGATGAACCTAGTCCAAATTCAATTAAAAATTTTAACAAATTTATAAATAAAAAATATTAAAATTATATTGTTTAATTCTTTAAAAAAAAACTCAATTAACCTTCCTATAGATAACACCAATGTTGTCCTGGATTAAGAATCTGTTTGGAAGTGTAATTGAGATTGTTTTAAAAGTGTTTTTTGTTCATAAAAATATCAAAATAACATTTTATTTATTTTTAAAAATTATTTTGACATCAACACATCAAAATAATCTAAAAACATTAAAAAATTGATTTAAAGTAAAAATAAATTTTTTTATTTTATTTTATTTGAAAAATACTTTTAAAATATAGTTACGACATATAAGCTTAATGATTTTTATTTTTGACTGTTTAAAAATATTCATTGCCATATTAACACTTATGAGATCTTGGACGTCGTGTATGTGGTCAATTTGACTCGGTTTTATTCTCATCCGATATTTTTTCTTAAGTAAAATAGGAAAAGAATGGTTTGACTTTTGATTTTTATTTTTTAGTGTTTGACGTTATTTATATAATATCATATTTGAAAATCTTATATTTAAATAATATATTCTCAAGTAAACCTTAAATATTATAATTTAAGATTTGTTTTTTGACAGGAAGCATAATAATTCCTTTCCAGCGTCTCAAGCTTATTGTCAACTTTAAAAAGACTTTGAATTATATTATTAATATAATTAATATAATTAATACAAGACAAGAATTGAAATAATATTCAATAAATCAAATGGACGTGTCTTGCACGCTCAAAGAAGCTTGAACCTATCCAGACTTAATTCGGTAAGAGTCAGAGAAGACGACAATCAAAGGGACCAAAGTTTTCTGTTGAATCTTCATCTCCAAGAAATTGAATAAATCGATTCTAGAAATAGCTTGGCCCATGATGACGACACGAGCCCAACAACATATATGTATTAAGCCCAGATCAGTGGGCGTTAAAATGGAATTAGATGGTGGGCCCATGTCCTACGTGGATTGGGTATCTGGGAAGCCCATAAATGATGCATTGTTTGGTTGTATTGATTTTTTGTGGATTGGATTTTCAAGTTAGATTGGAAAAGAAATTAACAAGGTAAAATCAACTTGACCTAGTGAAACCTAAGTTAGACTTGGCTAGGTTAACATCAAATTTTAATTAAAAAAAAAAACAAAATTTCAACAAAAAAAATATAAAAAAATCAAAACTAAAAGACAAAATTTAAACCAATAATAATGAGGCTCGCAATGTATTTATCGAAGTACGAGAGAGAAATTAAGAGAAAAAAATTATTAATTATAAACCAATAATATTTGATCGTCATATGTCATTCGCAATAGGAGAAACAATAAAGAAAAAAATGATAAGATGAAATACTATTTTATATTACTAGGAGTCGACACACGTGTCACCTAAGTACATGGTTACTTCGACGTGTTGACATGTACATAATAACACCAACAAACATTTCAATTTTAAAAAATATTATTTAAATGTTAGAATATATCACTACCCTTGACTATACTATTTTAAAAGAATATATTATTTTAAAAGAAGAAGTTAGAAGACCCTAACACCCTTATCATAATGAATTAAATTTATTGGATTCAAATGTGCATATGTAATTCTACCATGTATAAAAAATAAAAATACCTAAATACCCCTACCTGAAACTATTAATTTTCTTAAAAAAAGTTTTAGCCAAGATCACCCATTATTATTACAGTGAAAAATAAAGAGCGTCTATGGCCAGGAGAATCACATTTGCTATCAGTACACTTGTCTTCTCTTTTCAACTATAAAAACAAAATCTGTCACCGGAGCTGAAACCGGCACGGCGGGGGGGGAGCCGGAGCACGAGGCTGCAGAAGGTGGAAGGCAATGGAGTGTGTTTTTTCATGGAAATGGCAATCTGGCAGAGGAAGAGAAGAACATGTGAGCTGTGTCATGGCTACTAGCATTTTCTTATTCATCGTCTTAGCTGTCGTTTGAATTTTTCCCAGGGCTGCAAAAACCTAGGCAAATTCATTCATGGCAGTGGCACACTTCTCAACGAGCTTCAATCCCCATCACGGTGGAACCACCACCACCCTCATTTGCATATTTTGCAGAGCCAGTTGACAGATGCTGACGAGAAAAAACATGAGCAGGGAGGAGGGTATTTATTCCTTCTCGAGTTCCAACCATGGAATATAAGGTGACACATGGTAGTATTTGTTTTTATTAAAATCCGCGCGATCAACTTGCGTGTATATCGATTAATTTAACGGATCCTGAAACCAACAACAATATAAGTCTCTAATTAAAAGTTTTGTTTCCCATGTGATCTCTTATTCGAGTCATATAGTTATTAATATAATAATCATTAAAGGTTTACATGATTGTTAAATTCAAAACCCGAGATATTAATCGACATACATGCAAACTGACCCGATACTCCATTAATAAAAAAACATTTGGTCGAATAGAAAATTATTTTCTTTTATTAACCTGAGATTTTTTTTAAAATAATTATATATTTTAAACCACCATACCACCCATTTGAAACCAGAAATTAGATTAAACATGCGATTACATAAGGAAACATTTTCCTTTTATATCAGAGTATAAGTTCTATAAACTTAGAATAGATTTCATAAACTTTATTAGAAACTTGCATGTGCAAAACATATGAAAGCCCCTCGGCCAATGGTTTTCACTTTTCAGGCACTGACATTTGAAGGAGAATCAAATCAAAGAAAGAAAGGAGCAAATGACACCACAACAAAAATTTCTTTTTTTTTTTCGAAAGCATTTTTGAAACATACCTGAATTCATATCTGAAAGATGCTCTTTAAAGTCATACAGATAATTTTTCATATTAACACATTCTTTTTTTTAGAATTTTTTGATTCTCTCTATCGTAAATTTATTTTCTCCATGATGATAGGATATTAGGATGAGAATGAAACAAGATGTGTAATCCGAGGATCATGCTCGTGTGTGTATATATATATATATAGGTAACTAGTTATGTTTTGGTATTCATGTATTTTGGCATTCTCATCTTTTTGGTATTTCTATTTTAATCCATCGCTAAAAAACGAATAACCTTTTATTCTCAATTTTTTGGTATTCCTGTCTTTTTAAGTATTTCTATTTTAGCTCGTCAATAAAATATGAATAACCCTTTAATATCTACATATTAAATATACACACCGTATTAGATATATTAAAAATCTAATTACCTAAAATTACTTAACAGATCATTTTTAATTAAACTTCACTTTGTTTAACAATATATAAACACATAATTATTTTCATATAAACCCAACATTGAATTAATGATCTAACACTGATATCAAAAATAATTTAAAAAATATAAAAAACAATATTATTTTAATATATTTTCAAATAAAAAAACATTTTAAAAACAAACACTAATATTTAACCGACCATCACTAATTATGGACACATGCGCCAGTGTTTTGGCTAGAGACATATGTTAGCTAGCCGAGCTACGAAAAACAATGACAGGATTGGAATTTGAGTACACAAATCAACCAGACACCCCAACAATCCATCGTGTAAGGGGAGCATCACCTAACGAAAACCATTATTTTCATCCCCAGTGTATTAGTTTGACCCTAGTGTTCATATTGCTGGTCTCCCACCACCGTAGGATCCGTCCCGAAAAGGTTGAGCTTCCCACCTGCAAAAGTACAGCCATTGTTCTTCATCTTACTGTGGTGTTTCTGTGATCAACCGTGCTAGACCTAGCTAGCTCACCAACAGGTGGTAGATTCCTGAGGAGTGGTGGCGGACAAGTTTGGGTAGGGTAGGTTAGGGTTTCGATTTACTGTTTAAGTTTTTAAAATAGATGATTTATTTGTAAGATATTATAATTTAATGGACTTAATGATTACGAGTTCGAATCTTATTATTTTTATTTAATTTGAGTACAAGATAGTATGGACTCGTGCAAGTTTCAAGTATAAAGAGTTTTTATTTTAGAAAGTATATTAGAGAATAACATAAATCATATTCTAGAACCTCATCTAATAATTTAGTCTTTTAGAGATAAATTAACAGTAAAGCCATTGAAAAATGGATTGGACAACAACTTGAAGAGGGGGAGTGAACTTTTGGGTCCCATGCATGCATTTCCCAACATTTATTTCAAGTTTAAAAATGATTTTGATGACATATGATGAGGCTAGGGTTCCTGAGAGCTCCCACAAAGATAAAGTCATTCCGAGACGAAAGAATGGACCTGAAAATATAGGGTTTTTGGCTAGGGCAGCGGGAATAACTGAAAAGGAAGTGCCCTTTACGAGTTTGGAGAAACCCTAGATGTTGATGGTGGAAGAAAAGAGCTTCAGAAGGTAATGCCGCCGGTAGAAAAAAGTCTCGATGAAATTTTGACCTCGTTTTGGGTTTTGTGAGCCATGTACTATTGTTTATGGCAATATTCTAATAAATCTCCATGAGACTCCCGACATTATTTTATTTAACACATGTATTTATGTTTTATCAACATGTATTCCCAAATGTTTGAAAGATTTTACTTGTTTTAAATATGTGTTAGGTAATGACTTTTATATATATATATATATATATATATATATAATTTTTAACATTATTACATCACTATCCTCGTAGTCTCTCCCACACTAAGACACCAACATCATAAGATTCTTTAAGATATTGATTTAAGTGTCTGTTTGTAAGTGTAGTTGAAGTTATTTTTAAAAATATTTTTTATTTAGAAATATATCAAAATAATATATTTTTTAAAATTCTTTGACATCAACACATCAAAATAATCTAAAAACACAATTTTTTTTAATTTAAAGTAAAATAAAAAGAAAAAAATTCTATTTTTTTCAAAAACGCTTTCCAAATGAATTCTCAAACACATTTTTTTTTGGATTCAATGAAACTCCACTCCTAGTAAAGCGTATTTTGTGAGCCCAGGTGAGTGAGTAAAACTCCAGTTGTCCCAGGTTCTTACAAGAATTGCACACTCTAACTCGAACTTGCGACCTACTAAGCAGATCTGAAACCCTTTAACACCACGCGCATATCCATTGGGGACCATTCTCAAACACCCCCTTAATGGTATTTCACCAACATTATAAGATTCTCTAAGATATTGGTCTCAATGTAGGTGTCTAGACTAGTGTATATTTCAATTAATTTCACGAGTTTTGAAATTAATTATCATATAAATATTTAATGACCATCATATCATATTAGTAATTATAAAAATTAAATTTAAAATCTTAATGATAATAATTTTTTTATCACAAATTCTTTGCAATTGAATCACCAATTAAATAGTTTGTCGGTAGTGTAAATGAATCAACGAATTGCCGACCAGCAGAACCTCAATAGTGGCCTGGTACGTCGTCGCAGGTGATGTAGCCAAACTCATTGACAAACTTGGGAAGCCGACAATACATGCAGTAATCTCTCTCTCTCTCTCTCTCTCTCTCTCTCTATATATATATATATATATATATATATATATATATATATACACAACTTGAAATCTCAATTCATCATTACTGACTTCCCTTCAAATCAACCATCGGTGGAGCACGCGATGATGGTGAAGTCGGAAAAGTGGAGATGCTACAGCATCATAGTTTAGTTGAAACTAGTTATGAAACTCATGTTGATCTACTTCAAATTAATCGGGGGTGTTTGGTAAGCACCGAGAAAGTGTTTTTTTTTTTTTTTTTTTAAAATGATTTGCTCGGCTCTAAATGATATATTTTTAGTATTTTTAGATGTACTTATATTAAAAATAATTTTTAAAAAATAAAAAAAATATTATTTTAATATCTTTTTAAATAAAATATACTTTAAAAAACAATTATAATAATAATTCTGAATACTTTGCCTTAAAAATAAAAAAAACATAAAAAATGTAGACTTTTTAGTTGAATATGACTTCCATCCATATTTACGGCTTATTATTTAGGGTTAAGTGGGATGTCAAAAGAGTAATATCTGTTTCGTTTTAAAAATATTTTAAAAAAAAATTAATTTTTGATGTTTTTAAATATTCTTAAATGCTAATATAAAAAATAATTTCTAAAAAAATAATTTCTTTAATATATTTTTAAATAAAAAATACTATAAAAAACAACCTTAATACCTACTATCAATCAGAAATTAAAATGTCCTTCATCAGAATAGAAAATCCTCGGATATGGCCTGCCCCTAACCCTAGTTTATCTACCATGAAAAAAAAAAAAAAGAGGGAAGAAAATAGCACTCCTTGGTGGGCCAAGAACCCTAAAATAGAGTCAAGAAGAAATCTCTTTAATCAAGGGAGGTTCTTGATTCGGTTGGCAGAAAGATTTTGTCATTAAAAAATCATATGCATGTGGAGCAGGGGAGTGTCCGGTGGTGAACAACAATCCACATAGGGATGGATGGATGGTCGTGTTTACCACTTCACCTATATCCTCATGAGGTCTAAATTAGAAAATTAAAATTTATTTTTAATTTTTACTTTAAATTAAATTTAAATCATTTTCATTATTAATGATATCAAAAATATTTTTAAAAAATAAAAAAATATTTAGATATATTTTTAAATGAAAAATATTTTAAAAAACAACTTAACCATACTTCGAAACAGACACGTTGACTAAAATCATTATAATAGTTTTTAAGAAATTAAAAAATTGTTTTAAATTTCATGAAAATAAAATTTTAAAAATTGTATGTTTTTCCTTGTTTTTATGGCATTTTTATTTAAAAAAAAACTAAATTCATTTACTTTTTAGTTTTAATATGATGTGAAATATTATTATAAATTTGTATTTGAGTTTTAACATCTTTTTCTTTGATTATTATGTATCTTATATAAAAATAAGAATATTAATAATAAATTGTTCATGAAAACTCAATTTAAATCTTTTTTTTTACTCTTAAAATTTCTAGATGGATTTTTAACGTGACTATATCATATTTATGTTGTTTATATATTTCAGTCACATTTAAAATATAATATGAAAAATACTATTTTGATATATTTTTTTCAAATTCAATCATAAAATATTTATTTTTTTAATAGAAACAATAATTATTATTAAAATCCTTGTTTGTTTTAAACTAGGAAACTAAAAAAAGAAACTAACTACTATCATCATCATTTATTAAAATAATATTATTTTATTTTTAATTTTTTTTCAATATAATTTGATCAAGTTATTAAAAATTAAGGCGAGTTGATTAAATTTTATCATTTTAATATGCGATTAAATTAAACAATGTTTTACTCTTATCATGAATTTCAAAGTATTTGATTAATCAATTAATATTATAATTTTATATGAATTTCACCGAAAACTCATTTAAATTAACACCATTATATATATATATATATATTTACTTATTTATTTTTTAAAACCAAACAACAAAAATTAATCAAACATCAAAATTAGCCGGGTTGATAAATTAACACCATGAATATAATCTTCTCTTCTCCTCCCTCACCTTGGCTATGTACTTGTTCTTGGGTCCTCTCTTTCCTGCACCCAAACACGCACACAGACAGGACAGAATACTTCTCTCTCCTCTCCACTCTCTCTCCTGTGTCACGTGACATCTCAATCATAAAGAAGGAAAAAGTAAAGAAAAGTTACCATCTTTTTACCAAGAAACCAGACAAAGACACTCTCTCTCTCTCTCTCTCTCTGTAATGATATCTATCTATCAATCTTAGGTAGATAGATACACCGAGCTCTCTCCCTGTCTTACTTGCCCATGTCTGTTTAGAAAGAGAGAGAAGCAAATAGCAAAGGCATCTCTTTTGGCGTACCTGCTGTTGCTCTCAGCTCAGAGGAGGAGACAGAGAAACAGAAAGGGACTCTTTTTTTTCTTTTTTTGTTGAGATTATAGCTCGTTCTGTGTGTCTTTGGTTATAAATACTAAAGAAATGCAGCAGCACCTGATGCAGATGCAGCCCATGATGGCAGCCTATTATCCCAGCAACGTCACTACTGATCATATTCAACAGGTTCCTCTCCTCACCTCTCACAGTTTCTTTCCACCTGCTTTAGCATCTCCTTTTCCCCAGTTCCAGTGCTTCAGCTTTTGTTTTCTTACTTCGTTTTTGGAGTTTCTTGTGTGTTCTTAAAGTCCACAACTGTTATTGACTGTATATTTATCTTATGATTGTGTTTTCACTATCTCTTTGGTTAGTCTTCTTGTTTGTTCATGTTTCCTTATCATTGACAACTCCTTCGTGCACTTTACTTGTGAGTTTTGATGTGTATTGGTTTACAAGGTTGTTCTTTTTTTCCTGTTCAATCTGTTTGTTTTTGCAAGTGGGTTTTTATTCCTTGTGTTTCTTTATGTCATATATATGCTTTAGCTTTTCTCATCACTCGGGGCTTATCATTTCTGTCCAGTTCATATATTTACATTCCCCTTTTTGGGTGGTAACTCTTATCTATAAGAACTAAAGTTTGAGTCTTTAGACTATCTGGTATTTTTCTAGTGGAGTTGGAGGATGGAGGTCAGCAGCTTATGCATGACATGTAAAGCATCATGTCGCCGATTTTTGTTACTGTTTCATGCTTGTTGATTAAATAGTGTTCATGGTTTATTCTATGTTGGATATGTAATATTGATTGATCTTACTGTTACTTTGAAATCTAATCTCCTTCCTCCCTTAGTTCTTAATTGGATAGGCTAAGGATGGCTTTACCAGCGACCATATGGCAAATAGTTGGTCCTTAGCTGCTCATTTAACCAAAGAATGGAGAGTGATAATAACACAAAGAGTTTTTGTAACAAAAGCATATTTTACCAATTGATTTTATAGCTTTACAGCTGGGAGTTCAAGTCCTTCTGTTAGGTTTTCTGCATTAACTTTAAAGGCAGAATGTCAGGAATCAATTTTCTTGGCTTTTCCTTTTGATGTCGATGCTCATTGAGGCAAGATTTTGTTCTTGAAATGATGATTTACAATGAAAAGGTTTCTTGTTTGATAAAAATCAAGCACTAAAAGGAGATTCTAAAGTAGCACTCTCCCCATTAAGATGGTCCATTGTATAGGGCCTGTTTTGCAGATTCTACAATTGATTGCAAGTAACCGGTTGTATAAACTATGATTATGTATAGGAAGTTGGCCCCTTTTGGCGTACCCATTTTTTCACTTAAATAACCTTGGGGTGGCTGCTGGCCTAAGTCCTGTAGCATCCTTATCGTTTCATGAATTTCTGCACATACCCTTTATCCTAGTAATGTTAAGCGGTAAGTGCCTGGGTGCAGAATGTTTCACCCAGGTTCGAGCCCCTGCCTTGCACACTCCCCCTCGTAAGAGCCTGGGACAGTCGGGGGTTTTAACCGCTGACCTGGGCCCACAAAGTGTGCTTTCCGGGGAGTTGGGGTTTCCCTCGTAAGGAATGATCCAAAAAAAAGTAGTAATGTTAAGCATTTCCCAGGGAAAAGCCAAACGTTAGGTATTGTGATGGGTTTTATTCAACATATTTGTTTCTGATAGTAGGATCAAGCCACATGAATCCTAGTTGTTGAATAGGATAATGGCCTGCACTGTAGGGACCTTTCTTGAAATAATTTGTCATTTGTTTGGATATGTTGGCATTATTGCTGTTGTGGTCCTGTTTTGAGGCTGTTCTTTCTTTAGTGGTCCTCTCCTGATGTTTTTCAAAACATGAGGAGACATTACCGTGATATGCTGTGTACATTTCTGTCATAAAGATCTATTTTGAGCATAGCAGGCCATTCTCCTTCTGAATGTTTTGAAACACAAGAAGGGTAATCAACTCTAGGTTTTTGTTTTGTATTTTTTGATGAATCAATGGATTTTCGTCACTGGGGTGAATACTAGAGTAGTAAGCTCGTGTAGGACCCTCAACAATTGGCTAGCAAAGGAACAAGGGAAATTTAACACAAGTATTGTTTTTTAGTCTATTTGTTGAAGTGATGCCAAAAGCCCTAAGGGACAGCTACTTCAATCAACTACTGTACTTGTGGTTTCACATGATACTGACCCAGTCCATTATGTTTACCCCATGCCGACAAGGAAGTTTCAGGTGTGGTAATTTCCATTACATGAAGGCCAGTAAAAGTGCGTTTGCAAGAAGTGCTTTTAGGGCCTGTTTGGGAGGGCGGTTGCGGTTAAAAGTGCTTTTCATTTAGAATCATATTAAAATGATATTTTTTTTATTTTTTAAAAATCATTTTTGACATCAGCACGTCAAAATGATCTAAAAATACCAATTTTTTTTATTTAAAATGAAAAAAAAATTAAATTTTGAGCAACCGGCGGTACAACCGCAGTGCTAAACGGGCACTTAGTTGCATGATTGCGGTCTGGATTAGATTTTTCTAGGATTATACTTATCAGTTGATGCAATTAGGATTTTTGTAGGATTATACTCATCAGTTGATGCAATTAGCTCACTGATGTCTGTATTAGAAGTGAGAAATGCTTGGAAAAGAATGTAGTAAGTTTTCCATGTTCCTTTGAAGGCAGTTAAAAAATGGCTGGTTGGACTAGCAAGTGTGAACTTGTACTTTTTATGTGTATTTTGTCAAATTTGAGTGGTGACACAATCCAAATCTCTTCAAGCATTGCTGTATTTCAGAAAAATCAACTAATTTAATTCATGATATTGGCTCATCTACTTGTAAAGTGGACGATTAGAACTAGCAGTGGAGTTTAAAGATTGAGCCAGTACTTAATTGCTTATATTGTGCATTATTGAGACTCAACATCTGTATTGTATGTTCCCGATTCAAATTTCTGTTCCAGTAGGGATTCGTCGAATAGCTTACTTGCTTTATCTGTATTATGTTTTAATTTAATGCTCATAACCATTAATTATTACTTAAGTGATGCTTCATAAAGTTGATGGGAAACAAGAATAGGTGTTTCTCTTTTGGTATGATTATGGAGAGCTACTGTGAAGCTTGGTGATAACATCAACTAAGCTTTCTATTATTTATTTGCGTACTTATTTTTCTGCTATTCATCGCATTCTAATTATTGTTTAACTAATAGCCATCCATGCTTCAATTTTTTTATTAATGCAGTATCTGGACGAAAACAAGTCATTGATTTTGAAGATTGTTGAGAGCCAGAATTCAGGGAAACTCAGTGAGTGTGCAGAGTAAGCTCTTGTCTCTCTCAATTAAACTTTTAAATGTCTTCTCTCTGGTAAGACAATCTGCAATTTATACATCAGTAACAGATAGCTAGATAGTCTTTGTTTGAAGGGAATATGGTAAAAGGAGGCAATGATCATGGATTATGATCAATGGTTAACTGGTCCTTCAGATCTTCTGCATTTGGCTGAAGTGATGATCTTGGATTCTAGTTGGGAAAATGATACTGTCGATATGTCGACAATTTAGATCATGGAAGTCGGTCTAAAAGTCAGAGCTGTTGTATAGGTGATGTCTGTGCAAACATAAACACATGCAAACATAAAGCAAAGTGAACAGATCCTGCACTGCTCTAAGATAACCCAGCTGTGGTTGGAAATTGTTTGTTTTCAAATTGCTAAACATCGAACAATTTTTTGTTGTAGGAACCAGGCAAGACTGCAACAGAATCTCATGTACTTGGCTGCAATTGCTGATTGTCAGCCCCAACCACCTACCATGCATACCCAGGTAAAAGGGATATTAAGAATGTAAAGTATGTGAAAGTGCAGGCTTTAGAAAAGTATTTTAATGTGTTTCAGTTTGAATTTGATATTTTACCTGTAAATTCCCTGCCAGTTCCCTTCCGGCGGCATTATGCAGCCAGGAGCACATTACATGCAGCAGCACCAACAAGCTCAACAGATGACACCACAAGCCCTTATGGCCGCACGCTCTTCTATGATGCAGTATGCTCAACAGCCATTCTCAGCGCTTCAACAACAGCAGGCTTTACACAGCCAGCTCGGCATGAGCTCCGGTGGAAACACAGGACTTCATATGATGCAAAGTGAGGCTAGCACCGCAGGAGGCAGCGGAGCGCTTGGTGGTGGACGATTTCCTGATTTTGGCATGGATGCCTCCGGTAGAGGAATCGCAAGTGGGAGCAAGCAAGATATCCGGAGTGCAGGGTCAAGTGAAGGGCGAGGAGGAAGCTCTGGAGGCCATGGTGGTGATGGAGGTGAAACCCTTTACTTGAAATCTGCTGATGATGGTAATTGAGAGGTAGGTTAGAAATGGTAAACCTACTGGTTTGTTAACAACCAAACCTTAGGAAGGTTTTGTAGGGAAGTTGATCTAGAAATAGAAAAGCAGAGAGGACTTGCTGCCTGGAAAAACTTGTATGTTGCAAAAACATGTTGAAGACTCTTGCCACAAACCTTTCTCTGGCTTGTTTTGAAGTCGCAAGAAACTTACGATGAATCTTGTGCTAGTGTTCCCTGTAAATTTCTAGGCTATGTTTTGGTGTGCTATAGTCCTGCTCCCTTGCTTTTTGTTGGTGTCTTCGAATATGGGTTTAGTTTCAATCTTCTTTCTATGTCGATTTTGGTTTTATTAGAGAATAATATAAATTATATTCTAGGGTTTTATAGTTGGTGAAATGATTCTTGATAGTACCATCTTCTATTAACCTCGAACTTGCTAGCCTTAGAAATGAAGTCATCACATGTAATTCACTAGTAACATTTGTCAGAATCATAATCTGAATCTTTGATAGCTCCAGCTTATATGAACACAAAGTGACTGCTGTAGTTTCAATATGGAGATGACAAAAGTGAAGTTTCGAGATCTGAAGCTTTGAAGAACTCAGCTTTGATCAGTAGGTTTTATTGAATGTAATTCTTCACTTGAAAAATTGCAGTGCTGCAGTTGATTGGAGCTCTGCCTTGTTTGATCCTTGGCATTTCCACTTTTGCTAAAGCAGCAAAGTTTGTTTTTATCCATATATATATATATATATATTTTAAAATTATTTTACTATATTTATAAATAAAAAATATTTTTAAAAATAACTATTATCACATCATGGTTATCGTCATGCTCATATATACGGATTCACAAGCATTCCCTCGTATAAATTTACAAAAAAAAGAGTACTTTACTGGTTAAGAACTTAATTGTATTTATATATATAATTCAAGGTTCTAGGGCTAACAAAATATCAGATTTAACAAAAAAAAAACATGCAAGGAACAAGTAAAGCACAAGGCACGAATCATACAAAAACACAAGATATCTCAGAAACATCTCCCCAAACGAAGCCATCTTCTGTCTGAAAAAATGGAGATGTGTTGTTGCAGAAAGCACCATCCACTCTTTCCACGTCAAACCTTGGGGTTCCATGGCGAGGAACTTGACTGGCCACTTCATAGGAATCAAATGGATCTTCAACTTTGGAATCTTTGCCTGTTAATTCTTGAACGATTGCTCTAAACTCAGTGGCACTGGTTGCTTTCACCATTGTTGGGCTTGAAATGTACTTAATCTTGACTGGTTCTCTCTTGTTCTTGCTGGATTTTTTGCCCTTTTTTGGCTGTTCTTGCTGATCAGTAAGATACTGTTCCATAAATTCGCTCATTTTCTTCGATTCTTGGGACAAATATGGATCAAAAAGAGAGAAAAAGCAGCTGGTTTTGATTTTGGTGTCTGCTGATGGTTTGCTTTTATAGGGTTTTTGTGAGCAGGGATTAGGGTAAGAGGGTGCTTCCAGGAAACAGAGGTCCAGGAAGAAGACGAACGGAAAAACCTGAGGATGACTGGACAGAATGAAAAGGAGTTTTAAGGAGGAGTGACTTTCTTCCCATGTTTGCTGTGGCCACTAACTAACTTTCTATAATGGCTGCCTGAATTTAGTAGTCTAAACAATTAATTAATTAAATAAATAAATTGAGTGGTGTTGTGTATAAACTTGGAGAACAAATTTAAGGTATCCTTAGCAATTAATTACGTGTACTCTTTGTCCTTTGGATTATAATACCCCGTTTGAAAGTTTGTTGCAACCGGCGTTTGTTAAAATTTTGATTTTTTTTTCATTTTAAATGAATATGTTTTGGTGTTTTTAGATCATTTTGATGTACTGATGTCAAAAATGATTTTTAAAAAATAAAAAAAATATCATTTTGATGTATTTCGGCACGAAAAGCACTTTAAAAACTATCACAATCACACTCCCACACAGGCAATTAAATGTAACAATTGTGTTAAAACGACAACATTTTCTCAGTGGCTGTTAATGTCCAGAATTTTCAACAAGAAGGAGGTTGCGTGATTGAGATGCAAGATTGGTTATTGATTTGATGTCAAGGCATTCATTATGTTTGATGCTTCTTGACTTTTCTTGGTACAATTTTAGTACCATTTCCCCATATATATACAAGTTTAATTTTTATTCTAAATTATGTTTTTGATGTTTTTATATCATTTTAATACGCTGAAATCAAAAATAATTTTTTAAAATAATAAAATATCATTTTGAAGTATTATTAAATAAAAAATACGTCAAAAGCACCCTCGATCATACTTTCATACCGTCTATATATATATTTATTTATTTAAAGGAAATATGATAAAGATTGATTTTTGATAATGAATAGACTGTTCCAAAAATACTTCAAAAACAACACCCTCAACCAAACTTTCAAACAGCCTATCTATCGTCAAAAATCAATCTTTATCATATTTTCTTTATATATATATATACACACACACACTTCAAAAACAAACACCCTCCACCACACTTTCAAACAGCCTAATTATTGTAATAAATCAATCTTTATCATATTTCCTCTCTCTCTATATATATATATATATATATATATATATATATATCTAAAAGAAGAGAGAGAGAGCTAAATTCCAACTTGAGTTCTACCGGCAGTGTTAAATTCAATAAATATACTGTGAGGAACATGCATGAATACCTATGTCTGCATAGAGTGTGTGATTTTGTATATGCAAAGAATTATATTAAATTATAGGTGTCACATCTAATAAAAAAGCTAGAACATTATATTATATTGGATAGGTGACTCGTGTATTAGCCTGAGCCGGGCCCCTTTTTTTTAGTGTCTTTAAAGAAAACAAATATGGGACTTAATAGTCATTAACTTTACTGAGTTATGGTTAATTTAATAATATAATTAAAAATATATTATTATAATAAATAAAACAAACAAAAAAAATTGAAATGACAATTACTTTTTTTTGGTATGAAACACGAGGTGGTCCTAGGCGGGCCCATTTAGGAGAGTATATTTTTAAATCATATCTTCAACCAGACTAATCCTTGCTCGTACCGGGTCAGTCCATAAAGGGTAAAGTGCTGGTTAAAATGATGACTCCATACAAGAGCAAGGGTCGAACCTCGGATCTCTTTTAAGAATTAGAGTGTCGAACCACTCATACCAATTATATTTAGTTTGAAATGACAATGATTAATTGTAAAAAAGTGAATGGTTGCCGATATTATGAAATATAATTAAAAAATCTCCATGATCTTATTTTATTACATGAAATATTAAATGAAAATGAGATAATGGCATAGAAAGCAAAATGAACAAAAATCTTAAACTCATTTCTAGCGAATTAGATTTCAAATAATAAGATTGATTTTTATTTTTAATAAAGAACAAATAAAAAAAACTCAGGTCTATCTAAGTCGGTTTGTCAAATTTATGACTTGATTATAAGATCAAAATAATCCAATGAAAGATAAATTGAATAAAATTATGAAATTTAATTCTCAAACTAATCCAAAGTTTAAGAAAAAAAATACAAATTTTATTTTTTAAAAATTCAATAAAAATAAAATCCGAGATAACCAGTTGACTTGTCAAATATACACGAGTAATATCAGGAAGTCCTTGTTGTGACGGTGTTTTTTTATGTCATGTACATCGTACGATTATCATTTTTATTTTAGTCAATTAGTCAATTAATATCTACATCAATAGTCAACCCTTTTGAATAGCTTTAATCAAGTGAGGCACTCCCAGATGTCATTATTTGGTTGGTTTAATTAGCAGAAACGTAATCACCATAAATAAAAAATATTAAAAATAAATAAAATATTGTTGGTGAAAAACACCCCACAACACAACACTGAAGACTTCAGAAAATCGTAGCAGTAGCTTTGGTTTATTTCTCCACGTGATAAAAATGGAAGCAGTCATGGTCCCTGCAAAACAGGCAAACGATGTCGTATCAATTCTAGAAAAGGTGATCAAAGAAAAAATAATAATTTAGAGAAATGGACGTATATTTACTTGTAAAATTAATCCATATCTTAATCTAGGGTTGACTAATTGAAGCTTCATAGAAACTACGACCCAATAATTAGTTTTAAAGAATGCGATTTTTACCGCTAGTAAGTTTTTTCATACTCGAAAGAGTTCAAATCATATTTAAAGAGTGTTTGAGTTTAAAAATATTATCATTATAATCTCTCAATTTGTAAGATTGATGATTAATTTCATATATTATGTTTATTTATTTATTGGATGTAAGGAAACTACATTTCGTGAAAGGTGCATTTTATGAGCCGAGATGAGAGAGTAAAACTCTGATTGTCTCAAACTCTTACAATAAGTGCACGTAGTGACTCGAACTTGAAACCTGTTGTGCAGATCGCAAACCCTCTATCATCACGTCATGCTTCTTGAGAACTTTTGTGTTTATTTATCACTTAATCAGTGATTGTAAATTGCAGGATATAAAAAGATAAATATTTTTTTATAAAAAAAATACCTTTTTTCCAATGAAGTTTTAGCTATTGTTTTTAGAGAAATAATATATTTTAATGTATTTACATGCCTGGATTTGGATGACAACTCTGGCTGTCTCAGGCTCTTACAAGAGGTGCATGTACTGACTTGAATTTGAGAATTGTTGTGCAGATCGCAAGTCTTTTGCCATCACGTCATGCTTCTTGAGAACTTTTATGTTTATTTATCACTTAATCAGTGATTGTAAATTGCATGATATAAAAAGATAAATAATTTTTTTTAAAAAAAATACCTCTTTTCCAATGAAATTTAAGCTATTGTTTTTAGAGAAATAATATATTTTAATGTATTTACATGCCTGGATTTGGATGACAACTTTGGCTGTCTCAGGCTCTTACAAGAGGTGCATGTAGTGACTTGAATTTGAGAATTGTTGTGCAGATCGCAAGTCTTTTGCCATCACGTCATGCTTCTTGAGAACTTTTGTGTTTATTTATCACTTAATCAGTGATTGTAAATTGCAGGATATAAAAAGATAAATATTTTTTTTTAAAAAAATACCTCTTTTCCAATGAAGTTTTAGCTATTGTTTTTAGAGAAATAATATATTTTAATGTATTTACATGCCTGGATTTGGATGACAACTCTGACTGTCTCAGGCTCTTACAAGAGGTGCATGTACTGACTTGAATTTGAGAATTGTTGTGCAGATCGCAAGTTTTTTGCCATCACGTCATGCTTCTTGAGAACTTTTATGTTTATTTATCACTTAATCAGTGATTGTAAATTGCAAGATATAAAAAGATAAATAATTTTTTTTAAAAAAAATACCTCTTTTCCAATGAAATTTAAGCTATTGTTTTTAGAGAAATAATATATTTTAATGTATTTACATGCCTGGATTTGGATGACAACTTTGGCTGTCTCAGGCTCTTACAAGAGGTGCATGTAGTGACTTGAATTTGAGAATTGTTGTGCAGATCGCAAGTCTTTTGCCATCACGTCATGCTTCTTGAGAACTTTTGTGTTTATTTATCACTTAATCAGTGATTGTAAATTGCAGGATATAAAAAGATAAATATTTTTTTTTAAAAAAATACCTCTTTTCCAATGAAGTTTTAGCTATTGTTTTTAGAGAAATAATATATTTTAATGTATTTACATGCCTGGATTTGGATGACAACTCTGGCTGTCTCAGACTCTTACAAGATGTGCATGTACTGACTTGAATTTGAGAATTGTTGTGCAGATCGCAAGTCTTTTGCCATCACGTCATGCTTCTTGAGAACTTTTATGTTTATTTATCACTTAATCAGTGATTGTAAATTGCAGGATATAAAAAGATAAATTTTTTTTTAAAATACCTCTTTTCCAATGAAGTTTAAGCTATTGTTTTTAGAGAAATAATATATTTTAATGTATTTACATGCCTGGATTTGGATGACAACTTTGGCTGTCTCAGGCTCTTACAAGAGGTGCATGTAGTGACTTGAATTTGAGAATTGTTGTGCAGATCGCAAGTCTTTTGCCATCACGTCATGCTTCTTGAGAACTTTTGTGTTTATTTATCACTTAATCAGTGATTGTAAATTGCAGGATATAAAAAGATAAATATTTTTTTTAAAAAAATACCTCTTTTCCAATGAAGTTTTAGCTATTGTTTTTAGAGAAATATGATGCGCCCCCCCCCCATTCCCTTTATTGGTGTGCTTAGGATATCTAGGGAAGAACATAGCTTATTGTTTCTAATAACACAACCTTAAAATAAAAATACCAAATGATATTGAAAATAGACTTGGTGAATCAAGATATGATATAGAGAATATTTAAAGTTCAACCATCTAAACAGAGAATGATTAAAATTGGAAGTACATCGGTAGTGATTTGTTGTTTACAACTCAAAACTTGAACTCAATGGTATTGGTTGTACAAGGAATAGAACAAGTTAAAAGATCAATATAACAATGTTGCTATTTTATTTTTTATGTCAGGAAACCTCATTCTTGAAAAACGTATTTTATAAGTTTAAGTAAACAAGTAAAACTCTGATTTTTTCAGGTTCTTATAAGAGATACACACCTTGATTTGAACTCGAGATATACTGTGCAGATCGCAAGCATTCTGCTATCAAACCATGGCCATTAGGAACAACAATGTTGCTATATCGATACCTGTATACTTTTGAATTAAACCTAAGTAGAAAAAATAATTAAAATACAAAATTAATTTAGAAAATAATTAAAATAGAAAAAAAAACACTTTGTGTGAGATTAAAATCTAGTCTGAGTCAATCTCTCTATAAAATAATAGAATTTGTAGAAATATCTAATAAAAGTTTTGTCAAATCTAACACTGAGATCTAAATTCATAACTATTTTTATGAGATTGTGCTTTTGACATGTTCGATCTTCTTTGTGAGCTTTAACTTGTATATCTGATTAATAAATATATTTACAATTCCTTACACAACAAAGATGCCTAGATCTGGATGGGGATGGCACCTTCAAAGATGGAACTCACCAACTCATCTTCATGTTTTCTTCTTCTTTTTGCTGTGATTTTTCTGAGATATTCGTTAACATGAAAATGATAAATAAAATGATCGAAAACTATTGGCCGTGCATATTGTGATCTCAAGTTTGAGTTAGGACGTGTATCTTTTATACAAGATTGAGATAATTGACGTTTTCCTTACTTAGACCCATAAAATATAATTTTCGGGATAGAGTTTCCTCACGTACAGAACAAAAAGAAAACTGTTGGCCGAATCGTGTCGAAAAGTGTATTTTTTAGAATATTTTCGAAACTATAATACAAAAGAAAAATGATCGTTAGCTAGCTAGATATCAGATTTAGCAGAAGCCAAGCAAACATCATTAGCAAGGAAAACATAACCTAACGATCATACAAAAACACAAGGGGATTGAAGATCAACAGCCCTCTCAGAAACATCTTCCCCAAACGATGCCATCTTCTGTCTGTAAAAATGGAGATGTATAGTTGCAGAAAGCACCATCCCCACTTCCCACGTCAACCTGTGGGGTTCCATGGCGATGAACTTGACTGGCCACTTCACTGGAATCAAAGGGATCTTCAACTTTAGAATCTTTGCCTGTTAGTTCTTGAACGATTGCCCTAAACTCAGTGGCACTGGTTGCTTTCACCATTGTTGGGCTTGAAATGTACTTAATCTTGACTGGTTCTCTCTTGTTCTTGCTGGATTTTTTGCCCTTTTTTGGCTGTTCTTGCTGATCAGTGAAACACTGTTCCTTAAATTCGCTCATTTTCTTTGATTCTTGGCGGAAATATGGATCAAAAAGAGAGAAATAGCAGCTGGTTTTGTTTTTGGTGTCTGCTGATGGTTTGCTTTAATAGGATTTTTGTGAGAAGGGATTAGGCTAAGAGGGTGTTTCCAAGAAACTACGGTTTAGGCAGAATTTTTTTTTTTGGGGAAAAACGAGAGATGATTGGACAGAAAGAAAAAAAAAATAGTTCGGAGAAGGAATGACTTCCATGGCGAGCACTAACTTTCTTTTAAAATGACTGCTAAGTTTGAACAATTGAGAAGCTATTGAAACGCCGCGTCATAGTTTTTCAATTTTTTTCTATATTTTAAATTATTATGTTTTTGTGTTTTTAGATAATTTTGATGTGCTGATATCAAAAATGATTTTTAAAAAATAAAAAAAATATCATTTGAATGTATTTCGGCACGAAAAATATTTTAAAAAGCTATCGCAACTGCCCTCACAAACAGGCTCTAAATTGATTATATATTCCTTCATGAAATAATATTATTGGTAGATTTTTCTTATTAGATTTAGATGTTTGTCACTATTTTTCAAAAGTGTTTTTTTTAAATAATTATTTTAATTTTAAATTAAAAAATTTAGTGTTTTTAGATTATTTTAATGTGTTAATATCAAAAATAATTTAAAAAAAATAAAAAAAAATATTATTTTAATACATTTCTGAATGAAAAATATTTTAAAAAACAACTGCATCCACAATTTCAAACAGTTAATTATATCTTAAATGTATTGATTATGTTTATTTTTTTTTTTAAAAACAATTTCTTAGTACCCTTTTTTACAATTTCCCCACGTATAATTAACCGTAAAAAAATCAATCTCTTATCACCTGAAATAATAATAATAATAATAATAAAAAAATATATTTTTGAAACACAATATTAAACAAATAATATATTCCTGAAGAAAATAATATTATTGGCAGTTTTATCTTATTAGATTTAGGATGTTTATTAGTGTGTTTCAAAAGCTTTTATTTTTTTTTATTTGTAACTTTAAATTAAAAAATTTAGAGTTTTTAGATCATTTTGATGTGTTAATATAAAAAAAAAATTTAAAAAATAAAAAAATTATTTTAATATTTTTCTAAACAAAAATACTTTAAAAAACAACCGTAAATACAATCCCAAACAGTGATTTATATTTTAAATAGAAACTTAGACAGTGTTATTACATTGGGATTTGTTAAATCTTAACTTGGTTATAATTAATTTGATTTTTTTTTAAATTATATTATTTTAAAATTAACATGTCCAAGTAATAAATCATGCTGAGTCATTTATAATCATAATAAATCCATTTATCATCGAAATATCATTAACAATGTCTTCAAGTCTAGAGTAATGTGTCTAAAATAAAAGTTTTTAAGAATTTCTTTTAGGGATTTATACCTTAAATGTGAATGCAAAGAACAAACTTACTTATCATAAAAAAAAATTCTCCAACAATTACTTGCACTTCATTTTTGTATTATACATGTTTGAAAATGCCATATATTATTTTTTAAAGTATATTTTATTTAAAAATATATTAAAATAATATTGTTTTTTATTTTTTTAAAAATATTTTTGAATCTAAAAATATATACTAACAATTGTAAATAAAAATATATTTTTTTTAAAATACTTTTCAAATACATTCCAAGGTAGGTTTTTTATTTTGTGGCTGTTAATGTTCAGTATTTGCAAGTACAAGAAGGTTGCGTGATTTAGGGTTTTTTTTAGAGTGTGGTTGCGGTTGTTTTTAAAAGTACTTTTCGTTTAGAAACACATCAAAATGATATTTTTTTTTAAAAAATTATTTTTGATATTAGCACATCAAAATGATATAAAAATACCAAAAAAATTTCATTTAAAATAAAAATTATTTTTGAATTTTGAGCAACTGGCGGTACAACCGCAGTGCCAAACAGGCACTTAGATGCAAGGATGGTAGTTGATTTGATATCAAAGTATTGATTATGTTTAATGCTTTTTATTTTTTTAGTACCCTTTTTTTAATTTTTACCATTTCCCCACATATAATTAATTGTCAAAATCAATCTTTTATCACCTCTGAGTAAAAGAAACATTGAATCAAAATGATCTGGAAAAAAAAAAAATTTAATCTTATCTGTTTTGGCAAAATTTTCCAATATATATCAATATCAAATCTATAATAATAATAATAATAATAATAATAATAATAATAATAAAAATAAAGGTTACTATCTACTTTAGGATGTAGCCCGCCAGCTTATACTCTAATTTAATTAGTTAATTAATTAATATCAACATCAAGATCCAACCCTTTTGAATGAATTGCTTTTAATTACTTTTTAATACTTGAAAATTTAATTAAGTGATAAGCACTCCCAGATGTCAGATTTTTCTCAGGAGTGGTTTGATTAGCAGAGACGTGATCCTCATTAATATTAATCACTCAAGACTTTTGAAGATCATAGCAGTAGCTCTTCTGTTTTATTTTATTTTATTATTATTAATATATATGTTTAGATTAGCTTACATGTACCTTAATTAATTATATAAATTTAAAAATTATTGATCATATAAATCTCTAATAATCATCATATTAGTAATTATAAGACTTAATCCTGACAAGAAAACAATCACTTAGGGGGTGTTTGAGAATTTTTTGAAAACAAATAATATTTTTTTGATATTTTTAGATTATTTTTATGTGATCATGTCAAAAATAATTTTAAAAAAATAAAAAATATTATTTTGATATATTTTTGAGTAAAGAATACTTTCAAAAACAACTTCAATTACACTGCCGAATATACATTTATAGGGTGTTTGAGAGTACTATTGAAAAATGTTTTTGAAAATATTTTTTATTTTAAATTAAAGAAAATATTATTTAAATATATTTTTAAATAAAAAATATTTTAAAAAACAATTTCAATTGTACTCCATATGACCGAACACCTACTATATGATTTTTGGTCAGTGGATTTATCCACGTGATTCATATGGAAGAAGTCAAGATACCTGCAATCCCTTTCATGATATCTTTATCAGTTCTAGAAAAGGTGATCAGACGAAAAATATTTAGAGAAATAATTAATATTTTAATTTTTTTAGTTGACTAAGTAAAGGTAATGGAGCTTCCTAGAAACTATGATCAAATAATTAATTAGCTTGATAGGACTCAACTTTCATCATCGCACTTTGATTTTGAGAGCCCCACACATGTTTTTGGTTAACACACTAGAGGGTGTTTGAGAAGTTTTTTTATATATTTTAAATTAAAAAAATTTACTATTTTTAAATCATTTTCATATATTAATATTAAAAATAATTTTTTTAAAATAAAAAAATATTAATTTGATGCATTTATAAATAAAAAATAATTTAAAAAATAACCTCAACCATATAGTAAAACATACAATTAATGACAGTGAAAAAAGCTATTGAATGTTTTGGAACACAAGTTTATTAAGTTTATTTTAAAATGATTCTATTTTTATATTACTTTTTTAAAAATGAATATGATATTTGATTATTTTATTTTTAAAATTAAAATAATTTTGACAAGATCATATGTTGATTTGTTTAATCGATTAGGTTGACTCACATTAATTTATTTTAGAACCTAAAATACAGGTTAAGTCTTGTATCGATAGCTTAATCTGTCGGGTTGGCCGCACCAATTTAATATATATGATGTTAATTTATTTTTAAAATCAAAATGGATTTTTTTTTTGGACTAAAAGATATATATTGAAGATGGAAACTGTACAAATGGGTTGGACTATATGGACCAGCCTAGAAGAAAGAGAACAACCCCTTTCCTACAAAAAACCTAAAATAAAACCGCTCAACTAGAGCTAAGGAAAAAGACTGAGGCCTTGCCCCAAGAGAGAAAAGGAGCTAGATGCTACAGATTGCAGCCTAAAGGGGACCCGAACTGGGCCCAGAACTAAAGGCAGAAAGGGGCATGGGCCTACAACAAGCCCTGGGCCGCATCAAGGCCCTCTCTTCCAACCAACCCAAAACTCAGTTCTCAATGTTCCAGATTGTCTTCAAACCCTCAGGGATGTCTTGCCGGTTAGAGTACTCCATCAGCTGGACCCTAATTTGCCGGGTAATGAGCTCACAAAGCATATGAGCTGGCTGACTATGATCATCGAACCTCCTCCTGTTTCGTTCCTGCCATAAGTGGTAGACCAAAGTTGATAGAACGAGGAAACTAACCCATAGCGTGATGCTGCCTGTTGGGGTAGTTCTCTGTTGCAACCACTCCAGCAGCTCATCCCATGGCAAATTGGGCCACTGCATTTTTGCCTTGTTGGAAACCAGCCACCTCACCCTCGAAGAGAAGCTGCATGCAAAAAACAGGTGGGCATGCGATTCTACCTGGTCATGACATAGCTTGCACCTTTTTTCTTCAGTGGTTGCACTTGGTAACCTGTCCATGGTCCTGAGATGACCCTTAGTGGCCAGCCAAGTTATGAAAGCTTGCTGAGGGATGTGCAAAGGGTGCCAAATAAAGAAGGCGGACTTGTTCAGAGGTCTTCTGGCCCTCAATTGATCCCATGCTGAGTAGGTTGTGAATTCACCCGAGGCGGAGTGGTTCCATATAATGCAGTCAGGCTTGGACGGCCGGGGAAGGAAACTGATGGTCTGCCAAATCTGATGAAGGGTAGTGGCTCTTGGAGGGAAGGACCAATGATCACCTTCAATAATGTCTCCTACCCTTGCATTCCAAGGAAGACTTGTTGTGGAGAGGGTCCTATAAGAGAAAAGGTCACATAGATGTTTTCCCGAGGGGAGCCAATAATCATTCCACACTCGCGTGGACATCCCATCCCCTATTTGAGTTTAAACCAACCTGCACACCAAGCTCTAGCCTGGAGCAGCTTCTCCATGTCCATGACGGCTTGAAAGGCATGTGGACAGACCAAAAGGAACGACTCCTGAGCAGGTTGCTATGAACCCATTCTGCCCAAAGCGATTGGTGCCGGAGAAGGTTCCAAATGTGTTTAGTCATGGCCGCTTTGTTCCAGTCCCTGAGCCTCTTGATCCCTAATCCTCCCTCTACTTTGGGAACGCATATATCAGACCATGCCACCTTAGCCCCAGTCGTGACTAAAGAGGGGCCCTTCCACAAGAACGCAGATAGCATGCTCTCCATGCTTTTGATAATGGCTACGGGAAGCATTAGCTTTGTGGCCCAATAAACCTGTAAAGCAAATAAAACAGAGTTAATGAGCTGGAGTCTACCAGCATAGGATAATATGGCAGTCGTCCAAAGCTTGATCCGGCTTCTGATTCGATCAAGCAGAGGGAGGCAATCCATTTTTGTAAGCCTTGTGGTGATCAGGGGGATCCCTAAATAAGTGATGGGATTATTGGATTTTTGGATGCCTAGGATCTCCACAAGGGTCTCCTGGATAGGCATGTTTAACCCCGAAAAGTATACAGCACTCTTTCCATGATTGATGTCCAGCCCTGTGAGATAGGAGAATTTATCCATGGCCTGCTTAAGGATCATCACTGATGAGGCATCAGCGTGACTGAACATGATTAGGTCATCAACAAAGCACTGGGACACTATCTCAGGGTGCTTACATCGCCAATGATGCTTGAAACCCGGGACCTTTGTGCTCAACTTGAGAATTCCAGTGAGACCCTCCATAGCTAAAACAAAGAGATAAGGGAAAACCCATGATCTTCCCCATTGATGCTCACTGTGAAAGAAGGGGTTGTGATGCAAGCTTTGATCCAGCCAATCACCTTCTGCGGAATGGCTATCGCTGTGAGAGCAGCCAAAATAAAGTCCCACCGAACTGTATCGAAAGCTTTGCGAAGGTCCACCTTAATAGCACACCTTGGGGGGCCATCTTGTCTGTGGTAATTGTGCATGAGCTCCTGCACCAATATTATAGCCTCAGCTATACTTCTGCCTGGGAGAAAAGCCGATTGCTCCCTTCCTATAACACTAGAGAGGCAAGCCTTTAGGCGTCCTGCTATAATTTTTGAAACACACTTGTAAACCGTATTGTAGCAAGAGATAGGGCGAAAATCAATTAGTTGATTAGGAGACTCTTTTTTGGGAACAAGAATTAGCCTGGTGGTGTTGATACATCTCGGGATGACAGAAGTTTGAAAAAAATAGTTTACGGCCGCTGTGAAATCATCCCCCATTGTCGCCCAGCTGTTTTTGAAGAAAAAACTAGTAAACCCATCTGTTCCTGGAGCCTTGTCGTTAGGAATAGAGAATAGAGCGGCTTTTATTTCTGCCCTTGTCACCTGGGCAATCATAGCTTCCTGATCCATTTGAGGAGCTGCATTTGGGTATAAGAGGTACACCCCTTCCAGGGCACCTTGGGAGGCCTGACCCAATAATCCCCGATAAAAGCTAACAGCCATGTTCCCTATCTCCTCTGGGTCCCTCACCTCTTCCCCATCATCCCTAAGCAGACTATGAATCCCATTATGATGGCACCGGTGAAGCAGGGTACGGTGAAAGAAAGCAGTGTTGCGATCTCCTAGCTGGAGCCATTGTACTCTCGACCGCTGTTTGAAAAAGGATTCCTCAGCTTTACTTAGGGTAGCGAACTGATGGCAGCAGATCCTTTCCTTCTTATGGGCCTCTTGGTCACCAGGATTTTGGTCTAACAGAACTTGAGCCTCCTTCCACTCCTTCTCTGCCCTTTGAACCCTTGAAGAAATATAGTTCATGTGCCTCCTATGAAAGTTGCTGAAGTAACCTTTTAGAGTTCTAAGCTTGGTGGCCAACCTGTATATGGGATTCCCGAAGACTGCCATTCCCCAGGCTGCTTGAATCATTTCCTCATACCCATCCTGATCCGTCCATAGATTCAAGAATTTGAATCTGCCTCTGCGATGGGCTGGAGAAGGCATGAAGGTGAGAATGATAGGGTTGTGATCCGAGTGGATTCTGGCTTGGAATGTGGCCTGTGACTGCGGCCAATTGATGAGAAAGGACTGACTTCCAAAAGCCCAATCCAGTTTCTTTTGGATTGCAGCCCCTCCTTGTTGCCCATTGTGCCAGGTAAGATGCTGCCCTTTAGGCGAGATTTGAGAGAGCTCAGATTGGTGGATACAATTTGGAAAGTCCTCCATATACCTATGCCAATAGGTATCACCTCCTTGTCTGTCCATCGTGCCCATTATAACGTTAAAATCCCCCAACACCACCCATGGGAGAGGGCTATTTAAAAGCTTTTGACTGGATAGATACCGCCATAGGGGCTGTCTGTCAGCCGGTTGATTGCACCCATACACAAAGGTTATTCTAAATGGCCGTGTATCTCCATTTACAACAATATCACATGTTACCCATTGCTCGCCCCTGTGAACCATGGTGGCCGTCAACATTTGAGGGTTCCATCCCACAATAATCCTGCAAAGGGACCTGATAGGACCATTTGAGAAGAATTGCCAATTCTGCAACCCTAAACCCGCCTCGACTGATCCAAGATTTTCAAGCTTAACCTGTGGCTCTAAAATGCCAAACAAGTTCATTCTATTTTTGATGACCCACTGTTGGATCTTTTGTTGTTTATGAAGGCTGTTCAGCCCCCTGATGTTCCACGTTCCGATTGTGGTCATTATTAAAGGATAAAGGTGGTACCTCAAAACCAGAGACCCCTGGCCTCCTTCTTCCTCCCCCCTTTCCTCTTTTTCACATTCACATGTGACTGAGCTAGAGGGTTTTCATCATCGACCGGTTGCTTGCCCTTCTATTTGGACGATACCTCTTCTCCCTCATCCTGCGTGGCTGTGTCCTCTGATCTGATTACCTCCTTGTTCTTCGTGCCAGTGCCCTTAGTTGTTTCTCGGCTCAGCTGGCTAGCCATGCAGTGTGCCCTTTTGTTGACCCCCGTTGGTAGCACTACTGGTCGGAGTTTGACTACTCCCCTCCGTCACCATGGCTTTTAGTAGCTCCTCCTCTTCCTTGTGTTTCCCCTTTGCTATTTGGTTCCCTTTCGCCATTTGTTCTTCTCTCACCACGCAGTTATGCCCAAAGCTGTGATAGCGCTCACAACGTGGCGGTTTCCATTCATATTCAACTTGCACCAGTTGGGGCTTGTCTGTGAGGGGGCTGTCAACTTCAAACTGATGGATGAACGGTAGGTCAGCATCTAACTCTATGCACAATCTGGCATAGTCTAGCCGCCAGCAGCTAATAGTCTGTTCATCACAAGAAAGGGGTTTCCCCACCATACTAGCTGCTATGCTCAACCCCTGCGTAGTCCATAAAGGTAGAGGCAGGCCTCTCAGACGGACCCACACCGGGATAATGGAAATTCTGCTCCTATCAAATTGAAACCTAGGAGACCATTTTTGCAAGATTATGTTCTTGCCTCCAAACATCTAAGGACCACGCTCTATAACCTCCGAGCCTGCCTCTTCTATTCTAAAACGAAAGATGAAGAACCCATCTGCCATTGTTGTGACCTGTTCCAGCCCATAAGGGCTATAAACTTTTTTTGCTATTGTGTTTATAGCATGGTACGGGAGTTTGCATCCCGTGAAGAAACCAATAATGCACCGTTTCCAGTGGTCCATGCTATGCATTACCATGCCAGCTGGAATTGTGAGGCGGCTGCCCGCAGGCTTTTGGGGTAGAGGGTCCAGCTTGTGCCTGGTGGATGATTCGGACACGCGAACCTTGTCCGCCCATGTGGTCTGGCGTGTTGCAGATGTTGCGTGTCCCAGATCTGTGGCCACAATGGCAACTTGCAGCCCCTCATTGTGTTTGCACTCAGCTGTGGCAAGTTTCTTGGCGGCTGGGAGGGGGTGGGGTAGTGGAGGGTTCATTTTTCCAGTTGGGATATCTTTGGTGGCTGTGAGGTTGGTGGCGGGGTTGAAGGCTGTACTTAGGACAGTAAAAAAAAAAGGATTTTGATAGTATCATATATTGATTTGTTAGATTAATCAACTCGACTTGTGTCGATTTATTTTAAAACTCAATCCGAGTTAGATTTTAAATCGATTCATTCACTAGATCAATCCGCCGGTAAGCCAAGTTCGATTTAATATAAATGTTATCAATATTTTTAGTACTTGTAAGGGTATGATTTTATTTCAAAAGTAATTAAATTTTAAAAATATCCTATTATAAAGAAAGGATTAACATAATTAATAATATTAATTAGAGAAACAGCACAGAAAAAATAAAAAAATTAAATAAAAAGCATATCTTATTTAATTATGCTAGTTTCATTAGAGTAAAAAAAAACCCATCATGGATCGCGTCAATCTCACCGTCGCACGAATTTTTGTGCGGCAGAGCGATCACAGAAACAAATTTTGTGGCGGCAATCCCACGGTCACAATCTTTGAGATTGAAGTTTTGAAATCAATGAGCACATGATGCGCGCGCATATTTGTCGTATTTTAGAAAGATTCCGATGACTTCGATCCAGTAGCTAGTAGCTGGATGGAATGAATGGCTGCAGGCTTCTGGAAATTGATTTTGGATCGCAGTTTTCCACGGCTGGCCGGAGGGTGGGAGTAGACCTTTCAGCTCATGGATTCTACATCAGTGCTGTCACTGGCTTTGACTGGACAATCGGTGGGCTGCATTTGCTGAGATTGAATTTGACCGGAGATTTCCACACAAGAACAGTCGATCCAATTTTAATGATTGCGACTGTGGAACTACCGCCTCAGATAAAAAGAAAATCTGTAGCGGTAGTTGCACCACTGTGAACTTCGCCGCCGTTTGAGAGTGCGGAATATATGGATGTTAGTTATTTTTTTTACTGTTTTTAAACGTTTTGATGATCAGAATATATTTTTTAAATATATTTTAAAAAAATAATAAAAAATATTTTTTAAAATAATTTCAATCACACTACTAAACAGTCACTAGTTAGAATCACTTCATGAATATAAGTTGTGTGATCTTTAATTATTAATTTATTTTTTGAATTCAAATCATTTAAGTTATTTAATTATTCCTCAAATTTATATTTTTTTCTCCTGCGTATAATTTTGAAATGATAAATATCAACTCCAATGTATTTTACAATGTAATTTTACACCTCGATAATTAAAGTTTACGATAATAAATCAGAAAAAGAGTAATTTCTAAACATTTATAAATATATTTTACAATGTAATTTTACACTCCGATAATTAAAGTTTATAAAAAAAAAACAAGATGATTGTTGAAATGTTTTTGATATTTTAACCAAACTATAACGGATAATCATAAACTGATTACAATATCCCATAAAATATTTTTTAAAAATATATCTTACAAATGTCTATAAAATTTTCATATAAAAAATAAAGTTATGCACCTTCTTTTTTAAAATTAATTTTTATGAAAAATCATGAAATTAACATTAAATTAAATATTTTCTTATAATTTTAGGCCCCGTTTGGCATTGCGATTGGAACTGCTTTTGGCCGAAATTTGATTTTTTTTTTTTACATTTTAAAGACCGGCGGTTTGGTGTTTTTAGATCATTTTGATGTGCTGATTTCAAAAATAATTTTTAAAAAATAAAAAAACATCATTTTGATGTATTTCGGCACGATAAGCACTTTGAAAAGCTACCGCAATCGCACTCCCAAACAGACACTTAATATACCAATACATAACAAAAACAGCCGATGTTCGGGAAACGCTTCTTGAATCATTCAAGAAAATGAATGTAACCAAAATATAAACTAAGAGCAAAAACACATTTTACTATATATATATATATATATATAAATAAATCATTATTCAATGAGAAAACAGATAATTCTTTCATGGGTTACGTCCCTTTGATGTTATTTTGATGGAAGGTCACCAATTACGAGTGTTATGTATAACTTGATGTTATTTTGATGGAAGGTCACCAATTACGAGTGTTATGTATAACGTATAACAGGTCACCAATTACGAGTGTTATGTATAACTTGATGTTATTTTGATGGAAGGTCACCAATTGCGAGTGTTATGTATAACGTATAACAAGTCTTGAACTCGAGTTAAAATATATATTTTTTATAAAAAAATTGAGAAAATTATGATTTTATTAACTCATCTGCACTTAAAAAATACAATTTCCTGTAATCCAAAAAAAAATATTTATTTTGATGGAATGATTTAAAGAACTAGATGCATGAAGATAAAGAGAGGATTGTGATTATAGTCCATCAATTTTCTTTTTCTAACTCTTGCTTGAAAATTTTAAATTTAAGTAGAAAAATCTTCATAAACAAAATATATATTGAAGTAAAGATGGCGGTTGGCGTGGGTTGATGCGGCGGATGCTGCGTTGGAGGTGGTAATTGCTATTAGCATGAGGGAGAGAAGGCTGCGGTGGCTGTGTTCTTTGTTTCTAACACTACCGTGTTTTTCAGGTGAGAGAAAGCTTCAGCAGTTGATGGGTTTCAGGTGGTGGTGGTTCGGTGATGGCTGCGGTGGAGATTGATCGTGGCGGTGCATGCCTTGGTGGCGAGGATGAGAAATGATGGAGAGGGCTGGCTATTGGAGAAGGGTTGTAGTATTATAAGAATATTCTATATATTAAACCAATTAAAATGAAATCATATAGTATTTCAGAATTTCTTGTTCCTAAATTCGGTACCAATTATATTAAATATAATTATTTTTTAAAAAATATAGAAGAAAAAGTGCATTCATGAAAAAATCGGGATTGATATTGTAAAATTATTTATTATTTAAAAAATACTATTTGATCGAAATGACAAAGGTGAAATGATTCCAGCATGTTTCGGCCAGAATTTAGCTAAAAAATCTAGAATGGATCGAAATTTAACTTGAGATGAAAACAATGTTGTTTTATATTTTTTTTTAACTGGTACCAATCAGCCAAAACAAAACAAGATTGACATCCCTGATTAAAATGAGAACATATAATATTTCAGAATTTCTTGTTCCTAAATTCGGTATCAATTATATTAATAATAATAATATATAAAATATAATTATTTTAAAAAAAAATACATAAGAAAAGGTGCATTAACGAACAAATCCCGGGATGCTGATAATGATTTTCTTTATCAATGCGATTATCAAATGATAATGTTTTAGATGATGGATGGATTGAAATCCAACGGCCATGATGAAGCGACGAAGCATAATCCAATGGGATGAGCGATAGCATATAGATGGAGGCATTTTAGAGAAGACTTGGTTAGTAGCCACGAAATGGCGCGAAACCAAAGGAAACTAAACCGAACTCAAAGGTCCTCTTGAAGACTTTCTTTCTTCACTAAAAACAGAAACTTTCTTCACTCTCCGTTCGTTCTTTCTTCCTCCCCTGAGCAAAGATTTGAACCAAAAAATTCAATTTCTTTTTAGTCCAAACTTGGTTTATTTTCTTTAAAAAACCATTCTTTTATAATTTCCCCCCAAATTTGGAATTGGGGCGTGGGAAAAAGAGAGAAAGAATTGAACTTGATTCAGTTTTCGTGAAATTGTGAGTTCGATTCATGTTTGTACCTAAAAGGGTCTTCAATGCATGGAGGAGCCAATATGGTCATTATTTTGATCTGTATATATAGATTTGGTACGATCAGCAGGGTGAAGGTAGAATCTTGAGCCAAGAATGGTTGGATCTTTACATTTTATGAAGATGGAGCTTGCTTAGTCCAACCTTGAATTTAAGTTTCTTCAAAATGGTAAGTGGATTGATTTCTTTGTGTGAATCCTTCTTATGATCAAGGAAGAGCAAATGATCACATGATCTCATAGTATATGTCGACTTGATCTGGCAACAATGTGGCTGCATTGAAGCAGCTTTCATGGGGCTGGAAAAATCATTTATCTTTGATTTTTAATGTGGGAATTACAAATGGTTTAAGCTTGGATAATAGGAACTAGCTAGAGTGGAACTCTTTCATGAAGAACAGAAGAAGAACGCTAGGAGAGAGCAGTATGCTGTTGAGGTGTTAGAAAAGCTGAAAATTCACCACAACTTCTTCTTCTTCTTCTTGATCCTTTACAAGTTTCAGATAGGCATTGCATCAATGGAAAGTGAAAGGTTATGTGCACATCTTAGGTGTGCGATTGACAAGAAACATATGCCATTGACATTATTGAAACTGTCTAGAATAATATAAATCATATATTCTTATCGGTTATAAATTCGAATCTTATCATTTATATTCTGTTGGATAAGAAAATCAAGCACAAGCTAGTGTGGGACTGTCCAAATTTCAAATCCAAAAAGCTTTCATTTGAGAATGCGTTAAAGAATAATATAAATTATATTTAAGAGTATTAGATGAGATAATTTCTTGACAGAAACTATGGAGACAGAGAAGGAGAAGAAGAGATTATAATTTTACTTGGAAAACTCACAACAGACTTGTTCTTTTATCTGTTGAAATCTCCGGTCCAGTTTTATAAAGCATGGCTTAGCTACGGCGTCGAATATCTTAACATGCCTTGTGTTATGGTGGTTGGGGGCTTTAAGACTTGTGCTTTTAAAGTTTTTGATTTTTTTTATGAAAAGTTTTAAATTACTTTTTTCAGTGTTTTTTAATGTATTTTTAAATGATTGGCATTGTGATGCAGAGGGTTTTTCAAAAATAATTTTGATTGAAAATATATCAATATATATTTCATGTAGTTAAGGGTGTGAAACCAGAGATATATATATGTAAATAACATTACATTCTAGCCAAATATTCACATCTTGCACCTTATATGTTTATGCTTTGAATACTCAGGGGAGTAAGGAGAATATAATTGTAGGTTCTCATGTTTGGGTTGAAGACCATGACTTGGCTTGGCTTGATGGGAAGGTATCAAAGATTACTGAACAGGATGCCGAGATCCAGGCTTCAAATGGGAAGAAGGTGCATCAAAAACCTTGAGTTGTTTCTTTTTTATTCACTTTCTTTCTGTAGTAATGATTTTACTTGGATTTTGTTGTGGTTGATGGTTCTGAAGCAATGATTTTACTTGGATTTTGATGTGGTTGATGGTTCTGAAATCATATTAGGGTTTCGTTCAAGGGACTAGTTCTAACAGTTCATGTGGTTGATGGTTTTGAAGTAATGATTTTACTTAGATTTTGATGCTTTGCTGCTCTGAAACTCAGAAAAATTCTTGTTTCTAGCATCTTCTGTGATGCTAAACTGGTCGTGCATGTCTCCATTGCAAAAACAAATGATTAAAACTAATATTGCAGTAATATTTATGATTTAGTCCTAACATTCTTCATATCCCATTTTTATATTTGAGTTTTTCTAGCCTGAACTTGTCTTTCCTGTTTTGCTAACAAAGGTCACGGCAAAATTATCGAAAATATATCCGAAAGATACAGAAGCTCCTGCTGGTGGAGTTGATGACATGACAAAGCTTTCTTACCTGCACGAGCCTGGAGTTCTGGAGAATCTGAAAGCAAGATATGAGCTGAATGAAATCTATGTAAATTTTCCTCTCCCTTCATGTTAATAATACTTCCAACATTGCTCTAAATTAATGTGTGTGTGTTTATATATATATATATATGATTTCTGATTCAATGATCTATGTAACAATATAAAACTCTGCGTTTCGATTTCAGACGTATACTGGAAATATTCTTATTGCCATCAATCCATTTCAAAGGCTGCCCCATATCTATGATGGTCACATGATGCAACAATACAAAGGAGCACCATTTGGAGAGTTAAGTCCTCATGTTTTTGCGGTTGCTGATGTTTCTTACAGGTAATTCCTATTCCCATTTGTTTTTCCATTATCATTTTGTTTATAAATGAGAATATGATCAATGAAATGCTCTATTAAATTCAGGGCAATGATCAATGAAGGGAAAAGCAATTCAATTTTGGTCAGTGGTGAAAGTGGTGCAGGTAAAACCGAGACCACCAAAATGCTTATGAGGTACCTTGCGTTTTTAGGCGGCCGAGTTGTCACTGAAGGAAGAACAGTTGAACAACAAGTTCTCGAAGTATGTTTGAACATTCATCTTTCGTTCTAATCTTTAGAGCTTCACCGTTTCATTTTATATTCTTCTAGGGTATTCCTTTCATTTCACATAGGCATCTGATGAAACTTTTCTATTATCTGATCTGGTCGCAGTCAAATCCAGTCCTTGAAGCATTCGGGAATGCTAAAACTGTTAGAAATAACAATTCCAGGTGAGATAATTCACTTTGACATGAAATAAATATCTGCTAAAATGGCTGCATGCAGCTTTAGCATCAAGTCTTCCACAGCAATGCAGGGCTAACTTTTCACCGGCGTGAACCATACCTCCAATAATTTTATTGACAATGTCATCGAGAAGTTTCAAAACTATATTCATTGGTGTTTTTGCATTGATGTGTTCCTAAAATTAATACTGGTGCAGCCGTTTTGGTAAATTTGTTGAGATCCAGTTTGACAAGCATGGAAGAATTTCTGGAGCTGCCATCAGAACTTACCTTCTAGAGAGATCTCGTGTTTGCCAAGTTTCCAATCCTGAGCGCAACTACCATTGTTTTTACCTTCTCTGTGCCGCACCACAGGAGGTAACTTTCTGGTGAAATGAGTGCTCCAACTGTGATTTTATAGTTTGTGGCTCGAGTTCATTAAGCCAGTTTGATACAAGTTCTAGCTTATTGTTAACAGGAAGTAGAGAGGTATAAGTTGGGCAACCCAAAATCATTCCACTATCTTAACCAGTCAAATTGCTTTGAACTGGCTGGTGTGAGTGATGCACATGACTATCTTGCCGCAAGAAGAGCTATGGATATTGTTGGAATAAGCGCGAAGGAGCAGGTATAGCTTTTGAAGAAATGTGCTTTTGACTGCTGCCAGTTAGTCCGGCGTCTTACTCTCTTTCCCTCTCTCCCAGGAAGCAATTTTCAGAGTTGTTGCCGCAGTCCTTCATATTGGAAATATTGATTTTACTAAGGGAAAGGAAGCTGATTCATCGGTACCTAAAGATGATCAAGCTAAATTCCATCTCAAAACAACTGCGGAGCTACTGATGTATAACATCTAATTTTCATACTTTAGCTTTAGATGGTATCTGATTTGTTTCCTTTCATGTTTGATGTGATTGCCACTTTTTTTTGTTCATTTCAGGTGTGATCCTACTGGCTTGGAAGATGCATTATGTAAGCGTGTGATGATCACTCCCGAGGAGGTTATCAAGCGAAGTCTTGATCCTCAAAGTGCAGTGATTAGCAGGGATGGTTTAGCTAAGACGATTTATTCTCGGTTATTTGATTGGTAAGACATTAATGTCTTCAAATGATGTTAAGGAGTCTTATGGTGTTAACTTTGTCGGGTCATGTGCAGGATAGTGGATAAGATTAATAACTCCATTGGACAAGATCCTAACTCGAAATCTCTGATTGGAGTCCTTGACATCTATGGTTTTGAAAGCTTTAAGACAAACAGGTAAGAACCAGTGAAAACTAGATGCATGTAATGGAATGAATGGTATTATATTTATATACATTGCATGAAATACTTGGGCATTTCTCGTTACAATTTTACAATCATTTCTTTGCAGCTTTGAGCAGTTCTGTATTAATTACACAAACGAGAAGTTGCAGCAGCATTTCAACCAGGTAATCCTGCACACCATGTTGACCATTTAGCTAGAGTCATTGTCAACTATTTAACTAAAGAAGGTTTGGTAATGACTCTCAGCACGTCTTCAAAATGGAACAAGAGGAATACACAAAAGAGCAGATTGATTGGAGCTACATTGAGTTTGTCGATAATCAAGATGTCTTGGATCTTATCGAAAAGGTTTTTCCCTGTGATTCACAGTTTTTTTTCTTTTCTCTTATAACTAGATCGTTGATAAATGATCGTAGGGGCATGTACGTGCAAGTTTTTAGCACTCTTCAACTATTTTTAAATATTTTTTTTCACATTTTACACTCCATTTCTCCTATCATTTACTATATATTTTCTTGGGATATTGCAGAAACCTGGTGGAATAGTAGCTCTCCTTGATGAAGCTTGGTATGTTACTATAAGTCATGCTTTCCAGGATAATTTGCATCAAAATGCAAAGAATTCTGGCTGAAATTTCCACTTAAAGTAACTTGGAATTTTCCACATATCTCTTATCAGCTGCATATCTCAAATCTTGTTAACAACGTCTTCTTTTCAGCATGTTTCCAAAGTCAACACATGAAACATTTTCAAACAAGCTTTATCAGACATTTAAAGTTCACAAGCGTTTCATCAAGCCAAAATTGTCTCGCACGGATTTCACCATTGCTCATTATGCTGAAGAGGTAAGCCCTATTAATAAAACATTAGTTGTATGTACTAGCATGATTTGACTAAATTAAGATTATTTTTCTTAAATTTTCAGGTCCAGTATCAATCTGACCACTTTTTGGACAAAAACAAAGACTATGTAGTTCCTGAACATCAAGATTTGCTGGGTGTTTCCAAATGTCCTTTTGTAGCAGGTCTTTTCCCTCCACTTCCAGTAGAGACAAGCAAATCTTCGAAGTTCTCTTCGATCGGTTCTCGATTTAAGGTAGTTTTCCTATGTTATCTAGATGACAAAGGCAGTTGTTTTTTTCCAACATAAACACCAGTTAATCTGATAGTCTATACGTATCCCCTATGTTTTTTTGTCAGAAATATTATATGCTTTCATGTAGTTCAGGATTTGAGAACTGACATTCTGTATTCAAAATGATGCAGCTACAACTTCAGCAACTAATGGAAACATTAAATTCTACTGAACCTCATTACATAAGATGTGTAAAGCCAAACAATCAGCTAAAACCTGCAATATTTGAGAATGTCAACGTCATGCAGCAATTGCGTTGTGGTGTAAGTACTAGCTAGCATTTCTTCATAGTATAGCTTGTTTTCTCAAAATGTTTCTGTTTCTCTAAGTCTTTTTCAAAAGAGGAAAGCATCCGATTCCCTTTTGCAATCCAACATTTATTTAGTTTCAGGTGGTTTTAACACAAATTCTCGCTTCTTTTCTTTATTAATTTATTACTAATGGTTGTTCCTGTAGGGTGTTTTAGAGGCAATCCGAATAAGTATGGCTGGATATCCTACTCGTCGCCCTTTCTTTGAATTCGTAAATCGATTTGGACTTCTTTGCCCAGAGGCTTTGGCAGGAAGGTAAGTGATCTGTTCTAGGATAAAATGCTGCTTAAGTAGAAGATATTTGTTGTGGCCACTTCTAAATAATTTCTTGAATTTTCTGATCACACTTGAAAAAGATGTGGATTTATCATATATACAATTTATTGCGAGCAGCTATGATGAAAAGGTTGCTTGCAAAAAGATTTTGGAAAAGAAGGGGCTTCAAGGGTTCCAGGTAATCCTGAAGTTTCTTTCCTTTTGCTGGTAATAGCAGATAATATAGGTGATTATTATGAGAGTGTTTTTCTGATGTGAAACCAGCACGAATTACACATGATTCACAGTTCATGTCTATGTTACATATTAATGAAAATCATTCATCCAGTCCCATATATGTCTCAAAATAATTGAATCCCTTGGCCAGAACTGTTTATTCAATTTTCCCTGGTTTGGCTTGCAGATAGGTAAAACAAAGGTATTCTTGAGAGCTGGTCAGATGGCTGAATTGGATGCGAGAAGAGCTGAGGTGCTCAACAATGCAGCAAAAACCATCCAGGGGCGTGTACAGATGCATTATGCTCGTAAAAGGTTCATTGCGTTGCGGAAGGCTACCGTGTCGGTGCAATCACTATGGAGAGGTGATTTATTAGAAAATATAATAGCCTAACCTGGTTTAGAAATGCATTTGTTTGTCTTAGATATTAATTCCATATATACTCTTTTTTTTCGTGTTCTTCTGCATGTTAGAGAATAATATAAATCATTTTTCCTTGACGTATTTTATCTGAATTTGTAGGAAGACTGGCTTGCAAAATTTTTGATGGAATGAGGAGGGAGGCAGCTGCTATAAAAATCCAGAAGCATACACGTAGATATGCAGCCAGAACAGCCTACAGGAAACTTCATGTATCTGCGCTTGTTGTGCAAACAGGTTTGAGGGCTATGGTTGCTTGCAAGGAGTTCAGATTTAGAAAACAAACTAAAGCCGCAACCATTATTCAGGTTATCTCCCTGACAATAAATTTCTGGTTCATTAATTCTCTACTTTCTGGTGTTCCAACGGTCAAATATATCACTCTTTACTTGGATGAGCCATGCAGGCCCGGTGGAGATGTCATAAAGCTGTTTCCTACTTTAAGAGGCTAAAGAGAAGTGCGGTTGTCACACAAACAGGATGGAGGAGTAGAGTTGCTAGAAGGGAGCTAAGGTTGCTCAAAATGGTCAGTATTGGTCAATCTTTTATTTATATGGCTTTAAAAGTTTTCATTTTCATGTGTAGTTTTCAGCTTCATGTTTGCAACCTGTTGATCTAAAGGAATACCATAATTTAACGAATATAATTTCACAAACGCTTATATGAACTGTACTTTGTTAGAGAATAATATAAATCATATTATGGGGCCTCACTTACAAGCTTAAGCTTTTAGGTGAGATGGTTTCTTAACATGGTATCAGAGCCTTGTTGACCCAGCGTTCACGAGTTTGAATCTCACCACCCCCATTCTATTTGATAAAAAAACCAAGCACAAGGTGATGTGGGCCTGTGCAAGTTTCAAGCCCAAAAGGCTTTCACTTGAGGGGGGTGTTAGAGAATAATATAAATCATATTATGGGGTCTCACTTACAAGCTTAAGTTTTTAGGTGAGATGGTTCCTTAACATACTTCATTAGATAATCTTAGCATATGATTACCAGTTAAATGAAATTAAACCGAGTTCTTCAAGATTTAGAGATGGTAGTACTAATGAACAGCCAAAAGTTTCAGCACAAACATATGATTATTGATATACATCTCCAATTTTTCGCAGGCTGCAAGAGACACGGGCGCGCTAAGAGAAGCCAAGGACAAGCTCGAAAAACATGTAGAGGAACTCACATGGCGTTTACAGCTCGAAAAACGTTTAAGGGTAACATTTTCTGCAGAATGATATTTTCCAAAGAGAATGTTCTTGGTTATGTGTAAATTTACAACATAATACACAACATCCAGCAGGATAGTACGATCTTGAATCTAAATGGAAAATTAATTGACTTCAACATCCTTCAATTATTATATGATCATTTATGATGAGAAGAAATTGTTGCTGTTAGCTGTGAATTTTGATGATCATCTTCTCATGCCATGGCTTGAAATCATTGATGCAGACCGATTTGGAAGAAGCAAAAGCGCAAGAGGCAGTGAAATTCCAGAATTCATTGGAAGAAATGAAGATTAAAATAGAAGAAGCCAATGCTTTGATATTCAAGGAGAGGGAGGCTGCAAAGAATGCTATTAATAAGGCACCTCCTGTAATTAAAGAAACTCAAGTACTTGTTGAAGATTCTAAGAAAATCGATTCTCTAACAGAAGAAGTAGAAAACCTAAAGGTAAGAAGTTTTGATCTCGTATTCAAATAAATACCATTTTCCTTGTTGAATCAAGTAGTAATTTCTTTTTCAAATGAAGAAACATGTTCAGAAAATAATGCATCAGTTAGCGAAATCCCTTTCCACAATTTGGATTTAGTAGAATCAATGCATGCATGTTTATCATTCATCTAGTACTAAAACACTTATGAGTTTGCACAGGTTTTGGTTTATCGTGTAAACTAGCTACAAAATTTATTATTTCATTTAGTCAATCTTGTCACTGGTCTCATTCACTGCAGGCCACGTTAGATTCTGAGAAACAAAGAGCAGATGATACTCAAAAGAAATACAGTGAAGTACAAGAGATGAGTGAAGAAAGACGGATGAAATTGGAAGAGACAGAGAAAAAGGTTCAACAACTTCAGGAATCCATGCAAAGGTCATCAAAAATAGTTTCTCACTGCTTTATTTTGATATTGTAGAGACCGCTTGTATGCAGAAGATTATAATTCTCGTGGACAGCAGACTTTTGAGGTTCTAATTAGTATCTGTACCATGGAAAATATTAATTTGTCTTAATTTTTATTACCAGGCTAGAAGAGAAACTTGCCAATTTAGAGTCAGAGAATAAAGTTCTACGGCAACAGGCTCTGTCCATGGCACCCAACAAGTTCCTCTCAGGACGCTCCAAATCAATCATGCAGGTACTTTCTTACAGTGTCGTATATTAGATTTTGAATTTTCTTTTGCAGAACGAGTTGCTTGTTAGATCTTTTTTCATTTTCTGATATTTGGCAGAGGGTTGAAAGTCATATTCCAGTTGATGCTGCCAGAACAAGTTTGGTAAGCATTGATCACATAACAATCCATTTTCAATTTTTTAGTTCCTGTAATCTTTTTTCTTGACCCTTTTTTTTCTGTTTCTTTTCACCTGATCAAATGGATTAGGATTTTCAGAGCCCTTCAGTGAACCACAGGGATAACTCTGAAGTAGATGATAAACCACAGAAATCATTGAATGAGAAACAACAGGAGAACCAGGAGTTGCTCATTCGTTGCGTCGCGCAACACCTAGGATTTGCAGGGAATAGACCTATAGCTGCTTGTATCATATACAAGTGCCTTCTGCAATGGAGATCATATGAAGTTGAGCGAACTAGCGTGTTTGATCGGATCATCCAGACCATAGGCCATGCTATTGAGGTTTGAAATGACAAATATTAGGCATTAATGGTTTATTTATCACCATTCTTTTCCACCACAAGTAATTGTTAAGGAATCATCTTATCTAAAAATTTAAGCTGTTAGGTGAGGCTCCAAAATATGATTTATATTATTTTCTAACACACCTCTTCAAGTAAAATCTTTTTGGGCTTGAAACTTGCACACAAGTCCACTCTACCTTGTGCTTGATTTTTATCAAATAGAATGAGGGTGGTGAGATTCGAACTCGTGACCGCTGGGTCAACAAGGTTCTGATACCATGTTAAGGAACCATCTCACCTAAAAGCTTAAGCTGTTAGGTGAGGCTCCAGAATATGATTTATATTATTCTCTAACGGTCACCCTTTTTCACAAGTTATTTTAATTTGATCATCAGACCCAGGATAACAATGATGTCTTGGCCTATTGGTTATCCAATGCCTCAACACTTCTCTTACTGCTTCAACGTACATTGAAAGCAAGTGGTGCAGCAGGAATGGCTCCGCAGCGTCGGCGATCATCGTCAGCTACTTTATTTGGAAGAATGACACAGGCATGCACAATTCTGATTGAGATCACCAAGAAAATTTATTTTCTCTACTAAATTCAGGTGTCTATGTTATGTTCCTTTAGAGTTTCCGTGGAGCTCCACAAGGAATCAATCTATCCTTTGTCAGTAATGGTGGAGTGGACACTTTGCGGCAAGTTGAAGCCAAGTACCCAGCTCTGCTTTTCAAGCAGCAGCTTACAGCATATGTAGAAAAAATTTATGGAATGATTCGGGATAATCTGAAGAAAGAAATATCTCCTTTGATTGGATTATGCATCCAGGTATATTTTCTATGCAATTATGCTTCCACGAACATGTTTAAATAATTTTTTGTAAATTTCTTAGATAGTATTTGCTTGAACACAATTTACATAGGCACCAAGAACATCCAGAGCAAGCTTAGTGAAGGGGGCACGCTCAGTAGCCAACACTGCAGCCCAGCAAGCCCTGATTGCTCACTGGCAAGGGATTGTGAAGAGCCTCGGAAACTTCTTAAACACTTTGAAATCTAATCATGTAAGAGGCCTCCCTTTTCTGTGTTTGTTATCGAAGTTTCCCTACTTTCTGCATTGCTGTCAATAGTCTTCTCAACCTATTTGTGAAGGTAGAAATGACAGGAAGATGACCTCTGAGGGAACAATGGAATATAGCAGGGATCGGCTGTAATGTGTTTTTAATAGATTTTCAGAACTTCTTAACATCATGTGAAATGTAAATTAATTTTCCTATGATTCTTTTTCTAGGTACCCCCATTTTTAGTTCGTAAGGTGTTCACGCAGATATTTTCCTTCATCAATGTTCAACTATTCAACAGGTATTCAGTCTATACTTCCATTTTCGTCTGTCTTCTACTGTGGCCATAGTTTTTTTATTCATTTATGACCCTTTTTTTGGCAGCCTTTTATTAAGAAGAGAATGCTGCTCATTTAGCAATGGTGAATATGTAAAAACTGGGTTGGCCGAATTGGAACATTGGTGTTACAATGCAACAGATGAGGTATCTAGGATTCATTTCCTCACACTTTATGATCATAAACTATACGACACACTAACAAAGCGAAAATATATAAATGCAGTATGCAGGTTCAGCCTGGGATGAGCTCAAGCATATCAGACAAGCCATCGGGTTTCTGGTATCTTTTCGTTCTTTATTAATTCACCAGTTCTTCCACTAGATCATAATTACATGTTAAGATCCTTTTCTGATGTAGGTTATTCATCAAAAGCCAAAGAAAAGTTTGGATGAAATAAGCCACGACCTGTGCCCGGTGAGCGATGAATTATCATCTAAGAGTTCCTAGATATACTATATTTTTATGCTGTCATCTTCACTATTTGTCATAACCAAATTAATTTCTATGTGCAGGTTCTAAGTATCCAGCAGCTCTACCGGATCAGTACCATGTACTGGGATGACAAGTATGGCACTCATAGTGTGTCCATAGATGTAAGTTCTTGCCGATGCCATTACTCCACTAGGTTAGAGTCATCTTTGTCACATTAGAAGAACTGTTAGAAAATAATATAAATCATATTCTGCGACCTCACCTAACAGCTTATGTTATTATATGAATTGGTTCCTTAACATGGTATCAGAGCTTTGTTGATCCAGCGGTCACAAGTGCAAATCTCACCACTCTCATTCTATTTGATAAAAATCAAGCACAAGGTATTGTGGGCCTACGTGCAAGTTTCAAACCCAAAGAGTTTTCACTTGAGAGAATGTGTTAGAGAATAATATAAATCATATTCTGGGGTCTCACCTAATAGCTTAAGCTTTTAGGTGAGATGATTCATTGACAAGAACATTAGTAACCATTGCAGTATTACGTTTCAGGAAAAACTGATCCAGCTGAGTTTTCCCATGTGTAGGTTATATCGAATATGAGGGTGTTGATGACAGAAGATTCAAATAATGCAGTTAGTAGTTCTTTCCTGCTGGATGATGATTCAAGGTCAGCAAACAATATTAGCTACTCCTTTACCTTCTACATCATTGTACCTTTTTTTTCTATTATGAATTTCAACTTGCGATGCACATTTTCTGAAACCCAACTAAAAGTTTTAGCTGGAAACTTTCGTCAAGAAACCAGTGGTTTCCACTTTCATTGAAATTAGCTAAAAATCTTATTAATGGACAGAAGCTTATGAATGTTTCTCTGGCAAAAGAAGTGGCATCTCCTCTACCAACCTTGCATATAACCTGACCTTGAGGCTGTCACTGACCTATTACAAATATTTTCATGCTTGCAGCATTCCATTTTCAGTTGATGACTTATCAAAGTCCATGGAACAAATTGACATTGCTGACATTGAACCACCATCTCTGATCCGCGAGAACTCGGGCTTTAGTTTCTTGCTGCCGCGCATTGATTAAACATCATCACACTGCAGAAATGGATTGATTTCTATTCATTGGATTCTCACTACTGAAAGATGTAAACTCAACCCTCAAGCTCCTCTACTGTAGATGCTCTCCTGAGAGGTTGTTCATTTTGAGAGATTTTGCAGTACACTAGACAATTCTTTTGAAATTCTTTTCTATAGGTAGTCCATTGCAACAAAAAGGGATGCCATAGCTCCCATATCAATGTAGTGACATTTCTCTATTTTGTTGTACAACTAGCTGATATTTTTGAAGAGAGAAAAAAATAATGTTTGTGAAAGAAGATTAGGATTTGAAGAATTTGCCTCAAGTTTTCTTATAGCTTTTGTGAAATAATGCTTGTTGTGACTTTTGGAATAGCTTTTAATATCTTATAACTTTTACAACATCATCATCACTATCATCAATATTATTATCACAACTATTAATATCATCTCTATTATTATCACTATTAGTAGTAATGGTGTTATCATTGTCACTACCACTACAAGAGATGGTGAGGCATAACATGAGACGACGAAAGCTTATTTTTTAGCACCTGTAGTCGCCGTATATGCTGCTTAAAGCATGATTGTTAATTTTGTTTCGTTACGGCTGAAATGGCCGAAATGTTTTGTACTAGTTAAAAAAACAGGACAAAATAGTGTCGTTCACAATTAAATTTCAGCTCATTCCTGATTTTTCAGCCAAACGATTCTAGAACTTTTTGCCGAAAAATCAATCATATCTTTTAATCCGATCGTTAGATTCAGATGAAATTTTACAAGGAGTCTCTTAACATATTTATATATATTATGTTAAAATTTGAGAGCAAATAGAGAATGTAATGATCTTGCGAGATTATGATGACATTCTCATAATATTATACATGTTCATAATTTTATTCAGAAAAATCATTTTATTGTGTCTTTTTTAGATTAAATTGCACAATTCTAAATAATTTTATTTTTGGATATGAACTTTTTTTTTTTAATATATTTAATTATATATATATAACCCTGAAACGGCGCGTCAAAACGCTTTGAAACCTAAACATTCCATTTCAATTGAAAAAACAAAGCATCAATTAAAACAGAATTGACAATCTTGGCTTAAAGTACATGAGTCGCTCTAACGCGCTAGCACGTGCACAAAATGTGTCAGCATCTATTCTGAAAAAAATCGGTAAATTACTTAATTATCAATTACCAAACTAACAATTAACAAAATCATTAAGGATAAAAGACCTTTATATCCTTGATTCCAATGAATTAAATTTCTTGAATCCAATGATGCATGCCAAACTTTACTATGTTATTTGAAAGTTACTATACATAACCGAGGCTAAAATGTGCAGGAAAAAATTAAATTTTTTGTTCTATAACAAAGTCAAAACTAGGTTATTTGTTTTCCACATATCCATTTAAATATTTCAAAATTGTAATCTCTATTTTAATATTCAGGGCCATTGATTTTAATTATTTTAAACTAAAAACAATGAAAAATGGGATTGAAAGATGTGTGTGTGTGACGAAAAAGATGGTATAAGAAAAACAATATAAATATAATACATTGATAAGTAAAAATATCACTATTAAATAGTTTTTCACTAAATTTGCACTATATATAGCATATAATTGCAATTTAAATTTAAATTTTATATAAACTACACTAAAATAATTTGCTTTTAATTTATAAATTCTTGTTTTTTATTTATTTTGTATCGAAAATCTCAACTCGCAACTATTTTAGCTAAACTTTATTTTTAAACCTATTTTTTAAAATTAAACCTATTTTTTAAAATGGCAACTAATTTTTTTTAAGCCAAACTCAAACCCGCACCGCATCATTCTGACATCACTTTTTGAAGCCTGAAGAACTACCGAGTCCGCATCATTCTGTAATCACTACACATGAGAAGGAACATAGCTACGTCTTCAACTTCTGCGAAACCAAAACAAAATAGGGAAGGACCAATCCAAAGTTCAGAAGAAACCCAGCATATGATCCAGGAAATAAGAAAACCCTCGAGTCTGCACTATCTATGCAAGCATTAGTTAACTTCGTATTAGAGTTGTCTATTTTGTTTCGTTTCGGTCAAAACATTTTGTATCAGCTAAAAAAAAAACACAAAACAACATTGTTTTTATCTCGATTTAAATTCCGGTTCATTCCAAATTTTTCGGCTAAATATCGGCCGAAACATTCCAGTTTCATTCAGTTTCGGCCAAAAAGTATTTTTTTTAAATAATAAATAATTTTACAATATCAATCATATCTCTTAATCCAACCGTTAAATTGAGATAAAATTTTACAAAAAATCTCTTCACAGATTTATATATATTATATTAAAATTTCAAAGCAATCAGAAAATATAATAATCTTACGAGATTAATGATAATATTGTCGTAATATTATACACGTTCATAATTTTGTTCAGAAAAATCATTTTATTGTTTCTTTTTTTATATTAAATTGCACAATTTCAAATAATTTTATTTTTGGATTTGAACTATTTTTTTAAATTAATATATTTAATTATATATATACATAAATAGTACAACCTCGAAACGGCACGTCGTCACGCTCTGAAACTAAAACATTTAATTCTAATTCAAAAACAAAACATCAACCAAAATAAAACAGAATTGACAACCTTGCTACATAAAGCTGATAAATAAACAAAATTGTATCTAGGCATCACATACACCATATTTACAAACTAAAACATACATAAATTAATATATTTAATTATATATATACATAAACAGTACAACCTCGAAATGGCACGTCAAAATGCTCCAAAACTAAAATATTCCATTCTAATTCAAAAAACAAAACATCAACCAAAACGAAACGGAATTAACAACCTCGCTACATACAGCTGCTAAATAGACAAAACTGTATCTAGGCATCACATACACCATATTTACAAACTAGTTTGTCGAAGAAGTACCTAATCATGCAACGCTCTTTCCACGGAGGCACAAGGAAGAATGAGGCCAATCTGGCCGAAAGTAAGGTGCCACTCTGCTGAAATCCCATGAAATGGAAGAGCCACGACCATTATAAAGAACAACCTCAACCTTTTGGTTCACGAGGTGAACGATAAATATGTCTGGACCAGATCTGATGCAGACGGACTTGGAGTTTCGGTGAAGAAACGACAATATCTGAGTTTCTTTATCACGTGTGCAAAATTTTGTCATGGACGTGGGATTCTTCCTCCACATTGTTTTGAAGTTCAATCTATATCTCAATTTCCAGCCTTTGTTTGGATATCCACCATCTGAGGGAGAGGTTGCATGGCCAGCTTCTTCCTTTTCAAGAACCCATATCTCTAACCCTGCCTTACAGCTCCAGCCATACTGCAACCGCCCGTCAAATGACTCCCCCAAAACACGCTCCTCAAAATCAATTGAGCCTGGTAGTTTAATCGAAGATAAGTGCCTCTCGCCACTCTGAGGATCATAGACTGCTAAATTTCTCTGTGCTGCATACCAGTGAACAACACCTTTCACCACAGTGGCCACTGACCAAGGGCATAGTGACAAAGTTGGAGCACAGCTCAATGTGGAAAAATTCCACGTACTGGTCTTGGAATTGAAAGTCTCAATGGGGACAGTTTTCATTTCTTCATTAGCACTGAAATCACATTTTGCACGAATGACCTTGTAGCACATATCGACACTAGGATGGTCCTCGGCAAGGAATGCCATGCACAAGTCTTCAAAGTATACTCGAGGCTTAGGAATTTTGTAGTGCTGTTTGGTGATGGGATTCCAAACAAAATATCTCTTCGGGTGGCGACCGCAAAGAAGAAGGCCATTGGAAGAGTCAATGAAGTAGCCAAACTGGTTGAGGATCTTAGAAAACTTCAAGTCATCACCCTCTTTACAAGTTGACAATAAAGGCATAGCAGGTTCAGTTCGTGGCCGGCGTACACCATTTTGACCTCTCCCAAGGTACAGATTATTGCACACAAAGAAGCCCAACATGCGAAAAGCCAGTGGCCATCGTTTCAGATAATGCTGACAAAAAACAGGGCTGCAGATAAAATGAAGCCACCTCTTCGATACTATGATTAATTTGAAAACAGTTTCTGGTGGCACCCGAAGGAGGATCTCGCATAGGATGTCATCAGAGCTCAAAGCAGCATTGGCATCATAAATACCACTCCTCGTCTTCTTTTTCTTCTTCATATGATCAGAAGAAGAAGAATATCCTGCTAAAAGGGCATGTAAAAACTACATCATCGAATGAGCTTATTCAATCACTCAATCAAGGAGAAAGCTAACAAGAACCTCATTTATGAATTAATGCTAATAAATAGCTATTAAACACATTTTTTTTAAGAAAGAAAACAACTTTGAAGGACTTTACCCTTTTGGCCGAACTTCAATTCTAGCTGCTGAAACTACTGTACATTTAAAGCAAAATGAGTAAATGATCCAAGCACAAAACTCTAAAAAAATAAAGAAACCCTCAAAAACAAAATGGGTTTCAAAGAGGATTCATGATCAACAAATATATCATTGATGCAGACTAAAACTTCATAGAAAAATCAAATTAAATCAGACTTACCTTAAAAGGATAAAAAAAAGTTATGCGAAAATAAAACTGCAGAAACCTGCTCAAAACAGAAATCACATAACCCAATAAGCTAAAATATTATTAATAAAAAAAGTAAGAATCAATAAATAAAGAGCCCATTTAAGCCATCAATCTCATCTTTTAAAAAAATAAAAAATAAAAAAAATACAATGTCTGGTAGCTGAGAAAATGTAGTGAAAAAACGAATCTTTATCATTAATCAGAAAATAAAAAAAAATAAAAAAGTGACCGGGCCATTTACACAGAACACACAAGTGCATGCAAATGGTAGAGAGAAAGACGAACCAGTAGCAGTGATGCATGCGGTGAAGGAGAATAATTAGAGAGAGAGGGAGGGAATTGAGAAGGGTGTGGCAGAAGCCACCATTTTCGTTTTTAAAGGAACTGTTTTCAAAGAATGAGAAAAACGACCAGTCGTTTGTAGTTATAAACCTGGGCACGAGGACGGATCGTCTCCTACTTTGGTTTTCCTCCTTTTGTTTCCAAGGACAAAGTTTTTTTTAACTATAATATCAAAAAATATATAATAAAAATTCGTTTTTTTATTTTTTAAAAATTATTTTTAACATCATAAAATAATATAAAAATATCAAAATTTTTAATTTAAAATGAAAAATAAAAATAAAAGGGAGAAAGAATTGAAATAATAGAAATGGACAGATAAAAATAGGAGTGGGGAGCTATTGGGCTAAGCTCGAACCTACTCAGTACCATGGGCTGAGCTATTCTTTGAATCTACGAGATCCTGCGAGCCCATCATTCTCTGCACCTTTAACGACAAGTCGTTCTGGGTTTCTTATTCAAAGCATCGGTTGTTTGATCTGCAGAAGGCATCTCACAGTCCCTTGTGTGTGTGAGAGAGAGGGGGAGTCGACTGTAGTTTAGAATCAAGAAAAAACAAATCTTTAAGAGAAGTTGCCAAGATTGGATTTTTGTTTGTGTATGATGATGGGGTTCAAGGCTTACAGTTTGTTCAGTTTTAAAATGTTTATATTTCTGTTGTTGTTTGTTGATAATGCAACTGCATACAGTTCTCATTCTTCTTCAGCTGACACCACTAAGCATACTAACAACTGGGCTGTCTTGGTTTGCACTTCTCGTTTCTGGTAATTAAGTTTCGGCTTCATTTCTTTTCGAAGTTTTAATCCTTTTGATTTATTTGTGTTGTTGTTGGAATAGTTTAATCATACCCATGTTAGAATTTAGGTTGTTTTTAGTCTAGGTAACATGTTTGTGTGTTAATTCACCCATGCTAAAATTTATAGGTTCTAAGTACTAGGAATTACTAACTTAGTTATGTTGTGATACCATGTTAGAATTTTGAATTTTTTTATGTAAAACGATTGCATTTTTATGTGTTATATATGTGTCAATGACTGGTTTTGAGCTTGTAATCTAATTAGGTATATATTGATAAAGAAAATGATAGAGAACTGAGTCATGTATATAAAAAGTGAGAGTTAGTTAAATTTTTTCTTTTCCAATGGTTTTTGATTTTTCATAGTTTGGACGTATCAGTGGAATTGATTATCTTTTATCCTTCCTTCTTTCAGGTTTAATTATCGGCACATGGCTAACACTTTGTCATTGTATAGGTGAGCATTCCAGTTTGTTGAATTTGTTGCTTTGATCACCTCATCATTTCTTTTTCTTGTTGTTTAGCCTTTTTCTGTACTGTCTTAGTTTCTGTGTGTTTCCAGGACAGTTAAGCGATTAGGTATACCTGATGAGAGGATAATACTGATGTTGGCAGATGATATGGCTTGTAATGCGAGGAACAAGTACCCTGCACAAGTCTTCAACAATGAAAACCATAGACTTAACTTATATGGAGACAATGTGGAGGTCAGTTTCTGGTTTCTGTTTAGCTCTCCTACCCTTTTGAAAAGCATATTTACTCCTTATCAATGTTTTCGGGTCAACAAGTTGTGAAGACAACTTATGAATAATGGAACTCATTCAATAAGGGGCTGTTTCTTTAGAGTTTTAAGGAAAAGTAGCTGCACTTGACCATTATTATTCATAGGTTGCACATTATTGGTTGAACTCTGATGAATGTATTTTAGAGTCTGCTTTCACTTCATGAACTTTCCACTACCTCTACTGTATTTAGAAGATAAAATGATCTGCAACTTTCATAGGTCTATTACAGTCCTTTTCAGTCAGCAATCTTTTGCTATAAACCCAGACTTCAAATTAGTGTGAAGTTGTACTCATTAAGTGTTCAGAAATTTGATCAGTTCATGTACTTGAAAAGCATTACATCTTGTAAGGTCAAGGTTTGTAATTTATGAAGTGCTCAACTTCATCAATTTATGGCTTTCAACTTGCCATTAATTTGTAGATCTAAAGACTTGATTGACACGCCAAATGAGTTGTTCATATATTCATCTTGTTGTGTGCAATCAAAGAACCATCTCAACCCAAAAACTTAAGTTATTACGTGAAGCCTGAAGATAAGATATATATTACTCTCTAACATACTTCTTCAAGTAAAAGCCCTTTGGACTTGAAACTTGTACATTTTTACCACTTTCTTGAGCTTAATTGTATGAAATAGAATGAGAGTGATAAGATTTAAACTTGTGACTGTTTGATCATCAAGACTTTGATATCATGTCAAAGAACCATCTCAACCCAACAATTTAAGCTATTAGACGAAGTCCCAAGATATGATTTATATTATTTTTTATCATGGTTGAATATATCATTGACATGCAAATATATCTCTTGTTGTGATGATATTCTTTGTATTCCCATTGTATTCAATATTGTAAAAGAACACATTTTTAAATAGAAAGGGATTTTGGAGTATATGCTTTCCTGATCAGACATGATTATATTGGGCTGCTAACACTCAGGTGGACTATCGAGGTTATGAAGTAACAGTTGAGAATTTTTTACGTGTTTTGACTGGTCGCCATGAAACTGCTGTTCCAAGATCAAAGCGACTCTTAAGTGATGAAGGAAGCCACATTCTTCTGTACATGACAGGGCATGGAGGAGATGAATTCTTAAAATTCCAGGACTCCGAAGAGCTCCAGAGTCATGATTTAGCTGATGCTGTGAAGCAAATGAAGGAGAAACGTAGGTTAGGCTAGTTGCTTTGTTCTAACTCTTAACTTTGAAGAATGCTTGAAATCTTAGTCATCAAATCATAGTGAAATACTTTGTGGGTGCTTGAATAACATCTGGTTCTGACACTTTTGTTGAGCTATTAGATAATCAGACTGTTCAGGATGAAAATTTCACACTTTTAAATGAAGTTTCTCAGAAAAGATAAATTATCTGATAATATACAATATTTTTAAAATTAGATCATTATTTGCTACTTCCTTTACTTTTACTGTTGTGATCCCTAAAGAACCATGGGCTCATAATTGTGGTTAATGTGACAAACCTAGATTCAAGGAATTGCTGATAATGGTGGACACTTGCCAAGCTGCCACTCTATTCAATCAGGTATTTTATCTGCTTTTGATTGGAATCTTATGAATATTGTGTCAAGGCTTACCTTTATTTTGTTGCTATTCATAGTAAATTGATGTAATGTCATTTAGAAAATTTTGTTAACAATGAATTATGAACATATAAGTCCAAAATTTTGGTGTCAATTTATGTAGATTAGTTGCTGCTAGTGAGAATGAGATTCTTTAGCATAATTTTCATAACTTTGTTGTCATGTTTATCAATAAAGTTGGGTCAAGCGATGAATGATATGAAGATTAATAGTAGTCCCTATCTTTGATGTATTGAATGGTTATGCAGATAATGGAAAAAAAGTGACAAGTTATTACATGCCTGAATTGTATATTGATTTGAGCACCAATTAATTTCATGAAGTTGAATTTATAGAAATATCCAAAATCTTTTTACAGTTAAAAGAAGAATATGTTCCTTTCGTGAATGTTATAGTTTGACAAGAAATCATGTTTTGTTCATGCAATCAAATTTCCAATTTCAATGCATTGGTAAATTTGTCAAATGAAGAGCAAAAAAAGGAGCAAATTACACATTCATGGATTGTCTCTCAAGCACAATATTTGCTTGTCCCAGGAAATATTTAATCAGTGGATTCATAACCTTGTTATCGTTCATGCCTATCACCAATGGATGGAGGAAAATATATAAGCTAATTGATAATGATACTGATGCAAGGACATTTTCTCCCCTTTTCAGCTCCATTCACCTGGTGTTTTGGCCATTGGGAGTAGCATGAAAGGAGAGAACTCATACTCACATCACTTGGACTCTGATGTAAGTGGGACTGCCTTAACTGTTTTTCACTCTCTTCAGTTGTATATATTTGGTGCCATGTTATTAAAGTTCATTCTTTTCCAACTTTAACGCACAAAACGCTGTAATGTCTTGTTGTCATGTATCACAGGTTGGTGTTTCTGTTGTGGATCGTTTTACATTCTATACACTTGCCTTTTTTGAGAGGCTAAATATGTATGCCAACGCTTCATTGAGCAGGTACGCTTGTAATAGGACTTCACACCATTAAAATGAATAGCTCGTAGCATGTTTCCTTTATGTTTTATGGTGTCATCACAACCTTTATATTCATATCAATTTAAAATACCTGGCTGCCGCCCCCCTCCTCACAACCAGTACCTGCTAGATCTCATGGGTTTGTCTATTCATGTTTTATTTACCATCGGTTTTGGCAATTCTTAATTCACAAGTCATAACTGGTCAAAGATAACTGAACTGGTCCATGTTATTAGATGTAATCATAAAATGGATGGTTTAGCTCAATTGTAAAGGGAAAAGAGCCTAAAGTGGCCAAAATTTGTCAATCAATATCTAATTTGGCCATGAACTGTGGACTGTTTTTGGTTCTTTTGCAGTCTTTTTACTTCATATGATCCAAATACAATGATGTCAACTGCATATTACCGAACAGATTTATACCAACGACGTTTGGATGAGGTATTGAAGTTCTAGATGTCATTTTTTTCTTATTTTGTCGTTCTGATGTTTTGGTATCACTTGCTTGTACCAATGCAAGTAATTGATTTTCACCATCATCCTCCAATAGGTGGTAGTAACTGGCTCTCCCTGGATATAGCTGTCTAGCCTATGGTTTTCTACTATTGCATGTTTGGGTTGTACTTTTGGATGTTCTATATCTTTCTATTTATTAATGTTTCCCAACGATTCAAATGTGCATTTTATTTTCAATTCCAATTTTTAAGAAAAAAATGTCCATTTATAAGAAAAACTCCAAGGTTGTACTGAATCTGGTTGTCTTCTCCATAAGAAGAAACAAAGCATCTTCTACCCAAACCAAAGACCTTGGAATTCTGCTTCATGAACTCTTTATATATTTGTATGGTCCTCTAGAAGAATGATAATTACATTTACAGCTTAGCCTTGTAAATTCACCTTGTATTCTGTTGCATAGTAATCCTTTTTGCAAGACTGAAGCTATTACCATTAATTTTCTTTCAATGCTTTTACCTGAATGTTATGTGCAGGTTGGGGTAAGTTCTAGCTGACTGTTTCATTCTCTCTTCTGTCTCTCTGATAGGTACCCGTAACGAACTTTTTCGGCTCAGTAATGGAAACAATACATACAGATTCTGCATATAGAGCCGCCCCTAGGAAAATGTCCAACAGGGCTGGAATCAGTATGGCTGTTGAAAAATCAGCTCAACATGATGATAGAAGAACTTTGATAGACTCGTCCGTTCAGGACCCAACTAGCCATATAAAGACAAAGGTAAATTACAACTGCTTCCGGGTTAATTTTGAGAAAACTTATTCTCCAGTGATGGATGCAATCACTTTCAGATTTTTAATTGGTTTGGAGGTCTCAAAAACGTTAGATATGCGTTTAATGGATGAAGTTGCAACATATCTATATGGATCATTAGATAAAAACATGCATATGAAAATCCTTGAAGGATTTACAATGCCTAAAGCCTTTTGTAATAAACCCAAAAGTGTTTATTCTATTAAACTACAAAAATCTTTATATGGGTTAAAGCAATCTAGTCGGATATGGTATAATCATTTGAATGAATCTCTCTTAAAAAGGGGGTTTGAGAATGATTCTATATAGTTTGTTATAGAGACAATTTCTATCACTCACCATTTACTGATTTCCCATGAACAATTAAAAGTCTATGGCACACTTGCTGCAGGATCAAAATTGCCCCTTTACGCGGACAATGAACACATTTTTTGAAAAGGTGGAAAGAATTGAACATCCTGACTCCTTGGTGAATTACGGATTGATATTGATGCTTCCTCTTTTGATGGTTTCTGTGTGGCTGTCGTCGTGAAGGGCTGGAGTTCTGCGCTCTGTTGATCATCTCCATCCAGGCATTTTCTTCTGCCTCTCAAAATTTCTTACTTCCCCATGCTTGATCAATTATCATGTTTTTTTGTTGGAATTTTGATCCCACATGTAGTGGAGTGCTCCTTTGACTTGATCGATGACTCTACCTTTCTTTGTAACTGAATCTTTGGGAAGGGGCAACAGTTGGCCATTGTATAGTTCGACATTGGATTAAAGAACGTTGCGGGATTTTCCGAGAAATACAGGACATTCAGTGCCTTGTTTAGACATCATCTTTTGACTTATTTTCAGTTTTTACTGTTGTAAAACCATGTATACACAGTTTTATACAATGAACGTTGCCCATGCGAAGTTTGAGTTTTGCTCCTTGTTAAACTACACTGGCTTAAACACAGGTGGTTTCAGCATAGTTATCTGTTTCGCCTAAAATGGCCGAAACGTTTTGTACCAGTTTAAAAAACAAGATAAAACAATATCATTTTTATCTCGGTTTAAATTCCTGCTCGTTTTGGATTTTTTGGGCAGATATTGGCCGAAATGTTTAGGTTTCATTCTGCCCGTTCTGTTCCGGCCAAATAGTGTTTTTTTAAAAAATAAATAATTTTACAATATCAATCATATCTCTTAATCCGACCTTTAGATTGAGATGAAATTTTACGAAGAGTCTCTTGATATATTTATATATATTATGTTAAAATTTCAGAACAATTAGATAATATAATGACTTTGTGTGATTGATGATGATATTTTTGTAAATATTATACATGTTTATAATTTTATTCAGAAAATTTATTTTATTATCTTTATTTAGATTAAATTACACAATTCTAAATAATTTTAATTTTGGATTTGAACTATTTTTTTTTTGAATCAATATATTTAATTATATATATATATAGCATAACCTCAAAACGATGTACCAAAACGCTATGAAACTGAAACATTCTATTTCATTTGAAAAAACAAAACATCAACCGAGATGGTATTAAGAACCTTGGGTTGAGTGCTTAAGCCCTCTGGCTATTGTCGTTGGCTCTAAGTCTTATGGAGTATTTGACATTGTGTTTCAAAAATAATTTTGAATTTTTTTTAAAAAATAATTTTGAATTTTTTTAAAAAAATAATTTTAAAAAAATAATAAAAATATTATTTTAATATATTATAAAATATATTAAAATATTTTAAAAAACTGGATCCACGCTTTTCCTCCATGGTTGGAACTGTTGGGGTGACTTGCCTATCACCCGTTTGTCGATTAGGTGTGCCTGTTTTAAAAGCATTGGAAAAGTAATTTTTTTTAAAAAATAAATTTATTACAGCAAATTCTGATATGAATTTTTAGTTTAATATTAATAAAATTAATTGAAAATGAAAATCCAAAAAGGAATACTTTCTAGTTTGTGAGGATGTTTGGGAGAGCTGTTGCTGTAGTTTTTTAAAGTGCTTTTCATGTTGAAATATATCAAAATGATATTTTTTTTATTTTTTAAAAATTATTTTTGACATCAGCACATCAAAATGATCTAAAAACACCAAATCATATTCATTTAAAAAAAATAAACAAAAAAAAAATTACAAACCAGAATTTCAAACGCCATCCAAACAGGCTCACAAGTATATCGCCGTTCTCATGAAAAAATAAAAGTGTACAAAAGATTAATACAAATAAACTAATAAAAAGTTAGTATGTTTAAAATTGTAATTGACAGTGTTTTTTAAAAAAAAGTTTATTTTTAAATAATATTTTTTATTTTTAATATTAATACATAAAAAAATAAAATAAAAATAATTAAACAATTTTTTATAAAAAAAGAAAGGACTGAAATTTAAAGTAAAAAAATTTAAATTTTTTTTATTTTAAATTAAAAAATAATATTTTTATTGATTTTCAAAAATGTTTTTGAAATTTATAATAAAAAATAAAATTTTAAAAAAATTATTTTTATTTTTTATTTTAAATTATTATAAAAACAACCAAAAAAATATACTCGCGAACAGAAACGAAAGGAACAGATAAGCAAACGGTGTCTACATCAGGAAGGCCCACCGATGGCTGCACTATCATTATTGTTTCTTTCAAAAAACAATTTACAAGAGGATGATTAAAAAGAGCAAAAACCCCATCTAAAGTAAAGAAACGAGCCAGAAATCAGAGCAAACAGATCATGATGCGATACAAAGAGGTAATCTCTCTCTCTCTACAAATCTGCATTCATATATAAATGGGTTTCATTCTTCTTATGCAAAGATTGGATTTTTGGTCTTTTCAATGTCAAGATCTTATTTTTTTGGTACATTTTTTCATTTCCCCACTTTTTGTTTGCAGGAAAAAGAAGCAAAGAAGGAAGCTTTCAGGAAGTATCTTGAGAGTGGTGGAGTTCTTGATGCTCTCACCAAAGGTTTCTACTTCATTTTTTTTTCTTCCCCAGTTTTTAACTTTTACTGTGAATTTTCTTATTTGTCCATGATTTTTTTTTGTGTGTGTGTAGTCTTGGTTTCATTGTATGAGCAAAATGACAAACCTTCATCTGCCCTTGAGTAAGTTTTGATTTCTCTGTATTTGTGAAATGTACGTAGCAAACTCTAATAAATAGATAGACTTGCACAGTAAAAAAATGTTTTGTTTCTTTTCTTTTTATTTTTGATACGATTTATTTTCTTGTAAAAATGCACCACCACCCAATAAATTTTTATATAAGTAACTAAATTTAAATTTGGTTTGATAGATTCATTCAGCAAAAATTAGGTGGCCCAAGCATGTCTGAATATGAAAAGCTACAAGCTGAAATGTCAGAGTTGCAAAATAAGTATGCTGATCTGTTGGGGGCCCATCAAGAAACTTGCAAAGAGGTGAGGCTTTTATGCTATATTCATGCATTGTGAATTTGTGGTCTTCAATTTGAGAAATTATAGTATTTTTCCATTTTAAGTTAATAAACCCTGATTTGTGGATTTGAAGTTAAATGCTAAGTAATAATGAGATAGGTTTGACATGCTTCAAAGACAATGGACACTGTGGACTTAACAGCTGAATGCTGTTGTGTTTGATCCTGGTTTGTGATGCTCAAGCAGAAGTATTGCTAGAGAACAGTTTGCCGATCGGCTGTGGCATTGGCTTTGGAATATCTCTCTCAAAATGTGTATCCATATATATCATATGCTGATGAGAAATCTAAACTCTCAAATGATAGGGAAATGGCAATTTGAGCATACATATGTGTAGGATTTGATAGACACACAGATAGAGAGACATACATGATTGCCGAATTCGGACAGCTAGGTGGCAGTAGATGGATCTACATGCATATGAATCTTCCATGACAAAATGCTGTGCCAGTCATATTATTACTCTATTTAAAACCAGAAATCAGGTGACCAGGTGAAGAGAATGAGCTGAGAATGCAATAATTTAGGTTTGTCTGCTTAAAAATTTAAGTTTCTTACCCACCACTTTCATCCAATCTGATTGCAACCAATGAATACTTAATTGAAAGTCGTCATGTTAATAAAATCTTAACCAGCTATTTTTTCCAGGCAAGTAACTTCATGTTTTCAATAAGTTTCCACATTGTTACAAGCTCCCCATCTGATCCTTGTTCGTTGTTTTGATGATTCGATGCAGTTGGAGGAACTCAAGAACTCCCATAATGTTGCATCTACTACAGAGACCATGAACAGGGAGGCACCGAAGGACGAGCCTTGAATATCCTGAGGAAAACTTGGAGCACCACCATGCCAAATAAACATTTATTCGGACAATATCAAGTGATTATGAGAAACCATTGTTCAATGTTCCTACCTTGTTGTATCCTTGGAATGTAGTGTATAGCGGGATTTTTTGGCGTATATTATGTTGTTATTTTTTTTGAAAATATTTCCTAGTTCTCTTTCAATATAAACTAAGTCAGATCCTAAGTACTCTCACTTGTGTCATCACAAGTGTTTTTGCCGATGGCTGTAATCCAAGAGGAAAGATAAGGTAGAGGATGTTATGACTTTGGTGGATCCATTCCAGGTAATAAAACCAGTTTATTTATGGCAAGTTTTAGGCCAAATATAGCCCTGAGAACTCACATAACAGCTAGCAAGGTGAGCTAGGTGAGCTATGCTTCTGCCTCCTGCGACTAGAAGCAAGGTTGTCAATATTGTTTTGGTTCGGTTGATGTGTTGTTTTTTTAATTGAAATAAAATGTTTTGGTTTTGGAATGTTGTTTTGGTTCGGTTAATGTTTTGTTTTTTTAATTGAAATAAAATGTTTTGGTTTTGGAATGTTTTGGCATGCTGTTTCGGGATTTTATTGTTTATCTGTGTGTGTGTGATTAAATATATTAATTCATAAGAAATATGAATTAATATATTTAATCACATAAGAAAATTATTTAGAATTGTGCAATTTAATCTAAAAAAACATAAGAAAATGATTTTTTTGAACAGAATTTTCTGATTGCTTTGAATTTTTAACATAATATATATAAATATGTCAAGAAACTTCTTGTAAAATTTCATCTCAATTTATTAGTCAGATTAAGAGATATGATTGATATTATAAAATTATTTATTATTTAAAAAAAATACTATTTGACAGAAATAGAATAGATCAAATGAAATTGAAATGTTTTAGTCGGTATTTGATTGAAAAATCAGGAATAGACTGAACTTTAAATCGAGATAAAAATTATATTATTTTATATTATTTTTTAATCAGTATAAAATATTTTAGCTGAAACTAAAAGAGGTAAAAAGATTCTCCATGATGATTAAGATAATGTAATCAGGGATTGTTGGTGGACCCTTCAGACCTCATCATGCTGTGTCAAAAATAGTTCCCACTTCTGAGAAAGGCATGTTCTTTCCTTTTGAGCACAGGTCTCCTCGAAAGGTTTGCGCCATGGGTCATGCCAATGGTGAGAAAAATAAGTTAATTCAGATTAGTTTTTTTAATATAAAAAAAACATAAGGTGTAGTTAATGTTTTACTAGCAAGAAAATAAATAATTTAAATTGTGTATTAATCGATCCAATATAATATAGTTAATTTGAATCATCAATAAAAATATAGTTTAATTTAAAAAATATTCAAGAATATTTTTTTAAAATATATTGATATGAAAATATATTAAATTGGATCAGATCAACCATGATTAACTTTTTGAGTTCACATCTTGAGTCATGAGATCATAATAATTGCATAAAGTATAAATTAAATTGTATCATGAAACTTAATCATTGTTCAATCTAATATTTAATAGTGAAATTAAAAAAATAAAATAAAATAAAGGACTGAAAAAGATCTAGATCAATTCGAGTTAATCTATCGAATTCACAAATCAGGTTATAAGATAAGAATAACCTCATAGAAATTAAATCTAAATAAATTATGACATAAACCCTGGTAAGAGTGACATTCTAGAAACAATTAATAAAACAAGGACAAGTGATATAAAAAAAATCAAGTAATGAAAGCTAAAAAAACAAACGAACTAAATAAGTACGAGCCTTAAGATTGAATTATAATATAATTATAGAGTTAACTCAAGGATGGATTGAGTCAATGACATAATAACAACAACAATAATAATAATATAAGGTAAAGTGGGGTGAAATTGAAAGAATAAAAGAAGTTATGGAATAAGTAATAATAAAAAAAGGAATAGTGAGGACAAAATGAAGAATATAAAAATATTAAGGTCAATTCATGAAAATGTGCAATTAAAGGTCTAGGTTATGAAAATCAGGGGAAATGATTAATTGGTTAAAAACCATGGAATTGAACCATGATAGATTATTGAATATGGGTTTGAAAGTCAAATGAAAGACTAGGTAGTCATGTCCAACCATATATAGAGGGGAAAAACTGAGATAACTTTTTAGTAATATTCATTTTCTAGCTTTTGAAATTATAATACCATCTTCAACTTTGAAAGGTTTATGATGTCTTTTTTTTTTAATAATAATCACAATTCATAATTAATGGGTTAAAGATATATAATCATCCTAACTTTTTAATATACAGAATCATTACCATCAAAGAATGGTGATCTAGTTATGGATGAACTTATATTTTAGAGATTATAGCTAGTGGTTGTTATTTTATTCAAAGTCTAAACAAACTGTTATAAATAAGAACTAAGTTTTGATACCGATTAATCTTCTAGGATTAAGACGACTATAACACCTAAAGGGGTGAATAAGGTGTTTCACTAATCCTAATAAATAGCACAATTTAATTTAATTAAACAAAATAAACATAATAACTAATAATATAATTAAAGTGCTAAAAATAAATAGATAAGAAAGAGAATTTGCTAATGTGATTTAGCAAGCCTAAATCAACCATAGTTGTCAATTCCATTCCGTTTCGTTAAAAAACCCGAGATGAAATGGCGTCGTTTTCGTCTCGGTTTTAATTCCGACCCGTTCCGGAAATTCCGGCTAGAACGTCTCGGTACCGTTCCAGGTGTGCTGTTCTGGCCTTAAAATCCTCTTCTTTTTTTTAACTTTTGATTTTTTTTTCTAATTTTGAGATTATATTTGTTTGACTTTGTGTTTATATTGTATAATTTAAAGTTAATTTATCTTGAATTTTAATTATGCTTGTTAAATTAATATTTTAATTTTATATATATATATAATTAATTATATATGAACAGTACAACCCTGAAACGGCACGCTGAAACGCTCTGAAACCAGAATGTTCCGTTCCAATAGAAAAACCGGAACGGTATTGACAACTATGACATCAACACCCCAAATACCTAATAAGTCTTGCATATGATATTTTTTATGAGTTCAAGTTCAATAATATAGATATCACTTAACAAATTCACGCCAAAATTTAGTTTTTAACTAACTTTTAAAGGTTTTCAAGAGTAATTTTGTTATCACCATTAACTCTCTCAATAAAGTAAGTTTTACAATTCAATATTTTAATATTTCTATATATCACAAGATAATACTAAAATTATTTAAAGGTGTTTAAGTGTCGTGAATATAAGATTAAATATTCTTGTACTGTATAATAGAAGTTTAATAACACCTATTAGAGTTAATCAATGATTGATTATTTTGATGTATTTTTGCACTTAGAATAACTTGTATATTATATAGGTTTAGATTTTCTTCTTAGTTGCACAACTAGGCAAAATATGTGTGTGTGTGTGTGTGTTTCTAACAAAAAATAGTTGTTTATAGTCATAACAGTCCCAATGATAACTGAAACAATCGATTAGTTTAGATTGATCAAGCTAATTGGTCGACTAATTCCTGTAGAATATTTAGGTGTTTATCATAAATGAACAAGTGATCGGTCGATTTATTTGGTCAAGCTAAACGGTCGATTAGTTCAAGTAAAATTACAAATTAACCAATTTTAACCTAGGTGATTTTTTTATAACCCTTATATCGATCATTTTAAATGTGCATAGTAAAATATATGCATTCATTTTAATTTTGTGCTATCAAGATAAAATATAAGATTCATATAAAACACTAAAATAAATACTTATATTATAAGTCTTCACCATGCTTCTTTTTGGAGTTGTTCTTGATTTTTTATGAAATTTTTCATGTCGGTTGATATAGTATTTGTATCAACATATTTTAAATTTATTTTCATCCAAACATATTATTAGTCCAATTTTTATATTATTATTATCATTAAAATACATTTAGAAAAATATACATGTATGGCTTAAATGTCAACAAAATTGTCAAATCTATGATAAAGACAATGGGACTTAAATAAAAACATATAAATCAAATTATAACAAATCATGTATCTTGATTTCTAATAAATCACTAAAAATAATAATTATATATTATTAGAATAAATAGTGTTTTGAGTTTTGTAAGGTGTTAGAACAATAAAAAAATATATATTTTATTTTTTGTTAATAATAATAATAATTTTTAATTTTTTTTACCTTTTTTACAAATGTAATTGGTTAATTTATTCCTCCAGGCTCAGTTCTTTTTATCGGCTACATGAGAGATATTTTTTTATTTGATATTTTAAGATTAATTTACATGTTAATTAAAATTAAAATTTATTTTTAAATAATCTTAATTATACATTTTTGCTATAACTATCGTACTTAATTGAATAAAAAATACAAGAATAAATAAAAGAGAATTAAATAAATAATCTTTAAATAATAATTTTTTAATATGCGGAAATATAATTTTTTTTTCTATTTACATATATAATTCAACTATCAAATAATTATTAATAATCACGGCTTAAAGATTAAAAGTCTTTTAATCAAATAATCTAAAATATTCAAATTTACATTAAAAGAGTTAATATAGTATAATTGGTTTATCTAGATATGCTAAGAAAAAAAGATATGCATCATCATTAAATCCATGCCAATCAAGTAAGAGATCCAACGGGTATAAATCACCCCCCCCTCCCAAAAATAAAAATAAAAAATAAAATCAAGAAATCTGAAAATTCCTTTTTCTCTCTCCTTAAATAAAAACCCTAAAAAACTCTCGAATCCAAATAAAAAAATCAATTCCTTCAAAAATCTTTTTTTTTTCTTAAAAAATTATCTCTCTCTCTAAAAGAAGGGAAAAAAAATGGAACCCAACGACCCACGCCAACAGCAGCAACACCACTTCACCTCTTACTTCTCCTCCACCCCCACCCCCACCCCCACCAACAACCCATCACCCACCAATGGCCTCCTGCCACCTCATCACTCCACAGACTCAACCACCCCTACCGGGCCACACTTGCTCTACCCTCATTCAATGGGACCCTCAACCACGGCTACAGTGACAGGAGGAGGAGCACCAGTGGAGGCAACATCAGCGAAGAGAAAGAGAGGGAGGCCCAGAAAGTATGGGACTCCTGAGCTGGCTTTGGCTGCCAAAAAAACGGCTACATCAGCTTCTGTTGCTGCGTCCAGAGAAAGGAAGGAACAACACCAAGCTGGTTCTTCTTCTACTACCTCCTCCTTTTCAGGCTCTTCCAAGAAATCTCAACTTGACTCCCTTGGTAAAGGATTTTTAACCCTTTTGTAGTTGGTTTGTGAATTTGTTGAATTTTGAAATGTGGTTTAATTCCTTGAAGGGTTATAAATTCTTGAATTTGTTAGCTGTTTTTTCTGGTGTTATTCGTTGTGAAATGATGTTATTTTCTTGAAAGGTTTGCCCTTTGAAGGTGTAAATATCAAATTTTCTAATTAGTTGATGTTTTGCATGTTGTATGGCACTTGCATGTAATTGTCTAGTGTGTATGTGTATTTGTTTAACATTTTACTGTGACAAGATGTGCAATTTTTCATTTATATGGTTTTTGATTTTCTGGTGGCTTTGTATGTGAAATGTTGTTTGGTCTTTGGCGGTGAAAATGTGTTTTTTTTTCTCTCACCAAATTTTTTAGTGGTTGAATGTGAAATTCATTGAATGTTTTTTGTTCTTTGGGAGGTTTTGTTTATGAGATGCTGTTTACTTGCCTTAAAGGTTTCATCTTTGATGGTTTAAAGTGAAAATTTTGAATTAGTTGGAATTTTTCAATTGTGTATGAGGCATTGCATGTCTTTAGCCCCCCCCCCCCCCCCCCCTGAAATCTTAAAAATTGACAATGGGTGGGTGTGACTCCAAATATATATATATATATATATATATTTATGGTTTCATGTGGAGTGTAGAGAATTTAACTAATTCCAAAATGTTATTCCTTGAACAGCTGCTCAAGTGTTATAGAGCCATTTAAAAAAATATAGTTTTGCTGCTTAGTTGTGGAATTTAGTGAACTAATTCCTTGAAAAACTTCTCTCCTTTTGTGGTTTGCAATTGTGAGAAGTGTTTAGAAATTTGCATTTTGTGCGAGGGTTTGTATTTGGTAACCAACAATTTTGTTTTGTGCTTGGTTTGATGAGTTCTACAAGCCATTTGTATCTGTGATGGTTTCTAGCAATTCTCCTCTTAGTGGGAGGTTATCACACATTATCTATTAGTGACATCTTGTCTTTTGGTATGTTGAATTTATAGTTCTTATGAATGAGGGTTTTACATTTTGTTCTTCTGAGTACTTGCATTGGATCCATCTTTTTTTTTTGTTGGGTTATATTCATTGGTTTCTGTATTATCCGCTGCATTTTTACTCCCAGGTCATTTTCATTGGTTTTTGTATTATCAGACAAGTCGACTATTCTTAGACATTTATATAAATTATCATTTGATGGGAAAATTGAGCTAACAGTAATTAATTGTGCTTATCCTTCCACATAGGATTTTCTCTGAACATCCTTTAGCAATAAAGCATATCATATTAGGCATAGCAGAATAGTGCAAGAGGTGCTAGCTGATCAATTTTGCTGACATCAAGATTTCTTAATTTGTACTAGTATATAATTGAAAGGAATCAGAAAGCATCAACTTTATTAATATTTTTGGGCTTTCCATTGTATATGTGTAAATGGTTGTAGCTGTTTTTATGGGCCCCTGTGATCATCAAAGCTCAAGTACTAGTCTGTTGACCGTGTTAGGGTATATAAATTGTCACGGAGGCTGTGATTATTTTTACTTTGCAACGTGTATGTTCATTTTGGTTTGTGGACTCATCATCAAGTATTTTGATTATTTGATCCAAAGAATGGAAAAGAAATCTAGGCAATATTTAACGACGCTTCATTTTCATCAATCTCAGTTCTTTTCTGTCACATTCTCTTTCCTCCAAACAATTCGTTGGATGTCCAATTAACTGCATGCCTCTTTGATATAGACACATAATTTCATCTTTCTGCTACGCCAAGCATTCTTTGTTCTTTATATTGTTGTGCTAGTTGTAAATGCTATAAAACCATATCATTCTTAACTCCCATCTCAGTTTTGAGCTTGATCATTCTACCACAGTATTGTACTTATTGGATGTTCTGTTTCTCGGTGAATAATAGGCCTCATGACAATTCTTGTTCTGTGCAACATTTTCAGTGTATAGATAAAGAAATTGATGGAGGAGGGAGAACAAAATTAGAATCCATATTGCTTTGAGTAGGAGTATCTTGGTATACCTGGAAAAAAATTAACAGTCTTTTTTTCATCAGCTTGTGAGTTATTAGGAGGCTTGGATACTATCTTGGTGCTTGTCAGGCTCCTTTTGTGATGCTAGCACGACTTTTAGTTTGAGTGAGATGACAACCTAACCTGCTGTACATGGGTTTTGGTTCAGTTTAAATACATCTTCTAGTTATGCAGTGTCACTGATGCTGCTTGCAGATTATTAAGTCAAAGCTTCTGCTATATATATGCTTTATAGGGGTGTCAAATGTAGCTTGCATTTGCAATTACATAAAGTAGGTTCCCTTTGCCTCCTTATGCTTTCATTCTTCGAGTGCCTTTAGGGATGTGATATAACTTGTTGTGCAAAACCTAAGCAAACCAAATAATTACACAAAATAAAAGGGACAAAATATAACATGATTCAGAAAAGCCTACTCCACAAAATTTCACTATGAAATATTGTGCATTACACCCTCTAATTAAACACTGCACAAATACCTCACTACTCAAAACCCAAAATTATACCCAAGAAAATCACTCATGAAAAACACCACACTTTTTTTTTTGGCTAAAGGCTTTGGCTACTGCACTACTTTTGGTTGCCACCACACATCATTGAGATTGGAGTCCCACACAATCTAGTCAGTACACATGTTATCTATACAAGCAACAAGTTTCTTTTTTAGGAAAACTTAAAAAAAGTCCTTTTAGTAAACATAATGTGTCAACACGCAACTGAAACCAACTCACTAATTTAAGCCGCAGCTCAACATAGCTGATACTCAGCAAGATTGGATTGCTTTAGTTTTTAAATTTAGAGTTTGTTAGTATGTTGTGCCCATAGACTGGAGGCTAACTTATCTTCCTTTTTGTGATTGTACTTCCCTTTCACTATTAATGCATTTTCTTTTCTGTAAAAAATTATAATTTGCATTTGATAATATGTGTAGAGAGTTTGCTAGTGTAATTGAATTTATGTCTGACTTGCATTTGAGAACTTAGTGCATATTTTAGGTGGTTGCTGTATGTGATCCCGGGAAATTGTTTCAGAGCATAATGATTGGGAATCTTTTCTAGTTAAATAAGATGAGATTATTGAGTTTATTAACCTCAAATAAGATATCAACTTGCTTATTGAAATTGGGAATACCCTCTTCAATTAGTTTTGGAGTTGCTAATGACACTCGTTTCCTTTAATGTCATTTGTTGGTTAAGAACTTTGTATGTTATGAGACTGATATTTGTTCTGTTTTTGAAATTGTCCATACATCAATGTCATTTCATTACATCATCTTTTTGTTAATGGTAAACTTGCACTCCTTATGAGTTATTTCCTTACTCAAATGATATTAATTTTCACTGTTCTCGTTGATTTTATTACACAGTTTAAACACTTGTCCATCTTGCTTTTTATTCTTTGTTGCAGGCACTGCTGGGCATGGCTTTGCATCACATGTTATTTCTGTAGCTGCGGGTGAGGTATGGAAACTCTTGAGACATGGATTACAGTACTGTTTTTTGTAATGAGTTGGTAGTCTATAAATGCATTTATCTTATTATCTTTCACATGCTAAGAAAGCACATAGAAAAATCTTTGTTAATGAAAATTTCCTTAGCTCTGACTATTTTTTGTTGTTGTTGTTGTATATAATAGATATTCAAGCACTGTGTTGCTTTGATTGAGTTGCTCTTTTAGTGATTGGCTAAAAGGGTGGAAAATCATAATCATCCTGCTCATGTCTTTTAAAAACATGGATTCATTGACTTCCTGAATTTTTTATTTTTATTTTTGAATTTCAAGGGAAGCATGATTTATCCATGATTGGCCTGGTTTTCTGAACATCTGATTTTAAACTTTTTCTGTAAAAGTGAAATGTATACTTAGCTGTGACATGGAGGGATGCTTTCCTTCTCTTTCATGTAATCTTGCTGCATAATATATACTTATATTTCATGGGAAGCATAATATATAATTAATGTGGATTCAGTTGCTTCCTGAATTTTTTCTATTTTATTTTTGAATTTCATGGGAAGCATAATTTATCCGTGATTGGACTGTGGTTTTCTGAACATAATTTTGATGTCAAACTGAAATATATACTTAGCTGTGACATGGAGGGATGTTTTCCTTTGCTTTCATGCAATGTTGCTGCTCAGTTTTTGTAAGCATATGCAGAAATCATTAACTTTTTCATGTTTTCTTTACTGGAAGATTGCTAAAGTTCTTGGTGAATTCCAGACACAGCATTTATATGATAATGTAGACTCTTTTGATTGTTATGAAAGATTGAATGTTAAAAGTTGGCCTTTTGGGCTGTTAAAATTTCCCAGGTTCCTTTTGCCAGGTGTTGCAATATCTCTTTATCATGGTCATTGTCTGTTAGTTGTTTTTTTACACTTTTTTTTAAAAACTTCAGCATCATTCCATCCCTGTTCCTTTTGAAAGACAAAGTTTTCCAATGAATTTCTTCATGTAGATGTCCAGATGTTAGTCAGTCAAGGTAAGAAACTGCATATGTTTTTCATTTTTGATCACTGGTTTGTCTTGGTTCCTTCTGTGATTTTTCCAAGTGTCTTGAAAATCTATGATTATATACCTGTTATTTTAAATGTTTAACAAGGTGATTGGATCTTTTGAGGTATGTCATTTGCACATACATGCTGGAAAGGTATTCCTTTAACTGTGATGCACTGGTGACAGTGTGGATATTTCTGTTCCTAAATTTTCAGTTAAGAGTTCCCTTCATTCTTGGTTTTTACTCTGATGAACAACGTTATGTGGTTGAGCTGTATACTCAAGAGTCTGGGGGCACTCAAGCATAAAGATTTGGGATGTGATTGGGGCGGGATAGATCATGGTTTATGTAATTTGCAGTCATTTCTCGTGTCTATTAAGAATTAGTTGCTACAACAAGAGGGTAGTCGGGATGCCAATAGTGGTTTTGTAGATACATCACACTATGTTTATTCCTCAGTAAAATAAGTTCCGTACAGGATGTTGGCCAGAAAATTATTCAATTCCTGCAACAAAGTACGCGTGAAATGTGTATTCTATCTGCATCTGGTTCAGTCATGAATGTATCTCTTCGCCAACCAGCAACTTCAGGAGGCAACATTGCATATGAGGTATTTGTTTATGAGCATGTTATTTTTGAATTCCAGAACTCTGTTCTCTTTTCCTTGAATCTTCAGATGGACATGATATTGTAAAACAAGAGGAAAATAATGATGATAAAAAATTCAAAACTTACTTTCTCTTTTGTTAAGCACGCCAACTTTCATGCTTTGAGAAACATGCCAACTTATGCTTCTTTGATATGGCCACCGGTTATCTTTTTCAATATCATGATTCTGTATTTGACTGGAAGGGTACTTCTGAAAGACGACATAAAGATTGAAATCTAAAAAGGGAACAAAAAAGTTGCATACCTACAAGGCTATATGATAAGAAAGAATGACATTACAACTGCAAAGAAGTAGCCTCATGGTGGTCCAAGTGCCCAACTGGTTTTGAGAAATGACCTCTGGTTAGTGGTGGTATAGTGTCAAACTCTCTACTGCTGCACTTAGGAAAATAAGACTCATCTCCTGGGTGGTGGGGCAGGCTGAAAAGGATGTGGCAATAGTAAGGGGTTTGGTATAGAGTATTTTTTTGAAAATTCAAGGCCATACATGCGAAGGAACCTATGATTAGGTGGTCCAGTTCTACTACTACACAAATATGAATGACAGGGAAATACAAAAGATAACCGAGAGCACCATTTTTCAGTACATTCCATGATATCATGGTTTGTTCTTGCTGCTTGGACAGACTAGTTGATGAAATATTTCTTGACTGCTCTGTGGATGATATGGACAGAAGTATCCGTGAGAAAATTCCACAGCTCACTTAATGTATAACTTGAAAATCAAATGGTATACTGTGTTGCTTTCTAGCTTTCTGAGAACTGGAAGCATTTGTATTATTTTCATTTGTGCCCAAAGAATTCTCTAATAGTGTATGCTCTGGGTTAAATATCAGCTGGCTATTTGCTTAAACAATTGATACTAAATGTGATAAAATTTTATATTCTGAAAAATAGCTTGATGATTTGAAGTGCTAGCTAAAGTTGTAAAAATGATGTTCAGAGGTGATCAGAAATTAATTCTTCATTCATGCCTACTCTTTTAACATCAGGGCCGGTTTGAGATTATTTCTCTGTCTGGATCTTATATACGCACTGACATGGGGGGAAGAGCAGGTGGCCTCAGTGTATGCCTTTCTGATTCAAATGGCCAGATCATTGGAGGAGGAGTTGGTGGGCCTCTAAAGGCTGCTGGCCCTGTGCAGGTATTGCTTAAAATATACAATTTCTCTAAAATATGGGATGTATAAAGCAGGGAGCAAACTGTGGACGAGGACCATCCTTTTCAAAGCACATACATGCATGTGAAAGAGCACCCTGATCGTAGAAATCCTGTTCTACGTTTTAAAATGTTTGTGTGACTGGGTCCTTAATATTTACGATTTATTAGTTATTTGTGCACAGGTCAGTGTCGGTACTTTTGTCTTGACAACAAGAAGTGTTAAAGATAATATAAATAATATTCTGAGCCTCAACTAAAAGCTTACTTTTTAGGTGAAATGGTTCCGTAAAATGGTATTAGAGTCTTGTTGACCTAGCAGTCAAGAGTTCGAATCTCACCACCCTCGTTCCATTCGATAAAAATCAAACACAAGATAGTGTGAGTCTGTCTGCAAGTTTTTAGTCCAAAGAGTTTTCACTTGAGGATGTGTGTTAGAGATAATATAAAATGTTACACATTTTAAATCCTGTTCTACATTTTAAAATGTTTGTGTGACTGAGTCTTTAATGTTCCACATTTTAAAATGTTTGTGTGACTGGGTCCTTAATATTTATGATTTATTAGTTATTTGTGCACAGGTCATTGTCGGTACTTTTGTGCTTGACAACAAGAAGGATGGTAGTGGAAAAGGTGATGCCTCTGGCAGCAAGTTTCCATCACCAGTTAAGGCATCAGTACCAAGTTTTGGCTTCCGCTCTCCCGTTGAATCGTCGGTGAGGAATCCAGCGAGCGGAAATGATGACCATCTTACCATAGGTGGAGGCAATCCCTTTTCAATGCAACCTTCCAGTATGCATTTATTTTCTGCTAGATCCATGGATTGGAGGAGCAGTCCAGATGTCAGAACAACTGCAGGTTTTGATTTCACAGGTAAAAATATATGCGATTCCCCCGCCGTCCCCCGACTCATGGACAGACCAAATGACATGGGGTGTTTTTCTTTTTCAGGAAGATCAATTCATGGAGGATCCCAATCTCCGGTGAACGGTGACTACGATTGACTTCCGGATTACAGATCGGTTGACTTCTGAAACAGTGTTTCATCTTCTATCTTGAGTCCCAGGTACATTGACCAGAGAAAATGCATGTACAACCAACCTTTTGCAACCTTTGTGGAGTGCCGGATGATATTCTGTACAGTTTAGCCACAATCTTTATACTCCTTGCTAGCTCGTGGTCCAAAATTAGAAGTGTTAGTCTTAGTTTTATGCTCATGTACTGAGTTGCAACTCTTTTTTTCTTCTTTTTTGTTCTCATACTGGAGTTACTGGCTGATTCCTGTTAACATTGAATTAAGATTCAACTGAGAACCTGGCATCAAATGGCAAAAGTTCTGCAAATTGGTACAAGTATACTCATTCCGAATTAATGCCAGTGTTAAAGGTCTTCACCCGGGATAACAGAACGTGTTATTCTGAAACCCTACCTGTCTTTTGCATCTTTTGGCAAATAATTCATATCTTTTGCGGGTAGATTGCCTTGCTAACCCTAGTTTTTGTCTTTGGTGAGCATCTGTAAGAATAGTTTGTTTGGTTTTGGCTGAAATGCATCGTACTAGTTGAAAAAATACAAAATAATGTTTTTATCTCGGTTTAAATTCTGGTCCGTTTCGGATTTTTCGGTCAAATATCGGCCAAAACATTCTGGTTTCATTCCGCCTGTTTTGTTTCGGTCAAATAGTATTTTTTTTAAATAATAAATAATTTTACAATATCAATTATATCTTTTAATTTCTGTTAGATTGAGACGAAATTTTACGAGTCTCTTGATATATAAAAAGTCTTTTGATATATTTATATATATTATGTTATAATTTCAGAGCAATCAAAGAATGTAATGATCTTGTAATATTGATGATGATATTCTTATAATATTATACATGTTCATAATTTTGTTAAGAAAAATTATTTTATTATGTTTTTTTAATATTAAATTGTACAAGTATTGATAACCATGTGTGTAAGGTACAATCTGCAACTAGCAATGGTTTGCCTAGTCAAATACATGTGGAAATGGCCTGCCTCCTGCCATGTTAATTAAACTACTGTGTTTAGTACTATGGTGTTGAGTATTTTTTGGTTAAATATATATATATATATATATTTATTTCTTGTTTTTAGAGTTGAAGATAGAAGCTATTAAAAAAGTCAAGTGGGAACCCAAACTATTGCATGAGAAGCCGGGAAACTTAATTGTATATTGAAACCCACATCTCCTTGTTGCAATACTATATATTATAATAGAGGAATGTCTTCACTCCTTTGCACACAATTCATGGCTATCTTTTCTTGCGAGTTAGTAGATTGTCTCAAGGAGTTGTATACATTAATTATACTTAAACAAACCCTTTGAATAATGACTATTTACATTTATTATGTTAATGTGAGTTGTATCGTGCTCTTATAGTCCCTAAAGGGTGTGGCGTGATGACAAGGGGCTTGACATCTGTACAGCAGGTCTCGAGTTCGAGTCAGAGCGTGCATTTCTTGTAAGACTCTGGAACAGTCGAAGTTTTATTCACTCACCTAGACCCACAAAATACGCTTTTCGGGGATATGGTTTTCTCGAATCCAAAATAAAAAATAAAAAAATTATACGATTTATAAACACCTTCCTTAACTACTAAATGTAAGGCAAAAAACAATCTTGCTATAAAACAATTCAAAATAAAATAAATAATCTATACATAAGATTATTTAGTTAAAAATCTAGATTGATCAGCTAATCCGTTTGAAACTTGACCTTCAACTCGTTAATTTTTATTTTTTTAATAAACATTAATTGAAAAAAAAATGTTTTGATTATTTAAATAAAAAAATAAAAAATTAATTTTCTTAACCCTTGATCTTAGCCTGCATCAACAAGTGAGGTTTTATAATTATGCATAATCACATATCATCACGAGTAAAGTAAACGACAATTAATTAATTTCAATCGAATCAAACAATAGTAGTATAATCCATAGTTGTAAAATCCGTTTCGGGTACCGTTCCGGTTTTTTGTTTGAAACGGAACGTTCCGGTTTCGGTGCATTCCGGCATTCCGTTCCGGTTTTGTACTGTTCATATTTATTTAATTATATATATGAAAAAAATAAAATATTAATTTAACAAGTATAATTTAAATTCAAGATAAATGAAATTTAAATTATACAATACAAACATAATCTCAAAATTAGAAACATCTCTAAAATTCCAACAATAAAATTATTATTTTTTTAAATAAAAAATAAAAAATGAATTTAATTATAATTAAAAGATCCAGAATATTTGAAATTTAAGCTACTTATTGTATGTTTTTCAAGTAATTCTATGTTTTTTTTATGGTTGTTGTATTTGAAATTAATTAATGTTACTTATTGTTTTTTAATGTTAGAAAAACTTAAAAAAACAAAATGAACACATTAAGAAATAATCAATAAGTTCAAACATAATTAATTAAAATACATTCCATTACAAATAATTCAATCAAATTAATTACAAATTAATACCCCTATTTTTATGTTAACTATTATTATAGTAATTAATAATTAATTAATATAATAATTAATTATTATTATTATTATATAATAATTAGTATAAAAACCAATAATTACTATAAAAACTACCCCACCCGTTTGTCCCCTTCATTTGAATAAACAAAACCCTACCCATCCCTTCTTCTTCTCTAGCCACCCCCCCCCCCTCCCCCTCCCCCTCCACACCAAACACATCCAACCAGCCTCTTTTTCTCAGAAAAGAATGGCCACCATCACCTCTACAACTACTCTTTCCTTTCACTCCCATAACCCCATCAAAACTCTGCCATCATTCTCTCTCTTTTTCAAAGTTCTTTTTCTTCATAAACCAAAAAATACTCCTATGATAAATGTCAATGCCTCCATGAAGTTTACAGGATTCGTTCTGGTCATTGTTAATGGCTGCTTAAAGCATACGGGCTGAGCAAAAACGCAAGAAACATCTCTCGGACAGTAAAAGAGAGCATCAAAAGTTTCCTTTACCTTAGAGAAACCTCCACGCATGACAATGGCTTTAAGGAAACTAATTAAGTAACATATTCTCACTACCTCTTCCTAGTTCCTACACTGATGCCAGACTTTATCTCTTGATTTTAATTTTTTATTTTTACTAATATATAATTTATGGGTTGAGTTTTTCTTTTTTCTTTTTGATTTTTTTTTATTTTGAACCCGGAACGGAACGCCCGGTACGGAACCGGGGCGTTCCGACCGGATTTGCCGGATCTGGCCGGGATTTTTACCGGGACAAAAACGTCGTCGTTTTGTCCCGGATTTTGAAGTAGAACGGGCCGTTCCGTCCGTTCCGGCTGGAACGGAACGGGATTCACAACTATGGTATAATCAATGGCCCCTTTTTCTACGCGTAGTCAGCACGTGCCACACGTTACAGGTTCGCGAAGCAGAGTAGTACTCCCCTTGGCCTTAAAATCGAGCCAAACTTTGTAACCGTCGTGGATTTGTAAGTTGAAACGGTTAAGGGTCTGTTTGGTATTGCGGTTGCTGTTGCGGTTGAGGTTGAAAAAATGGAGTTTTAAAAAAAGTGCTTTTTCTGTGGTTCAAAAAAAGCAGTTAAGTGTTTGGTTAAAACTGTGGTTGAGTTGGAGGTTGAAGAAAAAACAGTTTTTGGTGTTTGGTTTCCAAACTTTACAAACTGCTTTTAACTTGTAAAATTACTTAAAAGGGCATGGAAATATACACACACATTTATACATCCATCCATCCATCCATCCATCCATCCATCCATATATATATATATAACTTCTACAAATAAATTTAAAAATAAATAACAATTTATATTAATGTGAATACTTCAAATAAAATGGAAACATAATTTCATTCTCCCATCAAACTATTTGCATTGCTCTCGCGCACAATATCCATACGGGAATTTTTATTTTAAATTAAATATTTTTGGTTTTTATATATTATTTTCATGTGTTGATGTCAAAAATAATTCTTAAAAAATAAAATAAAAATTATTTTAATACATTTCTGAATGAAAAATATTTTCAAAACAACCTCAATCCCGAGTTGTAATTTTTTTAAGACTTTTCATTTCAAAAGTGTTTTAAAAAAATGATTGTTTATTTTTATTTTTTTATATATTAAATTAAATATTTTTAGTGTTTTTATATCATTTTCATGTACTAATATCAAAAATATTTTTTTAAAAATAAAAAAATATTATTTTAATATATTTATTAATAAAAAAACATTTTAAAAAATAATAAAAACCCGAAACGGGGTTTGGAACGGCGTTTGAAAAGCACCTTGAAGATGCTTTTTTTGAAACGCTGTTCTGATGTATAAATAGGGTGGGACCCACTAAAACAAAACAGTGTTTGGTTTTTACTAAATATCAAAATACCCCATCCCATTTGGCAAACGTGGAGCGCACCACGTTGCCAAACGGGTGCTAAAATTACCACGTAAGCAGCTGCCTTCGCACGCACACATAGCCTTGAGATCTTTGCCAGCTCATTACACCATCCGACGGTGAACATGTGTGGAGAATTTCCACATCATTGATCTATCAATAAATTTTTCATTTCTTCATTTAATTTATTTGTTCATTCAAGTTAGTAAACCGGTACTATCCATAACCCGACCCAAATCAAACTAGATTTTAATCGGATCATTTGTTAACTCGTCAAGTTGAATGGATTATATAATATTAACCAGCTTGTTAATTCTGTTCTGTTCCGGCTGCAATGACCGGAATATTTCATGCCATTAAAAAAATCAAAACGAAACGGAGTCGTTTTTATCTCGGTTTTAATTTCGGTCCATTCCGGAAATTTTGGCTAAATTCCGTCCGGAACGTCTCAGTACCGTTCCGGCTCAAAATCATAATATTTCTTTTATTTTAGAATATTTTACTATCATAATATTTTGGAATTTTAGAGATGTTCTAATTTTGAGATTATATTTGTTTGACTTTGTGTTTGTATTGTATAATTTAAAGTTAATTTATCTTGAATTTAAATTATACTTGTTAAATTAATAGTTTAATTTTTTTTCATATATATATATATATATATATAACTAATTATATATGAACAGTACAACCCCGAAACGGCACGCCGAAACATCCCGAAATCAAAACGTTCCGTTCCAATAGAAAAACCAGAACGACGACCGGAACGGTATTGACAACCTTGATATTAACTTTTAGTTATTTTAATTTAAATTTAATCGAGTTAGTAGGTCATCAAATTTAATTAAGGTCATATTTTACATTGCATTTCAAAGACATTTTAAAAAAAATGATTTATTTTTATTTTTTATATTAAATTAAAATTTTTTGGTGTTTTTAAATCATTATCATGTGTTGATTTTAAAAATAATTAAAATATTATTTTGACACATTTCTGAATGAAAAACACTTTAAAAAATAAACTCAGTCATATTTTCAAACAGTTACTTAACATTTTTTTTATTTTCATATAATAGTTGGTCAATGATAATTTTAAATATTACGTGAATAAATAATCTTTTAATCAAACACAAGTAACACTTAAAAAAGTAGTTTAGAAGGATTAGGTATAATTTAGCCAATTAAAAGAAAGTTTCTCTTTATACATGGCCTAGTGTGTGTATTATTATATATAAAATGTTAAATATATAAAAAAATAATAATAAAAATTAATTTAATATTTTTTAGGGTCATATTACTTTTTAAAAATATCTAAAAAGTAGTAGCTACTACATTTTCAAACATGTTTTTATTATTGTGTGCTTGATATTATGATAGTTTTTAAGATAATAATTTTTTAAAAATACTTTTTATATTTTTTTTAATTGTGTTTTTCTTGATTAAATGAGATTGATTTTTACAAGTAAAATAAATAAATAAATAAATAAATACTTTTTTATAAATGAAAAACATATCATTTTAGCTTTTACAAAAATAAAATTTAATGCAAAAGTAATAGCTATTTAATTATTTTTTTGGTAAAAAATACACAATACTAAATACAAACTTCCTTATATATATATATATTTATATTTATATATTAAAAACAAAAACAAGCAAACCATTTCAAAGAAATCCCAGCTAATGACAAGAAAATGGAGCAGATGCCAAAACTTTCTTGATGAAGCCAAAAGGTTTAATAAATGAAGGGAAGAATTAGAAAGCCATTGATGGGGTGATGGGACGGAGAGAGAGAGAAGAAGAAGAAGAGGGTGTCTAGGTTCTCTTCACGTTCAGTATGTGGGGGAGAAGTGAGGACCCCACTTCTTAAACTCTATTGCTTCTTTGAAATGTCCCCCTCTCTGCTCTCACTATCATATTTTTCTTTGGGGTTGAATTATATTTTTCAAATTTTATCATTTGAGATTGTTTTTTTTTTTTGATATTTTCAAATTATTTTGATTATGTTAACATTAAAAATAAATTAAAAAACATATTCTCTCTTTTAAACTTTATTAGAAAGAGAGGGAGAGGGAGAGGGAGAGGGGTGATTTCTAGCTAGGAAGAAAAAAAAAGAGAGTATAGAAAAGCGGAAAGATCTTTTCTTGAAGAGGTATACATATCTTTCTTCCCTGTGAGAGTGATTGATAGCTCATAGAGCAACAATTCCACGTTTACTAGGCAAGAGAGGAAAACCCCTTTCCCCCCTTCTTTACCGTTTTTAGAGGGAGTACGTTGATGCATCTTGACTTGGGTTTTATTCAAAATATAGTGTAAAGTAATTGGTTTTGGCTTGGATAATTGGTTTTGATTCAGGAAAGGCAAAAGGTGTGTTTTTTCTAGCTTCTTTTATATGGTCCACTCTTCATTTCTGATTTCTCATTTTGTTCCCCAAATTGATAGATAGCTACTTGTTTTCAATTTAGAATCTTGGGTTTTCTTCTTCTTTTTGTATGGCTTTCAAAATAATAAGATGAGCAGTGGTGGGGAAATGTGTCAAAGATTACTGGTTGTGGAAAGAAAATCACAGTGGTCCATTTTTTTTATGGGTCTGGAAGATCCTGAAATTTGGTTGATAGTGTTGTGTTGCTGATCTTTAGTGTGAAATGCAAGTTGGTATTTTAGATTTTGGAGAGGGAGACATGACTTTGTTATAATTGGTGAGCTTGTGTGTCTGTGTGTTTGAAGAATTCAGACCAGGGAATGCATATTCATACTTGGGGTTCTAGAGATATAGTTCAAGTAGTTGTTTTTCATATTTAGTTTTTTGGATTCTGATGTACTAGGGATTTGTAAGATTTAGGAACTTTTGACAAGAATGCATTAGGCAAGTGTTCACTTGGGTGCAATGTTAAGAGCATTAGCTTCTAGATTCTTGTTGATTTCATATCTAGCGATCTTGGTCACTGCAAGTGATAATGACTTTGCAAATTGTAATTGTGACGATGAGGGTTTCTGGAGCATACACAACATTATGGAAGCTCAGAGAGTGAGTGATTTTTTGATTGCAATTGCGTATTTTTCGATACCAATTGAGCTTCTTTGGTTTATTAGCTGCTCCAACTTTCCTTTCAAATGGGTCTTGCTTCAGTTTATAGCATTCATAGTCCTTTGTGGACTGACACATTTGCTAAATGCATGGACTTATTATGGACCACACTCATTCCAGCTGATACTGTCCCTCACCATTGCCAAATTCCTCACGGCGTTGGTCTCTTGTGCAACTGCCATAACCCTTTTAACTCTGATTCCTCTTCTTCTCAAATGGAAAGTGAGGGAGCTTTTCTTAAAGCAAAATGTTTTGGAATTAGACCAAGAGGTCGGGATGATGAAGAAGCAAAAGGAAGCTAGTTGGCATGTTAGGATGCTGACTCAAGAAATCAGGAAATCACTTGATAGGCACACAATATTGTATACCACTCTGGTTGAGCTTTCTAAGACTTTAGATTTGCATAATTGTGCTGTATGGATGCCTAATGAGAATAGAACAGAGCTCCATCTCACCCATGAGTTGAAAGGCAATTCAAAAAATTATCGCCGTTCTATCCCAGTGAACGATCCAGATGTGTTAGAGATACAAGGTAGCAAGGGGGTCAAGGTTTTGCGGCCTGATTCGGCACTCGGTGCTTCAAGTGGTAGAGAGTTGGAGGAGTCGGGTGCCGTGGCAGCTATTCGGATGCCAATGCTACAAGTTTCAAATTTCAAAGGGGGGACACCTGAATTAGTGGATACTTGTTATGCGATACTGGTTTTGGTTCTTCCAAGCATGAGTTATAGAGGCTGGAGCCATGAGGAAATGGAAATAGTGGAAGTAGTTGCTGATCAGGTAGCCGTGGCTTTGTCTCATGCCGCAGTTCTTGAAGAATCACAAGTTATGAGAGAGAAACTGAGCGAGCAAAATCATGCACTGCAACAGGCGAGGAATGATGCAATGATGGCAAGCCAGGCAAGGAAGTCCTTTCAAAAAGTGATGAGCCATGGGATGAGGAGACCAATGCACTCAATCCTGGGACTGCTTTCTATGTTCCAAAATGATAATATGGGCTTTGAGCAAAGGATTGTTATTGACACATTGGTAAAAACCAGCAATGTGCTTTCAACTTTGATTAATGATGTGATGGATATTTCAGCAGAAGATACTGGAAGGTTCCCTTTAGAGATGAGGCCCTTTCGTCTACACTCCATGATCAAAGAAGCTTCTTGCCTTGCTAAGTGCTTGTGTGTGTATAAAGGTTTTGATTTTGAACTTGATGTTCAAAGCTCTTTGCCTGATCTAGTGATAGGAGATGAAAGAAGGGCCTTTCAAGTAATTTTACACATGGTTGGATATCTTTTAAATATCTTTGATGGAGGGGGAAATGTCATATTTCGGGTTTTTTCAGAGAGTGATAGTGAGGGCAAGTCAGATAGAATGTTGGGGATGTGGAAAACAAATGCTCCAGATGAGTTTATAAGTGTAAAATTTGACATGGAGATGAGAGAGGGAAGTTCTCTATCAGATGGAGCTAGCTCAACCACAAATTCTTCTGGAAGGAGGCGAAACAGTGCTGAAGCTAAGGAGGGCCTGGGCTTCATCATGTGCAAAAGGCTTGTACAGGTGAGGCATCAATTTTTTATTTATTTTTATCTATGTGGACTCCATATATGCCATTATTGCTGCATTATTGTGCAATAGAGGTAATAGCAGCAGACATCCTGTGGGGTGAAATGCTGCCGTTTTATTCACCTAAATCTAGAGATGAAAATGCTTTGCACAGGGAGACTTGCTAGTAAAATTTATGAAAGAAAACTCTCTTTTCTATGCTTACAACTTTTGCTGTGGTTGTCTCCAGTGTTTATATCTAAGAGATAGTTATCATCCTTTACTACTTGTAAATGCATCTGATGAGATTTGCAAATTATTTAAGTTGTGTTTTTTTACTCAAAGAAAAATCATATGTTTGGTTTGAAATAACTTGAATCAAAATATTTCTACATTCAAGTCAAAAGTTGAAATTTATGACTTGTAACCTATTTATTCTAACTTGTATCATCTCCTTTCTTAAGAGAAATTGTTCTCAGCCAATGCCTACCAAAAATATTTCTAACTCAAATTATTTTTGTCAGAAGTGATTCATGACAATTAACATTAGTATTGTGACTTGAGTCCTAAAGATTCTCTATAAGTTATACAAATGACTCTTCATCCATATCTCATTTGTTTTTCAGTTGGGGCCACCACCATATAGGACTCAAAAGCTTTTTATTTTATTTTATATTTTAAGGGGGGTTAGGTTATAAATGATTCGGCACCGTATATCGTGCTTTTGTTTGCGCTGTGGCTGTTATGAAAGCATACTTGAAATAAAGAGCTTTCTTTTCTTTTTCCATTTTATCTCTGTAGCGGATTTAAGATGCATGAACTATACGAAACATTATTAAGAAGTGTATATGCAGATGATGCAAGGTAATATCTGGATATCTTTGAACCCTCTGGGTTTTGCTCAAAGCATGACTCTGGTTCTTCGGTTTCAAATCCGACCGTCTTATGGAAGAGCCACATTTGCCCCAGGAACTTCCTCAGAACAACCAAGTTCCAATCCTCAGTTCAGAGGCCTTCGTGTTATACTTGCTGATGATGATGCTTTAAACAGAACCGTTACCAAGAAGCTGCTTGAGAAGTTAGGCTGTGAGGTGACTGCTGTTTCATCCGGGTTTGAATGCCTTAGTGCTCTTAGCTGTGCTGAAAATCCTGTCAGACTAGTTGTTCTAGATATTCAAATGCCAGAAATGGACGGGTTTGAAGTGGCAACACGAATCCGGAAGTTCCGAAGTCGTAGTTGGCCATTGATTATAGCTGTGACTGCCAGTGCTGAGGATAATGTTTGGGAGAGATGCCTACAGATGGGAATGAATGGGATGATTCGAAAACCTGTTCTCTTACAAGGAATGGCAGATGAGCTTCAAAGAGTTCTTCAGCGGGCCGGCGAAGGATTGTGAGAATAAGTTGTAAAGATGACCAGACATTGTTTTATAGAACAATCTTTCAAGGGTCGTCACTCTGCTCTTAAATCAAAACAATCCTGCATGGAGATGTTTAACTTTTAGCCTTGTACTTCATGGTATACAAAGTGTAAACTTTTACCACTCTCAAACTCTAGAATTTCATAGAATGGATAATGACTCCTGAGAAATAGCAATTTTTTATCTAACAGCAAAAGGAACCTGAAAATTATTCAGAGAAGTGAAATAATACAGAGACTAAATCTTCCAGATGTGCTCTAGCTAGTTGGATATTTATCTGCTCTGTTGCTTTTACTAACAGTTATTTCATACAGGTTCACATGGTTTGTGATTACTGTCTGTCAGGGTTGTTAATACCGTTCTGTTTTGGACGAAACGGCCGGAACGTTCCGTGCCGTTAAAAAAACCGAGATGAAACGGCGTCGTTTTTGTCTCGGTTTTAATTCCGGTCCGTTCCGGAAATACTGGCCAAATACCGGCCGGAATGTCTCGGTACCATTCCGAATGTGCTGTTTCGGCCTCAAAATCCTTATTTTTATATTAATGATGTAGAAGATATTTGATTTATATTTCTTTTATTTTAGAACATTTTACTTTCATAATATTTTGGAATTTTAGAGATGTTTCTAATTTTGAGATTATGTTTGTTTGACTTTGTGTTTGTATTGTATAATTTAAAGTTAATTTATCTTGAATTTTAATTATGCATGTTAAATTAATATTTTAATTTTTTTCATATATATATATATAATTAATTATATATGAACAGTACAATCCCGAAACGGAACGTCGAAACGCTCTGAAATCGAAACATTCCGCAATAGAAAAACCGGAATAGCGACTGGAACGATATTGACAACCTTGTTGTCTGCTACACCTTTCTTCTTTGTGAAAAAAGTATTAGCTTTCAGCATTCAATCAATAAAAATAATTGCTAGTAATTGTTGATATTGGCTAATTTTTAATAATTATGTTTTTTCTAGAGTAATTTTTTATTTAATAATACAATAAAAATAGATGCTCAAAAAATCGAGCAAGTCGCTATATTTTTCTAAGATTGAAATAACCCTATAAAAAATAAATCAAAATAAATTATGAAGTTTAATTTATAATAATAATTTTTTTATTTTCAAAACCATTTTTTATTTAACAATATAATAGAATAGAAAACTAAGCTTCAATCCAATGTCAATATGTTTTTCTAAGATCATGATAATCCTGTTTAAAAGAAATTGGAATAAATAACAAAGTTCAATATCTAATAAATTTAATGTTAAAAGATAAAAATAAAAATAAAAATAAAAATAAAAATAAAAATAAAAATAAAACAAAATATATTATATATTACTAATCCAATGAACAGTAACATATGAGGAGAAGAACACTGATTTTTCTTCCCCTCTTTTAGCTTTTGTTAACGAGATACGAGGCTCATTCTATGGAGGCAAGCCCAATTTTTTTTCGATGTTAAAAAAAGTCAAGCCGACGCAAGTATTAAAAAAAGCAAAATAAATTTTAGACTTGGGTCACTAACTCGATTAGCATGCCAAATCCATGATCTCGTTGTGATATGAAGGTAATCTTATTAAAAGTAAACTGAATAAAACCATAAAAATCAATTATAAAACAACTTAATGTTCAACGGAGAAACCAAGAAAAAATAAATAAAAAAAGAAATGAAAAAAATCCATATCAAGTGTTGTTACTCATTTTAGGCCCCATATACTAGAAATGACGCATATCCCTTTTGGACCATATGCGAAAGTTTAGCTCATGGTTATTGGACGACTGACAAAACTAGAGAATAAAAATATTTTTTTTCGAACATTATCTTTGCTGCCTTCTACTTTTTTATCCTCCTCCTTTGCAATCGAAATCGTCAGGATTCTTAAATTAATTAGAAATCTTAATAATGCTAAAGTCATTCTTTCTTCTCAGAATCTCCACTGATTTTGTTGTTGTCGCAATTTTGTTCTAATGCCAAATTTTTCTTTCAACTTAGACTTTGAATTTGATTTGGTTTCATGCAATATCTGACCATCCCAACTATATTTTGTCATTTATGACATGTTTAAGAATGGATATGAACCTTTATTGGATCCTAAAGCCCACTTTATTGTGTCAGATTCTCGGTTAGATGGGGATACTTGACATTGCCAGTTCCCAAATTAGATGAGGAGATCTTTTGACCAAGTAGATTGCGGATATAATCTGATATTTGAAATGAGTTTTTCTTGCTTTGGATTCTTCATGAAAGTTGTATTCCTGTACGTATAGATGACTTTTGATTTTTTAATCGCTTGATTTTGATATCTAAAGCTCAAGATATTCTCGCTTGAATGTCTAGTCCTGCTTGGTTTTTGACCAAGCAAATTGCGGGCAAATTATGTTCTTCAAAATGATTTTTATTGCTATGGATCCTTCCTTAAAGTTGTAGTCTTGTACGCATAGATGAATTTGGATCTTTAAATCGCTTGATTTTGATATGAAAGCTCATGATATTCCTATTTGAATGTCTAGTCCTACTTGGTTTTTGACCAAGTAGATTGCAGACAGATTCTGTTCTTAAAAATATTTTTTCTCATGTCGGATCCTTCAACAAAGTTGTATTCCTGTACCCATAGATAACTTTGGATTTTTAATTCGCCTAATTTTGATATTAGAAGCTCAAGATATTTCCAATGTTTAGTGTAAAAGGAGAAAATCCTGTTGCGAGAATGATTCGTACCCAAGTTTGCAGGTCTTAATCGAGAGATTCAATTTAATGTTTTGAGGATTTATAGGGATATAAAAGACCAATTTTAAATTTAGAAAAGTTAATTAGTCTCATTGAAAAAAAAATAGGAGAGAACTGGTTTAGAAAACATCACAATAATTTCTATTGCTTGATTGTCGTGCAGGATTATATTTTGCCTCTTTTGCAAAAACCAGAGACGCCGTTTTTTTTACCATAGGTTTAAGGTTGGATAAATCCCTTAGAGTTTTCACTTAAAAAAATGATTTATCCACTGCTACAAATTCGGTTCTTCAAAACAGTTTTTGACCAAGTAGATTGCAGCATATTTTGTTCATCAAAATGATTTTTTCTCACTTCATGTTCTTCATGAAAGTTGTATTCCTGTACATGTAGATGAATTTAGTTTTTTGAATCACCTGGTTTAGATATCAGAAGCTCAAGATATTCTACTTTGAATGTTTAGTATAAAAGAAGAAAATTCTGACGCGATTTAATTAACATGATACTATTCATCGTCATTTGGAGGAAAAACCTCGTGCTTGCAGATTCTTTTCTTTTCACTAAAAATTCCTGTTGGTTTCTAAGAGTTTCTCACTTGATTTTTGCCCAAGAATCATTATAATATCAATCAAAATATTTGTTTTCCTATTTTGTTTTATCTAATTGCAGAAAAAAACGTGATTTGCATTCTAAATTAATGCACTAATTCTTCTCTAAATAGAGCTATGTATAGGCTATATATATCCCTCCCCTATTGACCTAGAGAGGAGGATAAAAAGAGAAGAAAAGAGGAGAAAAAAGAAGAAAAGAAAAGAGAGCAAGAGGATGAGAGAGAGGCAACTAACAAAACTAAAAAAGGCAGAGGAAGGACCTCCTTACAAAAACTTTCCCCCTTCCCCAAGCCTCTCCCTGTTAGCCAATGACTTCTAGTAACTCCTCTCCCGATCAGACTTCCTCCCGTCAACTACCACCAGCTTTGCAAATGTTTTCCATTGTCCCTAGAAGCAGCGATCACCGGTTGCGTAGGAGTTTTAGCAGTATCGCCTCCGCCTATCAGCTGACAGGTAAGTCCCATGCATTCTTCTTCACTTTGTATTTTAATTACATAGGCACTATGCATCCCTTTGTTTTACTATTCAAGTGAATTATATTACATTTGAAGAGTAACTAAGGAGGCATGCATGAGGCAGCTCATGCATGCCTCTCATTTGTCCAACCAGGTCAATGGTTTGGGAAAGTGACCTGACTCTCTCTCTCTCTCTCTCTCTCTCTCTCTCTCTTCTAAAAAAATATAAAAAAGAGGAAGAGATTTATGATTTTTGGCATATTTATTTCAAGGTTTTTATTTTTATATATATTAAAAATACCAATCTCGTATCTAGAATATCCGATTTTCAGCGCAATATATATATAATGTTTTCATGCATATGACCAATACCCTAACATATCTTGAGCATTCCTTCTTTTTTTTTAAAAAAAACAAATATGAGAATTTTAAAAGAAAATGTGTTTTAGCAAGAATTTTGTAAACATTAAAAAAATTATTGTATTTTTTGGATTTTACAACATATTTGTAAATTCCAAAAGGGTATTGGCCAATATTTCAAAAAAAAATAATAATCTTATTTATAGGGAATTCATATATTATTCACTTTTAATATTTGGGAAAAGAAATCCCAAAAGGGTTAATATCCAAAATATTATTAGGGATAATTTACTATTATTCACAGTTAATATTTGGGTAAAGAAACCCTGAGCGGTAAATATCCAAAATACTTTTCTAGGAATAATAAGTGATTATTATTTATTTAATAAATACATATTTGAATGAAGCCCTAATTATAATTGGGAAAATTTTGATTTTTGACTCCACGGTTTACGAGCTGTGAAAACATGAAACACTAAGGCAAAAATAAGCTCTTAAAGCGTTTGAATTTCCTTAGATTTCTAAATTTTTGTTCCTCTTTCTTGCGATTTACGAATTGTGAACACTTGAAATACTTGAGGGAAAAATGAGCATGTTGAATTTCCTTAGATTTCTATCCTAACTGTCTCTTAATTCATAAGCTGCAAATTTATCAAGCATATATTTCATGATATCTGCATCGGTTCTCCTTTGCACTGTATAGATATATCTAAAGGTATGATCCATTTGACCAAGAGTAGTTTCTTTTAGACTTTGAACTTCAGTCTATTCATCATAGCTTACCCATTCTAGAAAAAGTTGATTAGATAACACTAACACCATAGCAATCATAAGACCAACTAAAACATTAAACAACTTACCTTATGTAGGGCGTAATAGGGGTGCTAAAATTTTCCCTTTACGCAACCAGTCCCTTGCTTTAGAATCTCTAAAAAACAATTAGGTTTGCTAGTAACCATAATATTAGGTGACGACTCTTTTTTTCACAAAACAAAAAAAACACAACATGAATCTCCACTCTCGCGGAGCGTCACTATGACACCATGCTCTCGCGGAGGGTGCGACATCAACCACCAACCCCAAGAGAAAGAAAGAAAAAACACAAAGACCAATTTTCATTAAATCAAATATGACATAATAAAATTGGATAAAAATCAATTTAAAAAAAAAGTACTTAAAAAAATTAGCAAAGTCAACATGTATTAATCTTCAAATTCCATGACTGTAGTTATGACCCTAAAACTAACACCATAAAAAAAAACCTTAAAAAATAACATAGCAAAATTATCAATCAATAAAATATTAGGAAATATAATTGAAAAAAATGCAATAAATAATGAAAGAATAGGTAATTAGGAGCACATTGACACCTTATTTTCAAGACACCTAATATATTTTAAACGATCTCGATAAGACAATTCTAACTCCGTCTTGAAAGAATACCAAATGAGATCATAATCAACCTTAAATTAACATAAAAACAAAATACATAACAACTTACAATCCTATTTGGTGTTCTTTCAAGGTATGATTAGAATTATCTCATCGAAATCTTTCTAACGATACTAGATGTGTAAAAAACAAAGATCTAGTGTATTCTCAGTGACCCATTCATTCTTGACTATTAAATCTTGAATCTTTATAAAACTATGTTAGAATTCTAAAATACCGGGTCTCTCTCCATTCCCATGCTAGGTTGGCTTAGAGTTTGGTACAAAAATGGTAATATTTACCCATGCTTAAGAGATAAATTTTTTTTAGATAAAAAATATTTTTAAATGTACTTTGAAAATCAAGTTGAACCATCAAATAAATTATTAAAGAACCATCTCACCTAAAAGCTTAAGCTGTTTGGCGAGACCTAAAATATGATTTATATTATTCTCTAACACACCCTCTCAAGTGAAAGTATTTTGGGCTTGAAACTTGTATAGGCTTACACTACCTTGTGCTTGATTTTTATCAAATAGAATGAGGGTGATGAGATTCAAACTCGTGATTGTTGGGTCAACAAAACTCTAATACCATGTTAAGGAACTATTTCACCTAAAAGCTTAATATCTCAGAATCTATTTAATATTGTGATAACAATTGCTTTTCAAAGTGCTTTTAATTTGAAATTGCATCGATTTTTTTACAAAATTTTGATATTAATACATCAAATGATATGAAAACATAAAACAATATAAATTTGAAGAAAAATAATTATCATTTTAAAAAACACTTTTAGAATACAAAAACAAAGAAGTTATTCTTGGATGAAGTACTTCTCTAGCATTTAAAACAAATTAGCTTTTCTTGTTCAAATAAATTTGTTCATGTTGATCAAACCAACTGTTACAAATATAATTTATTGTGGACAGATAACAACACTCGAATCTATTACTTCAAGTAGTTGGACAATCAATACACATATAATCTATCTTCAATATTAAATAAAATCATCACAATCACCGTATAATTTAAATACGATTTAATTATTGAATTTGCATAAATTAAGATGTACTAGTAACAAAGCTCTAGTGTATTCTCAGTGACTCATTCATTCTTGACCATTAAATCTTGAATCTTTATAAACTATGTTAGAATTCTAAAATACAGGGTCTCTCTCCATTCCCATGCTAGGTTGGCTTAGAGTTTGGTACAAAATTGGTAATATTTACCCATTCTTCAGAGATAAATTATTTTTTTTAGATAAAAAGTATTTTTAAATGTACATTGAAAAGCAAGTTGAACCACCAAAACAAGCATCTCTCATAATCTATTTGATATTATGATAACGATTTCTTTTCAAAATGTTTTTCAAAATCATTTTTGGGAAAAACATGATACAAACTGTAGGTGGTCGAGATTAGTGAAAATCCAGAGAAATGCTGGACTGGGAATGCAGGTGGGATGGGATTTGTGGTTGGTTTCTTAGGCTTGCTGCACAAGTCCAGCAACTGATAACTGAGCTCCTTCGAATTTGGATAAATTAATCACGTGTCACCTTAAGTTTTGAAAATTAGTTAAGGAGTGTTTAACGCTGCGTTTCAAAAATATTTTTTATTTTATTTTAAATTAGTTTTTTGGATGTTTTTAGATCATTTTCATGTGCTGATATAAAATTTTTTTTTAAATAAAAAACATTATTTTAATGCATTTCTGAACAAAAAAACACTTTAAAAAACAACCCGGTTACATTATCAAACAATCACTCAATCTTTCTACTTTAACTATGAACATGATAACCCTCGCATTTGGAATCTATGATCATGTGTGCTTCCTTCATCTGTTCAATTATGTGCATATTGATAGTTTGTGGCTGCAATCAATAGAAGAGATAGAGACAATCGAAATATAAATATGTTTGGATGAAGATATATAGACATAAATAAAATTTATTGTGGACAGTAACAATACACGAATCTACTACATCAAATACTTGAACAATTCAGTACACATATAATCTATCTTCAATAGTAAATAAAATAATTACAATAATCGTATAATTTAAATACGATTTAATTATTGAATTTGCATAAATTAAGATGTAATAATGAAATGGATATCGTTGTCACCTCACCCTATGCAAGAGATGATTGCTTCTGCACAAAATTCTTTACCTCACCGATTAACAAAGAAGATTCAGGCGATTCAGGAAAGCAATAAAACCCATGAAAAGCATTTGGATACACTACCAAATGCACTTCTTTCCCAGCTTTCTTCAGCCCCTCATGGTACCTCTTCTGCCAATCGTGCAGGGGATCAAATCCTCCGACAAAAAGTAACGTAGCAGGGAACTTCACACCTGAAATATCCACCGCATTTGGTCCGAAAACATTAACCACCGAGTGGTTTCGGTCCGATCCCGCCGGAAGAAACGCCTTCCACATCCAGTCTGTACGTTCCACTGATATTAAAGGAACCCCAACAAGCTTGATTTCTGATCCTGTCCTTTCTTCCCCTCCAAAAAATGGCTGCATGGCTATGAGCCCCTTAATTTTTATGTTAGAAAATGTGTGCTCACAAGCTTTGAGGGCGACATGATGAGCCAAGTTACCCCCTGCACTATCACCGGCTATAAAACACCTTCCAAGATCCAAACTTGCTGGAAAACTCTCAAAGCTCATGTCATCAATATATTTCAATGTATCAAAGCCATCTTCGTACTGGCATGGGTACTTGTACTCAGGAGCAAGCCGGTAGTTTACCGAGATGACAACAGCATTAGTTTCAGGCGCAAGTCGCCGGCAGAGGACGTCAAAAGATTTTGAGTTAGCCGCCATGAACGCGAAGCCCCCGCCATGAATGAATATGATCACAGGCAGAGCATCGGTATTGGCGGTGGATGTGGGGGCGTAGAGGCGGAACCACAGGTTGCGGGCAGGGTCAATACTGATGTCGAAAGAGGAGACCCCATTGATTGGTTTTGCGGAAGCAGCGGCCTTGGGATCGAAGATGTTCAACACGCTGCGGTTTAGGGTGTGGTCGGAACGGATGGCTGCGCGAGTCCCAAAGGCGTGGGCGGCCAGGAGGAGCCTGATCTTCAATGAGAGGCGAAGAGTTGTTGGTGTTTCTGCCATTATCAATTCTGGGTTGAATTGCAAATGTTACGATATTAAAAAAAGGGAAAGGTAATAATTGCTATCCTAAATCGGTATTTAAATTTAGTTTTTAGTAAAGAACTTATATTTGTATTTTTCTCGGGGTGGAATTTCTTGCTCCATCTGCGTTACAACCTATGTTTAGCATTCAAAAATATTACCTTTTGTGCTTTGTCCATCCCAAAAAATAAATAAAAAATCGTTAGGTTATGTAACAACATTGCTCTTGTATTTAAAATAAATTTTGTTTTTTAGATTCAATTAATAGACGGCAAGTCAAGTCGTCCTTGTTCACACCTATAATTTTTATCAAATAAATAGAGGTGATGAGATTCTGATAAAACAATTGAGATGGAATATGGCTGCAAAAGCTTACCTTCTGGCCTTGAATTATTAGGTTAAATACAGATTACATATATACAATCTCCTCCTAATCTTTAGCCAATCTTTTCCTAAATATATGCCAAATCCCGTAGGGTTAGGACACAATTATAGTAGTATTAGGATACAATATGATTTTCTATATTGGTGTATTTCATAATAAATTTGAACTTGTGACTGCAGAGTCAACAAGACTCTGATACCATTTCAAGATACCAATTCATTTAAAAACTTAATTTATTAGGTGAGGCTACAGAATATGATTTATATTATTTTCTAACAATAAATACCAAACAGAGGTAAGATAACCTTAATTTGAGATTGTTTCTACTGGTTGCAGTCTTTTTTCGTTTCATCTTTTCAGCAATATTAATTGTTGTAGGACAGCAATATTACAGTAGGAATTAAGATTTCCAAAGAAAATAATTGTTCCTTTGGATTTTACGTTGTCATGATTTTGCCAGTGACTCACTCTTCTCTGCTTCTTGTTAACTATTTGTAAATTTAAGGCAGCTGGAAGCAGTTTTGATCAGCTAAAATCTCTCTCCGATTGCTGCCATTTCATAGCTGGTGAATACTCTTTTAACCTATTAATATTTTCTTTTTTTAATCTATTGAATTATGAAATCAAAGATCTAACCGTTGATATTTTATCCTCTTTTTTCAATAACTTTAGGATTTGAATTTATTTTCCATTATTAAAAAAATTACTGATGATTCATGTGGAAGGCTGATTTATAGGCTGGATGGATCAACCTAAGTTGCACAAAACAATTCAATACAATTTCAAGAGGTTTTTTTTTATAAAATAATTAAAAAGATGTTTAGAAAAAGTTAATGAATAATAAAATAAATAAAATCGACTGGACATGGGATTATTTTGCTAAATTATGTCAAAATTAATAAAAAAATATTTAATTAATTAGGTAGGATTTGAGTTTTTGTAAGTAATGATATTAGTATTAGCTTAAATAAAAATATTTATTAAAAGGATAGATTAAAGAATGTTTCAAGGACAACTTGTAAAAACATGTTGAAGACCATATCTAAAATAGAAGGACTAATTGAGCACATTCTTCAAAGAAAAAGGATTACTTTTTATGGGATGGTTGGGAGAGTTCTCGGAATTGAAATGGTCAAGGATGTAGAGAATTTGTAATATATATATTTTAACATATTTTTTCTTACAAAAAAAATTGTAATAATAAAACTAAAAACATATGCATTTGTTTAATAAAATAAATCTAGAACCATATATGCTAATAAATGCGAAAAAATATAAACAAATCTATTTAACTTAGGATATATAATTTTTTTCTAATACAATAGAATAAACGTTCAGTTGCTATTTAACATTGAAAAACAATACAACTATAATTAAAAATTTAAATGCTTATATATAATAAAAATAAAATATAATAATAATAATTATTCATGCTCTGGTACGAAATAAATCATGAGATCATAATAATCTTATAAGAAATAAATTAGAATAAATTAATCTTATAGAAACAAACAAGAAACATATCAAGAAGATAAATCCAAAATAAAAAAATTCTTTAAAAAACATTAAAAATGATAACATAGTAGATCAACATGAGCTTTGTGGCTCAATTTGTCAAACTTGCGACTTAAGTCATGGATTCCATTGAATTCAATCAGAATGCTATATTTGTTTTTTTGATAAATATATAATAAAAAATTGAAAAAAAAAGAAAATTAAGTGAAAAATTTTAAAAAATCAAGACTAGGGATGTTGATCTGACCAAACATATGGGCCACTCATCTTGGGCCCTAACCTAAACCCACTTGTTTCTTTTTCAAGATATGCAAGGGGTGGGTTCATCAACCTTTTTTTTTTTAAAAAAAATAGACTTAGGAGTTATTGTTTGTTGTGGCTTAGCTAATTGTGCAAGATTTTTGAATGTTGTTCATGATAAATTTGATTTTATATCCTCTAATTTGATCAAATCCAATACAATTGAATTGGGTAGACCATGTGCCTAACAATTCTCATGAAATTACCATTCTTAATCTAACAATAATAATTAAACACTCTCATTCACTTGTAATTACTCTTTATCATTTTGTTTATCAAAGAGAAAAACAATTAACTATATAGAATATCAGGATTGTCAGTTCTGTTCCATTTCATCCAGAATGACCAGTATATTTCCAATTCAAAAAACAAAACAAATCAAAACAAATTTTATCTCGCTCAGAATCTCGGTCCATTCTGAAAATTCCACCCAGAACATTTTGGTTTTGTTTCACCCGTTCCATTTTGGCTAAATAATATATTTTTTAAATAATAATAGTTTTATAAAATCAATCATATTTTTAATTCAATCGTTAGATGAGTATGAAATTGTAGAGGAGTCTCTTGATATATTTATATATTAGGTTAAAATCTCATAGCAATTAGAGAATATAAAGGCCTTGCAAGATTGGTAATAACATTATCATAATATTATCTAGATTTATAGTTTTGTCCAAAAAAAAAATTTTTTTGTGTCCTTTTTCAGATTAATTTTTTCTCAATTTCATTATTCAAAAATAAGTTTTTTAGGGATTGAACTTTATAATCTGCTTTGATCTGTTTTATTTAAGATTATAATGGTCTTATAACCCAGGCCACGTATTTAAAAGGTTAACTTAGGCAGAACCGAGTTGAACCAATATATCATCGTTTCAATATTTTCTTATGTCAACTTGATTTTCTTAGTCAAACTATATTTTTATCAATTTTCTATATTATCTTTGGACTCATTAAGTTATCAAGTTATATAGGTTGAATCTCCATTTTTTGACTTATGTTTGAAATTTGAATTGCACAATTTCACATAATTTTATCTTTGGATTTGAATTAAAATTTTGTTTGTTGAATTAATATTTTTAATTATATATATATAAACAGTACAACCCTGAAATAAAATCTTAAAACGCTTCAAAACCAATACATTTCATTCCAATTAAAAATCATAACACCAATCGAAACAGAATTGACAACCTTAATATAGATATCATTTTAATTAAAAGTTGGATAGAGTAAAATTTCTAACACAAAAACTATTATAAAAATATTTTCAATTATTTTTTTATGAAAAACGTACAATTAGAAAACTGATTTAGGAATTAAGAGAGTAATCAATTAGTTCAAAGGGAATAAGAAAGCAATCAATTAGAAAACTATTTTTTAAGAAAAATCTAATCCAACTGAAGTGGTAACACCGATAGATCTAATAAAATTGTTATTCTTAATCAAACTATAATAATCCAAACCCATTTACCCGACTTTAATTAATATGGGGAGACACAACAACAATCCAGTATTTCATGAGAACAACTATAAATGTGTTTGGCAAGGAATGGTGGAAAGAAGAGGCCATGATGTATGTTCTTTTCTGCAAAGTTTAAAGAGAAGATGCGTGATATTTTTGTATCAGAAGCTTGAGACATGGCACATGCTATCTGAATTTAAAAGCCTTTGTTTTAAAAAATGGTTAGAAACTGGAAATTACTTTTGATTTTTGTCGACATTTTTCCTTAATTGTTTCTAATTCTTCAGCTGCATTTCCCCATGAACTATCAGAATTTAAATAATTATCCGGTGGGATATTGTTGCTGGTATCTGACATGATTGAAGTTATGGAAAAGGATCCATCATCACCAGTCTCTCCTCGTTCATGTGCTAGCTTGGAATCCTTGAATTTTTAAATAATTCTTAAAAAAACAATTAAAACCAATTATTTACCCTGTAATTTGTATGATATATATATAATTCCAAGTGGGCATGCTGCGTTTCTGGTTGAATGCTCAACTTTGCTAAGTGGGATGGTCAACACGTTAACTCTGTCAGTAATTAGCTTCTGATTCTTTTGTTGAAGTTTTAAATTAGAGGTGTGAAGCAAGTTGTTATATCTTATAATCTTTAGTAGGTAAAGTTTCTGGCTTGCTTCCTGTCGAACAATACAATAATCTTTGCTACTGTAAATCTCATCCCAACTTCCTTGACATTGATTTCCCGATTTCCCTCATCAAATGTCTTAAACCTTTGTGATGATCAGTGCTTTCTTCTCTGGTTGAATCCAATCACCTGGAGCTCAGCATCTTGCAACCCCCTCCGTATTTTTAAACACTGCTTTATTCTTCTTCCCTGTTCTGTGCTTTCTGTTCTTGACCCCCACCCCCCCAGGAACACTGCTTCAGCAAACGAGCACTAGAAGCACAACTTGAATCCAGGTAAATTATTTATACTCCATCTTCTTCATTTTGTTTTTCACATGTAACTCTGGTTTGAATCTTTCAAGTAGAACACAAGTTGTAGAAATTCTAATGAATAAACTTTGGAAAAATTCCATGCCTTATGTTTCTTCTTTTTAGTTTCTTTGCTGCTTGTAACCTATTATTCTAGTTTCAACCTTTCCTTTTTCATTAATTTTTATTCAATATTTGGACACCTTTTTTTATGTAGGACAAAATGGTTAGACCAAATTATCCGTTTTGGAATGATGTTGAAGATATGAATGATGGAAGCATGAAGTGTAAGTTCTGTGGGCATTTATTTGCCAAGGGTACTTCCATTTCGAGGATCAAATGGCATTTGTCAGGAGAGACAGGGCATGGAGTTGGCATTTGTGGTCAGGTGCCTAAAGAGGTTCAAGAAGCAGCATTTCTAGCTATGCGTGGTGACAACAAAAGACATAAAAGCATACCAAGTTCAAGCAATGTTAATGATTTGGCAGGGGATGCTGGAAGGATGCAAGTGGGAGTTCAAGGTTGGCGTGAGAGAATTCATTCGCATGTTGACATGGAAAACACAATTACACTCGGAGTTGATACTCATGAGAGTAGAGGCGAAGCAACACAAGGAGCAGATATAGTGCATCAATTTGCTGATGGTACTTGGGATCAGATACACTCTGCCCTTTCGAAGACGCAGAAGTTGAATGAAATCACTACCTATTTAATGCAGGAAGAAGAGGATGTGGAGCATCTGCATGGTGCATTTGAAACAATACCGAGAACAGAACAAGTGCAGCATCTGGAGAGAGGTAGATCTTATGAGAGGCCGTCAATTAATCAAGCTGATGAGCCTCGAGGAGATTCATCCCAGCCATTAGATCCATTGTGTCTTGATCATGGAAGAAACTATGATCAACCATTTGCTCCCTCAATAAACAATGATGTGATTATAAATGATGTGCAAAACATGGTTAGAGTGAGGACAAAGCGAGTGGAGGAGCACGATGTGGAGAATAGTGGAAGATTAGTGCAACCCGGCGCAGGAGCTAGATCTTCTAGAATTCTTAAAGACAACATAAGTGAGACTAGAGGAGTTCCGTTTCCTACTAGCTCTAATAAGCCAGTGGGTCAAGCATTTGAAGAGAATATGAAGGTGATATGGTCTCTGTTGATGGATGATAAAGTTCCAACCATTGGCATTTACGGGATGGGGGGAGTTGGTAAAACAACATTACTGCAACATATCCACAATGATCTTCTACGAAGACCAGATATTTGTGATCATATTTGGTGGGTGACTGTGTCTCAAGATTTCAGCATTAATAGATTGCAGAATCTTATTGCCAAATGTCTTAATCTAGACCTTTCAAGCGAGGATGATGATCAACATAGAGCTGCCAAATTGTCAAAAGAACTAAGGAAGAAACAAAAATGGATTCTCATTTTAGATGATTTGTGGAACAATTTTGAGCTACACGAAGTGGGAATTCATTCCTCGTTGAAAGGATGCAAGTTGATTATGACAACTCGATCACAAACAGTTTGTGCTCAGATTGATTGCCAACACAAAATCGAAGTGAAGCCCCTTTTGGAGGGAGAATCTTGGACTTTGTTCAAGGAGAATCTTGGACGTCACATAGCACTTTCAGATGAAGTGGAAGGAATTGCAAAAGCTGTTGCAAGGGAATGTGCCGGTTTGCCACTGGGAATTATTACAATTGCAAGCAGCTTGAGGGGAGTGGATGACCTGCCTGAGTGGAGGACTACATTGATGAAATTAAGAGAATTGAAATTTAGGGACATGGATGAGAAGGTATTCAAGGTATTGAGGGTTAGTTATGATCGGTTAGATGATGGGTTAGCACTAAAACAATGTCTCTTATACTGTGCATTATTTCCTGAAGATCATATGATTGAAAGGGAGGAGCTGATAGGTTATTTGATCGATGAGGGAATAATTAAAGGAAGGAGGAGGAGGCAAGATGCATTTGACGAGGGCCACACAATGCTAAATAGACTCCAATATGTCTGCCTATTGGAAAGTGTTCATAAGATGCATGACTTGATTAGGGACATGGCCATCCAAATAATGCAAGAGAACTCTCAAGTCATTGTTAAAGCAGGTGCACAATTAGTAGAATTGCCAGATGCAGAGGAGTGGACAGAGAATCTCACAAGAGTTTCACTAATGAAAAACGAAATTAAAAAAATTCCTTCCAGCTATTCACCAATGTGTCCAAATCTATCAACTCTACTGCTTTGTCAAAATGGGTTGAAATCCATTCCAGATTCATTTTTCAAGCATTTGCATGGGCTTAAGATTCTGAACCTGTCCCGCACATTTATTGAAAAATTACCACAATCTGTCTCTGATTTGGTAAGTCTCACTGCATTGTTGCTCCATAATTGTTGGAAGTTAAGAGATGTTCCATCATTAGAAAAGCTGAGGGCACTGAAGCGTTTAGATCTCTATGGAACCTCACTTGAAAAGATGCCTCAAGGCACGGAATGTTTATCCAACCTTAGGTATTTTAGAATTAATGGATGTGGTGAAAAGGAGTTTCCTAGTGGGATATTACCAAAACTCTCTCACCTGCAGGTCCTTGAACTTGGAGTGTTTCCTACGAAATGCTATACAGTTGAAGGAATGGAAGTAGGATGCTTGGGGAAGTTGGAAACTTTGGAATGCCGTTTCAAAGGCCTCTCTGACTTCGTGGAGTATCTCACATCTCGGGATAGAATCCATTCATTAAGCACATACAAAATTTTAGTAGGAACATTGAATGAAGATAATTGGATAGACTATCATGGTTTCCCAAGTAAAACAGTATGGTTGGGTAATTTGAGTATCAACAGAGATAGAGATTTTCAGGTCAAGTTCTTAAATGGTATTCAAGGACTGTGTTGTGAATGCATCGATGCAAGAAGTTTATGTGATGTCTTGTCATTAGAGAATGCAACTGAACTGGAGATCATCCACATTGAGTCTTGCGATAGCATGGAGAGCTTGGTTTCATCTTCTTGGTTCTGCTCTGCTACACTACCATTGCCATCACATAATGGTATGTTTTCTTGTCTTAAACAGTTTACTTGTGCTGGATGTAACAGTATGGAGAAGTTGTTCCCACTTGAGTTGCTGTCATACCTCGTAAACCTGGAAGCGATTAGTGTTGTTGATTGTGTGAAAATGGAGGAGATAATAGGAGCAACAGATGAGGAAAGCAGCACCTCCAATCCCATCGCGGAATTAACACTCCCAAAGTTAGCTTTTCTGAAATTGTTTGATTTACCCGAACTGAAAGGGATTTGTAGTGCGAAATTGATTTGCAATTCTCTTGAAGTAATTAACGTACAAGAATGTGAGAAGCTGAAGAGGATGGCGATTAGTCTTCCGTTGCTTGAAAATGGCCAGCCATCCCCTTACCCTTCTCTTAAAGTTATCGTTGTGAGTCCAAAAGAATGGTGGGAGACAGTGGTGGAGTGGGAGCCTCCTAACGCCAAGGAAGTCCTTCGTCCCATTGTACACTTTGTTGGAGAGAAGTAGACTGCTCTGTTCTGAATATAATATATAATGAAGTGTAAGCATCATCTTTTATTTCTCTCTCTTTCTACAATTGATTCTCTGCACACCATGTTAATTTCCTTATGTTATTTTTACTCTTAGGGCTATTTTTCTTCTTTTGGCGAGGCTCGAGGCTGCTACCTTTTCTTTTCGTTCTCGCGCTGCCCCTCCCTTTCCATAGAAGCTAACAAGAGCTGAACGTCTTGATCTTTGTTTCTATACATACAAATACTGAGCTAGATTGTTTCTGAATTCTGCTTTTCTTCGTATGATTTGTTGGGCTAGTTTATAGGGTTTTAGTTCTTTCTGCTAAATTATCTAAATATGGGCCTTAGAATCTTGTTGAATGAAAGTAGCATTCTTTATTTCTTGGGATAGAAAGAACAGAACTGTTATTAAAATTAAAATTAAAAAATAAAATATGGTTTAATTATTTATTTATCTATATTGATTTAATTATTTCTTTGCTCCTTGAGTACACTGTTATCATTAGACTTTTTTAAGAGGGATAATCATTTACATATTTGAAAGTGGAGGATAAGTTCTTAAAAGAGTTAAAATTTGGTTTAATGTTGATTTAATTATTTATACCTTCATTTTGGGAATTGAGCTTCGAATTGAGTTATTCGATAAAATAAAAATATCAAATACGTGCAAGGGGTTCTAAACGCTTTGCTGCTCGTAGAATTTGAGTATTTTTTCTATTGGTCACTTTGCTTTATTTTAATATGCATTGAAAATTAATAAATCATTTAATATTTTCTTTTATTCTTTTAATTTAACTTTTAATTAATAAAGTTATTTTCTTAAGGCTTTCTGCCCTCTCACATTGTAGACTGAAAAACGGCAACATACCATACCATCACATTGTAGACTTTTCTTCGTTTGATGTGACGGGAACGTGGTGGAAGAGGAGACATTGGAATAAAGGGTAAGCATCATCTTTTATTTCTCTGCATTGGACTCGTTGAACGCTGATTAATATGAAATATTTCTTATTTATTTTATACCGTGTGCTTACAATTAGCATAAATAACAATTTCCATTACATATATATATATATATATATATATATATTTCATTATCTTCTTAAAAATATGGAATAATCATATATTATTTTTAAACTCGATTAATAAATAATTATAATTTGAAGTTTAATTAATATTATATTTTTATCCTTTTGACATCCAAAATAAATAAATAATATAATTATTTATCATTAATGTTAAAGAACCATCTCACCTAAAAGCTCAAGCTTGTAGGTGAGGCCCCAAAATATGATTTGTATTATTCTCTAACACATCCCCTCAAGTGAAAGCTCTTTGGGCTTGAAACTTGCACATAGGCCCACACTACCTTGTGTTTGATTTTTATCAAATAGAAGGGGTGGTGAGATTCGAACTCATGATCGCTGGGTCAATAAGGCTCTGATATCATGTTAAAGAACTATCTCACCTAAAAGCTCAAATTTATAGGTGAGGTCCCAGAATATGATTTATATTATTCTCTAATAATTAATAATATAGATCAAAAAGAAAAAAAGAGAGAGAAAAGACACTTTAAAAAAAGAATGATAATAGAATTCAAGACCTAGAATTTTGAATTTTTTAAGGATATATTTGGAATAAAATCTCATTTCCTCGTGTCTTTTTATTTTGAGTACATAAATTCAACCAATTTTTCTATATTTCTCAAGGATATATTTGGAATAAAATCTCATTTCCTCGTGTCTTTTTATTTTGAGTACATAAATTCAACCAATTTTTCTATATTTCTCAAGATTTTTTTAATTTTTATTTTCTATCATTATGAACAACAAAAAACAAATAATCCACTATACATGAAGACATAGGTTTAGGAATGTGGTTAATGAGATATTTCAAAGTATTTTTTACTTCAAAATATATTAAAAAATATTTTTTTAAAAATATTTTAACAGCAATACATCATAATAATTTAAAAATATAAAAATTAAAATATTACAAAAATACATTGTATCACACTCCAAAAAAAAACAAAATTTCCCTCTTTTTTTTAACATGAGTGTTTGGGCTAGTTTGCGCGGACCTTGACAAATCTCATAGGCCTTGAGATTAACGACCATGTAACTTTTTAATTGCTATCACATTAGTAACCAAAGAATTCAAATCTAAGATAATAGAGGGAACAAATCTCTTAGTTTCATATTCTTACCACTACCTACTAGATGGTTTCAAAATTTCAATCTCAATTGGCTTTATGCTCACAAGAACGTTGGTTGGTGACATCTCGAATCCATATCCATAACAAAATAGGACGCTTACTGCTCAGGAATCATTATGGAAATGCTAACTAGGAAAAGCAGTTTTTGAACCTAGCTAGGACCGATTAAACTAGTGTTTCTGCCTGATCTCTCAAGTTCAAGGTTTCAACAATGGGGTGGGTCCACAAGTTAACTCAATCAGCAATTAGCTTCTGATTATTTTGTTGAAGTTTTGAATTAGACAAATAAAAAAAAAAATAGAGGTTCATAGCAACTTGTTATACCTTATAATATAATCTTTGGTAGGTAAAGTTTGTGGCTTCCTTCCAAGGCACTTCCTTCCTATCAAACAATACAATAATCTTTTCTCCTGTAACATTCTCTTCCAAATCTCATCCCAACTTCCTTGACATTGATTTCCCAATTTCCCTCATCAAATGTCTTAAGCTTTTGTGATGATCAGTATTCATCCCAACCAACTGATCTATTGTGTCTTGGACTTGGAAGACATTACGATCAACTCTGTTCTCCATCGGTAAACAACGATGTAATTATGAATGATGTGCAGAACATGGTTAGAGTGAGGACAGAACCAGTGGAAGAGGAGGAGGAGGATGTGGAGAGCTATAGAAGAAGATTAGGGCAGCCAGGTGGAGGAGCTAGCTCTACTAGAGGGTCAAGCATTATTTCCTGAAGACTTTCATATCCCTAGAGAGCATTTGACAACTTATTTGATTGATGAGGGAGTGATAAAAGGGCAGAGTAGGGCGGCAGAATTTCACCATAGACTTGAAAGTGCTACAAGATATGGTGATCGTAGATGTGTCACGTATGGCCATCCGAATACAACAAGAGAACTCTCAAGGCATGGTTAAAGCAGGTGCACAATTAAATGAATTGCCGGATTCAGAGGAGTACACAGAGAATCTTGTGAGAGTTTCACTAATTCAAATCGAAATTGAACAAATTCCTTCGAGCTAATCACCAAGGTGTCCCAGTCTTTCAACTCTACTGTTGTGCAATAATAAATACTTGCAAATTTATTGCCGATTCATTTTTCAAAAAACTGCATGGGCTCAAGGTCCTAGATCTATCTTACACAGATATTGAAAATTGCCTAATCCTGTCTCTGATTTGATGAGTCTCACTGCATTATTGCTCATTTCTTGTGATAAGTTAAGACATTCACCATCATTGAAAAAGCTTGAAATGATTCCTCAAGCCATGGAATGTCTATCCAACCTAGGTATCTTGAACTCAATGCATGCTGTCAAATCATGTTTCATACTACAGCAATCGGGTTATGATGGATTTGGTGTGCAGCTCCAGTAATAGTTGAGGGAAAAGAAGTAGCATGCTTGAGGAAGTTGGAAAGTTTGAAATGCCATTTTGAAAGGCACTGACTTGGTGGAGTTTTTAAAATCTTGGAATCAGACAAAATCACTAAGAACATACAAAATCTTAATAGGAATGGCGGGTGAATATGTTTATATGGAAAAATCTAGCAAAAGTAAAACAGTTGTGTCAAGTAACTTGAGTATCAACAGAGATGAAGATTTTCAGTTCATGTTTCCGAAGGACATTGAAGAACTGAGAATTTATAATTGTAACGATGGAACAAGTTTATGCGATGTTTCCTCTCTATTAAAGTTGGAGGTCATCTGTATTCTTTTAGTTTATTGATTGCTCTGTTTATTTATTATTTGTATTAAAGAATTTAATTTGTCTACTACATGTATTTCATCTGGAATTGGATGACAATTTCAGGAGTCAAATCGTGAAGACAAAGCTCTTACATGTTTGCGTTCAAAAAATTTCAAAACCCTTTCTCGAAGATATTTAATTAAATGGATTCATATTTATCAAGATTAGTATTGAAGAGTCGCATCTATTAGTATTGAAGAGTCGCATCTATTAATGTCTATATATATTGTATGAATCTCATAATGAAAAAGTGTGAGAGTACCATTTTCATATGTATTGTATTCTACCAAATTAGAGAGTGTGCAGCCTAAACTTTTTTCTTTTCTATTCTCTATTTCTGCCAAATTTCCAACAAAACTGGTATCAGAGCCCGAGAGACAACATGACTTCCAACAACAACAATTCCAAATTTCATATTCCCCGCCTTACCAAACAAGACTATGATTTGTGGTGCATCCAACACAAAGCACTACTTAGATCACAAGAGTTATGGGAGCTGGTTGAAGATGGTTATACTGAACCAAAAGAAGATACTGTGATGAGCAATGCAGAGATACAAACACTGAGAGAATCAAGAAAGAAAGACAACAAGGCGTTATTCACAATTTATCAAGGGCTTGATGAAGCAACCCTTGAGATGGTGGCACCAGCAAAGACATCAAAGGAAGCATGGGAAATGCTTAGCAAAACTTATAGTGGAGTTGAAAAAACAAAAAGAGTTCGGCTACAATCTCAGAGAGGAGATTTTGAGAAGCTGAACAAAGAAGGCAATGAGACAATCTCAGATTACTTTACAAAAGTAATCACTTTGGTTCACCAGATGAGAAGGAATGGTGAAAATATTGATGATGTTCGTGTGATGGAGAAAATTTTGAGATCACTGGATTCAAAGTTTGACCATGTGGTTGTAGCAATTGAAGAATCAATAGATTTAGAAGAATTGACAGTAGAAGAGTTAATGGGATCACTGCAAGCCCATGAGCAGAAAATTGACAGAAGAGGAGAAGGAAGAACACTTGAACATGCTTTGCAGACACGGCTAACTTTGAAGAATTCCAATGAATCCAACAGAGGAGCATTCCAGAGAGGCAGATTTTTGCATAGAAGAGGAAGAGGAGGAAGATCATATAGAAATCAAGAATTTCATGGTGCACGAAATCAGAATTTCAATGGCAGAGGCAGAGGCAGATTCAGAGGAAGAAGTCGTGGAGGATACTCAAACTGGAGAAATAACAATGCAGGCGTGCAATGTTATAATTACAAGGAATATGGTCATTTCGCCTCTGACTGTTCACAATACAGATTTGAAGACAAATTTGTTAATTTTGCTGAGAAGGTAAGTGATTCAGAAGAACCTGCACTGCTGTTGGCATGTGGAAAATTTGATGATAGCAGATCTAGTACCTGGTATCTAGACACAGGAGCATCAAATCATATGTGTGGCATGAAGGAAGCATTTGCAGATATTGATGAGAGTTACAAAGGAAAAATCACTTATGGAGATCTTTCTTAAATACCTGTTGAAGGAAGAGGCCGAATTCTTATACAACTCAAGAATGGTGAGCAGAAATTCATAACAGAAGTATTTTACGTTCCAGACATGAAGAGTAACATCTTAAGTCTGGGACAATTTCTGGAGCAAGATTTTGAAGTGCAGATGAAGAATAAGAACTTGAAGATTTTTGATGAATCTGGAGCTTTAATTGCCTCAGTCAAGATGACCAAAAACAGGATGTTTCCTCTTGACTTAAATGTGTGTATGTCAAACTGTTTCAAGGCAGAAAGTTCAAATCTGACGAACTTGTGGCATTTGCGATATGGACATCTGAATTGTGGATCATTAATGATGATGGAGAAACACAGGATGGTTCTGGGAATACTACAGCTCGAACACACAAACGATTTGTGTGAAGTGTGTGTGATGGGAAAGCAGCACCGAAAATCCTTTCCAAAGAAGAGTTCTAGAGCATCTCAGCCTCTGGAATTGGTGTATTCAGATGTGTGTGGGCCAATTACACCTACAACAATAGGGGGAAACAGGTATTTCCTTACATTCACTGATGATTTTAGTGGAAAAACATGGGTATATGTGTTGAAAGAAAAAAAAAGAAGTGCTGAGCAAGTTTAAGGAATTTAAAAATCTAGTAGAAAAGCAAAGTGAATGCAAGCTGAAAAATCTGAGAACTGATAGGGGAGGAGAGTATGTGTCTCATGCTTTTGATTATTATTGTAAAGAGAATGGTATAGCACATCAGCTCACAATGCCACAGATTCCACAACAGAATGGAGTATCGGAGAGGAAAAATAGGACTATTATGAACATGGTTAGATGTATTTTAAAAGAAAAGAATTGTCCTAAAGAGTTTTGGAGAGATGCAGTTGTGTGTGCCGTGTATTTGTTGAACAGATTTACAACAAAGAGGTTGCATATGCTTACACAAGAAGAAGTCTGGAGCATGAAGAAACCGAGAGTTGATCACTTGAGGATTTTTGGCAGCATAGCTTATGCCAAAATTCAAGGTGAAAAACGAACCAAGCTTGAAGATAAAAGTCAGAAATGCATACTGCTAGGATATGGAGAAAATTCGTATGGTTACAAATTGTTCAATCCAGTAACAAAAAAGGTGATCATGTCAAGAGATGTGAGATTTGATGAAGAGCAAGAATGGAACTGGAGTACTGAGGAACAACTGCAGAAATTGGTTGTAGAAGAAGAACAAATGCAGAATGATGAAGAAGAAATCATAATCAATCCAGCCCCATCAACTAGCATCCCTGCTAGTCCTTCAAGTTCAGCAAGAAAAACAAAGAGCATACAAGAAATCTATGACGCGACAGAGAGAATGAACCTTGATGATGTTAACATGTTGTGTTTGTTTTCAGGAAATGATCCCATAACATTTGAAGAAGCATATCAGGAAGACAAGTGGAAGAAAGCAATGAAGGAGGAGATCAATTCCATTCAGAAGAACAATACATGGGAACTGACAACACTTCCTGAAGGTCACAATGCAATCGGTGTAAAATGGATCTTCAAGACAAAGAAGAATGCTGAAGGAGAAATTGAAAAACATAAAGCCAGATTAGTTGCAAAAGGGTACAAGCAACGATATAAAGTAGATTATGAAGATGTTTTTGCTCTAGTAGCAAGAATGGAAACCGTGAGATTGGTGATTTCATTGGCTGCTCAGAAACAATGGAAGATATTTCAGATGGACGTAAAATCAGCATTCTTGAATGGCAATCTTGAAGAGGAAATATATGTTGAGCAACCAGCTGGTTTTGTAGTAAAAGGAGAAGAAGAAAAGGTGTGCAGATTAAAGAAAGCTCTTTACGGGCTTAAACAAGCACCAAGAGCATGGAACTCAAGAATTGATGGCTATCTTTCTCAGAAGGGGTTTACAAAATGCCCGTATGAACATGCATTATATGTGAAGAAAAACTTGCATGGTAGAATAATGTTTGTTTGTTTATACGTGGATGATATTCTGTTCACAGGGGATGATCCTACAATGATTCAAGATTTCAAGCAATCCATGGTAAAGGAATTTGAGATGACAGACTTAGGTCTTCTAGCATATTTTCTGGGATTAGAAGTGAAGCAATGCAGTAATGGAATTTTCGTTTCTCAAGCCAAGTATGCAACAGAAGTGTTAAAGAAATTTGCTATGGAAGATTGTGATCCAGCAGACAATCCAGTTGAGTATGGAACGAGGTTAACTAAAGAAGGAGAAGGAGATTTAGTTAATCCTACATATTACAAAAGTATTGTGGGGTGTTTGCGTTATCTAACTTGTACCAGACCAGACATTCTGTTTGGAGTTGGTTTGGTTAGCAGATACATGGAGAGACCAAGGAGTTCACATTTGAAGGCAGCAAAGAGGATCCTTCGGTTTATTAAAGGAACATTAAACTATGGATTATGTTATTCATCATCACAGAATTTCAAAATCACAGGTTATAGTGATAGTGATTGGGCAGGAAGCTTGGAAGACAGGAAAAGCACAACTGGATTCATATTTTTCATGGGAGAAACAGCATTCACATGGACATCCAAGAAACAATCTATTGTTGCATTATCCACATGTGAAGCAGAATACATTGCTGCTGCATCATGTGTGTGTCATGCAATATAGCTAAGGAAGTTGATGGAAGATTTGCAACAGAAACAGAGTGAAGCCACAAGAATTTTCGTTGATAACAAGTCTGCTATAGCTCTTGCAAAGAATCCAGAGCATCATGAACGTTCAAAGCATATTGATACTCGATTTCATTTTATTAGAGAGCACATAAAAGAAGGTGATGTGGAGTTAGTTCATGTCAACACTCATGAACAGATTGCTGATATTTTTACAAAGCCATTGAAGACTGAAGTTTTTTGTTATCTGCAGAAGAAGCTTGGAATCGTGAAGATTGATGAAACAAGTTTAAGAGGGGTGAATGTTAGTTATTAAACTTATTTATCAAGATTAGTATTGAAGAGTCGCATCTATTAGTATTGAAGAGTCGCATCTATTAGTATTGAAGAGTCGCAACTATTAATGTCTATATATATTGTATGAATCTCATAATGAAAAAGTGAGAGTACCATTTTCATATGTATTGTATTCTACCAAATTAGAGAGTGTGCAGCCTAAACCTTTTTCTTTTCTATTCTCTATTTCTGCCAAATTTCCAACAAATTTCAGGACTCAAATCATGAAGACAAAGCTCTTACATGTTTGCGTTCAAAAAATTTCAAAACCCTTTCTCGAAGATATTTAATTAAATGGATTAATGACCTTTAAAAACAACATTTTATATTATTATTATTATCATTATTATTCTGGAAAACTCAAAATACAATGGAGATACAATTTGTTCATGTGGTACATCATGAGGATTGTTCCATGTTTGTTCATGTTGTACCTCATACTTCATAAATTCAGCTGATGAGAATTGGTTTTTTTACCAATAAAATATACTATTTTCCTGTTTCTGGATGACTAGTGGATTGAGTAGGAGGAGTTCTATAGTAAGCTGGCATGGTTGCCGGGAAGAATGTTGCTCTAATTCCTTCTGCCTTCAGTATAGGGAAGATGATGCCTGATCCAACCTGAAAGATGACAAAAATAAAAATAAAAATTTAAGTTTGTCTAGGAAACTCACGGTGACAATAAAGTTCAAACAAATAAGTTTCTGATAGGAAAAGTAATGAAAGCTGGAGATACAGACCAAAATTAGTCTAGCCGCAATACACATACGTTTTGGTGTAGGAAATGGAAGCAGTAAGCTGCCAACAGCATAGGCAAGCATGGCGAAGCAGTGGAAAATCATGCTTAACGGATTAGGGTTTAGACCAGATAGAAGAGCCACCAGTCCATCTGAGAACACGCCTCCAAGGCTCAAATAATTGAAGAATGCTTCTTTCATTTCCTTCCTTGCTGGGTCCTGATCCGATGAAGAGAATACTGTGTGTAGGGTGCTTGCCAATGTATTTATTGCAAATGCCGTTGGCTGCAACCAATGTTAAGTTACATAGAAATATGGTTATTTTGTGTTTCACTCAGCAATGCTGAAACATGAAGTTTCTTTAAGCAATTCCTGTTCAAAATTTGTTCTGAGGAAGATTGGCCAAAGAAATTTTAGATAAGCAAATGCATGCAAGTGCTGATACCTTACGCAGAACGCAAAAGGACTCAAGATATTTGCAAATGGAAGCTGCATTGCTAAGATCGTTCAGAGGCCTAAGAAGATCTCGCAGTAGGACAACATCAGAAAGTCCCACAGTCATTCCTCCTCCTGTTATGGAATGGCGCATATTCAACGAATCCCCTATTAGAAATGCACCAGGGGTTGGATAGGCAGACGCATGCATGATTCTGTTTGGCATTATTCTTATGTTTCCCTTATCAATCGCACATATGAAAGCATTGTAGAGCTCAGGTGGCATCTGAAATGTGCAAATTTCTGCATTAGTACAAACTGTTAGCATGAGCCATGAGAAGTTGCATGGAAACAGAACACTCTCTGTATCCAGAATTTCCTATTTACGGTAGAATATATCGACTTTCTAGTTTATAGGCTTAAAATAGGAAAAGCTTTGATGTAATAGTAGATTAGTTGAAACACAACTTCTTCCCATGTATGTGTATAAATACTTGCCATAAATCAATTAATAAAGTAAGGAAGTTTGTTCCTCAAGAATTCTGACATGGTATCAGAGCAACCACATTCAGAGACCTAAGGAGGAGGAAGAAGAAGAGAAAAAAAAAAAAAAAAACAAAACACAGAGAGACGAAGAGAGGAGATTACACCAAATCCCATGGCTGAGAATCTCACTGACTTGATTCAGCCACAAAATCCCATAACAGACTCCATGTTTGACAACTTCACGGCCAAGATGACAGAAGCCTTGACAAAGGCCCAGACTACTTCACAACCAGCTATCACTGAGTCGTCTGCAACACCAATTGGCATCAAGTTGGATGGTTCCAACTATGCTTTATGGTCCCAGGTGGTAGAGATGAACATCTCAGCCAAAGACAAACTGGGATATATCAATGGAGACTTTTCTCAACCCTCCGAGACAGACCCAACATTCCGCAAGTGGCGCACTGAAAACTCCATGGTAAAAGGGTGGTTGATCAATTCAATGGATCAATCACTTGTTGCAAACTTTATCCGCTTCCCAACAGCAAAACAAGTGTGGGATGCCATTGCAACGACATATTTTGATGGAACTGACACATCACAAGTTTACGAGCTTCGACGGAGAGTTACTCGGATGCGGCAGAGAGGAGGATCCATAGAAAAATACTACAATGATTTACAAGGGATATGGAGGGAGATAGATTTTCGACGCCCCAATCCCATGAACTGTGCAGCAGATATTCAGAAATATAACTCCTTAATACAAGAAGAAAGAGTTTATATTTTTCTGGACGGATTAGATGATCGACTTGACAACATTCGGAGTGACATTCTCCAACTGAAACCATTCCCAACCATTGAGCAGGCCTATGCTCACGTTAGAAGGGAGGATACACGACAAGCAGTAATGACAGCAGGGGCTGAAACCACAACCAGTGGTGCTGTCATGGCCATCAGAGGCTCACGGTTTGGCCAACAACCAACACTGGTACTGGGAAGACCTAACATACCCTCTAAGCCGAAGAATCCAAGTGATGGAGGGAAGTGTACACACTGTGGAAACACCAAACACACCCGTGATACATGCTTCAAGTTGCATGGGTATCCAGAATGGTGGCATGAACTACAAGCCAAGAAGAAAAAAGGCAACACATCACATGATGAAGGCACGAGCAGAGCAGCAATAGTCACGGCAGAACCTCAACTCTCACTTATCCCCATGGAAGAATCCTCCACTTCTAAAGCATCAGGTAACTGTGGACAAGTTTTGAAAAGTTCTAACCATCGTGATGAAGATGAATGGATTATTGATTCGGGAGCTACGGACCATATGACCTTTGATCCTGCGGACTTCTCACATACAACTGAACCACAAAGGACACGTATTGCAAATGCAAATGGGGACACTTTTCCAGTCATGGGAGCTGGAACCGTGACATTATCATCCTCACTCACTCTATCCCACACTCTTCTTGTTCCTTCACTGTCCAATAAATTGATGTCTGTGAGCCAAGTGACTGAAGCACTCAACTGCCTAGTATTAATGTACTCTAATGTTTGTTTTCTTCAGGATGTTCTCAGCAAGGAGATTATTGGGCGTGGTACTAAGAGAGGGGGGTTATACTACTTGGATGATTTCAACTATGGAAGAGCAAATCATGTATTCCAGCAGCACAGTAGCAAGGAACGGGAAATATGGTTATGGCACCGTCGTCTCGGGCACCCATCTTTCGGATACCTAAGACACCTATTTCCAAACTTATTCTCAACATCAAAGGATAGTGTTTTTAATTGTCAGACTTGTATTTTGGCCAAAAGCCATAGAAACTCTTATCATGCAAGTATGAATAAAAACAGTATTCCATTTTCCCTTATACATTCAGATGTCTGGGGACCTTCCCCACAAACTACTGTAACTGGTCATCGTTGGTTTGTTATATTCGTCGATGACTCAACCCGAATGACTTGGCTCTACCTGATGAAAACAAAAGATGAGGTGTTCCCAATATTCCAGACTTTTCACACCATGATTCAGACTCAATTTTCAACAAAAATTCAGGTGCTTCGATCAGATAATGGAGGAGAGTTTGTCAACCAACAGTTCAAAGTTTTTTCTCAAAGACAAGGTTTCCTTCACGAAACCTCATGTGCTCAAACTCCACAACAAAACGGTGTTGCGGAACGGAAAAATCGCCACATCTTGGAGACAGCTCGGGCCCTTCTCTACGACACAAATGTTCCAACTCATCACTGGAATGAGGCAGTAAGTGTTGCGGTTTACTTGCTCAACAGAATGCCCTCAAAAGTACTGGACTTCAAAACTCCCCTGCAAGTGCTCTCAGCTCATGTTGAGCTACCAAGCGTACTACTGCTCCCACCAAGAGTGTTCGGTTGTGTGGTGTTTGTTCACCTCCATAAGAACCAACGCTCTAAACTCAACCCATGTGCTGTCAAATGTGTGTTTCTGGGTTACGGACCAACTAAGAAGGGCTACAAGTGCTTCGACCCCAGGGGAAAGCGACTCTATACCACCATGGATGCCACCTTTATTGAGTCTGAACACTTCTACTCCCCTGCAGGCTCCAATTCAGCTCTTCAGGGGGAGAATACAAGGGAAGAACTGAATTGGCACTTAACGGCTCCATCCCCAGCTCCAGCCGTGGGGGCCACTGATAATTCAGCACATGATCTTCTTGAAATCATTGAAGAAAGACAAAGTGAAGAAATTGAGGTTGAGGCTGAAAATGGCGAAGGAATACATGAACATCAACCTGCGGAGGCTGATAATATTAGCGACGGAATACATCAAACCCCTCTCTCTACAGTGCTGGAACCTCCCACTCCTGCTGAGAACAACCCTGAGGTAAGCTTCTCCACTGATCTCCCATATACTCCTAACTTGAATACCACTGTGGAGTATGTATTGCCTTTCAGACACAATAGAGGAAAGCCACCAAACAGGTACTCACCTGATGCCGAAGAGAGGAGGTCTAAATTTCCCATCACAAATTATGTAAGCACAAAGCACTTACCTAATCCGATTCAGAACTTCACGAAGGTGCTGTCCTCATACCACACTCCAGAAAAAATAGAGGATGCTCTAGCAGACCCGAAATGGGCACTAGCCATACAGGAAGAGATGGAAGCCTTGCAGAAAAATAATACATGGAAGCTGATAGCCCAACCCGAGGGAAAAAAAATTGTGGGATGCAAATGGGTATTCTCAATTAAATACAAGGCAGATGGAACAATTGACCGGTACAAAGCAAGGCTGGTAGCAAAAGGATACACGCAGACATACGGTATAGATTATGTGGAAACTTTCTCACCGGTTGCGAAATTAAATACTGTTAGAGTCTTGTTATCCCTTGCAGCAAATCTGGATTGGCCGTTGCTACAAATGGATGTAAAAAATGCATTTCTCCATGGTGATCTTGAAGAAGAAGTGTATATGGATATTCCACCGGGGTTCACATCTTCTTCAGGAACACGAGTTGTATGCAAGTTGGAGCGAGCTCTATATGGATTAAAACAATCACCACGAGCATGGTTTGGGAGATTTAGCGCAGCCATGAGAAAGTATGGTTTTGTCCAAAGCAATGCAGATCACACACTCTTCCTGAAGCATCGGCAGAAAAGGGTGACAGCCCTAATCGTCTATGTAGATGATATGATTATCACCGGAGATGACATGGAAGAAATGTCAAACCTGCAGAAGCAACTATCCGGCGAATTCGAGATGAAGGATTTGGGTGGACTTAAATACTTTCTAGGGATAGAGGTGACAAGGTCATCCAAAGGCATATTCTTGTCCCAAAGAAAATATGTCTTGGATCTACTGTCTGAAGTTGGATTATTGGAATGCAAGCCAGCTGATACTCCTATCGTCCAGAATCACGGACTCACTGAACACACAGACCAAATACCAACGGACAAAGGAAGATACCAAAGGCTGGTGGGAAAACTTATTTACTTATCACACACTCGCCCTGATGTTGCGTATGCGGTAAGTGTAGTAAGCCAATTTATGCATAATCCAAGTGAAGAACATATGAATGCAGTAACTCGAATACTCCACTACCTGAAATCCTCACCAGGAAAAGGTTTAATGTTCTCAAAAAACCATCACTTGGGGGTAGAGGGGTACACCGACGCAGATTGGGCAGGAAGCATTCTCGATAGAAAATCCACGGCGGGATACTTTACATTTGTGGGAGGAAACCTAGTTACATGGAGGAGTAAAAAGCAAAATGTGGTGGCCCGGTCAAGCGCTGAAGCAGAATTTAGGGGAATGGCAAAAGGGCTATGCGAACTACTATGGTTGAGACGGTTACTAATGGAAATAGGTCACGACCCCAACATGGAGATGAACCTGTTTTGTGACAATAAAGCTGCGATCAATATCTCACAGAATCCTATCCAGCATGATCGAACAAAACACGTGGAGATAGATAGACATTTCATTAAGCAAAATCTTGATGAAAAGATCATCCGGTTTGTGTTCGTCAAATCAGAAAATCAACTAGCAGATATGTTGACGAAGGCAGTGTCTAGTAAAAACCTTCATGACTCACTTGACAAGTTGGGCATCCAAGATATCTATGCACCAACTTGAGGGGGAGTGTTAGCATGAGCCATGAGAAGTTGCATGGAAACAGAACACTCTCTGTATCCAGAATTTCCTATTTACGGTAGAATATATCGACTTCCTAGTTTGTAGGCTTAAAATAGGAAAAGCTTTGATGTAATAGTAGATTAGTTGAAACACAACTTCTTCCCGTGTATGTGTATAAATACTTGCCATAAATCAATTAATAAAGTAAGGAAGTTTGTTCCTCAAGAATTCTGACACAAACATCATATAGATTGAATAAAAAGAACTAGCAAAGATGCTAATATGTCGTCTTAGACTTTCTGATATTATTAACAAAAAATTCATGATCAAGGAACCATAGCTCTAGAAGATATGCTCAATATAGTATAACTAGATAGTATGGAACTTTACGTCAAAGTCCGAAATTGACCATGTCTGGATGCAACCTCTAATTCATCTAATCGAAGTCAAAAAAATGCTAAAATGTCGTCTTAGACTGGCATCATGAGACGTTTTTCATTTTGCTTTCTGATATTATTAACAACAAATTCATGATCAAGGAGTCTCTATAAATTAAATAGAATAAGCTTCAGTTCATTAACATTATGTCAAGCAACTATACATACTTGAGGTGCCACCACTGTTTTCAAGTAGCTTGCCATTTCACCAGTGGAAATAGAAGGTGGTTTCGGTCCAGGTACATCAACTAAACAACGAATTTCATTGCTGCTAATAGGATAAGTTATGGAAATTGTATCCTTCAAAATATAGTAGGCACGATTTGCATATGGAAGATTATAATCTTCCAGGACCAAACCGACAGAGTAGGATGGGACTTCAATCTGCAAGAAATGTAATGACCATGTGTTAGAGAGTACTATTAAACTGTTTTTTGACATGTATCACAGTTTCAATGACCAAAAGTAAACTACTTTCCAGCAAACAAACGGGGTCTTAGAACTCTCATTCTAACTAATTATATTCATACTAATTAAGCCGAAAAGTAATAATGGTCGGTGCAAGTTTTAGATTCAAAATTTTTTGTATTTTAAGGTGTAATATAAAACCATTGTTGGAGATTCACCTAGAAGGTATATCTACCGGACTATATCTTTATCTGCAAAATCTAAATTTAATGCAAGATTTAGATTTTCACCTTTGGATTGCAGAGATTGCTTCGTAAATTTGAAAAACAACCATCACATACTATTGTGAGTGAAGCTGAAGCTGCTAACTCCTGCCCTGCCTTTGTTTTGTATAGCACACCTTTGACGCTGCCATTTTCTTCGACAAGAGATGTTACAGTTCCTTGCTCGAGATTAACACTGGATAAAGATCAAAGAAATCTGAGAGAGAGAAATCTTCACATCATGAAATGATACTGATAAAAGTATTTGAACGAGTGATGTGTTGGGAAAGATGGGAAAGGACGAATACTTGGGAAAAGATGCAGCTTTTTCACGCAGTTTTTGAACGAAGCGGCCATAGTGAAAGCCTCTGGCAGTCGCATTGGAGGGAAATGAAATTGCACTTCTTTTCCCATCTTTGTGAACAGCAGCGAAACTGAAGACTGTCTGAGAATCAGACCCATCGAGACAGTCTGTTACCACACGAAATGTTGGAAATAAATAAGAGTAGTTGTTGATTAATTCAACGGAAAGTATGTTCAACAGAGTTTCTACAGCTAGTAATTCTTCACCTTCAAGCCCTAACTCGGCCAATTTAATCCAACCCCCAGCATGCAGGAACTCACCAACAATTCTGTCGGGCTCAGTCAAGTCTCTTTCAATGACATGAACGCGCCACCCATCCTGCAGTTGCCGGAGAAGACAAGGTTGAAGTTGCTTATCGCACACAGAGCAGCAATAGTTCTGTTTACTAGGTTCTTGTCTTTGAATTATAAGCAAGATCAGGCACTTAGAATTAGCTATTTTACCATTGTGGAAGAGGTAATTACCTTGGCGAGAGCATAAGCAAGAGCTGAACCAGCAACACCAGCACCTACGATGATCACATCAGTATTTCCAGCAAAATTTGATCTGCACACTCCATTTCCAGAGCTTTTCAAATTTTTCTTGATTGGAGTTTTCTCTGAAGCTTTGATCTTCTCTCTCCTTCTTGAACTGTAGAGTACAACAAACCCGAACAAGAAAGCTGCTACAGCTCCTCCAAATATATGCTTGGAGTCCATTTTTTTTCTTTCAGTACAAGCTCTCTCTCTCTCTCTCTCTCTCTCTCTCTCTCTGGATGTGCTGTCGAGACCTTGCAGTGCTACCAAGGCACTTGGTAAGAGATTGACTATATTCCTAAAAGACATGCAAATGGAAACGTTGTTGATACTCGATAGGGTTGTCTATCAGTACAATCTCTCTTTCTCTCACTTAATTCCCATATAATTCTATGAAAAATCAAACAAAGCTGCGATTGCTATAGCCAACAATCCAGTCCAATTTCATCAAACAAAAAGTTGACGAGAAAACAGTGTTTTTCTTTTTTTGTCAAATCCGAGGATCAATCGGCAGATGTACTTACTAAAGCGATATCAAGTAGAGTGTTTCACGGCTCTCTCAACAAGTTAGGCATACAAGATATCTTTACACCAACTTGAGAGAGAGTATTAACAAAATGGAAGTAAACATCATTGCAAATTAGGAGAGTAGGAATTAGAATCAGTTTAGGAAAAGATTGTATGTATTTTCCTAATTAGTCAGGTTTTCATCCTTAAATAGAAATTTAGTGTATGTATAAATAAGTCTGCTGTTCATTAAGCTTTGTTCATCCACACAGAATTTACTGTGGATGGAAACAGTGCATTTCACGCCTCATCTGCTTTCCTTTTTAAATGATTCACGCTAATAAATAAGCATGAACAGTTTATAGAGCTGCCCCGACAGCAGATCATCGTCGGCATGATCGGCTTTTGTTTCAGCAGCGTGAGTTTGCTGACTTTACAAGCATTTAATTACTTTAAATAAATTGTCCGGACTCGGACTATTTGATGAAGTAGACGTGTTTGGATCTGCGCATGAATCCAATTTCAGTCGCACCATGAGAACTGTCAATATATACAATTAGCTGCGCCTGCAAGTGTGTGTATATATATATATTACCTAATTGTTTTACTGCACATGCAATAAATATTTTTTCAAAATTATAAATAATATTAGCTACTTACTCGTGTTTTGTTGCGTCTAGAACCATATTTTTTTCAATATAAAAAAATCATTTGATAAAAAAAAAAGATAATTTTTTAAATTATAAATAACTAATTATTTTGCTCGCATGCAAGAAATATTTTTCTTAAAATTATAAATAATATTAGCCACTTACCCAAACTTCATGGAGGCCGAAACCATATATATTGTAATTAACTAATTGTTTTGTTGCACATACAATATATATTTTTTAAACCTGCGCTTTGTCGCGACCAAACCATATTTTTTCAACGCAAAAAAAAATATTTGTTCCTAAAAAAAAGATATTTTTTTTAGATTATAAATAACTAATTATTTTGTTGCGCATGCAAGAAAAAAAATTATAAATAATATTAGCCACTTACCCGCACTTTGTCGAGACCGGAACCATATATATATATGAAAAGACATGCAAATGGAAACGTTGTTCGGTGCTGTGAACTTCCAATTTTAGTTTCTCACAAAAATCCAGTTCTGGCTTGTTGCAAAATCTCTTTGCAAGTGCTGGAATCACACCAGTAGTAAATTCAAACTGAATTTATTGAATTTCAGAATTAAGCAAAGCTGATTTGTTTCTTACATGGTTTTTCTTAAATAGCTGCGAAAACTTGCAGCTTCCAATCTAAACTAGGAAAGCAACAAACTAGGAATTTTAAAGCAATAAAGCTGGAAACAACACAATCTCATCTTTTTTATATTTTGAACAAAAATTGGATATCGTAACCAGTTTATGATTATCCATTAGAATTTGACCAAAATATCAAAATAATTTAACACATATTTTGTTTTAGCTATCGCAATGTAAAATTACATTATAAAGTACACTCGCAGATAATTAAAGAAAAATGTTTTTTTTAAATGTAGTGTAAAATTCTTTTGGTTAGTCTTTCAACTCCTAAGGAGGTAGAGACTCTCTCACGAAGAGTTTAATAAATGAACGAAAGTAGATATAGAGATCATCAGGTTAATTTCGTTGGTGGTTATGTTTTTTCTAATTGAAACATAATATTTCAGATTTAGAGTATTTCGGCGCAATGTTTCAGGGTTATATATATATATATACCTAGTTTCATCAATCTATTTTATCTTCTAGTTTGATCTTGCCAAAAAATATTGAAATAACATTTTCTAATATATTTACATTTACTATGAGCATATCAAAACAATTTAAAAACACAAAAAATTAATTTAAAGTCTATTTTTTTCTATAACTAGTTGCCTGATTTTATTTTTATTTATAGATTATTTTTCTTAGTTTTGATTATAGGTTTCGTTTTGTTTGTAATTTTCCAACTCTTTTTCTCTATTAAACCATGTTTTCAATAGTTATAATAATTGGTTAATAAATATTTTTGTTTTGAAAAAATAGAAGAGAAATATAGCGTGAGGTCTCATGTTTAAGTTTGATTATTATCCTTTTAAATATATGTTACATGCATTTAATTGGCCTGACCTAGTTGGTATTCGATTTAATATTGATAAAAGTATTATTTTATCAAATATGTATTTATTTAGTATATTTATGCATACAAAATTGCGTCACATATCTTAAATTTTTTTAATAATTATCATAAATAATTATCGGAATAAATTTTCAAATATAACTTTTATTTTTCGAAAAAAACTTTGATTTTAAAAAAAGTTGATTATTTTTTTTAATTCTATATCACAAAATGGGCTCTTAAATTCAACTACAAGGCTTTTTTCCTTCTTTTGGCCCATGGTTTTGGTTCCATATCACATAATGGGCTCTTAAATTAAACTTCAAGGCTTCTTTCCATCTTTTAGCCCATTGTTGTGAAAGGGTGATAATGAAATCGTAAAAAAGTAAAGGGATGAAATTGAACAAATAAGAAAGTTCCTTATAAAACCCTAAACCCCCAACACCTCCGCCTATATAAACCACAGCTAAAATCCTTTACCTCCATCTCTTCACCAAGCCCCTGCAACTCCATTCTCACTCAAAGGTGCGCGCTTTCTCCACACTACTTCAACTTCTGTCTTTCTTGATTTACTTTTTGCACTGTATTTTCACTTTCTTTTGTATTATGTTTGAACTAATTGATGTAAATCTCTGCCTGTTTTGAGTGTTGAAGAGCACATATCGAAGGCTTGCAGGTTATTTATTCAAAAAATCTGTGAGCTCAAAGCTTGTGCAATATTATAAATCACCCATTAAAAAAAAACCCTTTTTACATTTCTCCTGTATGTTTGAGGACTTTTGTGGGTTGATGAACATTTTTTTTTATTCATTTGCTATTATTGCTGAAAGTTATGTTCTGTATGGATTTGGGTTTTTATTTTTTATTAAAAAAATGAATTTTTGTAGATCTGGGTTGGTGCTTGTCATTATGTTTGTTGATTTTATCTCTTTCGATTATTTTATTATTATTTTAGGTTTTGTAAAGCCAATTTGCAGAGCAAGGGTGTCGAAAATGGCACAACTTGCATTGAAGGTTGGCGATAATAATAGCGATTCTCCGTGCCTATCAAATTTAATTTCATTTTGATTATGGCCTCGAACAAGTTGCTACATTTATTATTCTTCTCTCCTTTTTTTATTCTTTTGTAATGTTGTACTTGGTGCTGGAATCTAGTGTTCGAACATTAGCATTTAGGAACTGTTGCTAGTTTAGGTACTGAAGTGTCTTTGTTCTTTTGATGTTTACCTGGGTTTGAATTGGGTTACTGCAGATGTCGAATCCTAAGGTTTTCTTTGACATTCTAATCGGCAAGATGAAAGCCGGTAGGATCGTGATGGAACTATTTGCTGATGCTACTCCGAAAACTGCTGAAAATTTCCGTGCTCTATGCACTGGGGAGAAAGGGATTGGAAATGCTGGAAAACCCTTACACTATAAGGGTTCGACTTTCCATCGCATAATCCCAAATTTCATGTGTCAAGGTGGGGATTTTACTAAAGGTAACGGAACTGGAGGAGAATCAATTTACGGCGCAAAGTTTGCAGATGAGAACTTTAAGCTGAAGCATACAGGGCCTGGTGATTTATCAATGGCAAATGCTGGACCACACAGTAATGGTTCCCAATTTTTCATTTGCACCGACAAGACCTCATGGCTTGATGGGAAACATGTTGTTTTTGGGAAAGTAGTAGATGGCTATAGCGTTGTTCAGGAAATGGAGAAGGTGGGGTCCAATAGCGGGACGACAAAAGAACCTGTTGTTGTTGAAGATTGTGGTCAAATAATAGAGAACTGAAGATCAGATGTATTTCACATAATTAATGTGTAGAACACAAGTGTTGCAAGCTTTATTTTTTGCAACTGTGTTTTTTATTTGAACACGATCAAATTTAAGGTACACAAGTTCATGTCCAACTAGGAAACAAGTGCGAAGAAAGTTCAAATCTATTGTAACTCTATTTGTTTTATTAAATCTACCAATCAATTCAAGCCACCTCATTATTCAATTTAAGCCACAATTCCACCAGTTTTTGGATTCTGTGGTTGGGAATTTGCAGATAATGTTTGTTTTGTTGCCGATTAATGTTCTATGACCTGTTTTAGTGTCACCCAATTTGTTTGTAGGTTCATGTCAATATGTATGGAATAGATTCATAGGTTCTTCATTTACTAATAAGATCAAAGCAGTCTAATTATATTTGGGTAAGTTTAGAGCTATCCACAGGTTCTTCATTTACTTGAACAATCCAAAAACTCAGTACGAGCTTCTTCTTATAAATTACTAATAGCGACCATCTGCTAATTCTTTCACAAAATTAAAGCTCAGAGGCTTTAATTTTATTTCTTCCTACTTTTTTCATGGTGTCTTGATGAAGCAGAGAATGTAATGTCAAACTTTTTTGAATTCTGCTGCTTTGTTTCTTCCTTTTCACTTTTCTCGGCACAGTAGAGAATCCACTTGTCAAATAACTGCTCAAATCCTAATGCGGTTAGAGAATGATATAAATTATATTATGGGATCTCATTTAAAAGTTTAAGTTTTTAGTTGAGATGGTTTCGTAACATGGTATCAGAGCTTTATTGATCCTGCGGTCACGAGTTCGAATCTCATCACTTCTATTATATTTGATAAAAAAAAAAAATCAAGCACAAGATAGTATAAATCTGTACAAGTTTTAGGATTAAAAACTTTCACTTAAGAAGTTATGTTAAAAAATAATATAAATTATATTCTAAAACCTCACCTAAAAACTTAAACTTCTAAGTGAGATAACTCAATAGTAGCTTTTGTTCCTGATGGTATTCTTTGGTACGAGTTATTATACTCCACACAGAACACACCACTCTATCTCTCAGAAGTCTGGCTTGATGTGTCAGTGTATTCTGTGAAGTTTTCTTTGCTTGTAAATCCTCTAGTTATCGTCAATGATCTATCGTTCATATTAGCAGTTTAGCATAGATGTTTTATCCTGACACACAGACAGAGCGAGCTTCTTTGCATGCATCGCTAGTATTTACATTCTCATTCTTCAACGACATAGAAACTCAAGACCTTTTTCAGATGTTGCTGCTTTGTTAATGTTATATAATAGAGAATCTATAGGTCAATTAACTCTAGGATCACTGCCCAAACCCCTCTTTAGAATAATATAAATCATATTCTAGATCTCACCTAATAGTTTGTAGGTGAGATGGTTTTTTGACATTATATCAGAGTCTTGTTTATCTAATACTCACGAGTTCGAATTTCACCACCCTCATTCTATTTGATAAAAATCAAGCACAAGATAGAAGAGCATGTCAAGCCCAAAGAGCTTTAATTTGAGAAGGGTGTTAGAGAATAATATAAATCATATTCTGGAACCTCACGTAACAACTTAAGTTTTTAGATGAGATGGTTTATTAACACACATTAGCTTACTATACAAGTCACAAGAAACTAATAAACTTTCAAGGTAAGTGAGATATATGTTTTGGCTAGTAATAGTTTATCAATCAGGATTTTTCAAAAATTAATTTTCTCATTAATCCACACTTTAAATTAATTTAAAGGGGATGGCAAATTCATTGAAAGGCAATACTTATCAGATTTTATTTTAAAAATAAAATTATGACTTAAAATTTTGCTTCGAGCTTTTTGATATAAACAGGCTAGTAAAGAGAGTGATTCGACTTGCTTCCCAACCCAATTACATATACTTATTTCCAACCAGCACCAAAACTGCTGAAGCCTTCTCTTTTGGGCTCAAACCACAACTAAGGGAAGAGAAAAACGTAGGAAAAATGGAAAATGAGGAGAAAATTCCTCGAAGCACAACTGTTTCATTCTCTCAGATCCAATCATCATCGTTCATGTTCATGGTTCATTAACCTAACACCATTACTTTTCTTTTTATTAGATACGATGAAACCTCACCCTCCAGAAAGCATACTTTGTAAATCCAGATAGTGAATAAAGCCCTAGCTATCCCAAGTTTTTACAAAGAATGCATATCCTAATTCAAACTCGAGACCTACTTTGCTTTGCAGATCGCAAACTCTCTGCCATCATGCTACGCCCCTTGAAGACCTAACACCATTACCCTATTATCTAAACCTGAAATCAGGTTAAGTATTTTTATAAACCTGAACCTGACAACGTATGCTTTAGGCCTAGAGTATATTCGATAGCATCACAAAAATATAAATCAGGCATTTACTGAAGATATTCCAAGAAAGATATCGGAGGAGTACAATCTTGTCACCAAATCTTGTTCTCTGATTGATCTTAATTTCTTCAAGGTATTGACAACGTGTGGCTCCTCAACCTAGCAATAAGATTCAACAAAAGATCACAAAATGCTTCATGATTTGAGTAAATGTTAGCACAGCAACAAACAAGGAAACCTGCATCCAAAATCATCAATCAATCAGATGAAAAATCAAGGAAAACTGCTCAATCAAATGATAGTGAGATGCTTTATCATCTAGTGCTCTGAAAATCACTTAAGCTCCTTGAAGTTCTGCATGCTGCATCGCACTTTTTTGTGTTGCTAGAACAAATAGAATGAAATAACTTTAAACCCCTTATGTGAATTCAAATATGATTTTCCATGTCATACCACGCACTCAAATTATAACTTTTGTTAAATAAGCATCAAAAGCATTTCAACATCTACTTAGTGTGTGTTTGTTTTGAGGTGCGCCGTGCATAAACAAACACACTTCTAATTTGACCATTGCCAAACTCTATACAATAATTTACATTTCAATAAAATATAAAGCAGTAATATAGCCACGGAAAAAGCTACAAAACAAAATGGCAGTCACCTTAGGATGAATGCCTGATTATGATAAGCAGGTGAGAATGATATTATAATGCTGGTGAAGATGCTTTTGCTTTCTGTATTGTCATCTAGACAATCCTTCTATGATGTTAACACCAGAAAACTCATCAAACGATCTCAACTTTTCAAGTATTAGTCCCTCTTGCTTGGCATCTAGGTATTAGATAGTTAAGATTCAATACCATGCATTTAGGAGTTAAGATAACTATGGATGGATCAACATGAACATGCATCGTGATCTGTAAAATGAACATACAGTAATCTTTATGTCATTTAAGCAACAGAAAGAAAGAAAACCTTTACTACTTTAAACAAGAGAAAGCACTATAGAAGCTTGATGTTGGACAAAATTCGGCTCAAGTAACCATGCTCATGTACCAAGAAACTATACAGAGAAGCTTTCTATAGGAATCCACCTACTCTTTTGAGAGGCCACTACAAAGAAGTGTGAAATTCTAGCGAAATAGCGATTGCTGTCAAAGAGGGAACTAATTTGTCATAAAAGAGAGTGTAGTGTGAATAACAACTAGAGAAGAAACTTATGCGTCATCATGCTGGGAAAACCAAACATCTTTCACTCAGTAATAATATTTAGCATGCACAAATATATGCCATGATAGATACCAGCCTATCATGGTTTTGCTAGCATGTTTATGTATGGTTATGCATGTCCAGATTGCTAACAAGGATACATTCTTGATCAGGAGTTTCTGTGAAATTTGAGTGAAGGGAATTCCCAACACTGTCAACAATGGCTGATGTAGTCATAGATGATTCGATACATAAAATTGCCATAATGGCATCCATCCGAGTGACCTCATTTCTGAACATCAGTCTTGCATGTGCTGCAACATTGAGAAGTCAAGTTCTGATAATTTAATGGACAAATAATCAACATAAGCATTGAAATACCTTGAGCTAGGCGTATCAAACTTTCCAGCATGCGCACAGTCGTCCTTGCTACAAATTAGAAATGGTACAGTACAATAAAAAGGAAAAATAAAAAGCAACAATAACAATGGGATAGAAAGAGTAATTTACTGAGGAACCTGCATTATAAGTTGCAGATCTTCGTTGGAGTTGATAATAACTTGAAATAACCTTTTCAGCTTCCTTGGTAAGCACAGGCCTGAAGTACCCCTTTACAAAATGAATATACCTGCAATATATTTTGAAGAAGCTGAGCACTTACCTTTCTGAAACAGAAACAGGTTATGCAGCATAATGTGCTTAATTGATACACAAATGTGTGCATGTGCATGCCTGTGTGTCAAAGACAGTTACATTAGAATTCTCTCTTTAAGTTGGCAGGGCCGAAATGTTAGCAGAGTAACATCAAATCCCCGTTTAATTAATTCAAAATACAAAAGAAACAGGAAAATCATGAATAATAACATTTCACTTCAAAACAGGGAGGGGAGGTGCAATGTTGCCCTCCAAGCATGGGAGTTAAATGATTCCTTGGAAAAGTTGTCTTGTTGACCATGAGTCCCCAGTCACATGTTCTTTACTCCTCTGGAGATATTATGAATAGTTATGCACGTCAACAAATACCATTAACATCTATTTTTTTAAGAGCTTCTATGTTATTAGAGCTTACATGTTAACATTCGTTTGTGTAACATTTAACTCCTATTTTTTCACTCCATACTAAAGGCAACCTAAGTGTCGAAATTCAAGTTTTCCCCCCATCCCCACCCCCCAAATCATTTTGATATCACATGCATAGGGAAGCTCACGCTTATAAAAGGTGTAAGTGTCAGTTGCAACCCAATTGCATGATTTAATTCCCATACTGGATAAATGCTTGCATCTCCTTTTAAGTAGAGACAACTCAATTTTAAAAATTGACATACTGTGGGTAAAGGAAATAATGCATGGCATGTTACTAGGTTTGCAAGTTTGAAGCCCCAACAAAGTGCTGAAAGAGTTTGTAAAAGATCATCCAAACAAAGCCACTTTTTTGTTTTTATACCAAACTTTTCCAGGATCACTGGGAAAATGATTACATTGTAATAACAGGCCAGCTCAGTGATCAGTTCACCAGCTGCACCAGCCTGAGAAAGTCATTATGACCATTATGCTCTACTCTGTCTCCATTTACTATTGAACCAAAAAGGTATTTTACCTGCGAAGCATAGCAAATGTCCAGATGTTACCCAAATCTTCATCGTGATCTTCTTTGTTTGATTCACCCTACAAATAGGTTTCAGAAAACAGTGAGGCTTTAAATGAGTTAATTGCTTTATGGCATAACATTGAACCCATAATTGATTTGTACATCACCTCATTGAGAATGTGAGATGATACAACAGCATCCCATTCAGGATTCTTCGTATCCAAGAGGACCAAAACAATGTCAAATCTGCTCAATAATGGTCCCGAGAGTGCGGTGTTGACAGAGAGAGCTAGAATAAGTTAAGGACAAAGCAATACTATCATTTGTGTGGGTGGGGAGGCAGGTTGAAGAAAGAAAAGTAACATACGCATTCAGAAAAATACACATTTAAGAATGAGAAGTACAACTTTACATTTCAAACAATATCCAACGATACAGGTGGTAGGGTAAACAAACTTAAACGGCCAGTGACTAAAAATTGGTTAATATATTCTTCCTTTTTTTCTACTTATTGACACAAATTGGTTTTGATTAATTGAGCCGATGGAAGTGATACATTGATCAGGGTCATACTGTCCTTTGGGATTTGTTGCACCGAAGACAATTGTCCTAGTACTTAAAGTAGTAACCAGACCAGCCTGGAAAAAAAGGAGAGAAAATACAAAATTGTAATCAAGCTTAAGATCAAGTACTCAATAGACATAACTTGTAAAAAAATCAAAAGAAATCTCAAAGAATCTCAAACAGAATACTGAAAGCATATAAAGCATACAGTAGAATAGCTATAGGGGCCATGGATACAAACATGAAAATTTATGTGTGATACAGCATCCATGACACATGATGTGATGATACATGTATTTTCTGTCATCAATATGACATTTATTTCTTCCATCCTCAATGATGCAGAACCAATTTATGACATCAAGGAAACAATCTCCAAAACTCATGAGAATCAAATCTCTGAAAACTCATTTATCAATCTTCTAGATTAACACTTGATAATGGAGTAAGGGGAGCCTGGGAAACTTCCTACGGTTCCTTGTTTAGGTGAAACCAAAAATTGATCTGATTGAACAAGAGTTTCTTTCAAATGTTTAACTAGCATGCTATTCATGGACATAATGCATATAGAAAAGCTAAATCCTATAGGGAAACTAAACAGCAGTAAAACCCACTAGATAGGAGATATAACCATATTATTTGCAAAACATACTTTATTTAAATAACCAATGAGCATGTGGCTCTATTGGCACCCATATCCCTCTCGTTTATGAAGTCTTTGGTTAAAGCTTCTAAGAAAAAAACCTGCTGAATGGTAGATATTGATACTTCTACGAATCTCAAACAAGCCTCCATCTTAAACAATCAAATGTTAATTCCCAAATCATTTTTCTTCATTTTCCAATACTCAATTAAGGCAGTATCGTACAGATCATTAGAAGTTAACATAGCAATTTCTATGTTATAATCAGAAGTTTTAGTCAAAGCATTATCCTATTTGCTGTGTGAAGGAAGATTATTGTGAGGCTAACAAATTTTGGGCTACACAATGGGGCTTCAACAGGAGGATATCTTAATTGATGGGGCATATTGAACATGAATATCAAATAACAATCTCTTGTTTGAAGACCTATGGGATGGTTTCTATAAAAGATGAAATGAGAAAACATTCTATTACATTCTGCAATCATATTTACACATCAAAGTAAATATAAAAAAAACAGAGGAGCAACCTTAGCAACACTTATAGTCTGTTGCTCCATTGCTTCATGTATCGTTGCCCTGTCATGCTCCCTCATGCTGCCAACATAAGGCAGTTTAGCTCAATATCAAGCACTCATAAGCAAAATCGGTGGAAAACTATTCTGTTATTGGTGATCAGTTCTGCAAATCAAATCTTTGGTGATTTGTATTGAATACAAAATTACAAGTTCAAATAAAGAGGTTTCATGCTGAGATTACCTGTCAAATTCATCAATGCAACAAATCCCTCCATCTGCCAGAACAAGGGCTCCAGCTTCCAACATCCACTCCCCTATTTACTTCAAAGACATTGATTAGTCCTTCAAGATTTCAAAATAACATGATTTATTTTATATGGCATGCTAGAATACTCCATGGACGAAAATCAGTGTTCCTCAACTGAAAGATGCAAGATTCGAGGCAATGGCTAAAATATCAATACAAACAGGAAAAAACTGTTATCATTTTTTTCTTAAAATGCCAATTTTGATCCAAAGATATTGCACAACATGTATAACAAAGCGCATCCTAGCTCACCATGTGATTTCTATTTCCATCATTACATTTCTTTCTTATTAGTTTTTTTTTTTTGTGTGTGTGCTACAATCTGCTTTTTAAAGTACTTTCCAAACTGTTTTTCACCCAAAAAAGTATCAAATTGATTATTTTTTTTGTGGTTTTGAATGGTTTAGATATGCTGATGTCAAGAATAAAACACAAAAAAAACTGAAAAAAAATATTATTTTGATGCAATTTCAATTGCTTAGCACTTGCACCACAATACCAAACACACACTTATCATAGGCAGAAATATTTTCAGCAACATTGATTCTTCGAAGGCTTTGGAAGCTAATAGGAAAACACAAAACCGAGTTCAAGAATCTAACCTGTTTATGTAATTTAAAATTAACAAGAGAACAGGAAATTGATGGAAGAAACTGTTACAACTATGGACAAAGTTCCAACATTTTTAGCTTCAGGGAATAGAAATACCTCCATCCTTGACTGCAGTGACAGTTAATCCCGCACTGGTACTTCCCAACCCAGTAGTGATAACAGACCGGTTGCTCAACTTTGCAGCAAATTTTAAGAACTGAGACTTGCCTGTACCTGTGAGATTAATTTCATATAGTCTAAGCATTATTATTTATTTTCACATGGCATCATAATAATCAAGGAATTTAATTTATGCATAATGAAATTTGAAATCTATTATAGCCAAACAATCATTATGGACAAAGTCAAATTTTAAGTTCAAAGTACAGATTTACAAAAGAGTCATCAATCATAATAACTACATCACATAGCTCACATTTATATCAGGAACTTGAAGGTAGATCTCACTTTACTCTGAATTATGTATGGTGTATCTAAACAGAACCGTGCAGACTATCTTAATTACAGCTCAGACAATAAACATTTATATCAGGAACTCAGGTAGATCTCACTTTACTCTATAATATGTATTGTGTGCCTCAACAGAACCATGTGGAATATCTCAATCACACAACTGGAGAAATTGGTTTAATTTTATTCCAGCATTTTCTGCTTTCCTGGTTTTCATTGAAAGGACAAATGGATGGGCAGACGTAGCACATGATTGTTGGATCTCTTTGAACACGTTCCCAACAGGGGATTTTGTCTTAACAAAAGTCTAAGATGTGTTGGCAGGGTAAACAAAAAATTCCCAATGCAAGGCATATATATCATGGATTAGTCTTGCAGCTTAAAACCAATAAAATGCATGTCAATTCAATGCAACTTTCAGAAATATATTTGAACAATGAGAGTATTTGAACTATCATCCAGTTTTGATACACTTTAGGAAAGCGATCAGCAAGCACCTGTAATGCCTAATCCAAAATTGCTTACCACCGAGTTTATGCATGACTCTTCTTATATGCTATAATGAACTTGGATCAACAATCTTCCCGATAAAAAAAAAAATTATTCCAACAAAAGCAATCATGTAACTAACTCAAAAAAATGAAGCACAAGGCAAATTCTCCACTTTAAGTAAAATTCAAGGAATCAATTCTTGTTATAATATAAATATACATGTACCATTAAGAGAGGAAAATTCACCTGGATCACCAACCAAAAGCAAATGAGACTCTCCTCGAATCTTTGAACCAGAAGCATCAACATGCTGCACCCCTCCAATAAGTGTTAATGCAACTAATTTTAAGGAATGTCAATGTGTCAACCAAGTAAACACTAATGAAGAGTTCTAACGCATGAGAAAACAAGCATCATTACATAAATTATATTCAATAAGCATAACCATTAGTTTCACAAAAGTTAAAGTAGTGCAATACAATCAGACATCCATCTTTTAAAACAAAAGAATGGAATGATAAAAAATGACAGCATACCAGCAAGCTTCACAGTGAAGAGTCCAAAAATCTGGGGGCAGATACCTCGCAGAATGGCATTTCTCCCTGATTCAAAGTTCATTTAAAAACTTGCAATAGAAAAAATACGCTAAAGGACCAAATCTAACAGTAAAACCATATGCAATAAGTCAAAAGAAAGGATAACTTCCAAGGAGTGTTATCTCAATATTTCTCATAAACGGTTATAAAGATGAACTACTACTCTACATAAACATCTTAAAGATAATAACATTGCCAATAGTTTACCTTTCAAAGGAGTATCACTGAAGTCTGACCAAAAGTGCTTGAATTTTATTATAACATCATTGGGGATGTCAATATTTGCTTTCAGCTCATTAGTTCTCCTGAGAACATAGAGACAAAATTTGAAGGAAAAAGATACAGATTTAATATTATGGCAGGGGTATATTCTAGAAAGACTTCCACATGTGCTAGAAATGGGCTATACTGCTGTAGATTCCACTTTCACAGTTACGAATTTAAAAGAAAACGTTTGGTCAAGAAATAAATTAAAAAACAGCAGGGACTGATAGTATTGTGGAGAAAATTAAGAGAATGAAAGGAAGAAAGAACAATAACTGCACTCTTGGGAAAGAAATTGGCAGTGGACACTAAGAAAGCACGCACTCAGAGGAAAGTCTTTAGGGGTGTCACTGTGGAAAGTGGTGTAAAATGATAGGTTATCTACAGGGTGAAGCAGCAGATGCATCAATAGATAGACTTTGGCTGCCAAATAGTTAACAAAGGTACAGGTCCACAATAACTTAAGTGGACAGAATAAGATAGAGCCCATAAGAAAGATCTCATTACCTCACATAATTAGCAATTAATACAGGATCAAGATTGGATCTAACATCTTTTAAATCAGGAGACCATTTTGCAGTCAAAATCCCAGTAACATTGATATCATCTGCAACAAAAGCATAACCATAATGCCCCAATTCACCACACCCCATCCACACAGAAATGAGGTGCTCCTTCTGGTATAAAACAGGATTAATATGAAAGGATAAGAAGCAGATACTGAAACAAGAATGCCAAGGTAAATTTCCAAATATTATTCTTAAATAATATAATGAACCTATTAAGTAGTTTTGCTGTAGTTATTTCTTAAGAAAAAAGAATTTAAAAGATCATATTAATTTAGACAAATGGGAAAAAAAATCATACAGCTAGCATACACATATACATCATAAAATCGTGTTTGGTATCACAGATTTTTTTTAAAAAAGTCAGATTAATATATATATATATATATAATCAATGCTTAGGATTTACAATATTCAGGTTAAATACAGAATGATAATTTTACGTCTCAAGATTAATAAGGAATAGACAATATATACTGTGAATCACGACAAAAATTGGATTTAGAAGCTCAATGTTCCAAGCAATGAAGACATACTTATTGAACATAGTCATTTTGTAATACAAAATACACTCCAAAGAAACATTAGTAATCTGAATGGATAAATGAAAGCAGAATTGAGAATAGAATCTTCCATATTTTTTAACAGTTAATAAAAATAGAACAAGTCTCAGCTTGATTTCACGTCATTTTAATTAAGGTACAAGTTCATGGTAGCAATTTCAGAAAGCAAATCCTTGAAAGTGTTACCTCCAGTTTTTACAATGTCAACAAGATCATCCATGAGAATGACAGGAATTGACCGAGGAATGACCCCAACACCCAACACCTGTGTGCTCTCTTGGATTTTGATTTCCTGGTAATCATGGCGTATTACAGATTCATCGACACAGTCGAACCTTGAGCCTTCACAGGATTTAGACCTCTGTCATTGGATACACTGGATTAGTGATGGAACTCATAGATCATAACACCAAAAGAGACTACATATACCACAAAAGACCAGTTAATGCCTTGTTGTAAATCATGTACCGAAAGATATCAATAAATTTTAAAATTCACCCTGAACAGGTACAACAGAAAGAGTAAGCTTATCGTTCAATCTATAATTTCATGGCATTTATGCAATGCAATAAGAGATTAAAGAAGTCAGTCCAAAAAATTACAATGCAGATGCCAATGGTATCAGCATGAATTTGCAAAAGACTGAGTATGCAGTTTCATAATTTTGCTCAATAATATGCTGTCAAAAGGGTGTCGCAAACTACTTTCTATGTGTTGACTGCAAACCTTGCAAAATTGCACTGGGATAAGAATTAATAATAGACAATCAAGGACAGAGACAATAAACCTGAGAAGGGCAAAACGAAGGTAGTGTTATGGAGTTTCTACTTTCCAACTCAGGGTAAACTGGGAAACTGCACAAGAAGAACATTGGCTCAAACACTGGCACACAAATTCTGTTTCCCCCTAAATGAAATCAAATTTGGTGAAAAAATGAAAATTGATAGAGCACCTAAATGATATGCCCATTGGATTAACCAGTGAAATGTTTGTATGAAACAAAAAAATCAAGGAAAAATTTATGATTGAGAATACAATTACAGTATGAGATTCTTGGTCGTGTATCTCAAGAAAAAAATCATATAAATGTTATTTGCAATAAAACATGTTAAACCATCTAAAAGCAATCCCACTCCAGGATCTTAACCCATGTTAAGCCTGGATTTCTCGGAGTCCTCACAAGAGCCCCTTTAAAAGAGCTTCTCTCATCTAAATAAACCCAGTGTAATATTCCTAATAACAATAAGCTGACTCCAGCAATTCACACCAATCTAAACGATTTCAGCATTTATCAACGTAAGTCATTAAGATCAGAAAAACCTTAAATATTTTTTTGGATTCTAATCCATTTACATAAGCAAGTTACTTACAGTCTTGTGGCAAAATTCCATTTTTTCACAAAACCCAAGAATAAACTAAATCAACATGAAAACCTTACCCTTTTCCCTTCACAACCTATACATAACCATGGACTAGGCCAATAAATTTAAGCTAATGGAGACTTAGACAAAAGCATAGGCATGCAAACAGAAAAATAAACCTACACATGCTTGCATTTCCGACACTGATACATCCTCTCCCCTTCATACATCTTAATCGCTCCAGACCTGATTACAGTCCCTTTAAGAGTGAGAAGAATTCCGCGATGCTTCACTCTGACACGCCCAATGCTCGGAAACGTCTCTACAAACCCCATAACCATAACAAACTAATCAATGATCCCATCCATAAACATTAACAAAAGTAAAAACAAAAACCAAACAAACAAAAAAAATTGACAAGAAAAAAAAACAGCACGGTACCAGGGCATTCAAGTGGAGATCCACATACATTAATCCGCACATGAATGAACTTCTTCTCAACCCCTTTCTCCCCAAATTTCAAACCTTTGATCACAATTTTCTACAGCCCAGATCAAAAACTACTAAGAACATGAATTCAATGAATTGGTAAGAATAACAAAACAAAAGAAAATCACACATGAGCCCAGAAGGCAGCCCGGTCGAAAAGCAGTAAGTACACAGTTGGCTGAGCCAAAACAAGATGAGCAAGTCGAGAATTCTCGTTCAGCAAATCTGTAAAACTATAACAGAGAACAAAATCAAGGGCCAAACTTTTAATGAAAAATAAAAATGGGTTTGAACTATGAATGTAAATGGATGGCATACTCGATGCAGAGAGGGTAATGAAGCTTGGGGTCTGGAGAAACGACTATGGAATGAAGCTGTTCAGAGTGATGGGTCATCAGAAACTCAGCTAAGGACTTCACTTCGCTGTCTTCTTCCTTCTCCATGCTTTCGGGTTCATTGATCGGTTTCATGGTTGGCTGATTTTTCCCGCTCAGTTCGTTCGCTCACCTTCTCAATGAATGTTGGTCTTATTTTTTAAATGTTTTTTGGGGTCTTTCAAGTAGGAAATGATAATATAAGCATTTTTTAATATGCTGGAAAAAAACAAAAAATAAATATTATTTATAAAGCTATTATTTTATTTTTTTTAATAACTAAAAATATCATATATTAGGTTATAGAATAATATAAATCATATTCTAAAGCCTCATTAAAAAGCTTAAAAGCGAGATGATTTTTTAACATGATATCATAACCTTGTTGACCCAGCAGTCACGAGTTCAAATCTTACCATCCTTATTCTATTTGATAAATAAAACAAGCATAAAGTAATGTGGATTTGTGTAAGTTTCAATCCCAAAAGGCTTTCACTTGAGGAGGTGTTAGAGAATAATATATATTATATTCTAGAACTTCGCCTAACAGGTTATGTTTTTAGATGAAATAGATACTTAAACATATTAAGAAGTTGTTTGGGACAGCTTTTGAAACTCTGTTTCCAAAAAATTCATTTTTTTTCATTTTAAATGAATATGTTTTGGTGTTTTTAGATCATTTTGATGTGCTGATGTCAAAAATGATTTTTAAAAAATAAAAAAACATCATTTTGATATATTTCGGCATGAAAAACACTTTGAAAAGCTACAGTAACACCTGTCCCAAATAGACCCTAAATATTATAATTTTACAATTGAAAAAAAAAAAGGGTTGGGGGGATATATAAACTCAACAGTGCTCTTTTTATAGTCATTTGATAAATCCAAGCAGCCATAAGATTAAATGAACCAGCCATTTCCCACACAGCTTCCATGCATGCCCTCAATCTCTTCTAAATGGTAAAAATCATTTAGAAATAGATCTAGCCATCTTTTTAATTAAATTGGCGTCGTTACTTTTTTGAATGATTTGCAGTCGTTTGCATGCAACTCGATCCGTCAAACAAGGGGGAAGCTCTAAGATTGACAGAAGCTTTGAGCAGTCCTCAATCCAGAAAATTTCCAGCTTAGAAAGGCAGCCAATGCCAGAAGGCAGTTTCGAGAATTTGTTTCCTGGTAAATTCAATTCTTGTAGAGAGGACAAGCTCCCAAAATCAGCTGAAATTGCATCATCGGACAAACCATAGGAAGCCAGATTTAATTCCCTCATTAGTCCCCAACCGGCGAAGAAGTTGGCATCAGAGCTTCGAAGATTGGTGAAAGCCATGAAGATCAGAAATCAGTGATCTCCAAGATGTGGATGATGATTCCTCATTGTAACTGCATCCACTCAATTATAACTTCTTGATGTTCTACAAAATATAGCAAATGAAGACTTATTTGCAATCCCATCTGCTATCAGCTCAGTTAAATATGCTTGTACAAGCCCTTTGGCTAAAATTAATCAATTATTCAATAAAATTTTGAATTTTTTGGAGAGTTTCTCTCATTTTTGGTAGACTCCAGAGTAATTTACATAATATTAACATGGGTCGTATTCTTTTTGTGTTTCCACTGCGTCACTCACCAAGCCCTTCTGGCAAATTCTCAAGGCTAACGCACATGCAATCTAGAGTTGCAAATGTCTTGCGGAAGATTCTTTAGTCTGCAACATCCCTTCAAATCCAAGAAAGCAAGTCTCTTTGAATCTCCAATAGACGAATGAATCTCATCAACTACATTCGTTCAATCTTCGAGTATCGGTTTCTCCAAAATTGAAGCTCAAGCTCTATTTACATCTTTGCCAATAAAAAAACATGCATGCATGCATGCCATATCAAGGAATATGCCCTGTGAATAGACATCCAGTGTGTCATAGTTGTCAATACCGTTCCGGGCGCCGTTCCGGTTTTTTGATTGGAACGGAACGCTCTAGTTTCGGAGCTTTCCGACCTGTCATTTCGGTGTCGTACTGTTCATATATAATTAATTATATATATATGAAAAAAAATAAAATATTAATTTAACAAGCATAATTAAAATTTGAATTCTTTTTTATTTAAAATATTTTGGTGTTTTTAAATTATTTTGATGTATAGATGTCAAAATAATTTTTTTTTTTAAATAGATTTTGAACCCGGAATGGCACGCCCAGAACAGAACCGGGGCGTTCCGGCCGGAATTTCCGGAACGGACCGGAATTAAAACCAGGACGAAAACGACGCCGTTTTGTCCCGGTTTTATGAACGGAACGGAATTAATAACTATCGTAGCTTCTTTGAAGCTTTAACTGAAGTGGATCATTTGGAATTCTCCTCAATTCAGCAATTCCCCCCGCCATTCAGTTCAGCTAATCGTTGAAAAAAGAGCCTAAATTTTCAAGTGCTAGAGGAAATCTTCAGCAGTCGTCGACTTCATCAATGTGGTAAATATAATTAAACATGCTCAACGATAGATTCTAAGTATTTAGGTCATAACCTAAAAATTATTTTTATAGATTAATAGAACGAGTTTAGATTTAAAAAGAGGTTTAGTCATGCCAAACTACATCAACACCTTAAAACTATAATAATAAAAGACTCAATTGTTAGATGGAGTTCAAATTTTTTTCAAGTAATTTTACATATTTAGAGCGTTTTCTACAAAAAGTCTAGCTAGCCACCTCTATCTAATGCAATCAAGCTTGTAGAAACAAGTCATCCGGTGCAATTTAGAGCCTGTTTAGATGGCGTTTCAAACGCCAGTTTGCAGTTTTTTTTTTCATTTTAAATGAATATTGTTTGGTGTTTTTAGATCATTTTGATGTGCTAATGTCAAAAATGATTTTAAAAAAATAAAAAAATATTATTTTGATATATTTTGGCACGAAAATCACTTTAAAAAGCTACAGCAACAGCTCTACCAAACACCTTCTTAGTCAGATCTATCCCACCCAGACAAGGATCTATCACTCATAGATTATGTGGATGACCTAGTTGACGTGTTTATGAACAAGTGGAAAAAATCTAGGTCTAAAAGAAGGCGTGATAGCACTCGATCATACCGGCCTAAGCTACAAGCCATCCAGAGCAAATATGGAGGATCTGACCCAACTAGATGAGGATCTGCCACCCGCGGATCATATGGATGACCTTTCTAATGCCATATTTATGGACCCGTGGGAAAGGTAGAGATTTGTTCTTATTATTTTCGGATTTTTTTATATCTTTTAGTTTAGAAAATATATGTTTACCATGAAGGATATGTTTGCCTATTTTGATGGCCTTTTTCATTAGGTTCCAAGCTAATTAAAGAAAAAAATAGTTTGGGTTTTGGATAAATAAATTTTTATTTTGAATAGAAATTGCTTTCCAAAAGTTGTGAAGAATTCAAAAGAAAATCTAGTTCTTTAATAATTATATTAAATTTGATTATCGTTATTTTGATTGCTATATATTTTGTTTTATATTTTTTTTCAATTAAATTCCTTATAATTTACTTTTATATTAGTTTTAACTTTTTTTTGTTTATTCTTTTTTTAATTAAATTTTTTTATCTATCAAATTTAATCTCATCTCATTCTTTGATTTCTATTTATTTTACTTGAAATAATTTATGAATATATATATATATATATATATATTAATTTTGCAATTTTTTTTCTGTTAGATTTAATGTCTGTTTGGGAATGTCGTTGAGGTTGCTTTTGAAAGTATTTTTTATTCAGAAAAATGTATCAAAATGATGTTTTTTTTTTAAATTATTTTTTACATCAGAACATAAAAACAATTTAAAAATACCAAAAATATTTAATTTAAAATAAAAAATAATTTTTTTTTCAAATTATATCAAAAACACTTTTAGAACTGAGTGACAAACACCTCCAATAGCCTTTGTGATTAATTTATTTTATTTGAAACAATTTATGAAACGAGATTTGGTTTTTTCAACTTCATCCTCTAATTTTTTTTATTTGTAAGATTTATCCTTAGTTTTTTAATAAATTAAAAAAATATATTAATAAAAAAATTTCCACCGTATTTTTTATAAAATAAATTAAATTAAATTTTTTTTTTATTAACATCACCTGACATTAAAAAATAATTTATTCTCTATAAAATCACTTTTAAAACAAAACCTCCTTTCCAACGGGGGCTTAGCAAGAAGACAGCCATGTAGTTAGTGGAGGGTACGGACATGTGCCTATAGAGGGGGAGGGCCCACAGTCTGGTTACAGGTCTTCACCAGTTTTCATCATGTTTCGTTTAAAATTTCAACCAATTCGTGGAATTCTATCCAAATTCCGGAATATTATAGTTTTGTTAGGAACAAATAATATTTTTTTTAAATAATAAATAATTTTATAATATCAATCATATTTTTTACTCCGATAGTTAAATTAAGATGAAATTTTAAGAAAATTTTCTTGATATATTTATATATTATGTTAAAAATTTAGAGCAATCAGAAAATGTAACGACCATATGAGATTGATGATGATATTCTCATAATATTATATATGTTCATAATTTTATTCAAAAAAATCAGTTTATTGTGTCTTTCTTAGATTATTTTTTTCTCAATTTCATTATTCAACAACGAGTTATTACGAATTGAACTTTATAATTTGATATGATTTGCTTTATTTAAGGTTATCATGGTTTTATAAGTTGAAACAGAGGTCATACATTTAAAAGGTTAACCTAGGTTGACCCGAGTTGATTCAATATATAGTTGTTTCAATATTTCTTTAAGATGTCAACTTGATTTTTTTTAGTTAAACTATATTCTTATCAATTTTTCATGTTATCTTTGAACTCATAAACTCGGTTGAGTTATATCAGTGTAACTCTTATTTTTTACTTATTTTTGAAGTTTAAATTGCACAATTCTAAATAATTTTATTTTTGATTTTAAACTATTTTTTTGAATTAATATATTTAATTATATATATACATATATAAATATAAATAGTACAATCCAAAACATTTTAAAACCAAAAACATTTTATTATAATTAAAAAAACAAATCATCAATTAAAACGAAAATTGACAACCTTTTTTCGTGTTCCACGTTGGTGGTAGGTTTCCATGGCATAATTATTCTCATTGGTGTCTGATAGTGCTGGTGCGGTGCATCATACTTCGCACTTGTGAGAAGCCAATTTTCACGTAGGCCATTAGGCTTTAGTACATTGCATTGTTTTGTCTTGTCTAATTACAGCAAAAATAAAGATAAAATAATAATAATTAATTTCCCTTTTCCTTTTTTTTTTCTTTCTGTTATTATTTTTGTTTTGTTTTTACTGTCAATAATCCCAAATGTGATGATTTATTAGTTAATCTGATGATTTTCTTAGCTCTGAAATTTAAAATTAAAACCAAATCAGTTTTAAAAAATAAAATAATTATCTAATAAATTCGTGAAGCTTGTTGATTCAATTAATTTATATTCTTATTCCAAATTAATTTGCTCATTCGTCCAATCAAGAATGCAACTTAGCCAATCACATGTTGTTTACTCTTATCCACACAGACACAACCTACCTTATCTCTTGTCAATGTGTTGGAGTTGGCCCCCATGGCAATCAAGAGCACTGCAACTTTAAGGACACCTTTTTTTTTTTTTATCGTTCACATTGATGAATCATCACCCAAAATGGTAGCTGTATTTTATTTAAGAAATTATTTTATCTAAAATTTAAGTTGTTATGAGATATATAATATGATTTATATTATTTTTTAACATATTTTTTTAAGTAAAATCTCTTTGAACTTGAAATTTGCAAACAGGTCCATACTATTTTATGTTTTTTTATTAAATAAAATGAGAAAAGTGAGATTCGAACTCGTTATCACTGAGTCAATAAAATTTTAATATCATATTAATAAATTATCTTATCTATACATTTAAACTATTAAATAAATATAAAATTATAATTTATATTATTTTTTGATAGTATAAAAAGTGAGCGAGCGGAGTCGACCCTTGCTCGAAAGAGAAACATAGTCACTAGCCGAAAGATTCTAATATTTTGGCTTTCACAATATGGGTGGGGCCTTGATCATCACCACCATGCCCAAGCTAGCATTTGCATTGATTCCTACAGCATGATGTTTTGTTGCAGAGTCTTATAATTTGAGTTGCATACAATTAAAGAATAATTCGGCACCAATACTATTTGCTAATACATTTTGTTCTTCTTATGATCCTTGTTAAATTTTCAGGGAATGGAAGTTCTAGTGAGCCAGAGAACCAGGGAGACTTCGTCATCACCATCCTTAGCATCGATGGTGGAGGAGTGAGAGGCATCATTCCTAGTGAAGTCCTAAGTGTTCTTGAATCGAAACTCCAGGTAAATCTGTTCTCTCAACATGTTTTCCTTCATCAATCTTATACACACTAGCTAGAGCTATATATAGTCTGTTAGAGAATAATATAAATCATATTATGGGGCCTCACTTACAAGCTTAAACTTTTAGGTGAGATGGTTCCTTAACATGGTATCAGAGCTTGTTGACCTAACGGTCACGAGTTCGAATCTCACCACCCCCATTCTATTTTGATAAAAATCAAGCACAAGGTGATGTGGGTCTGTGTAAGTTTCAAGCCCAAAGAGTTTCACTTGAGGGGGTGTGTTAGAGAATAATATAAATCATATTACGGAGCCTCACTTACAAGCTTAACCTTTTAGGTGAGATGGTTCTTTAACATAGTCAGCCTCGTTCATTTTTCTTGCGTTAAGCTTGTAAGTGAGATGGTTTCTTAAAATAGTCAGCCTCATTCATTTTTCTTGCGTGCATAGAAACTGGATGTGGCAAACAAGGACGCGAGGATTGCAGATTATTTTGACTTCATTGCCGGGACAAGCACCGGAGGCCTTATGACAGCCATGCTTACGGCCCCGAATGAAAAAAAACGACCTTTGTTTGCTGCAAAAGATATTGCTAAGTTTTATCAGGAAAAGAGTCCAAATATCTTTCTCAGAACACCTGAAACAAAAAACCAATCCCCGTCTACTGATCAAGGGGGTTCCAAAATCTCTGATCCTGATGAAGCAACGGAAGAATCTTCGACAACGTAGGTGAAACAAATCCAATGGATTGAGCTTATTCTGTAATTCAAATCGTATTCTCCGAACAAATCTCTTCCTTTTCTGCTAAGTGGTTTACAGCATTTGCTGAAATTAATATCACTGACAGGATCAATCTTTTGAACAGGCAAGCCGAAGTCATCAAAACTCCAGCTACTGTTTTGCGCGGTTTTATTGATTTGATAGCCGACATTAGTCCTTGTTAGCAAATTTAGTAGATGAAGAAGATTGTGTACTGGAATACTTCTTGGTTGTCTAATCTATTGAATGATTAGCTTGGCCTTTATATAGCCAAGGAATACAAATGCATGCCACAGGTGCATGTCTAACGAAATCAACAGAAATACAAAACAAACTAATAACAAACTATGCTAACAGACTTGCGCACTTATAACACGTGTGCAATATAAATCTGTTATTATTCTAACTGATTTCTTACTCCTTCATTCCCTCCCTTAAACTAAATGCTATTGCAATTAGTTTATATCTGTAGAAGCAACTTCGCATACTCCCAGCAACTTCCGAAGTGTCAGAAAAACATCAAGCTTTAATGGCTTGGTCATTATATCTGCGACTTGATCTTGACTTCCACAGTGACACAAAGCAATTGTGCCTTCTCTGGTAAGATTACGTAAGAAATGGAATCTTACATCAATGTGCTTGCTCCTCCCATGCATGACCGGATTTTTGGACAATTTTATCGTTGAACTATTGTCACACATTACAGTCATACACCCTTTATCAGACTGTCCCAACTCCTTCAAAATTCTGTGCACCCAGATTCCTTGACACACACATACTGCTGCTGCTACAAACTCAGCTTCTGTTGTTGATAACGTCACAATTGGCTGTTTCTTTGAGCACCAAGAAACAGCACTAGAACCCATCATGAAAACGTACCCGATGTGCTTTTTCTGTCATCCATATCACCAGCATAGTCGCTATCTGTGAAAGCTATCAACTCTCCATTTTCCCCCCTCCTGTAGTGAATTCCATAATTCACAGTACCCTTCAAGTATCGAAGCACTCTTTTGGCTGCCTGTAAGTGAATCTCCATTGGTCTGGCCATGTACCTGCTTATAAGACATGTCACAAACATCATGTCTGGTCTTGTGGCTGTCAAATACATTAGGCTACCCACCAATTGTTTATAGTGTGTCTCATCAATTGGTTTCCCCGATCCATCTCTACTTATCTTACTTCCTGGGACTATTGGACTCCCCACTGAATTACTGTCCAACATGCCAAATCTTCTCAAAACTTCCAACGCATACTTTCTTTGACATATGTAGATGCCGTCAGATTTTTGCAAGACCTCGATTCCCAAAAAGAATCTCATTTTCCCCAAATCGGTCATGTCAAACTCTCTCAGCATAGAGTTTTTAAATTCGGATAACATTGCTTCGTCATTTCCGGTAAAGATTAAATCATCGACATAGATACTCACAATGATAATCTTTCCTTCTTGTAAACAAGGTCTGTTCGCTTTCACACCTTTGAAATCCTTCACCAACAAAATGGGCTTCAATCCGACTAAACCAAGCCCGTGGAGCTTGCTTCAACCCATACAACGCCTTGTGTAGCTTGTAAACTAGATGTTCACGTCCTCCCTTTTCATATCCTTTTGGTTGCTCTACGTAGACATCTTCGTTTAGCTCACCATGAAGAAAGGCCGATTTGACATCTAACTGATTTATTATCCAGTTTTTGTGTGCGGCCATTGCAATGATCATCCGAACTGTATCCATCCTTGCTACCGGTGCAAAGACTTCTGTATAATCCACCCCATATTTTTGAGAGTACCCTTTGGCTACCAAACGGGCCTTGTATTTATCTATTTTCCCACTCTCATTGTACTTCGTTTTATAAATCCACTTCACCCCTATTTTCTTTGCTCCGGGTGGTAATTCAGTGAGAGTCCACGTTTTATTCTTCTCAATGGAATCAATCTCATTTTTCATGGCCATCCTCCAGTCAGAATTCTTCACTGCCTCTTCAAAAAATATTGGGTCTGCTGACAACATGAAGGCCATGCTCGTCTCATCCCCGTGCAGCCCATCAATCCCGTTCAGCTCATCAGCCACATCCAGCCCATCAGCTACATTCAGCCCATCACCCATGTCCAGTTCATCCATCTCCGGCCCATCAATCCCAGCTATACCCAGCTGATTTCCCCCGTGTTCTTCACCACCGACATAATCCCTCATCCACACTGGAGGGTGTCGTTGCCGTGTCTGTTTTCTCAACCTTGATTGCTGAGTTTCAGCAATTTCAGGTTGTTCCCCACTGATCTCTACTTCATCCCTTCTCGAACTCCCTTCTCCTCTGTGAATTTCACCTGATTCTTCACAGCCTCCAACAGTAGCAAACCCATCTGTCAGAGCACCATCTTCGTTGATCCCACCATTTGGTTGAAGATCATCAGCCAGTCTTCTCTCTTCTTGCCCTTCATGCTCATCATCGTCAGATATCCTGTGTTCATTCTCATCACCCCATTGTAATTCTGCTACTGTGTATTCACCACGGTCCTCACCCCATTGCCACTGTTCTTCTTCTTCGAAAATCACGTCTCTACTCACTATGATTTTCTTGGCAATTGGATCATAGAGTCGATAGCCCTTTGACTCCTCACTGATCCCCAATAAAACACATGCTATACTCCTACTGTCAAGTTTTGTCCTTCGTTCTGCAGGGACATGAACGTGTGCCTTGCATCCAAACACTCTGAAGTGAGCCACTGTGGGTTTGATTTTGCTCCAAGCCTCCTCCGGGGTGATGTCCTTGACAGCCATAGTGGGACACCTGTTAAGAACATAAATTGCCCATCTCACAGCCTCTGCCCAGAATGCATGTGGGATGTGTTTATCAGACAACATCGAGCGGACCATATTCATGACCGTTCGATTTTTCCTCTCGACGACACCGTTTTGTTGTGGTGTGTAGGGGGTTGTCATCTGTCTTCTAATTCCATTGTCTCTGCAGAAGCTATTGAAATCATTTGAAACAAATTCCCCCCCTCTGTCAGTGCGAAGACACTTAATACACAGTCCCGTTTGTTTCTCAGTCATGGATTTAAAGTTTCTAAAGCAATTAAAAGCTTCTGATTTCGCCATTAGAAAATACACCCAAGCCTTCCTGCTATAGTCATCTATGAACAATAGAATGTACCTCTTGTAGCTGTTGGATGCAGGGGTGATCGGTCCACAGATGTCAGCATGTACAAGCTCCAGCCTTTGTGTTGCTCTCCAATTGCTTTGTTTTGGGATGGGATCACGGCTTTGTTTACCATTGATGCAGTCAGTGCATGTTGCATTTGGGGCTATCAGCTGTGGGAGTCCATGCACCATGTTTCTACTGCATAATGTTTTCAATCCAGTGTAGCTCAAGTGTCCATACCTCCTATGCCAAAGATGACACAATTTCTGAGCTCCTGTATGGAAACAATTCTCAGTTGATTCTTGACTGGATGGGACAATATCGGGAAACAGAATAAACATTCTGTTAATGCTCATATCAGTCTGGATTATTAAGCCTCTTCTTGGGTGAAATACTTGGCACTTCCCTCCCTTGAACAAGATGTCCAGTCCTTTTTCTTGTAACTGGCCTATACTGAGCAAATTATTTCGCAAGTCTGGAACGTAATACACCTCCTGGAAAATGTGACTGATCCCATTTATTATCAATTTCACACTTCCTGTTCCCATGACATTAATCCTTGTATTATCTCCAAGCTTCACAGAGTGCCGAAATGATTCATCCAAGTCTGTGAGCATGGTGTGATCTCCACACATATGGTTAGAACACCCCGAATCCAAAAACCAAGCATCTTCTCTTCTGGCTTGATGCTTTTCTACGTAAGCCATCAATAACATTTCATCTTCATTACTGAGCTCTGCATAGAATGATTTTCTATTCCCCGAAGGACATTCCCATTGGAAATGCCCAAGTTGATGACATCTGTAACATTGCACCGTTGATTTATTGAAGTCTGATCGTCCTCTTCCTCTTCCACGGTAAGGAATGCGACCACGACCCCTGCCTCCTTCAAATGCTACTTTCAAGGCCTGTTCGTCCCCCTTTCTTCTGGTGAATTTTTGCTCATGAACAATTAACGAGCTCTGCAGCTCATCAATGGTGAGGACATCAATATCCTTTGACTCTTCGATGGAGCATACAACATAGTTGTATTTCTCTGTTAAGGAGCGTAAAATCTTTTCCACTACCTTAACATCCTGCACATCTTCACCATAAGTCCTCATTTTATTCGCCACTGTCATTACTCTTGAAAAATACTCTGTTACTCCTTCACTGGTCTTCATTTCCAGTGTTTCAAATTCTCTGCGGAGAACTTGAAGATGAGACCTCTTTACCCGTGCATTCCCCTCAAACTTCTTCTTCATTGCATCCCAAATACTCTTGGCAGTGTCCTTCTTGAGAATGGTATCAAGAACAGTCCGATCAATTGCTTGAAAGAGGTAGTTTTTCACCTTCAAATCTTTCAACTTCATTTCATCAGTTTTTTTCTGCTGAACATCCGTCTGTGCTGAGCCATTTGCAGGTTCACTGTATCCAACCTCCACCAATTCCCACATCTCCTTGGATCGAAGGAAGTTTTCCATCAACATACTCCAATGGTCATAGTGACCATTGAAGCGAGGTATGGCTGGCTGAACAAAATTACTGCCCTCTGTTGTCATCTTGATGCAAGTTCTTGACAATCTGCTGCTTGATTTCTGGTGAGGTGTGTGTGATTTAGGGAGAGGCTCTGATACCAATTTGTTAGCAAATTTAGTAGATGAAGAAGATTGTGTACTGGAATACTTCTTGGTTGTCTAATCTATTGAATGATTAGCTTGGCCTTTATATAGCCAAGGAATACAAATGCATGCCACAGGTGCATGTCTAACGAAATCAACAGAAATACAAAACAAACTAATAACAAACTATGCTAACAGACTTGCGCACTTATAACACGTGTGCAATATAAATCTGTTATTATTCTAACTGATTTCTTACTCCTTCAGTCCTGAGACGAAGGGTTATGTAGAACGTATTAATAAATATTTACTACAACCAAAATATGACGGTAAGAATCTGCAAGATACCATTAAGGAACTTTTGGGAGAGAAACTAACTCTCAGTGAGACTCTAACGAGTGTGATAATCCCCGCCTTCGACATCAAGGAATTTAGGCCTACCATCTTCTCCACCTTAAAGGTCATTATTCTTCTTGATTTTCTAATATTTTCCATTGAAAATATAATATTGTATCCATTGAAAATATTAGTGAATTCAATTTGCACGCAGTGAGTCGCATAACATATTTTCCTTTAATGATATTCACCTGTGTATGAACAAATTTATAATTGTAGGCCAAGCGTGATAGGTCGATGGATGCTCCACTAGCAGACGTTTGTAGGGCCACCTCTGCAGCACCGTATTACTTTCCCCCTTACCATTTTAAAACCAGCAAGCCCTTCAACCTAGTTGATGGCGGTGTTGCAGCCAATAATCCTGTAAGTTACTGTTTATTGTGATATAATAACATTAATACTAGGAAAATGATAAGTTAGCAACGCAAGGAAGAAGATCATATGCCTCATCTCTTGTGTCATAATCTTATCAGTCTTTCCTAGCTGTGTGTGAGGCGATGAAAGAAAAAAAGACAGATTTTCAAAAAATTGTTATCCTCTCCCTTGGAACTGGAGCACCAGATGCAAGTGGCAGGCTAGAGGTTGGAAACGGCAAATGGGGAATTGTTGATTGGCTTTGGCAGGGTGACAATTCCACCCCGTTGCTGGATATCTTGACGACTGCGCCGGATGAAATGACTGAGATCTACATGTCTAACGTTTTTCAATACAGTGGATTAGAACACAACTATACTCGGATCCAGGTAAACCGCTTGAAAGTATAAAAAGTAGGAATTTTTGCAACGAGAGAGCTATTTATTTGATCGTGGTGAAATTAAGGAAGATGGAGTTTCATTGTTAATGATGCGTTGCCATTTCATACTACAATTAGGTTGAGCTAAAACCCAGTGAAGCCAAGATGGACAATACAAGCAAGGAAAATCTGGAGAGTCTCAAGAAGATCGGTCGGGATTTAGCAGAACAAAATGATGCCAAACTTGAAGCGTAAGAACTACATTTTTGAACTATCTTGGATTTCCAACTAGCACCGAAGCAAGCTAGCTAACTTCTTGTTGCTCTTAATTATTGCAACCTCGATTTGATGTTGTGCAGTATTGCAAGCCGATTGGTCGATATACGGAAAGCTCGCTTAACCCACATGTCTGCTTGATAATTCATGAAGTAAACCGTTGCTGCTGTCCAAGATATGGTTGCCTGCCCATATGATTAGTGCTGTTTCAAGTTTGCCTGTGATTTTAGCTCTCGTTCAAGTCAGGCTTCATTGTGAGCTGTGTTGAGTTGATAATTATGAACGTCTGTCATAAATAAAGAGGAAACGATGTACTCTTCTTAAGTTTCTTCATAAATTACGTGTAATGTATTGTATAATATGGATCATGTGGAGTGGCTTGATGAATCTCTCTATTAGTCTTAATGATTGGTCCTTACTTCCACTGTACCCAATGGATCTTTCAAAAACTGTTAATGTTTGCTATGTGTTTCATGCATGGTGAAGAAAACAAGTTTTAAAAGGAGAGTTCTTGAGTAATTGGATCTGGTTGGGAATAGAGTGAACCTCTAATTAAGGAACTAAATGACCTTAATTAATTCACATATATAACATTGGAATTTTAAATAGTGTTTTAAGAAGATGAGAGAGAAGGGGATAGTTGAGATAAAATTTGTATATAAAAAACATTGGATTTGTTCCTACGAATATATCTTAAACCAAAGCTCCTGCTAGAAAACTATCAAATCATATTAGAATCTCACAAATCAGGTGCAACGTTTTAGGGTGCTAATATATTTTCTAACCATAGCTAGCCCCTTACCATTTGAATCTCTAAAAAAACCACAACTTCCGGGTTTCCTAGGAACTTTAAAACCCCCGACACCATTGCAGGAACCTTGCAACAAAACTACAACCTCTATGAAGATACCAGACTTCTTCTCCTTTGTGTTCTACATTCATACAAGAATACAACAACTGATCTTCGTCCTTTGGAAAAAAAAATGCTGCATTAATCTCTCCACTGTCACATGCCTTTTCCTTGTGCCAGCAGTTTCTGACAGAATTTGAGGGATTTTTGCCTCTGTTATTATATTTGAAGAAAAAATCTCTAGTTTCATGACCAGTTCTTTTGAAAATAATAGAATAAAAATTGTTGCTACTGCCTCTTTGCTGAATATATGTTCTTCCTTTACCTCTACTTCTACCTCCGTCTCTGCTTTGATTCTAACTTTCACTTGCTCTACCATATGTTTCTTTTCCGAAAAATGAACTTTCTGAGAAAACAAATATCGTTTTTAGTTAAAAACCTAACAGTCCTAGGTCAATCTTTCGACTCATGATTGATCATCCCAACTAACAAAAAGTAAAAAACCTAACAAAAGGGAATATTTCAAAGAGTTATATTTTTATGATGGAAAGTCAGAAATTTTTTATTTAGAGAGTATTTGTTTTATAATTTAAGTATAATGGGTTTTACTTTTATAAGCTTACAATCTCTTAATTTTGAGAAGTTATAGTTTTATTTTCTTAGAAATTCTTGGATTTTTACCCAATGATTTATGAAGTATTTTTACATATTTATACAAAGATTTGAAATTTAAATTATATATATGAAAAATCATGTAAAATATTTAAATTTTATCTCTTAAAAGAATTGATTTTAAAAACTCAGTCAAGTCGAGTGGATGAAGTTCTTCAGCGGACTAATCCAACGAGGTTAAGATAGAGAATGATGATAGGTGGAAAAAAATCTTGGTGGAGTGAGCTGTAAACCATATCAGAATGAATGGAGAGATTACAACAATGTTGAATTAATTACCCTATTCAGACCCATGATTCCAAAACAGGATTATTGACTTTCCTTGTTAAGACCATCTTCGTGGATACCTTGATCCTGGCCCAAGATCATATTATTCTGTAGATTCGAGTTAGATTTATTTTCTCAAAAAGCTCGGATGGCCAAATGGGACCCTCGTTTACTCTCATGTAAAACAACAAATCAAATATACCTGAGCCCTCTCTATTAAGACCATGGTTTCTCTTTTTATGTTCAGTCAGTGATGAACACATGGTTCTAGCAACAATGGCAAACCCATTAATCTATTTTTCAAGCTGTCTGTTCCTATCCATCCTCATCATTCTCGTCAAGTTCTTCAATAAAGTGTGGTGGACTCCCATTCGCATCCAGTCTTTGATGAAGTCACAGGGAATCGAAGGCCCTTCTTATAGATTCCTGAATGGAAACACCAAAGAGATCTCCAGCATGATAAGAAAAATTAGGAGCAGTCCCCAGGAATTACTACACCATACATTGCTATGGTTCATCCTCACTTTTATTCATGGATCCAGATCTACGGTAACAATCTTCTCATAATTTAGATATCAAGCAATATCCTTGCTTAAATTTAGATGAATCATATTAACTTTGACTTTTTATATCAACAGAATGTCTGCAAAATTATATAAATTAACTTTGACTACAGCTATGAACTTCCTTCAGTGGTATGGTCCACAAGCGCAGCTGATCATCACTGAACCAGAGCTCGTGAAACAGATATTAAGCAACAAAGATAGATCGTACCCCAAAACGAAGGTCTCAAGTGAAATAAAGAAGCTCCTAGGGGATGGAATTGTCTTATCAGAAGGGGAGAAATGGGTTAAACTCGGGAAACTGGCCAACCATGCCTTCCATGGAAAGAGCATAAAAGTAAATTCATGTTTTTGTTTTGAACCACTTTACCGTCTGACTGAAGTTCTCATTTAGTTCATGGAACAGGCTCTTGTCACCATACATGTGGTTGCTACATCCAGAATCAAGGAACCAAATATCTTTTCTTCAAGCATCATTCTTCTCCATATATGACATGACCAACATCTCTTCTTCTTCTAGTTGGTCTCTTTATCCTAGTTTGGACATGTAGATTGAAAGTGTCCAAACTTGTGACATTTATAACATTCCACTACTCCGTTATTATATGATCGACGACCTCTTCCTCTACCTCTGTATGCACTTCGACCTTGTCCTCTTGCACCAAACCTGTCTTTAGTGGTTATCCTGAGTGCCTACTCTTCTCTTGTATATTGTTGGAATATTTGTTCATGCACAATCAGAGAACTCTGCAATTCATCAATGGAAAGTTGGTCGATGTCTTTGGACTCCTCTATCAAGCAAACAACATAATTGAGTTTCTCACTCAATGATCAAAGAATCCTCTCCACCACTATGACATCTTGCATCTTCTCTCCATGTGTTCTCATCTTGTTATCCACTGACAATACTCTTGAAAAATACTTAGTGATTCCTTCTCTAGCCTTCATTTCTAGGGTTTCAAAATCTCTACGGAGGGCTTGTAATGACCTCTTAACCAAAGCAATCCCCTCATATTTCTTCTCATAGATTCCGAAATTTGTTTGGAAGTGTCCTTCACAAGAATGGTATCCAATATCTTCCAATCTATGGCTTGAAAGAGGTTATTTTTGACTTTCAGGCCCTTCAACTTCAATTCATCTAGTCCCCTTCATTGGGCTTCCTATCTGCATCACCTCACTCTCTGGCTCAACATACCCAGTCTCTACCAGCCCCCAATATTCCTTGGATCGTAGGAAATTCTCCATCAACATGCTTCCATGTTCGCAGTGACCATCAAAGCGAGGGATGACTGGTTGCACAAAGTTCCCTTTGGTTGTCATTCTTTGTTGCTGCAGGAATATCAAAGATTGCTACTTTGATTTTGTCAGACCCTAGTGGAGGCTCTAATACCAAAAATGGTAAGAATTGAAATACAAAATGAAGAATACTATCCCTTTCTTATTGAGCAAACTGGGTTTATAAATACCCTTTTACAATCTTAATGGAAATGAGAAAAAATAACTCACATTCAGAGCTAAAGATGCAATTAACAAAATTCAAGAAACATTGAATAATTCCCCTCCTAAAACTCGAGCTTATTGAAACTAATTGCCAAAGACTAGAACTTAACTAAACTTATTCAAACTGAGACCCAAACTTTCTCTTCAATATCTATACATTAATTAGCTGAAACGTAAACAGAATCGATGACGACTGTGTCAAGGAACCATCTCACCTAAAAGCTTAAGCTGATAGGTGAGACCCTAAAATATGATTTATATTATTTTCTAATACACACCCTCAAATGAAAACCCTTTGGGCTTGAAACTTGCACAGGCCCACATCACCTTGTGCTTTATTTTTATCAAATAAAATAAGGGTGGTGAGATTTGAACTTGTGATCGCTGGGTCAACAAGTCTCTGATACCATGTTAAGAAACCATCTGACCTAAAAGTTTAAGCTGATAAGCGAGGTCTCAGAATATGATTTATATTATTCTCTAGTAGACTGAACATATCCTCTCCGATTCAACTATTATTCCAAATCCCAGGCATGCTACTTGGAAATCAGAAGACCAACGTCTCCTTATTCTCTTTATTTCCAATATGGACTGCAATCGAATCTGCTTTCAGTCATCGATCAAAACTCCATGAAATTCGTATTGAAGATGACTTGCAATATTTAAAATGAGGTTCTTGTAGTGTTACCGAGTGCTCTCGTTCCATTAAAGTGCTTTACGATCAGCTTGCTACCATGGGCTCTCCTGCTAATGAAACAGACAAGGTTCAAATCATATTTTCACTTTGAATTCACAAGATAGATGGAAATTTCACATATTCAAGGCTTGATTTGACTACAGAATCAAAAGGTATCAGATAACGGACCAACCCTGCCACGAAATGATCAAATTTTTAGCCTCGTACTTCATCTTGTTTGTCACCATCTGTGTGGCTATATTTCTTCAATTAATAATAATCCCTCTCGTTTATAAGAATATAATAAAATAAAATAAAAAAACTTCGCAGAAGTGTTCTTGTTTCATATTAATTCGTATAAAATTACTATATTAAATACTATTTGTGTTGTAATAATTTTTTTATTCTGTCTGCATAGGGAAATACCATAAAATCACATCCATAATATCTATCTATCTATCTATCTATCTATCTATCTATCTATCTATCTATCTATCTATATATCTATCTATATGTTAAAAAATATCATTTTAATGTATTTTTAAACAAAAAAGCTAAGCGAAGAACATAACATTGATTTTCAACTACATTTCCGGCTTCATATAAATGCATAAATAGTTCACTGAGGTCCTTACTCATAAGTGGTAAAGAAGTCAACAATCTCATGGGGTTGGCATTTATTAAATTGTTAATTTTTTTGTTTGTGTGGATTATGGTTGAAATTAATTTTTAAATTGTTTTTTTTCAGAAAAATATTATAATAAAAAAATTATTTTTTATATCAGCATATAAAAATAATTTAAAAATATACAAAAAATTAATCTAAAATAAAAAATAAAAATATGTATTTTTTTATTTTTAAAAATACTTTTAAAACACAATGTAAAATAAGCATTACTCCCGGTGGCGCACCACTTTCATTTCCACAAACACACATGAGAATGACGCTTTGTTTACTCTCGTCCCCTGATGCTAACCTCCTTATCTCTTATCACTGGTTTGGAGTTGGGTCATGATTATTAGTCAATTTCTATCTCTTTTCATTGGGTTGGAGCTCGGTCAAGATGTAGATTTTGTAGGCTTTTCAAATTGATTTTAGTTCATAAATATATTAAAATAATATTTTTTTATTTTTAAAAAAATTATTTTTGATATCGTTATATCAAAATAATTTAATAACACAAAAAAAAAAGTTAATTTAAAGCAAAAGAAAAAATTACTTTCAAAATTTTTCAAAAATATATTTATACGACGGGCAATAAATATTGTTGTGGTGTATTCTCGTCCGGCTTCTTACACGAGAATTGCATGGAACCACCTAATTGGCTGCCTTGAGTAATATTTCCGCCTGTTCTCATTTACAACTTTTATTATTGGGATGGCATTTATTAATTTGTCATATGTCCATCAATCTTCTGGCGGTTCACATCATTGGAATATTGTAACCTAATTTCAATCTAATTTCATTTTATGAGGGTTTAGCTAATCTTTTAGAGTTTTTGATTTAAAACTCTAAATAAATAAATTTTATGTGAAATTTTTTATTTATATATTAGGACTCTCGTTTATTAAATAATGGATTTAGAAGAAAAGAAATTATTTTTATCGTAATTCTTCCCCCACAACACCGGACACAACAAGTCCTCTTAAGAAAACATCTAACCATCTAGTACGTGATCTAGTGCTAAGAGATTGAGATTAAAAAGTTTGCTCCCTGTAATTTCAAATTTGAGTCATGTGGTTGCTAATATGATAGTCATTGGAGGTTTACATGATTGTTAACTTAAGGGTCGTGGAATTAGTATTGGACAATAACTTGGGATATCTAGAAAACAAATTTGGTTGTATGATGAATATATGATTATTAAAATTTATCCAATCGTTAAACAAAAATATATGAAATTTTAGGAGTAATTAGTTTTTAACAGAAGAAAATTTAGCCGCTGTCTTTCTCCGATCCTCCTTCCAATCCTAAGTTTCCTAGTCTACGTGCTACCGTCAAGGCTTCTTCACCTGCGGCACGTAGCTCCCCTATCTCTTTCCCTCTCTCTCTCTTTTATTTTTGTTGTCAATAGTCCCAAATAGGATGATTTATCAGTAAATACGGTGATTTTCTTAGTCTAACAATTACAAATTTGAATCCCTTTGATCTTATATTTTTGTATATTTCTTAGTTATTAGGGTTTTGATTTCTCTTTGAAAGGGTTAATTGTTTACGTTTATTTGTTGCATTCTCTTGAAGATTTGTGCAAGAGTCTATGCCGAAAAGGAGCACCGATCTTTGCATCTAACAGAATACATGGAGATGGACACTACAGATTACAGCTCGTTCGAAAAATATGTTATCATAATAAGACAAGTTAATTAGAGTCTATGAATGAATTGCGGTGGAAAGTTAATTATTTCTGGGCTCGTGAGACATTTCGAAAAGTGAAAGCTCGAAGAAGTCTAACCTAATTTTAAACAAATTAACATAAATTACCCAATGAACTCATGAAACTTTTTGATTCGACTACTTTTTAGTCAATTTGTAGAAATATTCCAAATAATCCGAATAACTTTCTTACTTTGTCCATTCATGAATGCCGACTTTGCTAATGACAAGCTGTTTGCTCTCATCCACAGAAGCATGAACTCTAATTATTCCTCGTTCACATTGATGAATCAATCGGTTGGAGTTGGGCCCGAAGGCAATCAAGAGTGCTGCGACTTCAAAGTATGAACTCTAATTCCTTGTTCACATTGATGAATCATCACCCAAAAATTTGCTATAAAAGGGTTAGAAGAGCAGATCCTAGTTCATCAAGTGGGAGTTGTGAAAACAGTCACTAAGCAAAAGGTTCTAATATTTCGGCTTTCACAATATGGGTGAGCCCTTAATTAGACCCATGCCCAAGCTAGCATTTTCATGGGTTCAATTACATGATATTTTGTTGCAGTCTTATGAGTTGCATACAATCAAATATTAATTTGGCGCCATTACTACTAGTTCATGTGTATTAATTGTTCTTGCTGTTATCCTTGTTAAATTTTCAGTGAATGGAAGTTCTAGTGAGCCAGAGAACCAGGGAGACTTCATCACAATCCTTAGCATCGATGGTGGAGGAGTGAGAGGCATCATTCCTAGTGAAGTCCTAAGTGTTCTTGAATCAAAACTCCAGGTAAATCTGTTCTCTCAACATGTTTTCCTTCATCAATCTTATACACACTAGAGCTATATATAGTCAGCCTCGTTCATTTTTCTTGCGTGCATAGAAACTGGATGTGGCAAACAAGGACGCGAGGATTGCAGATTATTTTGACTTCATTGCCGGGACAAGCACCGGAGGACTTATGACAGCCATGCTTACGGCCCCGAATGAAAAAAAACGACCTCTGTTTGCTGCAAAAGATATTGCTAAGTTTTATCAGGAAAAGAGTCCAATTATCTTTCCTAATGAAGCAGGAGCACATGAAACAGTTCCTGAAGGGGATGTCAGCATCTCTGATCCTGATCCTGAAGCAACGAAGCAATCGGGGACAATGTAGGTCTAACAAATCCAATGGATTGAACTTTAGTAGACAATTTAGACCATATTATCAGAATTCAACTCTTACTTTTCCGCTAAATCATTAACGACATTTGCATAAATTAATATCACTGATAGGATCTGTCTTTCAAATACAGGCACCCCGAAGTTACTCCAGCTGCTGTGTTGCGGTCAGTTATTGATTTCCTCAGCTTATTTTCTTTGTCTAAGGGTTATGCAGAACGTCTTAATAAATATTTACTACAACCAAAATATGACGCTAAGAATCTGCAAGATACCATTAAGGGACTTTTGGAAAAGAATCCAGCTCTCAGTGAGACTCTAACGAGTGTGATAATCCCCGCCTTCGACATCAAGGACTTTAGGCTTACCGTCTTTTCCTCCTTAAAGGTAATTATTCTCCTTGATTTTCTAATATTTTCCTATATATACACAAACATATATTCCAGTATTTATTAATATTACCTGATGCGTAATATATCGATCTCATCTTGATTTTTTTTTACCAAATACTAGACATTTTTTTATATCAAATATGGCTTAACAATTAGAATAGTATAAGAAACTCAAGGAGCCAGAAATATTATATATTAACAAAACTAAATTTACAATCGAAATTCAACAGAATAAACCCCTAATAAAAAAAATCATAATTAAATAACCAAGTCAGCTTTTCTAAAAACTTTTTGTTTGGTTAAATAATCCACAACATAATATAAGAAAATATATTGTATCCATTGAAAATATTATTGAATTCAATTTGCACGCAGTATTTTTTCCTTTAATTAATGATATTCACCTGTGTATGGACAAATTAACTGTAGGCCAAGCGTGACAGTTCGATGGATGCTCCACTGGCAGACGTTTGTAGGGCCACCTCTGCAGCACCGTATTACTTTCCCCCTCATCATTTTAAAACCAGCAAGCCCTTCAACCTAGTTGATGGCGGGGTTGCAGCCAATAATCCTGTAAGTTACTGTCTATTGTGATATAATAACATTAATACTAGGAAAATGATAAGTTAGCAACGCAAGGAAAAAGAATACACTATCATTTGTAGAAATTACACTGCTATTTGGCAATCAAGTCACAATTTTTTATATTTCTATAAGGCACTTGAAGTTTTGTTTTAATTAATGCCTCATCTCTTGTGTCATAATCTTATCAGTCATTCCTAGCTGTGTGTGAGGCGATGAAAGAAAAAAACACAAAATTTCAAAATATTGTTATCCTCTCCCTTGGAACTGGAGCACCAGATGCAAGTGGCAGGCTAGAGGTTGGAAACGGCAAATGGGGAATTGTTGATTGGCTTTGGCATCATGACAATTCCACCCCGTTGCTGGATATCTTGACGACTGCACCGGATGAAATGACTGAGATGTACATCTCTAACTTCTTTCAAATCTGTGAATTAGAAGACAACTATACTCGGATCCAGGTAAACCACTTGAAAGTATAAAAAGTAGGAATTTTGGCAACGAGAGAGCTATTTATTTGGTCGTGGTGAAATTAAGGAAGATGGAGTTTCATTGTTAATGATGCGTTCCCATTTCATACTACAATTAGGCTCGGCTAAAACCCAGTGAAGCCATGATGGACAATACAAGCAAGGAAAATCTGGAGAGTCTCAAGAAGATCGGTCGGGATTTAGCAGATCAAAATGATGCCGAACTTGAAGCGTAAGAACTACATTTTTGAACTATCTTGGATTTCCAACTAGCACCGAAGCAAGCTAGCTAACTTCTTGTTGCTCTTAATTATTGCAACCTCGATTTGATGTTGTGCAGTATTGCAAGACGATTGGTCGATATTCGGAAAGCACGCTTAACCCACATGTCTGCTTGATAATTCATGGAAGTAGAACGTTGCTGTTGTCCAAGATATGGTTGCCTGCCCATATTATTAGTACTGTATCAAATTTGCCTGACTTTTAGCACTAGTTCAAGTCAGGCTTCATTGTGAGCTGTGTGGAGTTGATAATTATGTTCCTCTGTCATAAATAAAGAGGAAACAATGTACTCTTCTTAAGTTTCTTCCAGAAAAAAAAGAAGATCTTCTTAATTTATTTATGCTTTGTGTGTAATTTATTGTATAATATGGATCATGTGGAGTGGCTTAATGAATATCTCTATTAGTCTTAATGATTGGTCTTTGCTTCCCCTCTACCCAATGGATCTTTTCATTCATAATCCATCTAAATATTTGTCAAAAACTGTTAATGTTTGTTTGTGTTTCCTGCATGGTGAGGAAAATATGTTTTGGAAGGAAAGTTCTTGAGTGATTGGATCTGGTAGGGAATAGAGTGACACTTTAAAGAACTAAATGACGTCAATTAATTCACATATATAACAAATTGTATTACGAATCAAGCTTTCATCGTCACAAATTCAATCACCCTAACACTTAGTCTGTTAGTATTCTTGTTTTGCTTTAATTATTTTTTAAAAAGATTCATCATATTAAGTAAGCAAAACCATCTATATTTTGTATTCTATTTTTTAAATGTTATTTTTTGGCATTTTGATGTGATCTATGGAGTTTGATTGTTCGTTTGTTTGTACGTGTGTTTATTTAATTTATAATATTTTACCTTAGAAGTTTATTTTATTTTATGAATGCATGATTTGTACATGATAGAGTTTGTCTGATATTTTGAAAAATAAATTTTATTTTTCATTTGATGAAATTATGTTTGAAACTTGTGTGTTTTATAATGAAATAAATAATGACCTATTTAATGTGTACATTTCACAATCTTTCAATTTTATTGCTCAGACAAATTTTTAATATATATGGAGGAGTATGGATTTTTGGAGAAAATTGATAATAATTGAAGGGTACTATTAAAATAAATTGAATAAATTTGAGTAAAACCCATAATAGCTAATTAGTTGGGTACCAATAATTTGGTTAGTTGACATTATTAATTAATACATGGATTTACTAAATAAAATTTGTTTGGGTATATAAGCCTATAACATATAAAAAAGACTGGATTTCTTCTCCTTTGTGCTCTACATTCATACAAGAATACAACGACTGATCTTCATCCTTCGGGAAAAAAATGCCTTTTCCTTGTGCCAACAGGTTCTGTCAGAATGAGAGGGATTTTTGCATCTAGTACATTTGAAGAAAGAGTCTCTAGTTTCATGACTAGTTCTTTAGAAAAATAATTGAATAATTATTGCTGATCATATGTTCTGCCTTTACCTCTACTTCTACCTCTGTCTCTGCTTTGATTCTAACTTTAACTTGCTCTTCCGCATGTTTCTTTTCTGAAAAATGATCTTTCTGAGAAAACCAATATAGTTTCTAGTAAAAAACCTAACTGCCCTAGGTCAATCTGTCGACTCATGATTGATCATCCCGACTCATGCAGAAGTGGAAGAAGGTTGCAGCAGAGTTGAGTAAAACAGAGAAGTGTATTGTAATGTGTTTCTTTGTTGTTAGTTAATTCAGTTGTAAAGAAGAGGAGATCAATGTAACCTCTTCTGTTAATTGGTTAGTTAGTTAGTCAGTTACAAGCTGTTACAAGTGCAATCAACATGTAAAATGCATGGGTTCTCTGCAGTATATAAGCAGACAATTCATCAAGCAAGTAGTGTGCGAAATATAGAGTGAACTGACCTTTTTCTGTATCTCTCATTCTTCTCCAAAAGCTCTCGGCCAAGTTCTTCTTTTTCACTTCTAAAACAGAAAACAAAACACCTACAAGTTATTTCACAGAATCAATTGAAGGGTTCTAAAATCAATAGAACTTCAGTTGAAAAACTTACATGGTATCAGAGCACTAACCTGATTCAAGGAGGGGCGTAAATCTGTGGAAAATCTTCAACCAAAGCAGAATTTTTTCAAGCAAAACATGGCTGGATCTTCAGACCTAAGAACACCAAAGTTCAATGGAAGTAATTACGACTTCTGGTTAGTTAAAATGGAAACTGTTCTAATTGCATATGATCTTTGGGATGTGATTGAATTTGGCACATTGCCTCAATCAAATCGTGAAGAAGAATTGAAAGAAGGAACTGAAGCTGGAAGTTCAAAGGCTGCAACTACTGCTGCAACTGATGTTAAAAAGGAGATGAAGATTAAAAATGCAAAAGCATTAAGCCTCATTCAAGGAGCAATTTCAGACGAATTGTTTCCAAGAATAAGGAATGAGAAGACAGCAAAAGGAGCATGGGACAATCTGAAGAGAGAGTTCAGAGGAGATAAAAAGGTTAGAGCAGTTAAACTTCAAGCCATTAGAGCTGAGTTTGAGTATATGAAAATGTCAGATGAAGAAGACTTAGATGATTATCTTGCTAAGTTTTTTGACATAATAAACAACCTCAAGTCACTTGGTGAAGATGTGACAGAAATGAGAATTGTTCAAAAATTGTTGATGAGTCTCAGCAGGAGGTATAAATCTATTGTCTCAATTATTGAAGAGACAAGAGATCTTGAAATTCTTAGAACTGAAGAGGTTGTAGCATCTGTCAAGGTATTTGACAGAAGAGAAGGGCTGTATGATGAGAGGGAGAAACAAAGAGGTACTGAGAGAGCATTCAGTAGCTTGAAGTTGGGAAGTAATCAGTTTTATGGCAGAAACAAGGGCTCACAATTTAAACCAAGGCAAGGCTGGCAGGTACAAGAGAAAAAACCTGCACACTTGTCATCAAATAGCTGTAACAGCTATGGGTGACTTAGTTCAAGCTACTGGAAAGGGAACACTTGTGGTTGATACAAGTCAAGGAAGGAGGTATATTGAAGAGGTGTTGTTGGTTCCAGGTTTGGACGAAAATCTGCTGAGTGTTGGGCAGATGATGGAGGATGGATATTACATTTTATTTGGGGGTAACAAGGCTGTAATTTTTGATGATGAAAGCCTTACCAATGTGTTAGCAAAGGTAGTGATGAAAGGGAATAGATGTTTCCCACTCTCTCTTGAGTCAATACTACCTGCAGCAAGAAGAGCTTCAATAGTTGAAGAATCATGGATTTGGCATAGAAGGCTGGGTCATTTGAACTTTGACAGTATGCAGAAAATGCAGCAGAAGAGAATGGTTACTGGATTGCCTATCTTAACAAGCATTGATGCTGTGTGTGAAGGATGTGTTCTCGGGAAGCATAAAAGAGAAAAATTTGCTAAAGAAGGAAGTTGGAGAGCCAGCAATCCACTTGAATTGATTCACACCGATTTATGTGGACCAATGCAGCATGAATCAAGTGGAGGTAACAAATACTTTATCACATTTATTGATGATTTTTCAAGAATGTGTTGGGTGTATTTCTTGAAGAATAAATCAGGAGCCTTAAATGTGTTTAAAAAGTTTCAAGCCTTTGTTGAATTGCAAACTGGTTTCAAAATAAAGAAGTTGAGAAGTGACAGAGGAGGTGAGTATACCTCCATTGAATTCCAGAAATTTTGTGAAGATCAAGGGCTGGAAAGGCAGTTAACTATGGCTTATTCTCCTCAGCAAAATGGAGTTGCTGAAAGGAAGAATAGAACCATAGTTGAGATGGCTAGATCAATGATGAAGGAGAAGGATATTCCTGTGGAGTTTTGGGCCGAAGCTGTTAATACAGCAGTGTATTTGCAGAATAGATGTTTTACAACATCAGTAGCAAATCTAACTCCTTTTGAAGCATTTACAGGAAGAAGGCCAGGCATCAAACACCTCAAAGTGTTTGGATGTGTATGCTATACTCATGTCCTAGCATGTCTAAGAAAGAAGTTTGATGACAAAGCTGAGAAAGGGATATTCATGGGCTATGTCAGCTGCGAAAAAGGTTACAGAATTTATGTTCTGCAATCTAATAGAATTGTGCTATCTCGAAGTGTGGTGTTTGATGAAAACAATAAGTTTTCATGGAAGGAAGGGTATGAAGAGGACAAGAATTTCATTCCCTTGCATCTAGTGCTTCAAGGCAATGAAGAAGAAGCACATACTGAAAGCATTCAGTCAAATGATGGTGAATGCTCTAGGGAAATTGCAGAAATCAGAGATGTTGATGAAGACAGCAACTCAAGGTCAAGGTTTAATGATTCAACTCCAGTAAAGATAAGAACACTGGAGGATATATATGCTAGATGTAATCTAAGCATGGCAGAACCAGAAACCTATTCAGAAGCATCTAAAAAGGAAGTGTGGCAGCAAGCCATGAAGGAAGAATTGGAGATGATTGAGAAGAATGATACATGGGATCTTGTGGACAGGCCTAATGAAAAACCTGTCATTGGGGTCAAATGGGTGTTTAAGACCAAGCTAAACCTAGATGGTACAATCAACAAGTACAAGGCTAGACTTGTAGCCAAGGGGTATGCTCAAAAACCTGGAATTGACTACAATGAGACTTTTGCGCCAGTGGCTAGACTGGACACAATTCGAACTCTAGTAGCACTTGCAAGTCAGAAGAACTGGAAACTATTCCAGTTAGATGTTAAATCAGCATTCCTAAATGGGATGCTTGATGAAGAGGTATTTGTTGAACAACCCGAGGGGTTTGTAGTTCAGAAAGCAGGCCACAAGGTTTATAAGCTGAAGAAGGCATTGTATGGTCTTAAACAGGCTCCTAGGGCTTGGTATAGTGAGATTGATGCATATCTCACTATGTGCAAGTTCAAAAGAAGTGCTAGTGAAGCTACATTGTATACAAGGTCTGATGGTGAAGGAAATCAGATCATTGTATCAATTTACGTGGATGATATAGTGTTTACAGGTAGCAGTGAGAGCATGATGAATGAATTCAAAAGGGAAATGATGCAGAGGTATGAGATGACTGATCTTGGTCTTCTCCATCATTTTCTAGGAATGGGAGTAATGCAATCTGATAAATGCATATTCATTCACCAAAGTAAATATGCAAGGACCTTACTTGAAAAGTTTGGGCTTGCTGATTGCAAACCAGTTTCAACTCCACTGGTTATGGGAGAGAAACTGAGGAAGGAGGATGGAAGTGAGCTTGCAGATGAAAATATTTACAGAAGAATTGTGGGGAGCCTGCTGTATTTGACAGCAACAAGGCCTGACCTCATGTATGCTGCTAGTTTGTTGTCTCGGTTTATGAATAAACCAACAAAGAAGCACATGGGAGTTGCTAGAAGAGTCCTTAGATATGTTCAAGGAACTCTTGACTATGGGATAGAGTATGTCAAGCAAAAAACAGCAGCACTTGTGGGGTTTTGTGATGCAGATTGGGGTGGAAGTGAAGATGACAGTAGAAGCACTTCTGGATATGCATTTGGCTTTGGAAGTGGAGTATTTTCATGGGCATCATTAAAGCAAAATACTGTGGCATTATCAACTGCAGAAGCCGAGTATGTCTCAGCTTCTGAGGCAACTACACAAGCAATATGGCTAAGGGATGTGCTTAATGATCTAGGTGAAGTCCAAGCAAATGCAACATTACTATACTGTGATAACATGTCAGCAATTGCGATGACAAAAAATCCAGTATTTCACCAGAAAAACAAGGCATATAAACAGAAAAATCCATTTTATAAGGGAAGCAGTTCAAGGAGGCATAATTGACATGAAGTTCTGCCGAAGTGAAGATCAAATGGCAGATATATTCACTAAGAGTTTACCTAAGGATAGATTCAATCTATTGAGGTCTATGCTTGGTGTCAAACCAGTAAGCATCTTAGGAGGGAGTGTTGATTGTTAAGTTGCTTACGTGGACACAAAGCAACCTCATGCAGAAGTGGAAGAAGGTTGCAGCAGAGTTGAGTAAAACAGAGAAGTGTATTGTAATGTGTTTCTTTGTTGTTAGTTAATTCAGTTGTAAAGAAGAGGAGATCAATGTAACCTCTTCTGTTAATTGGTTAGTTAGTTAGTCAGTTACAAGCTGTTACAAGTGCAATCAACATGTAAAATGCTTGGGTTCTCTGCAGTATATAAGCAGACAATTCATCAAGCAAGTAGTGTGCGAAATATAGAGTGAACTGACCTTTTTCTGTATCTCTCATTCTTCTCCAAAAGCTCTCGGCCAAGTTCTTCTTTTTCACTTCTAAAACAGAAAACAAAACACCTACAAGTTATTTCACAGAATCAATTGAAGGGTTCTAAAATCAATAGAACTTCAGTTGAAAAACTTACAATATTTGTTTTCTAATTTAAGTACAATGGGTTTTACTTTTATAATCTTACTATCTCTTAATTTTGAGAATTTTTACCCAAAGATTTATGAAGTATTTTTACATAGATTTGAAATTTAAATTATATATATGAAAAACCATGTAAACTTTTTAGATTTTATCTCTTAAGAAATTGATTTTAAAGAATCAGTCAAGTCAAGTAGATAAAGTTCTTCAGCGGACTAATCCATGAGGTTGAAGACAGAGAATGATGATAGGTGGAAAAAAATCTTGGTGGAGTGAGCTGTAAACCATATCAGAATGAATGGAGGGATTACAGCAATGTTGAATTACCTTATTCAGGCCCATGATTCCTTAACAGGATTATTGACTTGCCTTGTTAAGACCATCATCGTAGATACCTTGATCCTGGCCCAAGATCATATTATTCTGTAGATTCGAGTTAGATTTATTTTCTCAAAAAGCTCGGATGGCCAAATGGGACCCTCGTTTACTCTCATGTAAAACAAGAATTCAAAGATACCAGAGCCCTCTATATTAAGACCATGGTTTCTCTTTTTATGTTCAGTCAGTGATGAACACATGGTTCTAGCAACAATGGCAAACCCATTAATCTATTTTTCAAGCTGTCTGTTCCTATCCATCCTCATCATTCTCGTCAGGTTCTTCAATAAAGTGTGGTGGACTCCCATTCGCATCCAGTCTTTGATGAAGTCACAGGGAATCGAAGGCCCTTCTTATAGATTCCTGCATGGAAACACCAAAGAGATCTCCAGCATGATAAGAAAAATTAGGAGCAGTCCCCAGGAATTACTACACCATACATTGCCTATGGCCCATCCTCACTTTTATTCATGGATCCAGATCTACGGTAACAATCTTCTCACTTTTATTCATGGATCAATCATAACTTTTTATATCAACAGAATGTCTGCAGAACTTTGACTACATATTATTTCTGTACATACAGGCATGAATTTCCTTCAGTGGTATGGTCCACAGTTGAGAAATAATTAGGAGGCTTAACCTAATAGTTAGCCAATCCTTTCTATATATATGTGTAGGGCAACATACAATAGTAATGGTGGAGATTACCACATAAGAAAGAGATTACAATATTTCCTATTTAATTACATGCTATAATACGCCCCCTCAAGCTGAGGGTGGAGGATCAACCCGAAGCTTGAATCTGAACGCTGTAAATGAAGGAGCAGGAAGTGGCTTAGTGAAGACATCGGCAAGTTGATCCTTAGAGGAAATGAACCGGATCTGAATCTCTTTCTTCGCAACTCTATCTCGGACAAAATGATAATCAATCTCAATATGTTTTGTTCGAGCATGAAAGACAGGGTTTGCAGACAAGTATGTGGCGCCAAGGTTATCGCACCAAATGATAGGAGCATAGGTGGTCGGAATCTGAAGATCTGTTAATAAGTACTGAAGCCAAATAACTTCAGCCGTGCCATCGGCTAAGGCCTTATATTCAGCTTCCGTCGAAGACCGAGCAACAGTGCGTTGCTTACTCGATTTCCATGAAATCGGCGTCTGACCAAAGAACACAAGGTAACCACCCGTAGATTTCCTGTCCTCAATACTACCTGCCCAGTCTGCATCCGTAAATCCATGTAAAGCAAAAGAAGTGCTGCGAGTAATGTGTAAACCATGTGATGCTGTACCACGAAGATAACGCAAGATGCGTTTCACGGCAGCCCAATGAGATTCTGTAGGAGCATGCATAAACTGACATACCCGGTTAACAGCGAAGCAGATATCCGGACGTGTGAAAGTGAGATATTGAAGAGCACCAACCAGTTGCCGAAAACGAGTAGCATCAGGAAACAAAGAATCAGGCATAATGGTGGCTTTGGATGCCGAAATAGGGGTGTCAACAGGTTTACAAGATAACATACCAGCTCGCGTAAGGATGTCAAGTGTATACTTATGTTGACAAAGTATAAGTCCCATACTAGTAGTCTGAACTTCAACACCCAAAAAATAATGAACATCACCCAAGTCTCGAAGTTTAAATTCTGAGCTCAATAGCCGAATCAGGCGTTGCAGCAAAACACCATTATTACCCGTAAGCAGGATATCATCAACATAAACTAAGAGATAGCAAATGTCGCTACCAACTGAGAAGATAAACAATGAGGTGTCCACTTTAGAAGCACGAAAACCAATGGACAATAAGAAGTCATTCAGACGCGTGTACCATGCTCGCGGAGCCTGTTTTAAGCCATATAAAGACTTATGCAATCGACATACATGACCTGGGAGAGCAGAATCAACAAAACCTGGAGGTTGTTTCATGTAAACCTCTTCATCAAGTACGCCATTAAGGAAGGCATTATGAATGTCAAGCTGATGAATTTTCCAACCACTCGAAACTGCAATGGAGAATACCAAGCGAACCGTTGCCTGTTTGATAACAGGACTAAAAGTTTCTGAGTAATCAATACCTTCCTGCTGAGTGAAGCCCCTAGCCACCAGGCGTGCCTTATACCTCTCAATACTACCATCAGATCTGCGTTTAATTTTGTAGACCCATCGGCTACCAACAACATTCATGGATGGATGAAACGGCACCAAAGTCCATGTGCTGTTTGCGCGGAGCGCCTGAATTTCCTCACGCATAGCATTATACCAAGCCTCATATCTGTTTGCATCATTAAAAACAAGTGGCTCATGTGAGGGAGGAGTATCTACCCGACTGAAGGAGGCAGAAGATGAGGCTGCCGTGGTGGTGATCAAAGCTGTCTTTGGCTGTCTCGGACGAAGGACCATGGGGTGTTTAGAAACAGCGGGAGACGGATCAGCAGTACCTGTACATGGATTGTGCTGAAGAGGATAAGAGGAGAGGTCAACACAAATCTGTAAACCAGGAGGTGAACTCGGGGAGGCGCTCGGCTGCACCGCAGGTGGTGGTGAACCTGCTGTCGGGTCGGTTTCAGACCGAGAGTGTGCTGCTTCTGAAACCTGCAAATCAGAACCTGTTCCTGCACAAAAATCAGTGGAACGACAAGCATGTGGTGATAGTATGGCATTGCGGGATGGTGAGGCAGGGTCAGATGAAACAACGGGCAAAGGTAGGTTGGTATTTCTGGTGATTTGGGAATGGGTAGGCAAGTATGGAGGAGGTTGCAATGATGGAAGGTAGGTAGATGTAGTGGATGGTATCGGGGCAGTTGTTACCTGTTCAGATTTCCTAAAAGGGAAGACACTTTCATGAAAACGAACATGACGAGATATATAGATACGATCAGACTCTAAATCAAGACAGCGATAACCAAGATGAGACGAGCTATAGCCTAAGAACACACATGGAGAAGACCGAAAATCTAATTTATGAGCATGGTATGGACGTAAAAATGGGAAACAAAGACACCCAAAAATACGGAGAAAATTATAATCAGGAGTGCGATCAAACAAGCACGCAAAAGGAGATTTATTTTGAAGGACAAGAGTAGGCATGCGATTAATAAGATATACTGATGATTCCATAGCATAATTCCAATAGCGCAATGGAGCATGACACTGGCCTAGAAGGGTTAGACCAGTTTCGACAATATGCCTATGACGACGTTCAACTGTGCCATTTTGTTCATGAGTATGAGGGCAAATTAGGCGATGGTGAATGCCAATGGTTTCAAAAAATTTATTTAATTTGCGATATTCACCACCCCAATCAGTTTGAACAGATTTAATTTTACGAGAAAACTGCCGCTCAACAAGAGTTTGAAAACGTTGAAACGTGGAAAATACATCAGATTTCGCAACAAGTGGATAATACCAGATATATTTAGTGTGCGCATCAACAAAGATAACAAAATAGCGAAAACCATCAGAAGAAAGCATGGGAGCAGGTCCCCAAACATCACTAAAAATTAATTCAAGTGGATTTGACGTTTTGTGACCCGTCGGTCGTAATGACAAACGGGACGATTTTCCTAAAGGACATGCTTGACATTGAGTAAATGATCGTCTAGACGTACAAATAATTTTATTTTCGGAAACTAATAAATTCAAAATGCGAGGAGTTGGATGACCTAAACGACGATGCCACAAGTCGGCAGTCGCGGAAATGCAAGGAGACAAATATGCTTGAGGAATTGACGTAGCTGAAGACTCCGAGAGGACATAAAGACCATCATGACTCCGACCGGAAAGAAGAACTTCCTTGGTGACGAGATCCTTCACATAAAACACAGAATCATGAAATTCAAAATAAACATGATTATCACGACAGAATTTCTGAACAGATAACAACGGTTTGGTAATGTGAGGTACGCGAAGAACATTAGTCAATGTAAACATGCGTTTTGGGGAATGCAAAATTGAACGTCCAACATGGGATATGACAAGGGCCTTACCATCACCAACATGCAAGAAATCATTACCAAGATAAGGTGCAGAATCGGTTAGAGTTGCAAGTTCCGGTGTCACGTGTTGATTCGCGCCGGTGTCGGGAATCCAATTGGCAGCAGCCGAATCATGTGCAACGGCAAGATGAGCAGATGGTTGCTGTGTGCTGCCACGAAAATTGGAGCATTGAAGGGCTGAGTGGCCGAAATTAGAGCACAATTGACAGCGCACATGCTGCTGTCCAGACCACCCCTGGTTCGGCCTCATATCTGCTGAGTGGCGCCGGTGCTGCTGCCATGAATTTGCAGCAGATTGGCCCCTGTTTTGGCCTGAAAATCTGTTGTAATTGGGACGCCAATTACCTCTATAACGCCCCCTGTTTCGGTTGTTATTAACCATCACATGATTGGCTGAATTCATTGGCGTTGGCAGCAGTGGTGGCTGCTGCGGCAGAGGTGAAGATGGGGCGCCGAGAGCCATGGAATGGAACGAATTTTTGTGCAAAAATTCGTGAGTGAGCAGGTGGCTGTGAAGATCAGCATATGAGAGGGGTTCGGCCTTGGTTATGAGGCTAGTTACCAAGTCTTTGAACTCACCGCGAAGACCACGAAACACATAGAGATTGAAGTCTTCAAGGGACATAGGACGTCCCGCAGCGGCCAATTCGTCAAACAATGCTTTGGCTTGCTGCATATACATGCTAACCGAGGCATCACCTTGCCTAAGGTCTTGAAAGGAGCCATGAAGTTGCATGATGCGAGAATTAGAGGGAGAGGCAAGGGCCTTCTCAAGAGTTCGCCAAACACAATGCGAAGTGGAACAATCAACCACAAGGTGCAGCACATCAACGGAAAGAGAGGAGAGGAGGGCACTCAAAATGAGTTGGTCTTGTTGCTTCCAACGAAGAAAGGAAGGGCTAATGGCAGAGGAAGTTGCAGCCGTAGCGTCAAGCAAGTGAGCTGGAGGGCACGGCAAGGAGCCGTCAACAAAGTGAAAAACACCTTGACCAAGGAGATATGGCTTCATCTGCATTCTCCAATAAAGATAATTGGTGTTCGTAAGCTTCAACGAAACAATATGATGAGTGTTTGATAGGGGAACCATTGCTGAAGTTTGTGTTCCCATGAGAGGCAAAGGAGAGGAAGAAGAGTCAAACACATTCTCCACATGGGGAGGTTGCTCTCGGCCAGCAGGGGGAGCATGGCTGGCCGGTGAGGAGGCAGCGCCGGTGGTAGGGGAGTTGTCAGCGGCGGCAGCAGAGGAAGCCATGGGGAGGAAGAGAAATTAGGGCCGGCTGTGGGAGAGAAAAAAAAAAAGAGTTTTGATGGACAAGGGCTCTGATACCAAGTTGAGAAATAATTAGGAGGCTTAACCTAATAGTTAGCCAATCCTTTCTATATATATGTGTAGGGCAACATACAATAGTAATGGTGGAGATTACCACATAAGAAAGAGATTACAATATTTCCTATTTAATTACATGCTATATTATCCACAAGCGCAGTTGATCATCACTGAACGCAGTTGATCATCACTGAACCTGAGCTTGTCAAACAGATATTAACCAACAAAGATAGAGCGTACCCCAAAACGAAGGTCTCGAGTGAAATAAAGAAGCTCCCAGGGGATGGAATTGTCTTATCAGAAGGGGAAAAATGGGTTAAACTCAGGAAACTGGCCAACCATGCCTTCCATGGAGAGAGCGTAAAGTAAATTCATGTTTTTGTTTTGCACTGCTCATGAAGCTGGAAGATATATAATTAAACTACTATTGAACTAGATAAATAGTACAATTATATATGAAAGTTATTAGAGAATAATATAAATCATATTCTAGAGACTCACATAAACTTTGAATTTTTAGGTGAGATAGTTTCTCTGACATGGTATCAGAGTTTTGTCACGAGTTCGAATCTCACTACCTCCATTTTATTTGATAAAAAAATCAAGCATAAGGTAATGTGAGCTAGCGCAAGTTTCAAGCCCAAAAACCTTTTACTTGAGGAGATGTGTTAGAGAATAATATAAATCATATTCTGGAGTTCCATCTAAAAACTTGAATTTTTAGATGAGATGGTTACTTGACTACTAAACATCGTTTTGATGCTCTGCAGGGTATGGTTCCAGAAATGATCGCCAGTTTAGAGATTATGCTTGAAAGATGGAGACACCATCATGACAAGGAGATCGATATATTTTCAGAGTTCAAGATTTTAACATCAGAAGTAATTTCCAGGACATCGTTTGGAAGCAGCTACTTGGAAGGGCAGCACGTATTTGATATGCTTACGAGAATGACACACATTATTTCAGAAAACAATTACAGAAGTAACAACAATTATGTGCATGCATCGGCATAACCATACCTGCTAGAAGACAAAATTATCTTGCTGACGAGAAATTTTATATCTTTTAATGCTCTCGTTTTCAGGCTCCCACCTTTTCAATCCTACAAGATTCTAATGTTGCACATATGATCAATGGCATTTTTCTCTTGTTGCAGAAAATTTGTCAAAGCACGTAATGATTGTCGCACGTCGCCGCGTGGCGTCCCGGGAGGGTTTTTGTCTCGCAAGGGGAGTTGAGGAGTCGCCACCTGGCTGTTGAGGGTCGCTAGGAAAACCCGGTTGCATTGGTCTGGTCAGAGATTCAAGGGTAGAGGACTGGATGCGTAAATAAAAGGTATTAGCACTCCTAGTACGTCTTACCTGAGGTAAGCTGCATTGCGTATGTTGATGTGTTTTTAATGTTTTGATGGGCCATATTTATTCATGTCAATAAATCTAGCTTTTGAGATTTTATTATGAGTTCATGAACCCAAATAAAATATCAAAAAAAAAATCCATGTAGATGCCTTAAAAGGATCATCTATCGTGGATGAATTGATGAGTTTTCCGTAATTTTATGACTTGTAAAAATGTTCCGATTAAAAAAGGAATCGGTCACCGCTCAAAATAATCCTGAGGAGTTTTTTTGATCGTTTCTAGATATGTAAATTTTAGCCTACTTATAGGTCCGACATTTACTATCTGAATTTAACCATTAACTCATGAATTAATTTCGCGATTTCTTTCAATGTTGGCCGATTCAAGAAAATCGGTCACCGCTCAGAATAATCCTGAGAAGTTTTTTGATCGTTTCTAGATATGTAAATGGTAGCCTACTTGTAGGTCTGGCATTTACTATCTGAATTTAACCATTAACTCTAATGAACTAATTTCACGTTTTGTTTTAATATTAGGCCAATTTTCAAGATTTAACAAACTTGTTATTAAATCTAAGATAAATTTTCGAAAAATGTTTTGGCTGCTGCAAATAAAACATATTTTTTAATAGTTTTATTTTCTTTTATTTTCTTAAAGAAACAACATAAATAAATGAACAAATAAAATACAACTCACACACACACTCTCTTTTTTATATCTTTTCCATTATATTTTACAAATAAAATACAACACACATACATTCTTTTTTTCATTGCATTTTACAAATAATAATTAAACAACAATAAAAATTCAAATAAACACATAAACATAAAAAATTACAAAAATGGACCTCGGGGACAGTGCCATATACCAGGAACAATGGTGACAGCGCAGGGGGCACTGGCAGCGCGTCAGCTCACGCGCCACCGCAACTGGCTGCGCGTGGTTCCACGCGCCGCCGCCGATGAAGACACAAGACAGGAGGTGTGGATCTGCCTTCTTCTCTTCCTTCTCTCGCTAGAGATGGCCTTCACGGCGACCTGGAAAAACATTCAAACACAAAAAATAGCAGCCAACATAACACATAAACACAAAAGGCAACAAATCAATTTGTTCTCGGGTCTGTGCAAATCTCGGGTCTGTTCTTCTCCTTCTTCTCGGCTTCTTCTTCAGATGGCTGGACTGCCGTGGGGGTTGGAAGATCTGTGAAGGAGAGCCAAGGAGGTGGCCATTGGTGTAGGTTGTGTGGTTGACAGGGCTGTTAAGGCGTGTGTTCGGGTGGAGGAGTTGGGCTGCCGTCGGTGGCTGGAAACTGCGACTTGGAGACAGTGAAGGAGAGGCTATCGACGAGGAGAAAAGAAGAGGAGGGGTGGGGCCGTGAGGGGCACTGCCGCGGCTGGAGAAGAGACAATTAGGAGGTTGGCCGGCCGGAGAGAGCAAAGAAAGGGAACGGAAAAAAAAGAATGGAGAGGAAAAGAGACGATAGGAGCAGGAGCTTGTGGTGGCTAGCAAGAGGAGGAAAAGGAGACAAGGGCTGGAGAAAGAGAGGAGCGACTATGGGGGAGGGGGGGCTGCTGGACGGCTTGGAGGAAGAGAGGAAAAGGGAAGAGAAATGGGGAGGGGCTGCAACTGCCAAGAGGGGGGCGACGGCTGCAGCCCCAAATAGAGAGAAAAGTTAGGGTTAGGGTTTTTTGGTGTATGAGTTTTTTTTTGTCCTCTTAATTATGGATGAACAACTCTATTTATAAAGTTTTTCATAGTCAAAATTTCAAAAGCAGCCCTCAGCTTGCGCGCCTTTTTAATTTGGTCCTTGATTTTTTATTTGTGCGATTTGACCCTCAATTGACCGTTAAACTCTCAATTTGTTCAATTTGCCCTTGTGCCAGATATTTTTGGATTTTTGTCTTTTTTAATATTTTTGTTTTTTCTAAAATATAAAAATAAGTGGGTCAAAAATTGGGTAGCAACAATGATATTGAATTTGAAAATCTGGAAGCGAAGATAACAGAATCATTCATGAACATGATGAAGAAAAGAGAGAAAGACGCAATGTTGGGGGAACTAGATGGGTATGGACATGATTTATTTGGGTTGCTCCTTATTATGGAATCTTTAGTTTTGTATTTATCTTATATAGGTTTCTAATCATGTGTGGCATACCACATGGTTACTATCATCTCATGTTTGTCGCTTGGGTCTATAAAATCAAGCAGATAGCGGATGGTAGTATTGACAGGTATAAAGACCGTCTTGTTGCCCGTGGGTTCACTCAACAAGAAGGAATAGACTACCTCGAGACTTTCAGTCCAGTTGTTAAGCCTGCCACTGTACAATTAGTTCTTACTATTGCTTTTACCCGTGGATGGTTTATTCATCAACTTGATGTTCACAATGCCTTCTTGAATGGGATCCTTCAAGAAGAGATTTATATGGAACAACCACCTGGTTTCTCTCATCCCACTCTATCATCTCATGTTTGTCGCTTGCATAAGTCTATCTATGGTTTAAAATAGGCTCCTTCATGAATCATAACTTTTTATATCAACAGATGTCTGCAGAATTATGTAAATTAACTTTGACTACATATTATTTCTGTACATACAGGCATGAATTTCCTTCAGTGGTATGGTCCAAAAGCGCAGCTGATCATCACTGAACCAGAGCTGGTGAAACAGATATTAAGCAATAAAGATAGATGTACCCCAAAACGAAGGTCTCAAGTGAAATAAAGAAGCATGGAGAGAGCATAAAAGTAAATTCATGTTTTTTGTTTTGAACTGCTCATGAAGCTGGAAGATATATAATTAAACTGCTATTGAACTAGATAAACAGTACAAGTATATATGAAAGTTACCCAAGTAGCTAGGGTAGTTAATATAAATAATATTCTGGAGTCCCATCTAAAACCTTAAGCTTTTAGGTGAGATGGTTCCTCTGATATTGTATTAGAGCTTTGTTGACTCAGTAGTCATGAGTTTGAATCTCATCAGTCGTGATTTTGTTTTTTCGAGCTTCATGCCCCGCCATTCCCGGATTGGGGAGACAACGATGCATGGTGAAAAGAGTGTGTTTTATAGTCGTGAAAATTACAACTCTAATTATCAGAGTCGCCACCTAGTATTATGGTCACTAGGAAACCTATTGGTCTACGAGAGTTTGGGTAAGGGGACTTGTTGTGCAAGGAGAAGACGCATCACCCCCAGTGTACCCTACCTAAGGCAAACTACATTGTTGTTTGAATGTTTTTCTAAGTTTGATTTTTTCATTGGTCTTTTCTAAATTTTGACACAAATTTCTCTTCGTGAGAGAATCTCTACCTCATTGCGAGTTGAAAGACTAACCAAAATTTTTTTTCAGTGCATTTTGAAAACCCCATTTTTAACTATTTGCAAGTGTACTTTATAATGTAATTTTACACCGTGATAGATAAAATAAAATAATTGTTAAATTTTTTGATATTTTGACCAAATTCCAGCGGATAATCATAAACTGATTACGATATCCAATTTTCTTTTTTAAAACATGAGAAATATACTATATTTGTTTTTTTAAGAAAAATATGCTTGAAATTTTTTTTTGGAATTCGGCCAAATGCACGAAAACAACACATTTTTGTTTTTTAATGCATTTTTTTTTTAAATTTCGAGCTGGGCCTGGCCCACCTAAATGGGTCACTCAGCCTAGGTGGGCCATGACCCAACTCTACTGGGCTTGGGCTGAACCCGGCCCAACATAACTGCATTCTTGCCATTTGGTCTGGGACCTCGGAGCCGTGCGGGGATGAACTTTGCTATTACAGAGACAAAGTTAGCACTCTCTATGATCCTGCAACATTACAGTTTTACTCTCTCGCCAACTTATGCCCACTGCCCAACTGAAGTTCTAACAATGTGCCCCCAACATGGAGTTCAAGTCATTCTCCAACCATATCAACCCGACTTGTTATGATAATTCTTGTGGGCACTAGAACTTATCGCTCTCAAAGTATAAGAGATTGACATCGTCTTCATTTTGATTGCTAGATTAATCGTTAAAGTATATATAATAAGACTAAGATCTGAATATCTATATATAAGTATATAGAAAAAGACATATCAGAATATCTATATAAACATATGTCAAAGAACTATATCACCTAAAAACTTAAATTGATAGGTGAGGTCCTAGAATATAATATATATTATTCTCTAATACATCTCCTTAAGTGAAAGTTTTTTAGGCTTGAAATATGCATAGACCCAAACTACCTTGTGCTTGATTTTTATCAAATATATAGGTGGTGAGATTCGATCTCGTGACCGCTGGATCAATAAAACTCTAATACCATGTTAAGAAATCATTTTACCTAAAAACTTAAATTGTTAGATAAGATCCCAGAATATAATTTATATTATTCTCTAACAACAACATCCAATGAATTAATTAGCTGAAATATACTAGCTGAAATATACGACTGAACGTATCCTATCTGATTCAACTATTGTTCCAAATCCCAAGCATGCTACTTGTAAATAGAAGACCAACGTCTCCTTATTCTCCTTATTTCCTCTCTCAACGAGGAAGCCATGGTTGAAGTCTTTGGCTTCTCTAACTCTTAGCCAATATGGACTGCACTCGAATCTGCTTTCAGTCATTGATCAAAACTCCATGAAATTCGTATTAAAGAGGACTTGCAATATTTAAAATGAGGTTCTTGTAGTGCTACTAAGTACTCTCGTTCCTTTAAAGTGCTTTACGATCAACTTGCTACCATGGGTTCTCCTGCTAATGAAACAGACAAGGTTCAAATCATGTATGTTAACATGATTTCAAAGCCTTGTTGATCTAGCGGTCACGAGTTTGAATCTCACCACCCTCATTCTATTTTATAAAAATCAAACACAAGGTATAGTGGGCATGTGTACAAGTTTCAAGCCCAAAGAGCTTTCACTTGAGGGGGTGTGAGAATAATATAAATCATATTCTGGGGTCTCACTTAACAGCTTAAGCTCTTAGGTGAGATGGTTCCTTGATAGTCACAAGTTCGAATCTCACCACCATCATTCTATTTGATAAAAATCAAGCACAAGATAATATGAATCTGTGTGCAAGTTTTAAACCCAAAAATAAAGTCACAGGACATGATTTATATTATTCTCTAACATAGAAAACATCGAAGAATTCTTCTAATGCCAAATTCTGCAGCGGTTTCCAGGATATGCAGGTAAAATTTGACGAATAATCTCTCTTCCCATGTCTCGCAATAGATCATGCATCCTTAACTCATTTTTTGAATGAATTGTTATAAGAGATCTCTTCTTCAGAGCTTTCATTCGTTTTTGTAAATCGCAATCACGATAACGGACACCAAGAATTGCAGCTCAAACTCTAAATCTTTGGCAATAAAAAAGCATTCATGCCATATCAAGGAATAAACCCTATGAATAGACATACAGTGTGTCATAGCTTCTTTGAATTTAACTGAATTACATCATTTGGAATTCTCAGGAATTCAACAATTTCCCCTCGCCATTCAGTTCTACTAATTGTTGAAAATAAAGAACCTAAAATTTCAAGTGCTAGAGGAAGTTTTCAGCAGTTGTCGACTACATTTTTGGAAAGCTCCTTGAAATCTTTTTTGAGACGGCTGACCCCAAAAACATGCAAACTAAAAAGCTTAAGGGACTCATCTTCACTTAATTCTTCAATCTCGCACTTCCCGTCAACTTTAGATATGGAGCTAACAAATATTCATTTGTTGTTGTAATGATTATTCTACTTCCCTTACCAAACCAACTCCGATCCACCAATGCATCTAGGTGTTGCTTTTGATCCACAACATCAAGAACAACAAGAACTCTGCTGTTGCAAAACCGTTCTTGGACCAAATTCATTCCTCGATGAACATTATTGATATTCCACATACATCTTTTCAGATTGTCATGAAAAAGTTGTTCTAGTAGCTGAGTCGATCAGACCATTAGGCTGTGCTGATTTTTCGTTATCATTGGAAAGAAAACTACTTCCCTCAATCCATAGCGCAATTGATTATAAAGTCCCCAAGGGGAGTGGCGTGCTGACTAAAGGCTTGCGATCTGCACAGCAGGTTTTGAGTTCAAGTTAGGGCGTACACCCCTTGTAAGAGGCTGGAACAGTGGGGTTTTACTTGCTCACCTGGACTCAGAAAGTGCATTTTCCGGGGATAGAGTTTCCTCACATAAAAAAAACAATTGATTATAAACAGCTTTAGCAAAAATTGTCTTACCCATGCTTGGTATTCCAAGTATGCCCGCAATATGAACATTGTTGGTACCAAGGTTTCCCAAATCCTGTGTTGAAGTGTAGAGACAGGCTACTTTTGGAGACAATGAATTTGCCAGCAACACAAACATTTGATTTATTGCCATCTCGGTTTGTATTATTGGTCCTTTCTCTAGATGTTAAATTTTGAGCTTTTCATGTTTAATGAGAATTGCCAACCCTTTTTCTTGCAATTGACCAATGATGAGAATATTTTTCTTTAGCTGACGCACAAAGAATACTTCATAACATGTATGAAGCCATTTATTTTCAATCTCACGTTGCTTTTTCCTAACACATCCATCTTTGTGTTCTTTCCCAGCTTTACCGTCTGACTGAAGTTCTCATTTAGTTCATGGAACAGGCTCTTGTCACAACACATGTGGTTGCTACATCCAGAATCTAGGAACCAAACATCTTTTCTTCAAGCATCATTCTTCTCCATATATGACATGAGCAACATCTCTTCTTCTTCTAGTTGGCCTCTTTATCCTAGTTTGGACATGTAGATTGAAAGTGTCCAAGCTTGTGACACTTATAACATTCCACTACTCCTTTGTTATATGATCGACGACCTCTTCCTCTACCTCTGTATGCACTTCGACCTTGTCCTCTTGCACCAAACCTGTCTTTAGTGGTTATCCTGAGTGCCTACTCTTCTCTTGTATATTGTTGGAATTTTTGTTCATGCACAATCAGAGAACTCAACAATTCATCAATGGAAAGTTGGTCGATGTCTTTGGACTCCTCTATCAAGCAAACAACATAATTGAATTTCTCACTCAATGATAAAAGAATCTTCTCCACCACTATGACATCTTGCATCTTCTCTCCATGTGTTCTCATCTTGTTATCCACTGACAATACACTTGAAAAATACTTAGTGATTCCTTCTCTAGCCTTCATTTCTAGGGTTTCAAAATCTCTACGGAGAGCTTGTAATGACCTCTTAACCCTAGCAATCCCCTCAAATTTCTTCTCATAGATTCCCAAATTTGTTTGGAAGTGTCCTTCACAAGAATGGTATCCAATATCTTCCAATCTATGGCTTGAAAGAGGTTATTTTTGACTTTCAGGCCCTTCAACTTCAATTCATCTAGTCCCCTTCGTTGGGCTTCCTATCTGCATCACCTCACTCTCTGGCTCAACATACCCAGTCTCTACCAGCCCCCAATATTCCTTGGATCGTAGGAAATTCTCCATCAACATGCTTCCATGTTCGCAGTGACCATCAAAGCGAGGGATGACTGGTTGCACAAAGTTCCCTTTGGTTGTCATTCTTTGTTGTTGCAGGAATATCAAAGATTGCTACTTTGATTTCGTCAGACCCTAGTGGAGGCTCTAATACCAAAAATGGTAAGAATTGAAATAAAAAATGAAGAATACTATCCCTTTCTTATTGAGCAAACTGGGTTTATAAATACCCTTTTACAATCTTAATGGAAATGAGAAAAAATAACTCACATTCAGAGCTAAAGATGCAATTAACAAAATTCAAGAAACAGTGAATAATTCCCCTCCTAAAACTCGGGCTTATTGAAACTAATTGCCAAAGACTAGAACTTAACTAAACTTATTCAAACTAAGACCCAAACTTTCTCTTCAATATCTATACATTAATTAGTTGAAATGTAAATAGAATCGATGATGACTGTGTTAAGGAACCATCTCACCTAAAAGCTTAAGCTGATAGGTGAGACCCTAAAATATGATTTATATTATTTTCTAATACACACCCTCAAATGAAAACCCTTTGGGCTTGAAACTTGCATAGGTCCATATCACCTTGTGCTTTATTTTTATCAAATAAAATGAGGGTGGTGAGATTTGAACTCGTGATCGCTAGGTCAAAAAGACTCTGATACCATGTTAAGAAACCATCTGACCTAAAAGTTTAAGCCGATAGGTGAGATCCCAGAATATGATTTATATTATTCTCTAGCATACTGAACATATCCTCTCAGATTCAACTATTATTCCAAATCCCAAGCATGCTACTTGGAAATCAGAAGACCAACGTCTCCTTATTCTCTTTATTTCCAATATGGACTGCAATCGAATCTGCTTTCAGTCATCGATCAAAACTCCATGAAATTCATATTGAAGATGACTTGCAATATTTAAAATGAGGTTCTTGTAGTGTTACTAAGTGCTCTCGTTCCATTAAAGTGCTTTACGATCAGCTTGCTCCCATGGGCTCTCCTGCTAATGAAACAGACAAGGTTCAAATCATATTTTCACTCTAAATTCACAAGATATATGGAAATTTCACATATTCAAGGCTTGATTTTACTACAGAATCAAAAGGTATCAGATAACGGACCAACCCTGCCACAAAATGATCAAATTTTTAGCCTCGTACTTCATCTTGTTTGTCACCTCTGTGTGGCTATATTTCTTCAATTAATAATAATCCCTCTCGTTTATAAGAATATAATAAAATAAAATAAAAAAACTTCGCAGAACTGTTCTTGTTTCATATTAATTCGTATAAAATTACTATATTAAATACTATTTGTGTTGTAATAATTTTTTTATTCTGTCTGTATAGGGAAATACCATAAAATCACATCCACAATATCTATCTATCTATCTATCTATCTATCTATCTATCTATCTATCTATCTATATATCTATCTATATGTTAAAAAATATCATTTTAATGTATTTTTAAATAAAAAAGCTAAGCGAAGAACATAACATTGATTTTCAACTACATTTCCGGCTTCATATAAATGCATAAATAGTTCACTGAGGTCCTTACTCATAAGTGGTAAAGAAGTCAACAATCTCATGGGATTGGCATTTATTAAATTGTTAAATTTTCTGTTTGTGTGGAATTATGGTTGAGATTGATTTTTAAATTGTTTTTTGTTCAGAAAAATATTATAATAAAAAAAATTATTTTTTAAAAATTATTTTTTATATCAGCATATAAAAATGATTTTAAAATATCCGAAAATATAATTTAAAATAAAAAATATTTTTTTTTTTATTTTTAAAAATACTTTTAAAACACAATACAAAATAAGCATTACTCCGGTGGTGCACCACTTTCATTTCCACAAACACACATGAGAATGACGCTTTGTTTACTCTCGTCCCCTGATGCTACCCTCCTTATCTCTTATCACTGGTTTGGAGTTGGGTCATGATTATTAGTCATTTTCTATCTCTTTTTTTATTGGGTTGGAGCTCGGTCAAGATGTAGATTTTGTAGGCTTTTCAAATTGATTTTAGTTCACAAATATATTAATATAATATATTTTTATTTTTTAAAAAATTATTTTTGACATTATTATATCAAAATAATTTAATAACACACACAAAAAAGTTAATTTAAAGCAAAAAAAATATATTTTCAAAATTTTTCAAAAATATATTTATACGACGGGCAATAAATATTGTTGTGGTGTATTCTCGTCCCGCTTCTTACACGAGAATTGCATGGAACCACCTAATTGGCTGCCTTGAGTAATATTTCCGCCTGTTCTCATTTACAACTTTTATTATTGGGATGGCATTTATTAATTTGTCATATGTCCATCAATCTTCTGGCGGTTCACATCATTGGAATATTGTAACCTAATTTCAATCTAATTTCATTTTATGAGGGTTTAGCTAATCTTTTAGAGTTTTTGATTTAAAACTCTAAATAAATAAATTTTATGTGAAATTTTTATTTATATATTAGGACTCTCGTTTATTAAATAATGGATTTAGAAGAAAAGAAATTATTTTTATCGTATTTCTTCCCCCACAACACCGGACACAACAAGTCCTCTTAAGAAAACATCTAACCATCTAGTACGTGATCTAGTGCTAAGAGATTGAGATTAAGAGGTTTGCTCCCTGTAATTTCAAATTTGAGTCATGTGGTTGCTAATATGATAGTTACTGGAGGTTTACATGATTGTTAACTTAAGGGTCGTGGAATTAGTATTGGACAATAACTTGGGATATCTAGAAAACAAATTTGGTTGTATGATGAATATATGATTATTAAAATTTATCCAATCGTTAAACAAAAATATATGAAATTTTAGGAGCAATTAGTTTTTAACAGAAGAAAATTTAGCCGCTGTCTTTCTCCGATCCTCCTTCCAATCCTAACTTTCCTAGTCTACGTGCTACCGTCAAGGCTTCTTCACCTGCGGCACGTAGCTCCCCTATCTCTTTCCCTCTCTCTCTCTTTTATTTTTGTTGTCAATAGTCCCAAATAGGATGATTTATCAGTAAATACGGTGATTTTCTTAGTCTAACAATTATAAATTTGAATCCCTTTGATCTTATATTTTTGTATATTTTATTAGGAGAAGATCTCGGCACAAAGATATCAGCACACATAATTAGCAAATATTGTGCTGAAATATTCTGTCATAAATAGGCAAATCAATTGTAAATTAAAGAGTATATTTAGGAAGCTAAATTTGGAAACTGCACACGATGATTGTGCATATTTTCGTGTATATATGTATCAGTTTTTCTGAATAAACTATACACTTGAAAATCCAATGTCATAATTTGTCATGGTATCAGAGCTGAATCTTTTTCAGTAAAATATACTTTCAATTCTTTGCAATGGCCAGTGAAGAAGATGTTGTGACCAGTGAAGAAGGCACCACCAGCAAGAGCAGCGAAGTGGTTGTTTTGAGGAAAACCATTTCTCCATATGATATAACTTCTAGTGACAATCTTGGAAGTCTGCTAACATAGGTGCAACTGAAGGGAGAAAATTATGATGAATGGGCCCGTGCTCTCCGAACTGCGTTGAGAGCAAGGAAGAAATTTGGATTCGTAGATGGATCCATTAAACGACCAGGTGAGGAATCACCAGATCTTGAAGATTGGTGGACCAACAACTCTTTACTGGTGTCTTGGATAATGAACACCATTGAACCAGGATTGAGATCAACTATGTCACACGTGGAGGTGGCTCAAGATCTCTGGGAAGACATAAAAGAAAGATTTTCCATGATAAATGGACCACGCATACAGCAACTTAGGGCTGAACTTGCTGATTGTAGACAGAGGGGATCAACAATTATTTCCTATTTTGGAAAGCTTAAGAAAATCTAGGAAGAATTGGCAAACTTTGAACAAATGCCGATGTGCAAGTGTGGATTGTGCACCTGCAATCTTGGGGCAATCCTAGAAAGGAAGCGTGAGGAAGAGAAAGCTCATCAATTTCTCATGGGGCTTGATGAAACAACCTATGGCACTGTGAGATCAAATTTGTTGGCACAAGATCCATTGCCCAATTTGAACAGAATCTACTCAACACTGATTCAAGAAGAACGTGTCAGAATCATGTCGCGTGGAAAGGAAGAGCATAGTGAGGTGATGAGTTTTGCAGTGCAAGCTGATTTCAAACCACGCAGCAGAACTGAAAACAGAGACAAAAACACGGTGTGCAGTCACTGTAATCGAACGGGACATGAACCCGAAAACTGTTTTCAATTGATTGGCTACCCAGAATGGTGGGGGGATCGTGATCGTGCTCGAGGGACTGGAAAAGGAATTGGACGAGGAAAGGGAGGGCAGCGAGGCATGTCTTCCTTTGGCAGAGGACGTGGAGGATTGGTCAGGGCCAATGCAACTCAAATCTCCACACCAGGAACAAGCACAAATCTTGCAACCTTGTATGCTGATAAAGGTGATATCAATGGTCTCAGTGGTGAACAATGGCAAACATTGTTGAATATTCTGAACAGCACAAAGATAGGGGCCACTGAGAAACTCACCGGTAAGTATTTTTCAATACAATGGATCCTTGACACGGGTGCTTCTCATCACATAACAGGAAGATTGGATTGCTTGTCTCATGTACAAGATATGATGGAATGTCCCATTGGACTCTTAAACGAGGAACAAACAGCTGCTACAAAAGAAGGAAAAGTGGTGCTAAGTGACAAGCTGAAATTACTAATGTTTTATATGTGCCAAGTTTACAATGCAATCTGATTTCAGTATCTCAATTAATTGATGAAATCAACTGTATTGTCTTGTTTACAAAGAGATTTTGTGCTATACAGGACCGCATTTCGAGGACGGTGATTGGTGCGGGTGAACGACAAGAGGGGCTTGACTACTTGCGTGGAAGGGAATTTTTGCGAGGAAGGGGAACTGAATTTGCAGCAACAATAGAGATTGGCAAAGAAAAAGTCTTCAACTTATCGCACAAACGACTGGGACATCCTTCATCTAAGGTTCTAGAACTGATTCCTAATGTTGGCACTGGAATAATTAGTACTTTGAGTAATCAAGTTTGTGATATTTGTCTTAGAGCAAAACAAACAAGGGATAAATTTCCTGCTAGCGATAATAAAACTTTGGAGAGTTTTCAGTTAATTCATTGTGATTTGTGGGCTACATATCGGACAGTTGCATTTTATGGTGCGTGATATTTTTTAACTGTTGTTGATGATTATTCGCGAGCAACATGGATATATTTGCTGCTTGACAAGAAAGAAGTTTCAGTAACTTTGTGCAATTTTGTAGCCATGGTGGAAAGACAATTTAACAAACAAGTAAAAACAGTGCGCAGTGACAATGGTACTGAATTTACTTGCCTTGGGAATTATTTTCGTCAACATGGTATTATGCATGAAACTTCTTGTATACACACGCCACAACAAAATGGATGCGTGGAACGAAAACACGGGCATATACTCAATGTAGCCCGTGCTTTGCGATTCCAAGCAAGACTACCGATTGAATTTTGAGGGGAATGCATTTTAACTGCCGGATACTTAATAAACAGGACTCCGTCACTGGTTTTGCAAGGGAAAACACCGTATGAAGCCTTGTATGGAAAAACACCTCAATTGGGACACTTGCGTGCATTTGGGTGCTTGTGTTATGTTCATAACCAACATCATAAAGGAGACAAATTTGCTAGCCGTAGCCGAAAATGTATTTTCATGGGTTACCCTTACGGAAAGAAAGGATGGCGAGCATACGATCTTGAATCAAGAGAATTTATTATTTCCAGAGACGTCGTGTTCAATGAAGAAGCCTTTCCTTATGTTGCTAATGATCAATGCAGTGTTGAATCTGCCTTAGACACTATGACAAATTGGGCTGGCATGGAAGAAGATGAAGGAGCAACCATTATTTCACATAAGCACATACAAGCAGAAAATTCAACAATGGAACAGACTGCATCATCATCAAGGCCGATTCAAATCAGTGAGGAAAATGAAATGAATGACCATATGGAATAGACTGCATCATCCTCTGAAACAGCAACACCTAATAACTCAGAAAGAAATGGATCACTCGACATTTCATCTGACACAGTAGCAGTTCACGATTGCAGTCATGAGACTGTGCATGATAACAGGGGTTCTGATGCCGTCAATGGGGAAAATTTTGGTAGAGGTCAACGGGTCAAGTAACCTTCCACTCGCCTGCATGACTTTGTGATAAACACTGTAAGTGTAGTAAGCCCCTCACCGAGTTCATCCCGCTTGTCACAGTCCTCAGGTACACCTTACCCCTTAGCTAATTATATCAACTGCGATGGTTTTTCTGCCAAATACAAGTGTTTCTTAGCAGCCATTACTATAGGAATTGAACCTCACACATTTGCTGAGGCTATGAAAGATGAAAGATGGAGACAAGCCATGCAACTGGAGATACAGGCTTTAGAAAGAAATGGCACCTGGACTGTGGAATCCCTTCCCCCCAGCAAGAAAGCTATTGGATGCAAGTGGGTGTATCGCATTAAGTACAATTTTGATGGCTCCGTTGAAAGTATTGCTACCCAAATTTTGACCCACTTATTTTTATGTTTCGGAAGAAAAGAAAAAAAAAGACAAAAATCCAAAAATATCTTGTTGCAGGGGCAAAATTGAATAAATTGAGAATTTAACAGACAATGCAGGGTCAAATCGCACAATTTGGAAATCAAGGATCAAATTGAAACAAGCACGCAAGCTGAGGGCTGTGTTTGGAATCTTGCTTTTGAAAACTCTATAAATAGAGTGCATGGCCACAAAAAATAGGGACCAAAAAATTACCCATACCCACAAAACCCTAAAAAAAACCCTAGCATCTTTTTCTTCCCAAAGGGGCTGCAGCCACCGGCCCTTTAGGGCTGCTGCAGCCCCACCCTCTCATTGGTGTCCCCGTCATTTTCCTTTCATCTCCACCTCCCTTGCTCGCCGACCAGCCCCAAAACACACAGCTCCTCCCCATTTCCATCTTCCCCGTTTTCCATTCTTTTTTTCTTCCCTTCCACACTCTCATCCGGCCAGACCCCCCATTCTCCTCTCCTTTTGGCCGTCAGCCACCAACAGCACCCACAGCCTCCCAGCCTCCAGTCCAGCCACACAGCTGCAGCCCCCCACAATTCCCTCTTCATTTTTCCATTCCCGTCTCACTCTCTCCTCCGCCCAGCTCACCTCAGCCATTATAGCCTCTCCCTCATTTTCTTTTCTCACTTGCGCCAGTCAGCCCCAAATCCTCACTCTCCCGTCCACTCTAAAAATCCCTTTTCCCTTGCCGTTCAGCCCTGCTCCCTTTGGCCAACCTGCTGCCGCCTTTCTTCAGCCATCGGCCGACCAGCCTCTCCCCTGCCAGCCACCACAGCAGCTCTCGCTTCCAGCCTCCCTTCCTGTCAGCTCCTTTCTCCAGCAGCCACTGCCCACGACGAACCCATCACCGGCCAACAGATCGGCCACCACCCCAGCCTCCACGGCAGCCCAGCTGCCACCTAAAGAAGAACACAAGATGAGCAGAGGGCCACCAAGAAGTTTAGATCTGCAAAGGAAAAGGGCAGATCGAACTGTTGCTTTGATGTATTTGTGTGTTTGTGTTTTGTTCGTTTGTTTGCAGGTCATTGCGGAACACCCTCGCCGTTGAGATGGAGAAGAAGAAACCGAGAAGAAGGGCAGATCTGATATCTGAAGAGATTTTTGATTTTTTTGTGTTTGTGTTTGTGCTTTGTTTGCTGTATTTTCAGGTCGCCGTTGAAGTCACCACCGGCGAGAGGAGAAAGGAAAGAGGCAGATCTGCTCCCTCTGTCCTGCCGCACTTCCACCAGCGGCGGCGCGTGGGTCCACGCGCCACTAGTCCTCCGCCTGCGGCCACTGTTCCAGAACTACCTCTTGAGGCCTTTTATGTAATTTTCCTTTTATGTTTATATGTTTATTTGAGTTTTTTTATTGTTTTGAATTATTATTTGTGAAATGTAAATGAGAAAAATAAAAAAGGATAATGTGTGTGTGAGTTGTATTTTATTTGTAAAAGTATGATGAAAAAGAAAGAAAAAAGAGAATGTGTGTGTGTGTGTTGTGTTGTGTTTACTCAATTTTATGTTTGTTTTTGATAATAAAAAAATGATATAAAATGAAATAAAAAAAGTGTTTTTATTTGCAATGGCCAAAGCGTTTTCTGAAAATTTATCATAGATTTAATAACAAGTTTATTAAATCTTGAGAAATTGGCCTAATATTAAAATAAATCGCGAAATTAATTCTTGAGAATTAACGGTTGATTTTAGGTAGTAATTGCCGGATTTACGTGTAGGCTAACATTTACATATTCGGGAATAACCACCAAAATTGTCAGAATTATTCTGAGCGGTGGTCGATTTCTTTTATGGATCGGTCAACCGTAAAATTAATTCATGAGGATTAATGGTTAATTTCAGGTGGTGAATGAAGAAACTACAAGTAGGCTAGCATTTGCATATCTAGAAATAATCAATAAAATTCACAGGATTATTTTTGAGCGGAACATTTTTATGAGGTATAAAATTGCGGAAAACTCATCCATGATAGGTGATCCTTTTAAGGCATCTACGTGGATCTGTTTCTTGATATTTTATTTTGGGTTTACGAACTCATGATGAAATTTCAAAAGCTAAGATTTATTCACAGGATTAAATATGATCCGTTGAAGCATTTACAATCACATCAAGGTAGACAATGCAGCTTACCTCAGGTAAGGCGTACTAGGGGTGCTAATACCTTCCCTATACGCAACCATTCCCCTACCTTTGAATCTCTGAGTAGACCAGTACAAATCGGTGTTCCTAGCGACCCTCAACAGCCAGGTGGCGACTCCTTCTCAACTCCACTGTGAGAGCCAGGATCCCTCCCGGGACGCCGCGCGGCGACGTGCGACAGAAAGATTCAAAGCAAGACTTGTGATATTGGGAAATAATCAAGTCGAAGGGCTTGATTACAATGAAACATTCGCTCCCGTCGCCAAAATGGTTACTGTGCGTACCTTTCTCGCTGTTGCTGCTGCTCAAAACTGGGAACTCCATCAAATGGATGTTCACAATGCGTTCTTGCATGGGGATCTCGCAGAGGAGGTATACATGAAGATGCCTCCGGGTTTTAAATCTTCACATCCACACCAGGTCTGTCGACTCCATAAATCCCTTTACGGTTTAAAACAGGCTCCTAGATGCTGGTTTGCAAAATTGAGAGGTGCTTTGCAAAAGTATGGATTTATGCAATCTTCGTCTGATCATTCACTGTTTATCCTGCATAAAGGTACTCTTTGATTGCATGTGTTGGTCTACGTTGATGATCTAATTATTTCAGGGAATAATAGCATTGCCATTCACACCTTCAAACAGTATCTCAACACTTGCTTTCATATGAAAGACCTCGGACCTTTGAAGTATTTTTTGGGCATTGAGGTTGCTCGTAATTCTACTGGACTCTTTCTTTGCCAAAGGAAATATGCTCTTGACATCATTTCTGAAGTTGGAATGTTGGGAGTTAAACCTGTTGGTTTTCCTCTTGATCAGAATCATCATCTTCCATTAGCAGATGGACCTCTTCTCTCCAAACCAGAACAATACCGTCGCTTAGTAGGAAGGTTGATCTACTTGTCTGTTACCAGACCAGAACTTTCCTACTGTGTGCATACACTTGCACAATTTATGCAGCAACCACGTCAAGAACATTGGGATGCAGCTCTCTGTGTTGTTCGATACTTGAAAGGTAATCCAGGACAAGGCATTCTACTTCGAGCTGACTGTGATCTTCAACTCTCTGCCTGATGCGACTCTGACTGGGCAAGCTGCCCCTTAACTAGACGTTCCATCACAGGTTGGCTTGTATTTCTGGGTAACTCGCCTATCTCATGGAAAACCAAGAAGCAGCGCACGGTCTCTCGCTCTTCAACAGAAGCTGAGTATCGTTCCATGGCCTCCACTACATGTGAACTTTTGTGGCTAAAAGCTTTGCTTCTGTCTCTTGGAGTTGATCATCCAAATCCTGTGAAACTTCACTGTGATAATCAAGCAGCTCTTCACATTGCTGCCAATCCGGTGTTCCACGAACGCACCAAACACATCGAAATAGACTGCCATTTTATCCGTAATGCTATTATCCATGGTGACATTGCAACCAAGTATGTGCCAACTCATGCTCAATTGGCAGATATCTTCACCAAGGCATTGGGCAAGACGCAGTTTGAATACTTTCTTAGCAAGCTGGGCTTTCGAAATCCGTATGCTCCACCTTGAGGAGGGGTATTAGGAGAAGATCTCGGCACAAAGATATCAACACACATAATTAGCAAATATTGTGATGAAATATTCTGTCATAAATAGGCAAATCAATTGTAAATTAAAGAGTATATTTAGGAAGCTAAATTTGGAAACTGCACATGATGATTGAGCATATTTTCATGTATATATGTATCAGTTTTTCTGAATAAACTATACACTTGAAAATCCAATGTCATAATTTGTCATATTTCTTAGTTATTAGGGTTTTGATTTCTCTTTGAAAGGGTTAATTGTTTACGTTTATTTGTTGCATTCTCTTGAAGATTTGTGCAAGAGTCTATGCCGAAAAGGAGCACCGATCTTTGCATCTAACAGAATACATGGAGATGGACACTACAGATTACAGCTTGTTCGAAAAATATGTTGTCATAATAAGACAAGTTAATTAGAGTCTATGAATGAATTGTGGTGGAAAGTTAATTATTTCTGGGCTCGTGAGACATTTCGAAAAGTGAAAGCTCGAAGAAGTCTAACCTAATTTTAAACAAATTAACATAAATTACCCAATGAACTCATGAAACTTTTTGATTCGACTACTTTTTAGTCAATTTGTAGAAATATTCCAAATAATCCGAATAACTTTTTTCTTACTTTGCCCATTCATGAATGCCGACTTTGCTAATGACAAGCTGTTTGCTCTCATCCACAGAAGCATGAACTCTAATTATTCCTCGTTCACATTGATGAATCAATCGGTTGGAGTTGGGCCCGAAGGCAATCAAGAGTGCTGCGACTTCAAAGTATGAACTCTAATTCCTTGTTCACGTTGATGAATCATCACCCAAAAATTTGCTATAAAAGGGTTAGAAGAGCAGATCCTAGTTCATCAAGTGGGAGTTGTGAAAACAGTCACTAAGCAAAAGGTTCTAATATTTCGGCTTTCACAATATGGGTGAGCCCTTAATTAGACCCATGCCCAAGCTAGCATTTTCATGGGTTCAATTACATGATATTTTGTTGCAGTCTTATGAGTTGCATACAATCAAATATTAATTTGGCGCCATTACTACTAGTTCATGTGTATTAATTGTTCTTGCTGTTATCCTTGTTAAATTTTCAGTGAATGGAAGTTCTAGTGAGCCAGAGAACCAGGGAGACTTCATCACAATCCTTAGCATCGATGGTGGAGGAGTGAGAGGCATCATTCCTAGTGAAGTCCTAAGTGTTCTTGAATCAAAACTCCAGGTAAATCTGTTCTCTCAACATGTTTTCCTTCATCAATCTTATACACACTAGAGCTATATATAGTCAGCCTCGTTCATTTTTCTTGCGTGCATAGAAACTGGATGTGGCAAACAAGGACGCGAGGATTGCAGATTATTTTGACTTCATTGCCGGGACAAGCACCGGAGGACTTATGACAGCCATGCTTACGGCCCCGAATGAAAAAAAACGACCTCTGTTTGCTGCAAAAGATATTGCTAAGTTTTATCAGGAAAAGAGTCCAATTATCTTTCCTAATGAAGCAGGAGCACATGAAACAGTTCCTGAAGGGGATGTCAGCATCTCTGATCCTGATCCTGAAGCAACGAAGCAATCGGGGACAATGTAGGTCTAACAAATCCAATGGATTGAACTTTAGTAGACAATTTAGACCATATTATCAGAATTCAACTCTTACTTTTCCGCTAAATCATTAACGACATTTGCATAAATTAATATCACTGATAGGATCTGTCTTTCAAATACAGGCACCCCGAAGTTACTCCAGCTGCTGTGTTGCGGTCAGTTATTGATTTCCTCAGCTTATTTTCTTTGTCTAAGGGTTATGCAGAACGTCTTAATAAATATTTACTACAACCAAAATATGACGCTAAGAATCTGCAAGATACCATTAAGGGACTTTTGGAAAAGAATCCAGCTCTCAGTGAGACTCTAACGAGTGTGATAATCCCCGCCTTCGACATCAAGGACTTTAGGCTTACCGTCTTTTCCTCCTTAAAGGTAATTATTCTCCTTGATTTTCTAATATTTTCCTATATATACACAAACATATATTCCAGTATTTATTAATATTACCTGATGCGTAATATATCGATCTCATCTTGATTTTTTTTTACCAAATACTAGACATTTTTTTATATCAAATATGGCTTAACAATTAGAATAGTATAAGAAACTCAAGGAGCCAGAAATATTATATATTAACAAAACTAAATTTACAATCGAAATTCAACAGAATAAACCCCTAATAAAAAAAATCATAATTAAATAACCAAGTCAGCTTTTCTAAAAACTTTTTGTTTGGTTAAATAATCCACAACATAATATAAGAAAATATATTGTATCCATTGAAAATATTATTGAATTCAATTTGCACGCAGTATTTTTTCCTTTAATTAATGATATTCACCTGTGTATGGACAAATTAACTGTAGGCCAAGCGTGACAGTTCGATGGATGCTCCACTGGCAGACGTTTGTAGGGCCACCTCTGCAGCACCGTATTACTTTCCCCCTCATCATTTTAAAACCAGCAAGCCCTTCAACCTAGTTGATGGCGGGGTTGCAGCCAATAATCCTGTAAGTTACTGTCTATTGTGATATAATAACATTAATACTAGGAAAATGATAAGTTAGCAACGCAAGGAAAAAGAATACACTATCATTTGTAGAAATTACACTGCTATTTGGCAATCAAGTCACAATTTTTTATATTTCTATAAGGCACTTGAAGTTTTGTTTTAATTAATGCCTCATCTCTTGTGTCATAATCTTATCAGTCATTCCTAGCTGTGTGTGAGGCGATGAAAGAAAAAAACACAAAATTTCAAAATATTGTTATCCTCTCCCTTGGAACTGGAGCACCAGATGCAAGTGGCAGGCTAGAGGTTGGAAACGGCAAATGGGGAATTGTTGATTGGCTTTGGCATCATGACAATTCCACCCCGTTGCTGGATATCTTGACGACTGCACCGGATGAAATGACTGAGATGTACATCTCTAACTTCTTTCAAATCTGTGAATTAGAAGACAACTATACTCGGATCCAGGTAAACCACTTGAAAGTATAAAAAGTAGGAATTTTGGCAACGAGAGAGCTATTTATTTGGTCGTGGTGAAATTAAGGAAGATGGAGTTTCATTGTTAATGATGCGTTCCCATTTCATACTACAATTAGGCTCGGCTAAAACCCAGTGAAGCCATGATGGACAATACAAGCAAGGAAAATCTGGAGAGTCTCAAGAAGATCGGTCGGGATTTAGCAGATCAAAATGATGCCGAACTTGAAGCGTAAGAACTACATTTTTGAACTATCTTGGATTTCCAACTAGCACCGAAGCAAGCTAGCTAACTTCTTGTTGCTCTTAATTATTGCAACCTCGATTTGATGTTGTGCAGTATTGCAAGCCGATTGGTCGATATACGGAAAGCTCGCTTAACCCACATGTCTGCTTGATAATTCATGAAGTAAACCGTTGCTGCTGTCCAAGATATGGTTGCCTGCCCATATGATTAGTGCTGTTTCAAGTTTGCCTGTGATTTTAGCTCTCGTTCAAGTCAGGCTTCATTGTGAGCTGTGTTGAGTTGATAATTATGTACGTCTGTCATAAATAATGAGGAAAGAATGTACTCTTCTTAAGTTTCTTCTTAAATTACGTGTAATGTATTGTATAATATGGATCATGTGGAGTGGCTTGATGAATCTCTCTATTAGTCCTAATGATTGGTCCTTACTTCCACTGTACCCAATGGATCTTTCAAAAACTGTTAATGTTTGCTATGTGTTTCATGCATGGTGAAGAAAACAAGTTTTAAAAGGAGAGTTCTTGAGTAATTGGATCTGGTTGGGAATAGAGTGAACCTCTAATTAAGGAACTAAATGACCTTAATTAATTCACATATATAACATTGGAATTTTAAATAGTGTTTTAAGAAGATGCGAGAGAAGGGGATAGTTGAGATAAAATTTGTATATAAAAAACATTGGATTTGTTCCTACGAATATATCTTAAACCAAAGCTCCTGCTAGAAAACTATCAAATCATATTAGAATCTCACAGATCAGGTGCAACGTTTTAGGGTGCTAATATCTTTTCTAACCATAGCTAGCCCCTTACCATTTGAATCTCTAAAAAAACCACAACTTCCGGGTTTCCTAGGAACTCTAAAAAAACCACAACTTCCGGGTTTCCTAGGAACTCTAAAACCCCCGACACCATTGCAGGAACCTTGCAACAAAACTACAACCTCTATGAAGATACCAGACTTCTTCTCCTTTGTGTTCTACATTCATACAAGAATACAACAACTGATCTTCGTCCTTTGGAAAAAAAAAATGCTGCATTAATCTCTCCACTGTCACCTGCCTTTTCCTTGTGCCAGCAGTTTCTGACAGAATTTGAGGGATTTTTGCCTCTGTTATTATATTTGAAGAAAAAATCTCTAGTTTCATGACCAGTTATTTTGAAAATAATAGAATAAAAATTGTTGCTACTGCCTCTTTGCTGAATATATGTTCTTCCTTTACCTCTACTTCTACCTCCGTCTCTGCTTTGATTCTAACTTTCACTTGCTCTACCATATGTTTCTTTTCCGAAAAATGAACTTTCTGAGAAAACAAATATTTTAGTTTTTTATGTTATTCGGTTAGGCCTCTCCCCCATGTATTCGGGATGGGCTATGGTTGTTTTTTGTTGTTGTGGGTTTCGGCCATTCCCACCTGTTATCGGAATGGGCCTTTGGTTGTTTTTTTATTTTTGTTGTTAGGAGGGGCTGCTGTCTTCAGCCTTTCCCTTGCAGGCCGTAGGCCATGCTTTTTCCTTTCGGCCTCAGCTTGGGCTCGTTGAAGCCGAGGTTGCAGGTCCTTGTACAGTTTTTTCCCCTTTCTTAATACATCTTTTTGTTCAAAAAAAAATATCGTTTTTAGTAAAAAACCTAACAGTCCTAGGTCAATCTCTCGACTCATGATTGATCATCCCAACTAACAAAAAGTAAAAAACCTAACAAAAGGGAATATTTCAAAAAGTTATATTTTTATGATGCAAAGTCAGAAATTTTTTATTTAGAGAGTATTTGTTTTATAATTTAAGTATAATGGGTTTTACTTTTATAAGCTTACAATCTCTTAATTTTGAGAAGTTATAGTTTTATTTTCTTAGAAATTCTTGGATTTTTACCCAATGATTTATGAAGTATTTTTACATATTTATACAAAGATTTGAAATTTAAATTATATATATGAAAAATCATGTAAAATATTTAAATTTTATCTCTTAAAAGAATTGATTTTAAAAACTCAGTCAAGTCGAGTGGATGAAGTTCTTCAGCGGACTAATCCAACAAGGTTAAGATAGAGAATGATAGGTGGAAAAAAATCTTGGTGGAGTGAGCTGTATGTTGATATTCTCAAATCTGTACAGTAACTGTTTAGAACACTTACTGTTCAGATTAAAATCTGGGTTTGGAAGAGAATGAAAAACATATGAAGAAATAAATTCTGAGCAGAAAAATTCTAGAAAAATACTTAAAAAATTGAAACTGGGATCGAAATCAATGTGAGATTAGCTTTGGATAAAAAGATTTAGCTGTAGGTTTTATCATTAGCTGTAGTCTTTTAGTTTAGTTAAAACATGTTTAATTTTTAAATTTATGTTTATCCGATTATCTCTCAAGTTGTTAAGAGTTTTATGTTTTTCAATTCATTATCATTGTAAGCCTATATATAGGCTATTTGAATTCAATAAATATAAAGTGATTTCGATCCCAGTTTCAATTTTTTAAGTATTTTTCCAGAATTTTTCTGCCCAGAATTTATTTCTTCATCTGTTTTTCATTCTCTTCCAAACCCAGATTTTAATCTGAACAGTAACTTTTCTAAACAGTTACTATACAGATTTGAGAATATCAATAGTGGTATCAGAGCAAATCTTCTTGCGGGACTGCTGGGTATTTTTTGAGAGACAAACGCAGAGAGTTTGAGTTTAATTGAGTGCAAACACAAAGTGATTTTTTTTCAAAAACCATGTCTACCTCCAATATCAACTCTGCTGCAATTCCAGTTTTTTTCTGGAGAAAACTATCACATTTGGGCTGTCAAGATGAGATTTTTCTTGAGATCCCTGGGGTTATGGAATGTTGTGGTGACAGATTCTGATCCTCCACAATCACATGGAAACCCTACTGTTGCACAGATGAAGGCTCACGAGGAAGAAAAACTCAAGAAGGATAGGGCTATTACGTGCCTACACTCTGGACTAGCAGACCATATTTTTACCCAAATAATGAACCTGGAGACACCAAAAAAGATATGGGACAAGCTTCAAGTTGAGTTTGAAGGCAGCAACAAAGACAAAACAGTAAGGTTATTGGCATTCAAGAGGGAATTCGAATTGATGAAGATGAAAGACAATGAGTCTATCAAAGTCTATTCTGGCAGAATGATGAACATTGTAAACCAAATGAGACTCCTTGGGGAGACATTTGAAGATCATAAGGTAGTAGAAAAGCTTATGATGTCTATTCTAGAAAAATTTGAGGCTAAAATTTCTGCAATAGAAGAGTCTTGCGATTTGCAAAGCCTCACTATTGCAGAGTTAATTAGCAAGCTGCATATCCAGGAGTAAAGAGTACAAATGAGGGATGATGAAACCATTGAAGGAGCATTCCAAGCAAGCTGTAAAGGGAGAAGAACTGAAATTTTCTCGAAGAGAAATTTCAACAATGGTAAATCAAACTTTTCAAAACATAAAACAATTGCATCTGCTAGCAGACAAAGTTTTTTCCCTTGTTCTTATTGTGAAAGAACAAATCATGCTGAAGTTGATTGCTGGTTCAAAGAGAAGACTCTTTCATTGTGATTATTGCAAGAAGTTTGGCCACAATGAGAAATTTTGCAGGCTGAAGAAGAACAAACCGCAGCTACAACAGCAAGCCAACATTTCTGAAGAAGGTAAGGATCATGAGGAAGCTGAGGAGCATTTGTTTATGGCCTTGCAGACCAGCAACAACTCCCAAAAGAATACATGGCTGATTGACAGTGGCTGCACCAGCCACATGACAAAATACTTGTCAATTTTCTCTTCAATTGATCATACAATTAGGCCTAAAATCAAGTTGGGGAATGGAGACATTGTGCAAGCAAAGGGAAGAGGTACTGTCAAAGTCAGCACAACCAAAGGTACTAAGGTTATCAAAAATGTTTTGTACATTCCAAAAATGAATCAAAATTTATTGAGTGTTGCACAAATGCTTCGGAATGGATATGAGGTAGCCTTTAAGGAGAATTTTTGCTTTATTACTGACGCAATTGATTCAGCAATAGCAAAAATTAAAATGGAAGGCGATAGCTTTTACTTGGATTTGAATGTTGTAGAAGGAAATGCTTTGAGTGTTAAATCTGAAATTAGTGCTGTTTGGCCAAAAGACTTGGGCACTATAATTTTGAGTCTTTGAAAATGTTGCATGATGGTGATATGGTATAAAGTATGCCTAAAATTCATACTAGTGATCAAATTTGCAAAAGGCTGCAAATATGTGACAATGTTTATGTGAACAATTCGACTGAATCCATAACACATGAAGGCTTGAAAGATTTTTTACTGAACATGAAGCAATTACTAGTGTTGTGATGGTGAGGGATTCTGAGGAAAAATCAAAATGTTTTGAAATTGTGAACTTTGAAAAGGCTGAGGATGCTGCCGAAACTGTCAAGATTCTTAATGGCAATGCTGAGGAATGTTATGTTAGAGAATGGTACATGAAGATAGGAGGAGCAATATTTGAAGGAAATCCTGATGGTGATTTAAGCCAAAACAGGGCTGATATAAGTCTAGTTCATCATGACTTGAAGACCAAGATAATTCTAGTAGCAAGTCTGGAATTTCTGAAGATGAGGTTGGTATTGCCCAAAGCAAATCTCAAGGAGGAGTGTTAGAATTATAATATGAGATTAGATTTGGATAAGAAGATTTAGCTATAGATTTTATCATTAGCTGTAGTCTTTTAGTTTAGTTAAAACAGGTTTAATTTTCAAATTTATGTTTATCCGATTATCTCTCAAGTTGTTCAGAGTTTTATGTTTTTCAATTCATTAGCATTGTAAGCCTATATATAGGCTATTTGAATTCAATAAATATAAAGTGATTTCGATCCCAGTTTCAATTTTTTAAGAATTTTTCCAGAATTTTTCTGCCTAGAATTTATTTCTTCATCTGTTTTTCATTCTCTTCCAAACCCAGATTTTAATATGAACAGTAATTGTTTTAAACAATTACTATACAGATTTGAGAGTATCAAAACTCTAAACCATATCAGAATGAATGGAGAGATTACAACAATGTTGAATTAATTACCTTATTCAGACCCATGATTCCAAAACAGGATTATTGACTTTCCTTGTTAAGACCATCATCGTAGATACCTTGATCCTGGCCCAAGATCATATTATTCTGTAGATTCGAGTTAGATTTATTTTCTCAAAAAGCTCGGATGGCCAAATGGGACCCACGTTTACTCTCATGTAAAACAAGAATTCAAAGATACCAGAGCCCTCTATATTAAGACCATGGTTTCTCTTTTTATGTTCAGTCAGTGATGAACACATGGCTCTAGCAACAATGGCAAACCCATTAATCTATTTTTCAAGCTGTCTGTTCCTATCCATCCTCATCATTCTAGTCAAGTTCTTCAATAAAGTGTGGTGGACTCCCATTCGCATCCAGTCTTTGATGAAGTCACAGGGAATCGAAGGCCCTTCTTATAGATCTCCAGCATGATAAGAAAAATTAGGAGCAGTCCCCAGGAATTACTACACCATACATTGCTATGGTTCATCCTCACTTTTATTCATGGATCCAGATCTACGGTAACAATCTTCTCATAATTTAGATATCAAGCAATATCCTTGCTTAAATTTAGATGAATCATATTAACTTTGACTTTTTATATCAACAGAATGTCTGCAGAATTATATAAATTAACTTTGACTACAGCTATGAACTTCCTTCAGTGGTATGGTCCACAAGCGCAGCTGATCATCACTGAACCAGAGCTGGTTAAACAGATATTAAGCAACAAAGATGGAGCGTACCCCAAAACGAAGGTCTCAAGTGAAATAAAGAAGCTCCTAGGGGATGGAATTGTCTTATCAGAAGGGGAGAAATGGGTTAAACTCGGGAAACTGGCCAACCATGCCTTCCATGGAGAGAGCATAAAAGTAAAATCATGTTTTTGTTTTGAACTGCTCATGAAGCTGGAAGATATATAATTAAACTGCTATTGAACTAGATAAACAGTACAAGTATATATGAAAGTTACCCAAGTAGTTAGGGTTGTTAATATAAATAATATTCTGGAGCCCCATCTAAAACCTTAAGCTTTTAGATGAGATGATTCATTTGACATTGTATCAGAGTTTTGTTGACTCAGTAGTCACGAGTTTGAATCTCTCATCAGTTGTGGCTGTGTTTTTTCGAGCTTCACGCCCCGCCATCTCCGGATTGGGAGGACAACGATGCATGGTGAAAAGAGTGTTTTATAATCATAAAAATTACAACTATAATTATCAGAATTCGTCACCTAGTATTACGGTCACTAGAAAACCTATTAGTCTATGAGAGTTTGGGTAAGGGAACTTGTTGTGCATGGAGAAGACGCATCACCCCCAGTGCACCGTACCTAAAGCAAACTGCATTGTTGTTTGATTGTTTTTCTAAGTATGATTTTTTCGGTGGTCTTTTCTAAAGTTTGACACAAATCTCTCTTCGTGAGAGAATCTCTAACTCATTGTGAGTTGAAAGACTAACCAAAAATATTTTTACAGTGCATTTTGAAAACTCCATTTTTAACTATTTGCAAGTGTAATTTATAATGTAATTTTACACCGCGATAGCTAAAACAAATAAATTGTTAATTTTTTTTGATATTTTGGCCAAATTCCAGCAGATAATTATAAACTGATTATGATATCCAATTTTCTTTTTTAAAACATGAGAAATATACTATATTTGTTTTTTACGAAAAATATGCTTGAATTTTTTTTTTGGAATTCAGCCAAATGCATGAAAACAACATATTTTTATTTTTTAATGTAATTTTTGTTTTTTTAAAAAAAATAGGTTGGGCCTGGCCCACCTAAATGGGCCGGCCCAGTCTAAGTGCCCATGGCCCAAATCTGTTGGGCTTAGGCTGGACCCGACCCAACATAGCTGCATCCTTGTCATTTGGTCTGGGACCTCGGAATTGTGCGAGGATGAACTTTGCTATTACAGAGACAAAGTTAGCACTCTCTATGATCCTGCAACATTACAGTTTTACTCTCTCGCCAACTTATGCCCACTGCCCAACTGAAGCTCTAACAATGTGCCCCCAACATGGAGTTCAAGTCATTCTCCAACCATATCAACCCGACTTGTTATGATAATTCTTGTGGGCACTAGAACTTATCGCTCTCAAAGTATAAGAGATTGACGTCTTCATTTTGATTTCTAGATTAATCGTTGAAGTATAAAGACAGATCATAACAAGTGAAAGCTAGTGCCCACAAGAGATCAAAATATCTATATAAACATATGTCAAAAAACTATATCACCTAAAAACTTAAATTGATAGGTGAGGTCCTAAAATATAATTTATATTATTCTCTAATATATCTCCTTAAGTGAAAGCTTTTTAGGCTTGAAATATGTATAGGCCCAAACTACCTTGTGCTTGATTTTTATCAAATATATAGGTGGTGAGATTCGATCTCGTGACCGCTGGATCAATAAAACTCTAATACCATGTTAAGAAATTATTTTACCTAAAAATTTAAATTGTTAGATGAGACCCCAGAATATAATTTATATTATTCTCTAACAACAACATCCAATGAATTAATTAGCTGAAATATACCAGCTGAAATATACGACTGAACGTATCCTCTCTGATTCAACTATTGTTCCAAATCCCAAGCATGCTACTTGTAAATAGAAGACCAACGTCTACTTATTCTCCTTATTTCCTGTCTCAACGAGGAAGCCATGGCTGAAGTCTTTGGCTTCTCTAACTCTTAGCCAATATGGACTGCACTCAAATCTGCTTTCAGTCATCGATCAAAACTCCATGAAATTCGTATTAAAGAGGACTTGCAATATTTAAAATGAGGTTCTTGTAGTGCTACTGAGTACTCTCGTTCCTTTAAAGTGCTTTACGATCAACTTGCTACCATGGGTTCTCCTGCTAATGAAACAAACAATGTTCAAATCAGGTATGTTAACATGATATCAGAGTCTTGTTGACCCAGCGGTCACGAGTTTGAATCTCACCACTCTCATTCTATTTTATAAAAATCAAACACAAGGTATAGTGGGCATGTGTACAAGTTTCAAGCCCAAAGAACTTTCACTTGAGGGGGTGTGAGAATAATATAAATCATATTCTAGGGTCTCACTTAACAGCTTAAGCTCTTAGATGAGATGGTTCCTTGATAGTCACAAGTTCGAATCTCACCACCATCATTCTATTTGATAAAAATCAAGCACAAGATAATATGAATCTGTGTGCAAGTTTTAAACTAGAGCATGTATAAGTAAATGGGCTGGAAGCCCAGCCCAATATTGTACTGGGTCCAGCCCAGCCCATGCTGGGGTTGGCAGCCCAGGACCAGGGAGACAACGATGCGCGGTGAAAATGATATGTTTTATAGTCATAAAAATTACAACTCTAATTATCAGGAGTCGCCACCTAGTATTACGGTCACTAAGAAACCTATTGGTCTGCAAGAGTTTGGGTAAGGTGACTTGTTGTGCAAGGAGAAGACTCATCACCCCCAGTGCACCCTACCTAAGGCAAGCTGCATTGTTGTTTGATTGTTTTTCTAAGTTTGATTTTTTCGTTGGTCTTTTTTAAAGTTTGACACAAATCTCTCTTCTTGAGAGAATCTTTACCTCATTGCAAGTTGAAAGACTAACCAAATTTTTTTTTATAGTGCCTTTTGAAAACCCCATTTTTAACTATTTGCGAGTGTACTTTACAATGTAATTTTACACCGTGATAGATAAAATAAAATAATTGTTAACTTTTTTGATATTTTGACCAAATTCCAGCGGATAATCATAAACTGATTACGATATCCAATTTTCTTTTTTAAAACATGAGAAATATACTATATTTTTTTTTATGAAAAATAAGCTTGATTTTTTTTTGGAATTCGGCCAAATGCACGAAAACAACACATTTTTGTTTTTTAATGCATTTTTTTTTAATTTTGATTGGGCCTGGCCCAGCTAAATGGGTCAGCCCAGCCTAGGTGGGTCATGACCCAACTCTGCTGGGCTTGGGCTGAACCCTGCCCAACATAACTGTATTCTTGCCATTTGGTCTGGGACCTCGGAGCCGTGCGGGGATGAACTTTGCTATTACAGTGACAAAGTTAGCACTCTCTATGATCCTGCAACATTACAGTTTTACTCTCTCGCCAACTTATGCCCACTGCCCAACTGAAGTTCTAACAATGTGCCCCCAACATGGAGTTCAAGTCATTCTCCAACCATATCAACCCGACTTGTTATGATAATTCTTGTGCGCACTAGAACTTATTGCTCTCAAAGTATAAGAGATTGACGTCTTCATTTTGATTTCTAGATTAATCGTTGAAGTATATAGAAAAAGACAGATCAGAATATCTATATAAACATATGTCAAAGAACTATATCACCTAAAAACTTAAATTGATAGGTGAGGTCTTATAATATAATTTATATTATTCTCTAATACATCTCCTTATTTCCAATATGGATTGCACTCGAATCTGCTTGCAGTCATCGATCAAAACTCCATGAAATTCGTATTAAAGAGGACTTGCAATATTTAAAATGAGGTTCTTGTAGTGCTACTGAGTACTATCGTTCCTTTAAAGTGCTTTACGATCAACTTGCTACCATGGGTTCTCCTGCTAATGAAACAGACAAGGTTCAAATCAGGTATGTTAACATATATCAGAACCCTATTGACCCAGCGGTCACAAGTTTGAATATCATCACCCTCATTATATTTTATAAAAATCAAACACAAGGTATAGTGGGTATGTGTACAAGTTTCAAGCCCAAAGAGCTTTCACTTGAGAGGTGTGAGAATAATATAAATCATATTCTGGGGTCTCACTTAACAGCTTAAGCTCTTAGGTGAGATGGTTCCTTGATAGTCACAAGTTCGAATCTCACCACCATCATTCTATTTGATAAAAATCAAGCACAAGATAATATGAATCTGTGTGCAAGTTTTAAACCCAAAAATAAAGTCCCAGGACATGATTTATATTATTCTCTAACATAGAAAACATCGAAGAATTCTTCTAATGCCAAATTCTGCAGCGGTTTCGGGGTATGCAGGTAAAATTTGACGAATAATCTCTCTTCCCATGTCTCGCAATAGATCATGCATCCTTAACTCATTTTTTGAATGAATTGTTATAAGAGATCTCTTCTTCAGAGCTTTCATTCTTTTTTGTAAATCGCAATCACGATAACGGGCACCAAGAATTGCAGCTCAAACTCTAAATCTTTGGCAATAAAAAAGCATTCATGCCATATCAAGGAATAAACCCTGTGAATAGACATACAGTGTGTCATAGCTTCTTTGAATTTAACTGAATTACATCATTTGGAATTCTAAGGAATTCAACAATTTCCCCTCGCCATTCAGTTCTGCTAATTGTTGAAAATAAAGAACCTAAAATTTCAAGTGCTAGAGGAAGTTTTCAGCAGTTGTCGACTACATTTTTGGAAAGCTCATCGAAATCTTTTTTAAGACGGCTAACCCCAAAAACATGCAAACTAAAAAGCTTAAGGGACTCATCTTCACTTAATTCTTCAATCTCGCACTTCCCATCAACTTTAGATATGGAGCTAACAAATATTCATTTGTTGTTGTAATGATTATTCTACTTCCCTTACCAAACCAACTCCGATCCACCAATGCATCTAGTTGTTACTTTTGATCCACAACATCAAGAACAACAAGAACTCTGTTGTTGCAAAGCCGTTCTTGGACCAAATTCATTCCTCGATGAACATTATTGATATTCCACATACATCGTTTCAAATTGTCATGAAAAAGTTGTTCTAGTAGCTGAGTTAACCATTAGGTTGTGCTGATTTTTCGTTATCATTGGAAAGAAAACTACTTCCCTCAATCCATAGCGCAATTGATTATAAAGTCCCCAAGGGGAGTGGCATGATGACTAAAGGCTTGCGATCTACACAGCAGGTTTCGAGTTCAAGTTAGGGCGTGCAACCCATGTAAGAGGCTGGAATAGTGGGTTTTACTTGCTCACCTGGACTCACAAAGTGCATTTTCCGGGGATAGAGTTTCCTAACATAAAAAAAACAATTGATTATAAACAGCTTTAGCAAAAATTGTCTTACCCATGCTTGGTATTCCAAGTATGCCCGCAATACGAACATTGTTGGTACCAAGGTTTCCCAAATCCTGTGTTGAAGTGTAGAGATAGGCTACTTTTGGAGACGATGAATTTGCCAGCAACACAAACATTTGATTTATTGTCATCTCGGTTTGTATTATTGGTCCTTTCTCTAGATGTTAAATTTTGAGCTTTTCATGTTTAATGAGAAATGCCAACCCTTTTTCTTGTAATTGACCAATGATGAGAATATTTTTCTTTAGCTGACACATAAAGAATACTTCATAACAACATGTATGAAGCCATTTATTTTCAATCTCATGTTGCCTTTTCCTAACACATCCATCTTTGTGTTCTTTCCCAGCTTTACCGTCTGACTGAAGTTCTCATTTAGTTCATGGAACAGGCTCTTGTCACCACACATGTGGTTGCTACATCCATAATCTAGGAACCAAACATCTTTTCTTCAAGCATCATTCTTCTCCATATATGACATGAGCAACATCTCTTCTTCTTCTAGTTGGCCTCTTTATCCTAGTTTGGACATGTAGATTGAAAGTGTCCAAGCTTGTGACACTTATAACATTCCACTACTCCTTTGTTATATGATCGACGACCTCTTCCTCTACCTCTGTATGCACTTCGACCTTGTCCTCTTGCACCAAGCCTGTCTTTAGTGGTTATCCTGAGTGCCTACTCTTCTCTTGTATATTGTTGGAATTTTTGTTCATGCACAATCAGAGAACTCTGCAATTCATCAATGGAAAGTTGGTCAATGTCTTTGGACTCCTTTATCAAGCAAACAACATAATTGAATTTCTCACTCAATGATCAAAGAATCTTCTCCACCACTATGACATCTTGCATCTTCTCTCCATGTGTTCTCATCTTGTTATCCACTGACAATACTCTTGAAAAATACTTAGTGATTCCTTCTCTAGACTTCATTTCTAGGGTTTCAAAATCTCTGCGGAGAGCTTGTAATGACCTCTTAACCCTAGCAATCCCCTCAAATTTCTTCTCATAGATTCCCAAATTTGTTTGGAAGTGTCCTTCACAAGAATGGTATCCAATATCTTCCAATCTATGGCTTGAAAGAGGTTATTTTTGACTTTCAGGTCCTTCAACTTCAATTCATCTAGTCCCCTTCATTGGGCTTCCTATCTGCATCACCTCACTCTCTGGCTCAACATACCCAGTCTCTACCAGTCCCAATATTCCTTGGATCGTAGGAAATTCTCCATCAACATGCTTCCATGTTCGCAGTGACCATCAAAGCGAGGGATGGATGGTTGCACAAAGTTCCCTTTGGTTGTCATTCTTTGTTGCTGCAAGAATATCAAAGATTGCTACTTTGATTTCGTCAGACCCTAGTGGAGGCTCTAATACCAAAAATGGTAAGAATTGAAATACAAAATGAAGAATACTATCCCTTTCTTATTGAGCAAACTGGGTTTATAAATACCCTTTTACAATCTTAATGGAAATGAGAAAAAATAACTCACATTCAGAGCTAAAGATGCAATTAACAAAATTCAAGAAACATTGAATAATTCCCCTCCTAAAACTCGGGCTTATTGAAACTAATTGCCAAAGACTAGAACTTAACTAAACTTATTCAAACTGAGACCCAAACTTTCTGTTCAATATCTATACATTAAGTAGCTGAAATGTAAACAGAATCGATGACGACTGTGTTAAGGAACCATTTCAACTAAAAGCTTAAGCTGATAGGTGAGACCCTAAAATATGATTTATATTATTTTATAATACACACCCTCAAATGAAAACTCTTTGGGCTTGAAACTTGCACAGGCCCACATCACCTTGTGCTTTATTTTTATCAAATAAAATAAGGGTGGTGAGATTTGAACTCGTGATCGCTAGGTCAACAAGACTCTGATACCATGTTAAGAAACCACCTGACCTAAAAGTTTAAGCTGATAGGTGAGGTCTCAGAATATGATTTATATTATTCTCTAGTAGACTGAACATATCCTCTCCGATTCAACTATTATTCCAAATCCCAAGCATGCTATTTGGAAATCAGAAGACCAACGTCTCCTTATTCTCCTTATTTCCAATATGGACTGCAATCGAAGCTGCTTTCAGTCATCGATCAAAACTCCATGAAATTCGTATTGAAGATGACTTGCAATATTTAAAATGAGGTTCTTGTAGTGTTACTGAGTGCTCTCGTTCCATTAAAGTGCTTTACGATCAGCTTGCTACCATGGGTTCTCCTGCTAATGAAACAGACAAGGTTCAAATCATATTTTCACTCCGAATTCACAAGATAGATGGAAATTTCACATATTCAAGGCTTGATTTGACTACAGAATCAAAAGGTATCAGATAACGGACCAACCCTGCCACGAAATGATCAAATTTTTAGCCTCGTACTTCATCTTGTTTGTCACCATCTGTGTGGCTATATTTCTTCAATTAATAATAATCCCTCTCGTTTATAAGAATATAATAAAATAAAATAAAAAAACTTCGCAGAAGTGTTCTTGTTTCATATTAATTCGTATAAAATTACTATATTAAATACTATTTGTGTTGTAATAATTTTTTTATTTTGTCTGTATAGGGAAATACCATAAAACCACATCCACAATATCTATCTATCTATCTATATATATATATATATGTTAAAAAATATCATTTTAATGTATTTTTAAACAAAAAAGCTAAGCGAAGAACATAACATTGATTTTCAGCTATATTTCCGGCTTCATATAAATGAATAAATAGTTCACTAAGGTCCTTACTCATAAGTGGTAAAGAAGTCAACAATCTCATGGGGTTGGCATTTATTAAATTGTTAAATTTTTTGTTTGTGTGGAATTATGGTTGAGATTAATTTTTAAATTGTTTTTTATTCAGAAAAATATTATAATAAAAAAAATTAAAAAATTATTTTTTATATCAGTATATAAAAATAATTTAAAAATATCCAAAAAATTAATTTAAATAAAAAATAAAAATATTTATTTTTATTTTTAAAAATACTTTTAAAACACAATGCAAAATAAACATTACTCCCGGTGGTGCACCACTTTCATTTCCACAAACACACATGAGAATGACGCTTTGTTTACTCTCGTCCCCTGATTATCTCTTATCACTGGTATGGAGTTGGGTCATGATTATTAGTCAATTTCTATCTCTTTTCATTGGGTTGGAGCTCGGTCAAGATGTAGATTTTGTAGGCTTTTCAAATTGATTTTAGTTCACAAATATATTAAAATAATATTTTTTTATTTTTTAAAAAATTATTTTTGATATCATTATATCAAAATAATTTAATAGAACACACAAAAAAGTTAAGTTAAAGCAAAAAAAAAAATTATTTTCAAAATTTTTCAAAAATATATTTATACGACGGTCAATAAATATTGTTGTGGTCTATTCTCGTCCCGCTTCTTACACGAGAATTGCATGGAACCACCTAATTGGCTGCCTTGAGTAATATTTCCGCCTGTTCTCATTTACAACTTTTATTATTGGGATGGCATTTATTAATTTGTCATATGTCCATCAATCTTCTGGCGGTTCACATCATTGGAATATTGTAACCTAATTTCAATCTAATTTCATTTTATGAGGGTTTAGCTAATCTTTTAGAGTTTTTGATTTAAAACTCTAAGTAAATAAATTTTATGTGAAATTTTTTATTTATATATTAGGACTCTCGTTTATTAAATAATGGATTTAGAAGAAAAGGAATTATTTTTGCCGTATTTCTTCCCCCACAATACCGGACACAATAAGTCCTCTTAAGAAAACATCTAACCATCTAGTACGTGATCTAGTGGTAAGAGATTGAGATTGAGAGGTTTGCCCCTGTAGTTTCAAGTTTGAGTCCTGTGGTTGCTAATATAATGATTACTGGAGGTTTACATGATTGTTAATTTCAGGGTCGTGGAATTAGTATTGGACAATAACTTGGGATATCTAGAAAACAAATTTGGTTGTATGATGAATATATGATTATTAAAATTTATCCAATCGTTAAACAAAAATATATGAAATTTTAGGAGTAATTAGTTTTTAACAGAAGAAAATTTAGCCGCTGTCTTTCTCCGATCCTCCTTCCAATCCTAACTTTCCTAGTCTACGTGCTACCGTCAACGCTTCTTCACCTGCGGCACGTAGCTCCCCTATCTCTTTCCCTCTCTCTCTCTTTTATTTTTGTTGTCAATAGTCCCAAATAGGATGATTTATCAGTAAATACGGTGATTTTCTTAGTCTAACAATTACAAATTTGAATCCCTTTGATCTTATATTTTTGTATATTTCTTAGTTATTAGGGTTTTGATTTCTCTTTGAAAGGGTTAATTGCTTACGTTTATTTGTTGCATTCTCTTGAAGATTTGTGCAAGAGTCTATGCCGAAAAGGAGCACCGATCTTTGCATCTAACAGAATACATGGAGATGGACACTACAGATTACAGCTTGTTCGAAAAATATGTTGTCATAATAAGACAAGTTAATTAGAGTCTATGAATGAATTGTGGTGGAAAGTTAATTATTTCTGGGCTCGTGAGACATTTCGAAAAGTGAAAGCTCGAAGAAGTCTAACCTAATTTTAAACAAATTAACATAAATAACCCAATGAACTCATGAAACTTTTTGATTCGACTACTTTTTAGTCAATTTGTAGAAATATTCCAAATAATCCGAATAACTTTTTTCTTACTTTGCCCATTCATGAATGCCGACTTTGCTAATGACAAGCTGTTTGCTCTCATCCACAGAAGCATGAACTCTAATTATTCCTCGTTCACATTGATGAATCAATCGGTTGGAGTTGGGCCCTAAGGCAATCAAGAGTGCTGCGACTTCAAAGTATGAACTCTAATTCCTTGTTCACGTTGATGAATCATCACCCAAAAATTTGCTATTTTTACACTGCTATTTGGCAATCAGGTCACGCTTTTTTATAGTTCTATTAGGCACTTAAAGTCTTTGTTTTAATTAATGCCTCCTCTCTTGTGTCATAATCTTATCAGTCATTCCTAGCTGTGTGTGAGGCGACGAAAGAAAAAGAGACAGATTTTAAAAATATTGTTATCCTCTCCCTTGGAACTGGAGAACCAGATGCAAGTGGCAGGCTAGAGGTTGGAAACGGCAAATGGGGAATTGTTGATTGGCTTTGGCATCATGACAATTCCACCCCGTTGCTGGATATCTTGACGACTGCACCGGATGAAATGACTGAGATGTACATCTCTAAGGTCTTTCAAATCAGTGGAGTAAAACACAACTATACTCGGATCCAGGTAAACCACTTGAAAGTATAAAAAGTAGGAATTTTGGCAACGAGAGAGCTATTTATTTGGTCGTGGTGAAATTAAGGAAGCTGGAGTTTCATTGTTAATGATGCGTTGCCATTTCATACTACAATTAGGCTCAGCTAAAACCCAGTGAAGCCATGGTGGACAATACAAGCAAGGAAAATCTGGAGAGTCTCAAGAAGATCGGTCGGGATTTAGCAGAAGAAAAGGATGCCGAACTTGAAGCGTAAGAACTACATTTTTTAACTATCTTGGATTTCCAACTAGCACCGAAGCAAGCTAGCTAACTTCATGCTGTCTTAATTATTGCAACCTTGATTTGATGTTGTGCAGTATTGCAAGCCGATTGGTCAATATTCGGAAAGCTCGCCTAACCCACATGTCTGCTTGATAATTCATGAAGTAAAACGTTGCTGTTGTCCAGGATAATTCGGAAAGCTCGCCTGCCCATGTGATTAGTACTGTTTTCAAATTTGCCTGTGACTTTTAGCTCTATTTCAACTCATGCTTCATTGTGAGCTGTGTTGAGTTGATAATTATGTACGTCTGTCATAAATAAAGAGGAAACGATGTACTCTTCTTAAGTTTCTTCAAGAAGCAAAAGAAGATCTTCTTAATTTATTTAAATGCTGTGTGTGTAATGTATTGTATTAATATGGATCGTGTGGAGTGGCTTGATGAACTCTCTAGTAGGCTTCATGATTGGTCTTTTCTTCCACTCTACCCAATGGATCTTTTCATTCATAATCCATCTAAATATTTGTCAAAAACTGTTAATGTTTGTTTGTGTTTCCTGCATGGTGAGGAAAATATGTTTTGGAAGGAAAGTTCTTGAGTGATTGGATCTGGTAGGGAATAGAGTGACACTTTAAAGAACTAAATGACGTCAATTAATTCACATATATAACAAATTGTATTACGAATCAAGCTTTCATCGTCACAAATTCAATCACCCTAACACTTAGTCTGTTAGTATTCTTGTTTTGCTTTAATTATTTTTTAAAAAGATTCATCATATTAAGTAAGCAAAACCATCTATTTTTTGTATTCTATTTTTTAAATGTTATTTTTTGGCATTTTGATGTGATCTATGGAGTTTGTTTTTTTTGTACGTGTGTTTATTTATTTTATAATATTTTACCTTAGAAGTTTATTTTATTTTATGAATGCATGATTTGTACATGATAGAGTTTGTCTGATATTTTGAAAAATAAATTTTATTTTTCATTTGATGAAATTATGTTTGAAACTTGTGTGTTTTATAATGAAATAAATAATGACCTATTTAATGTGTACATTTCACAATCTTTCAATTTTATTGCTCAGACAAATTTTTAATATATATGGAGGAGTATGGATTTTTGGAGAAAATTTATAATAATTGAAGGGTACTATTAAAATAAATTGAATAAATTTGAGCAAAACCCATAATAGCTAATTAGTTGGGTACCAATAATTTGGTTAGTTGACATTATTAATTAATACATGGATTTACTAAATAAAATTTGTTTGGGTATATAAGCCTATAACATATAAAAAAGACTGGATTTCTTCTCCTTTGTGCTCTGCATTCATACAAGAATACAACGACTGATCTTCATCCTTCGGAAAAAAAATGCCTTTTCCTTGTGCCAACAGGTTCTGTCAGAATGAGAGGGATTTTTGCATCTAGTATATTTGAAGAAAGAGTCTCTAGTTTCATGACTAGTTCTTTAGAAAAATAATTGAATAATTATTGCTGATCATATGTTCTGCCTTTACCTCTACTTCTACCTCTGTCTCTGCTTTGATTCTAACTTTAACTTGCTCTTCCGCATGTTTCTAGTAAAAAACCTAACAGTCCTAGGTCAATCTGTCGACTCGTGATTGATCATCCCGACTCTTAGCTGGAGCCTTGGACAAGGTCATCCCAACTAACAAAAAGTTAAAAACCGAACAAAAGGGAATATTTGTTTTCTAATTTAAGTACAATGGGTTTTACTTTTATAAGCTTACTATCTCTTAATTTTGAGAATTTTTACCCAAAGATTGATGAAGTATTTTTACATAGATTTGAAATTTAAATTATATATATGAAAAACCATGTAAAATTTTTAGATTTTATCTCTTAAGAGATTGATTTTAAAGAATCAGTCAAGTCAAGTAGATAAAGTTCTTCAGCGGACTAATCCAACGAGGTTGAAGACAGAGAATGATGATAATTAATTCACATATATGAAATTGGAATTTTAAATAGTGTTTTAAGATGCGAGAGAAGGGGATAGTTGAGATAAAATTTGTATATAAAAAAGATTTGATTTGTTCCTACGAATAAATCTCAAACCAAAGCTCCTGCTAGAAATTAAACCATCAAAATCCCTAAATCATATTAGAATCTCACAAAAGCAACGTACCTCAGAAGCAACGTTTTAGGGTGCTAATATCTTTTCTAACCATAGCTAGCCCCTTACCATTTGAATCTCTAAAAAAACCCACAACTTCCGGGTTTCCTAGGAACTCTCAAACCCCCGACACCATTGCAGGAACCTTGCAACAAAACTACAACCTCTATGAAGATACCAGACTTCTTCTCCTTCGTGTTCTACATTCATACAAGAATACAACTACTGATCTTCTTCCTTTGGAAAAAAAATGCTGCATTGATCTCTCCACGGTCTTCTGCCTTTTCCTTGTGCCAACAGTTTCTGTCAGAATTTGAGGGATTTTTTCTGTATATTTGAAGAAAAAATCTCTAGTTTCAGGACCAGTTCTTTTGATAAATACTAGAATAAAAATTGCTGATCATATGTTCGATCTGCCTTTACCTCTACTTCTACCTCTGTCTCTCCATTCATTCTGATATGGTTTACAGCTCACTCCACCAAGATTTTTTTCCACCTATCATCATTCTCTATCTTAACCTCGTTGGATTAGTCCGCTGAAGAACTTCATCCACTCGACTTGACTGAGTTTTTAAAATCAATTCTTTTAAGAGATAAAATTTAAATATTTTACATGATTTTTCATATATATAATTTAAATTTCAAATCTTTGTATAAATATGTAAAAATACTTCATAAATCATTGGGTAAAAATCCAAGAATTTCTAAGAAAATAAAACTATAACTTCTCAAAATTAAGAGATTGTAAACTTATAAAAGTAAAACCCATTGTACTTAAATTATAAAACAAATACTCTCTAAATAAAAAATTTCTGACTTTCCATCATAAAAATATAACTTTTTGAAATATTCCCTTTTGTTAGGTTTTTTACTTTTTGTTAGTTGGGATGATCAATCATGAGTCGAGAGATTGACCTCGGACTGTTAGGTTTTTTACTAAAAATGATATTGGTTTTCTCAGAAAGTTCATTTTTCGGAAAAGAAACATATGGAAGAGCAAATGAAAGTTAGAATCAAAGCAGAGACGGAGGTAGAAGTAGAGGTAAAGGAAGAACATATATTCAGCAAAGAGGCAGTAGCCACAATTTTTATTCTATTATTTTCAAAAGAATTGGTCATGAAACTAGAGATTTTTCTTCAAATATAATAACAGAGGCAAAAACCCCTCAAATTCTGTCAGAAACTGCTGGCACAAGGAAAATGCAGGTGACAGTGGAGAGATCAATGCAGCATTTTTTTTCCAAAGAAAGAAGATCAGTAGTTGTATTCTTGTATGAATGTAGAACATGAAGGAGAAGAAGTCTGTTATCTTCATACAGGTTGTAGTTTTGTTGCAAGGTTCCTGCAATGGTGTCGGGGGTTTTAGAGTTCCTAGGAAACCCGGAAGTTGTGGTTTTGTTTAGAGATTCAAATGGTAAGGGGCTAGCTGTGGTTAGAAAAGATATTAGCACCCTAAAACGTTGCACCTGATTGAATTAATCTAATACTTGTTGAGTATTTCATTTTATGCTTAATGTTTGTATAAGCTTGATCACAGTTTGCATGATTTGGGATTCGATTTGAGACTGAGAAGTGATAATTGTTTCAGCAATTGTTTGAAATACCTTGCACGATTACCATAAGTGTAATCGTGCAATGTTTTATCATTCTTAATGTATTTTGACGAGTTTTAGAATTTCCACCGAGAGGTAGGAAGTTTGCTTGTTAAAATAATTCATTAATGCTCGAGAGAGATTGTTGATTAAATTAGTAAAACCTGATTATCAACACTAAGAAAGAAATTTTGAAAGGATTAGTTCAATTGAGAAAATTAACATAAGATTAGTTACGGTGAAAGCAAAAATTTCTTAGGATCCGTTAGTAAACTTGATTTCAACACCATTTAATTTTTGTTTGATTGTTTTAATTATTTTTAGTTTCATAAAACTTTATAATTGAATCATCAAATAGATAGGGATTTAATAATTTTGGTACTTATTGATAATTTTTGCAAATCCTCGTGGGACAATACTCTACTCCTCACTTTATTACTTGTTACGATTCGTGCACTTGCGATTTCTACCAACGTAAACCATGGTCTTAATATAGAGGCTCTAGTATCTTTGAATTGTTGTTTTACATGAGAAAAACTAGGGTCCCATTTGGCCATCGGTGCTTTTTTGAGAAAATAAATCTAACTCGAATCTACCGAATAATATGATCTAGGGCCAGGATCAAGGTATCTACGATCATGGTGTTCAGAAGGCAAGTCAATAATCCTGGTAAGGAATCATGGTCTGAATAAGGTAATTAATTCAACATTGTTGTAATTCCTCCTTTCAGTCTGATATGGTTTACAGCTCACTCCAGCAAGATTTTGTTCCACCTATCACCATTCTCTGTCTTCAACCTCGTTGGATTAGTCCGCTGAAGAACTTTATCTACTTGACTTGACTGATTTTTTAAAATCAATTTCTTAAGAGATAAAATCTAAATTTTTTACATGTTTTTTCATATATATATAATTTAAATTTCAAATCTATGTAAGAATATGTAAAAACACTTCATAAATCTTTGGGTAAAAATTCTCGAAATTAAGAGTACTTAAATTAGAAAACAAATATTTGATAAGGAACTATCTCACCTAAAAGCTTAAGCTTGTAAGTGAGGCTTCATAATATGATTTATATTATTCTCTAACACACCCTCTCAAGTGAAAGCCTTTTGGGCTTGAAACTTGCACAGGCCTACATCACCTTGTGCTTGGTTTTTATCAAATAGAATAGGGATGGTGAGATTCATTAATCTATTTTTCAAGCTGTCTGTTCCTATCCATCCTCATCATTCTCGTCAAGTTCTTTAACCAGAGCCCTCTATATTAAGACCATGGTTTCTCTTTTTATGTCCAGTCAGGGATGAACACATGGTTCTAGCAACAAATGGCAAACCCATTAATCTATTTTTCAAGCTGTCTGTTCCTATCCATCCTCATCATTCTCGTCAAGTTCTTCAATAAAGTGTGGTGGACTCCCATTCGTCCGTCTGACTGAAGTTCTCATTTAGTTCATGGAACAGGCTCTTGTCACCACACATGTGGTTGCTACATCCAGAATCTAGGAACCAAACATCTTTTCTTCAAGCATCATTCTTCTCCATATATGACATGAGCAACATCTCTTCTTCTTCTAGTTGGCCTCTTTATCCTAGTTTGGACATGTAGATTGAAAGTGTCCAAGCTTGTGACACTTATAACATTCCACTACTCCTTTGTTATATGATCGACGACCTCTTCCTCTACCTCTGTATGCACTTCGACCTTGTCCTCTTGCACCAAACCTGTCTCTAGTGGTTATCCTGAGTGCCTACTCTTCTCTTGTATATTGTTGGAATTTTTGTTCATGCACAATCAGAGAACTCTGCAATTCATCAATGGAAAGTTGGTCGATGTCTTTGGACTCCTCTATCAAGCAAACAACATAATTGAATTTCTCACTCAATGATCAAAGAATCCTCTCCACCACTATGACATCTTGCATCTTCTCTCCATGTGTTCTCATCTTGTTATCCACTGCCAATACTCTTGAAAAATACTTAGTGATTCCTTCTCTAGCCTTCATTTCTAGGGTTTCAAAATCTCTACGGAGAGCTTGTAATGACCTCTTAACCCAAGCAATCCCCTCAAATTTCTTCTCATAGATTCCCAAATTTGTTTGGAAGTGTCCTTCACAAGAATGGTATCCAATATCTTCCAATCTATGGCTTGAAAGAGGTTATTTTTGACTTTCAGGTCCTTCAACTTCAATTCATCTAGTCCCTTTCATTGGGCTTCCTATCTGCATCGCCTCACTCTCTGGCTCAACATACCCAGTCTCTACCAGCCCCCAATATTCCTTGGATCGTAGGAAATTCTCCATCAACATGCTTCCATGTTCGCAGTGACCATCAAAGCGAGGGATGACTGGTTGCACAAAGTTCCCTTTGGTTGTCATTCTTTGTTGCTGCAAGAATATCAAAGATTGCTACTTTGATTTCGTCAGACCCTAGTGGAGGCTCTAATACCAAAAATGGTAAGAATTGAAATACAAAATGAAGAATACTATCCCTTTCTTATTGAGCAAACTGGGTTTATAAATACCCTTTTACAATCTTAATGGAAATGAGAAAAAATAACTCACATTCAGAGCTAAAGATGCACTTAACAAAATTCAAGAAACATTGAATAATTCCCCTCCTAAAACTCGGGCTTATTGAAACTAATTGCCAAAGACTAGAACTTAACTAAACTTATTCAAACTGAGACCCAAACTTTCTGTTCAATATCTATACATTAAGTAGCTGAAATGTAAACAGAATCGATGACGACTGTGTTAAGGAACCATCTCACCTAAAAGCTTAAGCTGATAGGTGAGACCCTAAAATATGATTTATATTATTTTATAATACACACTCTCAAATGAAAACTCTTTGGGCTTGAAACTTGCACAGGCCCACATCACCTTGTGTTTTATTTTTATCAAATAAAATAAGGGTGGTGAGATTTGAACTCGTGATCGCTAGGTCAACAAGACTCTGATACCATGTTAAGAAACCACCTGACCTAAAAGTTTAAGCTGATAGGTGAGGTCTCAGAATATGATTTATATTATTCTCTAGTAGACTGAACATATCCTCTCCGATTCAACTATTATTCCAAATCCCAAGCATGCTATTTGGAAATCAGAAGACCAACGTCTCCTTATTCTCCTTATTTCCAATATGGACTGCAATCGAAGCTGCTTTCAGTCATCGATCAAAACTCCATGAAATTCGTATTGAAGATGACTTGCAATATTTAAAATGAGGTTCTTGTAGTGTTACTGAGTGCTCTCGTTCCATTAAAGTGCTTTACGATCAGCTTGCTACCATGGGTTCTCCTGCTAATGAAACAGACAAGGTTCAAATCATATTTTCACTCCGAATTCACAAGATAGATGGAAATTTCAAATATTCAAGGCTTGATTTGACTACAGAATCAAAAGGTATCAGATAACGGACCAACCCTGCCACGAAATGATCAAATTTTTAGCCTCGTACTTCATCTTGTTTGTCACCATCTGTGTGGCTATATTTCTTCAATTAATAATAATCCCTCTCGTTTATAAGAATATAATAAAATAAAATAAAAAAACTTCGCAGAAGTGTTCTTGTTTCATATTAATTCGTATAAAATTACTATATTAAATACTATTTGTGTTGTAATAATTTTTTTATTTTGTCTGTATAGGGAAATACCATAAAACCACATCCACAATATCTATCTATCTATCTATATATATATATATATATGTTAAAAAATATCATTTTAATGTATTTTTAAACAAAAAAGCTAAGCGAAGAACATAACATTGATTTTCAGCTATATTTCCGGCTTCATATAAATGAATAAATAGTTCACTAAGGTCCTTACTCATAAGTGGTAAAGAAGTCAACAATCTCATGGGGTTGGCATTTATTAAATTGTTAAATTTTTTGTTTGTGTGGAATTATGGTTGAGATTAATTTTTAAATTGTTTTTTATTCAGAAAAATATTATAATAAAAAAAATTAAAAAATTATTTTTTATATCAGTATATAAAAATAATTTAAAAATATCCAAAAAATTAATTTAAATAAAAAATAAAAATATTTATTTTTATTTTTAAAAATACTTTTAAAACACAATGCAAAATAAACATTACTCCCGGTGGTGCACCACTTTCATTTCCACAAACACACATGAGAATGACGCTTTGTTTACTCTCGTCCCCTGATTATCTCTTATCACTGGTATGGAGTTGGGTCATGATTATTAGTCAATTTCTATCTCTTTTCATTGGGTTGGAGCTCGGTCAAGATGTAGATTTTGTAGGCTTTTCAAATTGATTTTAGTTCACAAATATATTAAAATAATATTTTTTTATTTTTTAAAAAATTATTTTTGATATCATTATATCAAAATAATTTAATAGAACACACAAAAAAGTTAAGTTAAAGCAAAAAAAAAAATTATTTTCAAAATTTTTCAAAAATATATTTATACGACGGTCAATAAATATTGTTGTGGTCTATTCTCGTCCCGCTTCTTACACGAGAATTGCATGGAACCACCTAATTGGCTGCCTTGAGTAATATTTCCGCCTGTTCTCATTTACAACTTTTATTATTGGGATGGCATTTATTAATTTGTCATATGTCCATCAATCTTCTGGCGGTTCACATCATTGGAATATTGTAACCTAATTTCAATCTAATTTCATTTTATGAGGGTTTAGCTAATCTTTTAGAGTTTTTGATTTAAAACTCTAAGTAAATAAATTTTATGTGAAATTTTTTATTTATATATTAGGACTCTCGTTTATTAAATAATGGATTTAGAAGAAAAGGAATTATTTTTGCCGTATTTCTTCCCCCACAATACCGGACACAATAAGTCCTCTTAAGAAAACATCTAACCATCTAGTACGTGATCTAGTGGTAAGAGATTGAGATTGAGAGGTTTGCCCCTGTAGTTTCAAGTTTGAGTCCTGTGGTTGCTAATATAATGATTACTGGAGGTTTACATGATTGTTAATTTCAGGGTCGTGGAATTAGTATTGGACAATAACTTGGGATATCTAGAAAACAAATTTGGTTGTATGATGAATATATGATTATTAAAATTTATCCAATCGTTAAACAAAAATATATGAAATTTTAGGAGTAATTAGTTTTTAACAGAAGAAAATTTAGCCGCTGTCTTTCTCCGATCCTCCTTCCAATCCTAACTTTCCTAGTCTACGTGCTACCGTCAACGCTTCTTCACCTGCGGCACGTAGCTCCCCTATCTCTTTCCCTCTCTCTCTCTTTTATTTTTGTTGTCAATAGTCCCAAATAGGATGATTTATCAGTAAATACGGTGATTTTCTTAGTCTAACAATTACAAATTTGAATCCCTTTGATCTTATATTTTTGTATATTTCTTAGTTATTAGGGTTTTGATTTCTCTTTGAAAGGGTTAATTGCTTACGTTTATTTGTTGCATTCTCTTGAAGATTTGTGCAAGAGTCTATGCCGAAAAGGAGCACCGATCTTTGCATCTAACAGAATACATGGAGATGGACACTACAGATTACAGCTTGTTCGAAAAATATGTTGTCATAATAAGACAAGTTAATTAGAGTCTATGAATGAATTGTGGTGGAAAGTTAATTATTTCTGGGCTCGTGAGACATTTCGAAAAGTGAAAGCTCGAAGAAGTCTAACCTAATTTTAAACAAATTAACATAAATAACCCAATGAACTCATGAAACTTTTTGATTCGACTACTTTTTAGTCAATTTGTAGAAATATTCCAAATAATCCGAATAACTTTTTTCTTACTTTGCCCATTCATGAATGCCGACTTTGCTAATGACAAGCTGTTTGCTCTCATCCACAGAAGCATGAACTCTAATTATTCCTCGTTCACATTGATGAATCAATCGGTTGGAGTTGGGCCCTAAGGCAATCAAGAGTGCTGCGACTTCAAAGTATGAACTCTAATTCCTTGTTCACGTTGATGAATCATCACCCAAAAATTTGCTATTTTTACACTGCTATTTGGCAATCAGGTCACGCTTTTTTATAGTTCTATTAGGCACTTAAAGTCTTTGTTTTAATTAATGCCTCCTCTCTTGTGTCATAATCTTATCAGTCATTCCTAGCTGTGTGTGAGGCGACGAAAGAAAAAGAGACAGATTTTAAAAATATTGTTATCCTCTCCCTTGGAACTGGAGAACCAGATGCAAGTGGCAGGCTAGAGGTTGGAAACGGCAAATGGGGAATTGTTGATTGGCTTTGGCATCATGACAATTCCACCCCGTTGCTGGATATCTTGACGACTGCACCGGATGAAATGACTGAGATGTACATCTCTAAGGTCTTTCAAATCAGTGGAGTAAAACACAACTATACTCGGATCCAGGTAAACCACTTGAAAGTATAAAAAGTAGGAATTTTGGCAACGAGAGAGCTATTTATTTGGTCGTGGTGAAATTAAGGAAGCTGGAGTTTCATTGTTAATGATGCGTTGCCATTTCATACTACAATTAGGCTCAGCTAAAACCCAGTGAAGCCATGATGGACAATACAAGCAAGGAAAATCTGGAGAGTCTCAAGAAGATCGGTCGGGATTTAGCAGAAGAAAAGGATGCCGAACTTGAAGCGTAAGAACTACATTTTTTAACTATCTTGGATTTCCAACTAGCACCGAAGCAAGCTAGCTAACTTCATGCTGTCTTAATTATTGCAACCTTGATTTGATGTTGTGCAGTATTGCAAGCCGATTGGTCAATATTCGGAAAGCTCGCCTAACCCACATGTCTGCTTGATAATTCATGAAGTAAAACGTTGCTGTTGTCCAGGATAAATTCGGAAAGCTCGCCTGCCCATGTGATTAGTACTGTTTTCAAATTTGCCTGTGACTTTTAGCTCTATTTCAACTCATGCTTCATTGTGAGCTGTGTTGAGTTGATAATTATGTACGTCTGTCATAAATAAAGAGGAAACGATGTACTCTTCTTAAGTTTCTTCAAGAAGCAAAAGAAGATCTTCTTAATTTATTTAAATGCTGTGTGTGTAATGTATTGTATTAATATGGATCGTGTGGAGTGGCTTGATGAACTCTCTAGTAGGCTTCATGATTGGTCTTTTCTTCCACTCTACCCAATGGATCTTTTCATTCATAATCCATCTAAATATTTGTCAAAAACTGTTAATGTTTGTTTGTGTTTCCTGCATGGTGAGGAAAATATGTTTTGGAAGGAAAGTTCTTGAGTGATTGGATCTGGTAGGGAATAGAGTGACACTTTAAAGAACTAAATGACGTCAATTAATTCACATATATAACAAATTGTATTACGAATCAAGCTTTCATCGTCACAAATTCAATCACCCTAACACTTAGTCTGTTAGTATTCTTGTTTTGCTTTAATTATTTTTTAAAAAGATTCATCATATTAAGTAAGCAAAACCATCTATTTTTTGTATTCTATTTTTTAAATGTTATTTTTTGGCATTTTGATGTGATCTATGGAGTTTGTTTTTTTTGTACGTGTGTTTATTTATTTTATAATATTTTACCTTAGAAGTTTATTTTATTTTATGAATGCATGATTTGTACATGATAGAGTTTGTCTGATATTTTGAAAAATAAATTTTATTTTTCATTTGATGAAATTATGTTTGAAACTTGTGTGTTTTATAATGAAATAAATAATGACCTATTTAATGTGTACATTTCACAATCTTTCAATTTTATTGCTCAGACAAATTTTTAATATATATGGAGGAGTATGGATTTTTGGAGAAAATTTATAATAATTGAAGGGTACTATTAAAATAAATTGAATAAATTTGAGCAAAACCCATAATAGCTAATTAGTTGGGTACCAATAATTTGGTTAGTTGACATTATTAATTAATACATGGATTTACTAAATAAAATTTGTTTGGGTATATAAGCCTATAACATATAAAAAAGACTGGATTTCTTCTCCTTTGTGCTCTGCATTCATACAAGAATACAACGACTGATCTTCATCCTTCGGAAAAAAAATGCCTTTTCCTTGTGCCAACAGGTTCTGTCAGAATGAGAGGGATTTTTGCATCTAGTATATTTGAAGAAAGAGTCTCTAGTTTCATGACTAGTTCTTTAGAAAAATAATTGAATAATTATTGCTGATCATATGTTCTGCCTTTACCTCTACTTCTACCTCTGTCTCTGCTTTGATTCTAACTTTAACTTGCTCTTCCGCATGTTTCTAGTAAAAAACCTAACAGTCCTAGGTCAATCTGTCGACTCGTGATTGATCATCCCGACTCTTAGCTGGAGCCTTGGACAAGGTCATCCCAACTAACAAAAAGTTAAAAACCGAACAAAAGGGAATATTTGTTTTCTAATTTAAGTACAATGGGTTTTACTTTTATAAGCTTACTATCTCTTAATTTTGAGAATTTTTACCCAAAGATTGATGAAGTATTTTTACATAGATTTGAAATTTAAATTATATATATGAAAAACCATGTAAAATTTTTAGATTTTATCTCTTAAGAGATTGATTTTAAAGAATCAGTCAAGTCAAGTAGATAAAGTTCTTCAGCGGACTAATCCAACGAGGTTGAAGACAGAGAATGATGATAATTAATTCACATATATGAAATTGGAATTTTAAATAGTGTTTTAAGATGCGAGAGAAGGGGATAGTTGAGATAAAATTTGTATATAAAAAAGATTTGATTTGTTCCTACGAATAAATCTCAAACCAAAGCTCCTGCTAGAAATTAAACCATCAAAATCCCTAAATCATATTAGAATCTCACAAAAGCAACGTACCTCAGAAGCAACGTTTTAGGGTGCTAATATCTTTTCTAACCATAGCTAGCCCCTTACCATTTGAATCTCTAAAAAAACCCACAACTTCCGGGTTTCCTAGGAACTCTCAAACCCCCGACACCATTGCAGGAACCTTGCAACAAAACTACAACCTCTATGAAGATACCAGACTTCTTCTCCTTCGTGTTCTACATTCATACAAGAATACAACTACTGATCTTCTTCCTTTGGAAAAAAAATGCTGCATTGATCTCTCCACGGTCTTCTGCCTTTTCCTTGTGCCAACAGTTTCTGTCAGAATTTGAGGGATTTTTTCTGTATATTTGAAGAAAAAATCTCTAGTTTCAGGACCAGTTCTTTTGATAAATACTAGAATAAAAATTGCTGATCATATGTTCGATCTGCCTTTACCTCTACTTCTACCTCTGTCTCTCCATTCATTCTGATATGGTTTACAGCTCACTCCACCAAGATTTTTTTCCACCTATCATCATTCTCTATCTTAACCTCGTTGGATTAGTCCGCTGAAGAACTTCATCCACTCGACTTGACTGAGTTTTTAAAATCAATTCTTTTAAGAGATAAAATTTAAATATTTTACATGATTTTTCATATATATAATTTAAATTTCAAATCTTTGTATAAATATGTAAAAATACTTCATAAATCATTGGGTAAAAATCCAAGAATTTCTAAGAAAATAAAACTATAACTTCTCAAAATTAAGAGATTGTAAACTTATAAAAGTAAAACCCATTGTACTTAAATTATAAAACAAATACTCTCTAAATAAAAAATTTCTGACTTTCCATCATAAAAATATAACTTTTTGAAATATTCCCTTTTGTTAGGTTTTTTACTTTTTGTTAGTTGGGATGATCAATCATGAGTCGAGAGATTGACCTCGGACTGTTAGGTTTTTTACTAAAAATGATATTGGTTTTCTCAGAAAGTTCATTTTTCGGAAAAGAAACATATGGAAGAGCAAATGAAAGTTAGAATCAAAGCAGAGACGGAGGTAGAAGTAGAGGTAAAGGAAGAACATATATTCAGCAAAGAGGCAGTAGCCACAATTTTTATTCTATTATTTTCAAAAGAATTGGTCATGAAACTAGAGATTTTTCTTCAAATATAATAACAGAGGCAAAAACCCCTCAAATTCTGTCAGAAACTGCTGGCACAAGGAAAATGCAGGTGACAGTGGAGAGATCAATGCAGCATTTTTTTTCCAAAGAAAGAAGATCAGTAGTTGTATTCTTGTATGAATGTAGAACATGAAGGAGAAGAAGTCTGTTATCTTCATACAGGTTGTAGTTTTGTTGCAAGGTTCCTGCAATGGTGTCGGGGGTTTTAGAGTTCCTAGGAAACCCGGAAGTTGTGGTTTTGTTTAGAGATTCAAATGGTAAGGGGCTAGCTGTGGTTAGAAAAGATATTAGCACCCTAAAACGTTGCACCTGATTGAATTAATCTAATACTTGTTGAGTATTTCATTTTATGCTTAATGTTTGTATAAGCTTGATCACAGTTTGCATGATTTGGGATTCGATTTGAGACTGAGAAGTGATAATTGTTTCAGCAATTGTTTGAAATACCTTGCACGATTACCATAAGTGTAATCGTGCAATGTTTTATCATTCTTAATGTATTTTGACGAGTTTTAGAATTTCCACCGAGAGGTAGGAAGTTTGCTTGTTAAAATAATTCATTAATGCTCGAGAGAGATTGTTGATTAAATTAGTAAAACCTGATTATCAACACTAAGAAAGAAATTTTGAAAGGATTAGTTCAATTGAGAAAATTAACATAAGATTAGTTACGGTGAAAGCAAAAATTTCTTAGGATCCGTTAGTAAACTTGATTTCAACACCATTTAATTTTTGTTTGATTGTTTTAATTATTTTTAGTTTCATAAAACTTTATAATTGAATCATCAAATAGATAGGGATTTAATAATTTTGGTACTTATTGATAATTTTTGCAAATCCTCGTGGGACAATACTCTACTCCTCACTTTATTACTTGTTACGATTCGTGCACTTGCGATTTCTACCAACGTAAACCATGGTCTTAATATAGAGGCTCTAGTATCTTTGAATTGTTGTTTTACATGAGAAAAACTAGGGTCCCATTTGGCCATCGGTGCTTTTTTGAGAAAATAAATCTAACTCGAATCTACCGAATAATATGATCTAGGGCCAGGATCAAGGTATCTACGATCATGGTGTTCAGAAGGCAAGTCAATAATCCTGGTAAGGAATCATGGTCTGAATAAGGTAATTAATTCAACATTGTTGTAATTCCTCCTTTCAGTCTGATATGGTTTACAGCTCACTCCAGCAAGATTTTGTTCCACCTATCACCATTCTCTGTCTTCAACCTCGTTGGATTAGTCCGCTGAAGAACTTTATCTACTTGACTTGACTGATTTTTTAAAATCAATTTCTTAAGAGATAAAATCTAAATTTTTTACATGTTTTTTCATATATATATAATTTAAATTTCAAATCTATGTAAGAATATGTAAAAACACTTCATAAATCTTTGGGTAAAAATTCTCGAAATTAAGAGTACTTAAATTAGAAAACAAATATTTGATAAGGAACTATCTCACCTAAAAGCTTAAGCTTGTAAGTGAGGCTTCATAATATGATTTATATTATTCTCTAACACACCCTCTCAAGTGAAAGCCTTTTGGGCTTGAAACTTGCACAGGCCTACATCACCTTGTGCTTGGTTTTTATCAAATAGAATAGGGATGGTGAGATTCATTAATCTATTTTTCAAGCTGTCTGTTCCTATCCATCCTCATCATTCTCGTCAAGTTCTTTAACCAGAGCCCTCTATATTAAGACCATGGTTTCTCTTTTTATGTCCAGTCAGGGATGAACACATGGTTCTAGCAACAAATGGCAAACCCATTAATCTATTTTTCAAGCTGTCTGTTCCTATCCATCCTCATCATTCTCGTCAAGTTCTTCAATAAAGTGTGGTGGACTCCCATTCGTCCGTCTGACTGAAGTTCTCATTTAGTTCATGGAACAGGCTCTTGTCACCACACATGTGGTTGCTACATCCAGAATCTAGGAACCAAACATCTTTTCTTCAAGCATCATTCTTCTCCATATATGACATGAGCAACATCTCTTCTTCTTCTAGTTGGCCTCTTTATCCTAGTTTGGACATGTAGATTGAAAGTGTCCAAGCTTGTGACACTTATAACATTCCACTACTCCTTTGTTATATGATCGACGACCTCTTCCTCTACCTCTGTATGCACTTCGACCTTGTCCTCTTGCACCAAACCTGTCTCTAGTGGTTATCCTGAGTGCCTACTCTTCTCTTGTATATTGTTGGAATTTTTGTTCATGCACAATCAGAGAACTCTGCAATTCATCAATGGAAAGTTGGTCGATGTCTTTGGACTCCTCTATCAAGCAAACAACATAATTGAATTTCTCACTCAATGATCAAAGAATCCTCTCCACCACTATGACATCTTGCATCTTCTCTCCATGTGTTCTCATCTTGTTATCCACTGCCAATACTCTTGAAAAATACTTAGTGATTCCTTCTCTAGCCTTCATTTCTAGGGTTTCAAAATCTCTACGGAGAGCTTGTAATGACCTCTTAACCCAAGCAATCCCCTCAAATTTCTTCTCATAGATTCCCAAATTTGTTTGGAAGTGTCCTTCACAAGAATGGTATCCAATATCTTCCAATCTATGGCTTGAAAGAGGTTATTTTTGACTTTCAGGTCCTTCAACTTCAATTCATCTAGTCCCTTTCATTGGGCTTCCTATCTGCATCGCCTCACTCTCTGGCTCAACATACCCAGTCTCTACCAGCCCCCAATATTCCTTGGATCGTAGGAAATTCTCCATCAACATGCTTCCATGTTCGCAGTGACCATCAAAGCGAGGGATGACTGGTTGCACAAAGTTCCCTTTGGTTGTCATTCTTTGTTGCTGCAAGAATATCAAAGATTGCTACTTTGATTTCGTCAGACCCTAGTGGAGGCTCTAATACCAAAAATGGTAAGAATTGAAATACAAAATGAAGAATACTATCCCTTTCTTATTGAGCAAACTGGGTTTATAAATACCCTTTTACAATCTTAATGGAAATGAGAAAAAATAACTCACATTCAGAGCTAAAGATGCACTTAACAAAATTCAAGAAACATTGAATAATTCCCCTCCTAAAACTCGGGCTTATTGAAACTAATTGCCAAAGACTAGAACTTAACTAAACTTATTCAAACTGAGACCCAAACTTTCTGTTCAATATCTATACATTAAGTAGCTGAAATGTAAACAGAATCGATGACGACTGTGTTAAGGAACCATCTCACCTAAAAGCTTAAGCTGATAGGTGAGACCCTAAAATATGATTTATATTATTTTATAATACACACTCTCAAATGAAAACTCTTTGGGCTTGAAACTTGCACAGGCCCACATCACCTTGTGTTTTATTTTTATCAAATAAAATAAGGGTGGTGAGATTTGAACTCGTGATCGCTAGGTCAACAAGACTCTGATACCATGTTAAGAAACCACCTGACCTAAAAGTTTAAGCTGATAGGTGAGGTCTCAGAATATGATTTATATTATTCTCTAGTAGACTGAACATATCCTCTCCGATTCAACTATTATTCCAAATCCCAAGCATGCTATTTGGAAATCAGAAGACCAACGTCTCCTTATTCTCCTTATTTCCAATATGGACTGCAATCGAAGCTGCTTTCAGTCATCGATCAAAACTCCATGAAATTCGTATTGAAGATGACTTGCAATATTTAAAATGAGGTTCTTGTAGTGTTACTGAGTGCTCTCGTTCCATTAAAGTGCTTTACGATCAGCTTGCTACCATGGGTTCTCCTGCTAATGAAACAGACAAGGTTCAAATCATATTTTCACTCCGAATTCACAAGATAGATGGAAATTTCAAATATTCAAGGCTTGATTTGACTACAGAATCAAAAGGTATCAGATAACGGACCAACCCTGCCACGAAATGATCAAATTTTTAGCCTCGTACTTCATCTTGTTTGTCACCATCTGTGTGGCTATATTTCTTCAATTAATAATAATCCCTCTCGTTTATAAGAATATAATAAAATAAAATAAAAAAACTTCGCAGAAGTGTTCTTGTTTCATATTAATTCGTATAAAATTACTATATTAAATACTATTTGTGTTGTAATAATTTTTTTATTTTGTCTGTATAGGGAAATACCATAAAACCACATCCACAATATCTATCTATCTATCTATATATATATATATATATGTTAAAAAATATCATTTTAATGTATTTTTAAACAAAAAAGCTAAGCGAAGAACATAACATTGATTTTCAGCTATATTTCCGGCTTCATATAAATGAATAAATAGTTCACTAAGGTCCTTACTCATAAGTGGTAAAGAAGTCAACAATCTCATGGGGTTGGCATTTATTAAATTGTTAAATTTTTTGTTTGTGTGGAATTATGGTTGAGATTAATTTTTAAATTGTTTTTTATTCAGAAAAATATTATAATAAAAAAATTAAAAAATTATTTTTTATATCAGTATATAAAAATAATTTAAAAATATCCAAAAAATTAATTTAAATAAAAAATAAAAATATTTATTTTTATTTTTAAAAATACTTTTAAAACACAATGCAAAATAAACATTACTCCCGGTGGTGCACCACTTTCATTTCCACAAACACACATGAGAATGACGCTTTGTTTACTCTCGTCCCCTGATGCTACCCTCCTTATCTCTTATCACTGGTATGGAGTTGGGTCATGATTATTAGTCAATTTCTATCTCTTTTCATTGGGTTGGAGCTCGGTCAAGATGTAGATTTTGTAGGCTTTTCAAATTGATTTTAGTTCACAAATATATTAAAATAATATTTTTTTATTTTTTAAAAAATTATTTTTGATATCATTATATCAAAATAATTTAATAGAACACACAAAAAAGTTAAGTTAAAGCAAAAAAAAAAATTATTTTCAAAATTTTTCAAAAATATATTTATACGACGGTCAATAAATATTGTTGTGGTCTATTCTCGTCCCGCTTCTTACACGAGAATTGCATGGAACCACCTAATTGGCTGCCTTGAGTAATATTTCCGCCTGTTCTCATTTACAACTTTTATTATTGGGATGGCATTTATTAATTTGTCATATGTCCATCAATCTTCTGGCGGTTCACATCATTGGAATATTGTAACCTAATTTCAATCTAATTTCATTTTATGAGGGTTTAGCTAATCTTTTAGAGTTTTTGATTTAAAACTCTAAGTAAATAAATTTTATGTGAAATTTTTTATTTATATATTAGGACTCTCGTTTATTAAATAATGGATTTAGAAGAAAAGGAATTATTTTTGCCGTATTTCTTCCCCCACAATACCGGACACAATAAGTCCTCTTAAGAAAACATCTAACCATCTAGTACGTGATCTAGTGGTAAGAGATTGAGATTGAGAGGTTTGCCCCTGTAGTTTCAAGTTTGAGTCCTGTGGTTGCTAATATAATGATTACTGGAGGTTTACATGATTGTTAATTTCAGGGTCGTGGAATTAGTATTGGACAATAACTTGGGATATCTAGAAAACAAATTTGGTTGTATGATGAATATATGATTATTAAAATTTATCCAATCGTTAAACAAAAATATATGAAATTTTAGGAGTAATTAGTTTTTAACAGAAGAAAATTTAGCCGCTGTCTTTCTCCGATCCTCCTTCCAATCCTAACTTTCCTAGTCTACGTGCTACCGTCAACGCTTCTTCACCTGCGGCACGTAGCTCCCCTATCTCTTTCCCTCTCTCTCTCTTTTATTTTTGTTGTCAATAGTCCCAAATAGGATGATTTATCAGTAAATACGGTGATTTTCTTAGTCTAACAATTACAAATTTGAATCCCTTTGATCTTATATTTTTGTATATTTCTTAGTTATTAGGGTTTTGATTTCTCTTTGAAAGGGTTAATTGCTTACGTTTATTTGTTGCATTCTCTTGAAGATTTGTGCAAGAGTCTATGCCGAAAAGGAGCACCGATCTTTGCATCTAACAGAATACATGGAGATGGACACTACAGATTACAGCTTGTTCGAAAAATATGTTGTCATAATAAGACAAGTTAATTAGAGTCTATGAATGAATTGTGGTGGAAAGTTAATTATTTCTGGGCTCGTGAGACATTTCGAAAAGTGAAAGCTCGAAGAAGTCTAACCTAATTTTAAACAAATTAACATAAATAACCCAATGAACTCATGAAACTTTTTGATTCGACTACTTTTTAGTCAATTTGTAGAAATATTCCAAATAATCCGAATAACTTTTTTCTTACTTTGCCCATTCATGAATGCCGACTTTGCTAATGACAAGCTGTTTGCTCTCATCCACAGAAGCATGAACTCTAATTATTCCTCGTTCACATTGATGAATCAATCGGTTGGAGTTGGGCCCTAAGGCAATCAAGAGTGCTGCGACTTCAAAGTATGAACTCTAATTCCTTGTTCACGTTGATGAATCATCACCCAAAAATTTGCTATTTTTACACTGCTATTTGGCAATCAGGTCACGCTTTTTTATAGTTCTATTAGGCACTTAAAGTCTTTGTTTTAATTAATGCCTCCTCTCTTGTGTCATAATCTTATCAGTCATTCCTAGCTGTGTGTGAGGCGACGAAAGAAAAAGAGACAGATTTTAAAAATATTGTTATCCTCTCCCTTGGAACTGGAGAACCAGATGCAAGTGGCAGGCTAGAGGTTGGAAACGGCAAATGGGGAATTGTTGATTGGCTTTGGCATCATGACAATTCCACCCCGTTGCTGGATATCTTGACGACTGCACCGGATGAAATGACTGAGATGTACATCTCTAAGGTCTTTCAAATCAGTGGAGTAAAACACAACTATACTCGGATCCAGGTAAACCACTTGAAAGTATAAAAAGTAGGAATTTTGGCAACGAGAGAGCTATTTATTTGGTCGTGGTGAAATTAAGGAAGCTGGAGTTTCATTGTTAATGATGCGTTGCCATTTCATACTACAATTAGGCTCAGCTAAAACCCAGTGAAGCCATGATGGACAATACAAGCAAGGAAAATCTGGAGAGTCTCAAGAAGATCGGTCGGGATTTAGCAGAAGAAAAGGATGCCGAACTTGAAGCGTAAGAACTACATTTTTTAACTATCTTGGATTTCCAACTAGCACCGAAGCAAGCTAGCTAACTTCATGCTGTCTTAATTATTGCAACCTTGATTTGATGTTGTGCAGTATTGCAAGCCGATTGGTCAATATTCGGAAAGCTCGCCTAACCCACATGTCTGCTTGATAATTCATGAAGTAAAACGTTGCTGTTGTCCAGGATAATTCGGAAAGCTCGCCTGCCCATGTGATTAGTACTGTTTTCAAATTTGCCTGTGACTTTTAGCTCTATTTCAACTCATGCTTCATTGTGAGCTGTGTTGAGTTGATAATTATGTACGTCTGTCATAAATAAAGAGGAAACGATGTACTCTTCTTAAGTTTCTTCAAGAAGCAAAAGAAGATCTTCTTAATTTATTTAAATGCTGTGTGTGTAATGTATTGTATTAATATGGATCGTGTGGAGTGGCTTGATGAACTCTCTAGTAGGCTTCATGATTGGTCTTTTCTTCCACTCTACCCAATGGATCTTTTCATTCATAATCCATCTAAATATTTGTCAAAAACTGTTAATGTTTGTTTGTGTTTCCTGCATGGTGAGGAAAATATGTTTTGGAAGGAAAGTTCTTGAGTGATTGGATCTGGTAGGGAATAGAGTGACACTTTAAAGAACTAAATGACGTCAATTAATTCACATATATAACAAATTGTATTACGAATCAAGCTTTCATCGTCACAAATTCAATCACCCTAACACTTAGTCTGTTAGTATTCTTGTTTTGCTTTAATTATTTTTTAAAAAGATTCATCATATTAAGTAAGCAAAACCATCTATTTTTTGTATTCTATTTTTTAAATGTTATTTTTTGGCATTTTGATGTGATCTATGGAGTTTGTTTTTTTTGTACGTGTGTTTATTTATTTTATAATATTTTACCTTAGAAGTTTATTTTATTTTATGAATGCATGATTTGTACATGATAGAGTTTGTCTGATATTTTGAAAAATAAATTTTATTTTTCATTTGATGAAATTATGTTTGAAACTTGTGTGTTTTATAATGAAATAAATAATGACCTATTTAATGTGTACATTTCACAATCTTTCAATTTTATTGCTCAGACAAATTTTTAATATATATGGAGGAGTATGGATTTTTGGAGAAAATTTATAATAATTGAAGGGTACTATTAAAATAAATTGAATAAATTTGAGCAAAACCCATAATAGCTAATTAGTTGGGTACCAATAATTTGGTTAGTTGACATTATTAATTAATACATGGATTTACTAAATAAAATTTGTTTGGGTATATAAGCCTATAACATATAAAAAAGACTGGATTTCTTCTCCTTTGTGCTCTGCATTCATACAAGAATACAACGACTGATCTTCATCCTTCGGAAAAAAAATGCCTTTTCCTTGTGCCAACAGGTTCTGTCAGAATGAGAGGGATTTTTTCATCTAGTATATTTGAAGAAAGAGTCTCTAGTTTCATGACTAGTTCTTTAGAAAAATAATTGAATAATTATTGCTGATCATATGTTCTGCCTTTACCTCTACTTCTACCTCTGTCTCTGCTTTGATTCTAACTTTAACTTGCTCTTCCGCATGTTTCTAGTAAAAAACCTAACAGTCCTAGGTCAATCTGTCGACTCGTGATTGATCATCCCGACTCTTAGCTGGAGCCTTGGACAAGGTCATCCCAACTAACAAAAAGTTAAAAACCGAACAAAAGGGAATATTTGTTTTCTAATTTAAGTACAATGGGTTTTACTTTTATAAGCTTACTATCTCTTAATTTTGAGAATTTTTACCCAAAGATTGATGAAGTATTTTTACATAGATTTGAAATTTAAATTATATATATGAAAAACCATGTAAAATTTTTAGATTTTATCTCTTAAGAGATTGATTTTAAAGAATCAGTCAAGTCAAGTAGATAAAGTACTTCAGCGGACTAATCCAACGAGGTTGAAGACAGAGAATGATGATAATTAATTCACATATATGAAATTGGAATTTTAAATAGTGTTTTAAGATGCGAGAGAAGGGGATAGTTGAGATAAAATTTGTATATAAAAAAGATTTGATTTGTTCCTACGAATAAATCTCAAACCAAAGCTCCTGCTAGAAATTAAACCATCAAAATCCCTAAATCATATTAGAATCTCACAAAAGCAACGTACCTCAGAAGCAACGTTTTAGGGTGCTAATATCTTTTCTAACCATAGCTAGCCCCTTACCATTTGAATCTCTAAAAAAACCCACAACTTCCGGGTTTCCTAGGAACTCTCAAACCCCCGACACCATTGCAGGAACCTTGCAACAAAACTACAACCTCTATGAAGATACCAGACTTCTTCTCCTTCGTGTTCTACATTCATACAAGAATACAACTACTGATCTTCTTCCTTTGGAAAAAAAATGCTGCATTGATCTCTCCACGGTCTTCTGCCTTTTCCTTGTGCCAACAGTTTCTGTCAGAATTTGAGGGATTTTTTCTGTATATTTGAAGAAAAAATCTCTAGTTTCAGGACCAGTTCTTTTGATAAATACTAGAATAAAAATTGCTGATCATATGTTCGATCTGCCTTTACCTCTACTTCTACCTCTGTCTCTCCATTCATTCTGATATGGTTTACAGCTCACTCCACCAAGATTTTTTTCCACCTATCATCATTCTCTATCTTAACCTCGTTGGATTAGTCCGCTGAAGAACTTCATCCACTCGACTTGACTGAGTTTTTAAAATCAATTCTTTTAAGAGATAAAATTTAAATATTTTACATGATTTTTCATATATATAATTTAAATTTCAAATCTTTGTATAAATATGTAAAAATACTTCATAAATCATTGGGTAAAAATCCAAGAATTTCTAAGAAAATAAAACTATAACTTCTCAAAATTAAGAGATTGTAAACTTATAAAAGTAAAACCCATTGTACTTAAATTATAAAACAAATACTCTCTAAATAAAAAATTTCTGACTTTCCATCATAAAAATATAACTTTTTGAAATATTCCCTTTTGTTAGGTTTTTTACTTTTTGTTAGTTGGGATGATCAATCATGAGTCGAGAGATTGACCTCGGACTGTTAGGTTTTTTACTAAAAATGATATTGGTTTTCTCAGAAAGTTCATTTTTCGGAAAAGAAACATATGGAAGAGCAAATGAAAGTTAGAATCAAAGCAGAGACGGAGGTAGAAGTAGAGGTAAAGGAAGAACATATATTCAGCAAAGAGGCAGTAGCCACAATTTTTATTCTATTATTTTCAAAAGAATTGGTCATGAAACTAGAGATTTTTCTTCAAATATAATAACAGAGGCAAAAACCCCTCAAATTCTGTCAGAAACTGCTGGCACAAGGAAAATGCAGGTGACAGTGGAGAGATCAATGCAGCATTTTTTTTCCAAAGAAAGAAGATCAGTAGTTGTATTCTTGTATGAATGTAGAACATGAAGGAGAAGAAGTCTGTTATCTTCATACAGGTTGTAGTTTTGTTGCAAGGTTCCTGCAATGGTGTCGGGGGTTTTACAGTTCCTAGGAAACCCGGAAGTTGTGGTTTTGTTTAGAGATTCAAATGGTAAGGGGCTAGCTGTGGTTAGAAAAGATATTAGCACCCTAAAACGTTGCACCTGATTGAATTAATCTAATACTTGTTGAGTATTTCATTTTATGCTTAATGTTTGTATAAGCTTGATCACAGTTTGCATGATTTGGGATTCGATTTGAGACTGAGAAGTGATAATTGTTTCAGCAATTGTTTGAAATACCTTGCACGATTACCATAAGTGTAATCGTGCAATGTTTTATCATTCTTAATGTATTTTGACGAGTTTTAGAATTGCCACCGAGAGGTAGGAAGTTTGCTTGTTAAAATAATTCATTAATGCTCGAGAGAGATTGTTGATTAAATTAGTAAAACCTGATTATCAACACTAAGAAAGAAATTTTGAAAGGATTAGTTCAATTGAGAAAATTAACATAAGATTAGTGTTGATAATCAGGTTTTACTAATTTAATCAACAATCTCTCTCCAGCATTAATGAATTATTTTAACAAGCAAACTTCCTACCTCTCGGTGGAAATTCTAAAACTCATCAAAATACATTAAGAATGATAAAACCTTGCACGATTACACTTATGGTAATCGTGCAAGGTATCTCAAACAATTGCTGAAACAATTATCACTTCTCAGTCTCAAATCAAATCCCAAATCATGCAAACTGTGATCAAGCGTATACAAACATTAAGCATAAAATGAAATACTCAACAAGTATTAGATTAATTGAATCAGGTGCAACGTTTTAGGGTGCTAATATCTTTTCTAACCACAGCTAGCCCCTTACCATTTTAATCTCTAAACAAAACCACAACTTCCGGGTTTCCTAGGAACTCTAAAACCCCCGACACCATTGCAGGAACCTTGCAACAAAACTACAACCTCTATGAAGATACCAGACTTCTTCTCCTTCATGTTCTACATTCATACAAGAATACAACTACTGATCTTCTTCCTTTGGAAAAAAAATGCTGCATTGATCTCTCCACTGTCACCTGCCTTTTCCTTGTGCCAGCAGTTTCTGACAGAATTTGAGGGGTTTTTGCCTCTGTTATTATATTTGAAGAAAAAATCTCTAGTTTCATGACCAGTTCTTTTGAAAATAATAGAATAAAAATTGTGGCTACTGCCTCTTTGCTGAATATTTGTTCTTCCTTTACCTCTACTTCTACCTCCGTCTCTGCTTTGATTCTAACTTTCATTTGCTCGTCCATATGTTTCTTTTCCGAAAAATGAACTTTCTGAGAAAACCAATATCATTTTTAGTAAAAAACCTAACAGTCCTAGGTCAATCTCTCGACTCATGATTGATCATCCCAACTAACAAAAAGTAAAAAACCTAACAAAAGGGAATATTTCAAAAAGTTATATTTTTATGATGGAAAGTCAGAAATTTTTATTTAGAGAGTATTTGTTTTATAATTTAAGTACAATGGTTTTACTTTTATAAGTTTACAATCTCTTAATTTTGAGAAGTTATAGTTTTATTTTCTTAGAAATTCTTGGATTTTTACCCAATGATTTATGAAGTATTTTTACATATTTATACAAAGATTTGAAATTTAAATTATATATATGAAAAATCATGTAAAATATTTAAATTTTATCTCTTAAAAGAATTGATTTTAAAAACTCAGTCAAGTCGAGTGGATGAAGTTCTTCAGCGGACTAATCCAACGAGGTTAAGATAGAGAATGATGATAGGTGGAAAAAACTCTTGGTGGAGTGAGCTGTAAACCATATCAGAATGAATGGAGAGATTACAACAATGTTGAATTAATTACCTTATTCAGACCCATGATTCCAAAACAGGATTATTGACTTTCCTTGTTAAGGCCATCATCGTAGATACCTTGATCCTGACCCAAGATCATATTATTCTGTAGATTCGAGTTAGATTTATTTTCTCAAAAAGCTCGGATGGCCAAATGGGAACCTCGTTTACTCTCATGTAAAACAAGAATTCAACCCATTAATCTATTTTTCAAGCTGTCTGTTCCTATCCATCCTCATCATTCTTGTCGCACCCCAAAAAAATGAGCGCGGCGTCCTGGGAAGGATCCTGGCTCTCGCAATGGAGTTGTTGAGGAGTCACCACCTGGCTGTTGAGGGTCTCTAGGAACACCCGATTTGTACTGGTCTGCTCAGAGATTCAAAGGTAGGGGACTGGTTGCGTATAGGGAAGGTATTAGCACCCCTAGTACGCCTTACCTGAGGTAAGCTGCATTGTCTACCTTGATGTGATTGTAAATGTTTCAACGGGTCGTATTTATTCGTGTGAATAAATCTTAGCAAGAAACAGATCCACATAGATGCCTTAAAAGGATCACCTATCGTGGGTGGGTTTTCTGCAATTTTATGCCTCGTAAAAATGTTACGCTCAATATAAACCTGTGAATTTTATTGATTATTTCTAGATATGCAAATGCTAGCCTACTTGTAGTTTCTTCAGTCACCACCTGAAATTAACCATTAATCCTCATGAATTAATTTCACGGTTGACCGATCCATAAAAGAAATCGACCACCGCTCAGAATAATTCTGACAATTTTGGTGGTTATTCCCGAATATGTAAATGTTAGCCTACACGTAAATCCGACAATTACTACCTTAAAACAACCGTTAATTCACAAGAATAAATTCCGCGATTTGTTTTAATATTAGCCAAATTTTCAAGATTTAATAAACTTGTCATTAAATCTAAGATAAATTTTCGGAAAAACTTATTTGGCCGAATGCAAAGAAAACACATTTTTTTATTTCATTTTATATTCTTTTTTTTTAACAAAACAAAATAAAATAGATGAATAAACACAACACCCCAAAAAAAATGAGCGCGGCGTCCTGGGAAGGATCCTGGCTCTCGCAATGGAGTTGTTGAGGAGTCGCCACCTGGCTGTTGAGGGTCGCTAGGAACACCCGATTTGTACTGGTCTGCTCAGAGATTCAAAGGTAGGGGACTGGTTGCGTATAGGGAAGGTATTAGCACCCCTAGTACGCCTTACCTGAGGTAAGCTGCATTGTCTACCTTGATGTGATTGTAAATGTTTCAACGGGTCGTATTTATTCGTGTGAATAAATCTTAGCAAGAAACAGATCCACGTAGATGCCTTAAAAGGATCACCTATCGTGGGTGGGTTTTCTGCAATTTTATGCCTCGTAAAAATGTTACGCTCAATATAAACCTGTGAATTTTATTGATTATTTCTAGATATGCAAATGCTAGCCTACTTGTAGTTTCTTCATTCACCACCTGAAATTAACCATTAATCCTCATGAATTAATTTCACGGTTGACCGATCCATAAAAGAAATCGACCACCGCTCAGAATAATTCTGACAATTTTGGTGGTTATTCCCGAATATGTAAATGTTAGCCTACACGTAAATCCGACAATTACTACCTTAAAACAATCGTTAATTCACAAGAATAAATTCCGCGATTTGTTTTAATATTAGCCAAATTTTCAAGATTTAATAAACTTGTTATTAAATCTAAGATAAATTTTCGGAAAAACTTATTTGGCCGAATGCAAAGAAAACACATTTTTTTATTTCATTTTATATTCTTTTTTTTTTAACAAAACAAAATAAAATAGATGAATAAACACAACACAACCCAACACACACACACATTCTCTTTTTTATTACTTTTTCATTATATTTTTACAATAATTAAAATACAATAAATTCAAATAAAACACATAAACCTAAAGAGAAATTACAAAAGGCCTCGAGAACAGTGCCATATGCCAGGAACAGTGGTGGCACCAGAGGAGGAATGGTGGCGGCGCGTCTGCCCACGCGCCACCGTCACTGGCGGCGCGTGGTTCCATGCGCAGCTGCCGGTGAACAGTAACAATAGGGAGGAACCAATAGATCTGCCTCTTCTCTTCACTCCCTCGCCGGTGGTGACGTTCCCGGTGACCTGCAAACACAGAAAAACGCACAACAACAACAACAAACAAGGCAGCTGGGTCTTCTTCCTTCAGATCGGAGATCTATTCTTCTCGGCTCAATCCTCTTCTTCTCTTTCTGTTTTCCTCTTCTTCTCGCCGACAAGGGTGTCTCGATGACCTGCAAAACAAAGCAAAAACCCACAGACACAAACACAAAGGAAATCAGTCAGTTCAGTTCTTCAAATCTTGGCTCTTTCTCTCCGATCTGTTCTTCTCGGATCTGCTCTCCTCCAGTCTCTTCTCCCTCGTCCATGTGGCCGGAGCACAAATCTGACAGGGAGAGTGTATATTTGAGGTCGTGGAGGCTGAGTAATGAGACCGTGGAGGCTGCTGCAGTGGTGTTTTGGAGAAGAAGAAGAAAGGCTGGGGCTGCCATTGAGGACTGAAAGCAAGGCTGAGATGGAGAGGAAAGGCTGCGTGTGTTGGCTTTGAGAGGAAGAGAGTGAAAGGAAAAAGTGAGGGGCTTTGGGGGGCAGTGGTTGGTCATGAGTTTTAGGAGAGACGGGAGAGATGAGAGAAGATGGGAAAATAGTGGGGTTGCAGCTGCACCCCGGGGGGCTGGCGGCTGCAGCCCGGGAGAGAAGAAGGGAAAACCTAGATTTAGGGTTTTTTAATTCTAGGGTTTTTTTTAGGTGTCTCTAATTTTTGGTCCCCTTTCTTGTGGCCATGCACTCTATTTATAGAGTTTTCAAAGGCAAGATTCCAAACACAGCCCTCAGCTTGCATGCTTGTTTCAATTTGAACCATCATTTCCAATTTGTGCGATTTGAACCTGCATTGACTGTTAAATTCTCAATTTATTCAATTTTGCCCCTGTAACAAGATATTTTTGGATTTTTGTGTTTTTTTTTATTTTTTTATTTTTCTTCTGAAACATAAAAATAAATAGGTCAAAATTTGGGTAGAAACAATTCTCGTCAAGTTCTTTAACCAGAGCCCTCTATATTAAGACCATGGTTTCTCTTTTTATGTCCAGTCAGGGATGAACACATGGTTCTAGCAACTAATGGCAAACCCATTAATCTATTTTTCAAGCTGTCTGTTCCTATCCAACCTCATCATTCTCGTCAAGTTCTTCAATAAAGTGTGGTGGACTCCCATTCGTCCGTCTGACTGAAGTTCTCATTTAGTTCATGGAACAGGCTCTTGTCACCACACATGTGGTTGCTACATCCAGAATCTAGGAACCAAACATCTTTTCTTCAAGCATCATTCTTCTCCATATATGACATGAGCAACATCTCTTCTTCTTCTAGTTGGCCTCTTTATCCTAGTTTGGACATGTAGATTGAAAGTGTCCAAGCTTGTGACACTTATAACATTCCACTACTCCTTTGTTATATGATCGACGACCTCTTCCTCTACCTCTGTATGCACTTCGACCTTGTCCTCTTGCACCAAACTTGTCTCTAGTGGTTATCCTGAGTGCCTACTCTTCTCTTGTATATTGTTGGAATTTTTGTTCATGCACAATCAGAGAACTCTGCAATTCATCAATGGAAAGTTGGTCGATGTCTTTGGACTCCTCTATCAAGCAAACAACATAATTGAATTTCTCACTCAATGATCAAAGAATCCTCTCCACCACTATGACATCTTGCAACTTCTCTCCATGTGTTCTCATCTTGTTATCCACTGACAATACTCTTGAAAAATACTTAGTGATTCCTTCTCTAGCCTTCATTTCTAGGGTTTCAAAATCTCTACGGAGAGCTTGTAATGACCTCTTAACCCAAGCAATCCCCTCAAATTTCTTCTCATAGATTCCCAAATTTGTTTGGAAGTGTCCTTCACAAGAATGGTATCCAATATCTTCCAATCTATGGCTTGAAAGAGGTTATTTTTGACTTTCAGGTCCTTCAACTTCAATTCATCTAGTCCCTTTCATTGGGCTTCCTATCTGCATCGCCTCACTCTCTGGCTCAACATACCCAGTCTCTACGAGCCCCCAATATTCCTTGGATCGTAGGAAATTCTCCATCAACATGCTTCCATGTTCGCAGTGACCATCAAAGCGAGGGATGACTGGTTGCACAAAGTTCCCTTTGGTTGTCATTCTTTGTTGCTGCAAGAATATCAAAGATTGCTACTTTGATTTCATCAGACCCTAGTGGAGGCTCTAATACCAAAAATGGTAAGAATTGAAATACAAAATGAAGAATACTATCCCTTTCTTATTGAGCAAACTGGGTTTATAAATACCCTTTTACAATCTTAATGGAAATGAGAAAAAATAACTCACATTCAGAGCTAAAGATGCAATTAACAAAATTCAAGAAACATTGAATAATTCCCCTCCTAAAACTCGGGCTTATTGAAACTAATTGCCAAAGACTAGAACTTAACTAAACTTATTCAAACTGAGACCCAAACTTTCTGTTCAATATCTATACATTAAGTAGCTGAAATGTAAACAGAATCGATGACGACTGTGTTAAGGAACCATTTCAACTAAAAGCTTAAGCTGATAGGTGAGACCCTAAAATATGATTTATATTATTTTATAATACACACCCTCAAATGAAAACTCTTTGGGCTTGAAACTTGCACAGGCCCACATCACCTTGTGCTTTATTTTTATCAAATAAAATAAGGGTGGTGAGATTTGAACTCGTGATCGCTAGGTCAACAAGACTCTGATACCATGTTAAGAAACCACCTGACCTAAAAGTTTAAGCTGATAGGTGAGGTCTCAGAATATGATTTATATTATTCTCTAGTAGACTGAACATATCCTCTCCGATTCAACTATTATTCGAAATCCCAAGCATGCTATTTGGAAATCAGAAGACCAACGTCTCCTTATTCTCCTTATTTCCAATATGGACTGCAATCGAAGCTGCTTTCAGTCATCGATCAAAACTCCATGAAATTCGTATTGAAGATGACTTGCAATATTTAAAATGAGGTTCTTGTAGTGTTACTGAGTGCTCTCGTTCCATTAAAGTGCTTTACGATCAGCTTGCTACCATGGGTTCTCCTGCTAATGAAACAGACAAGGTTCAAATCATATTTTCACTCCGAATTCACAAGATAGATGGAAATTTCACATATTCAAGGCTTGATTTGACTACAGAATCAAAAGGTATCAGATAACGGACCAACCCTGCCACGAAATGATCAAATTTTTAGCCTCGTACTTCATCTTGTTTGTCACCATCTGTGTGGCTATATTTCTTCAATTAATAATAATCCCTCTCGTTTATAAGAATATAATAAAATAAAATAAAAAAACTTCGCAGAAGTGTTCTTGTTTCATATTAATTCGTATAAAATTACTATATTAAATACTATTTGTGTTGTAATAATTTTTTTATTTTGTCTGTATAGGGAAATACCATAAAACCACATCCACAATATCTATCTATCTATCTATCTATCTATATATATATATGTTAAAAAATATCATTTTAATGTATTTTTAAACAAAAAAGCTAAGCGAAGAACATAACATTGATTTTCAACTACATTTCCGGCTTCATATAAATGAATAAATAGTTCACTAAGGTCCTTACTCATAAGTGGTAAAGAAGTCAACAATCTCATGGGGTTGGCATTTATTAAATTGTTAAATTTTTTGTTTGTGTGGAATTATGGTTGAGATTAATTTTTAAATTATTTTTTATTCAGAAAAATATTATAATAAAAAAAATTAAAAAATTATTTTTTATATCAGTATATAAAAATAATTTAAAAATATCCAAAAAATTAATTTAAATAAAAAATAAAAATATTTATTTTTATTTTTAAAAATACTTTTAAAACACAATGCAAAATAAACATTACTCCCGGTGGTGCACCACTTTCATTTCCACAAACACACATGAGAATGACGCTTTGTTTACTCTCGTCCCCTGATGCTACCCTCCTTATCTCTTATCACTGGTATGGAGTTGGGTCATGATTATTAGTCAATTTCTATCTCTTTTCATTGGGTTGGAGCTCGGTCAAGATGTAGATTTTGTAGGCTTTTCAAATTGATTTTAGTTCACAAATATATTAAAATAATATTTTTTTATTTTTTAAAAAATTATTTTTGATATCATTATATCAAAATAATTTAATAGAACACACAAAAAAGTTAAGTTAAAGCAAAAAAAAAAAATTATTTTCAAATTTTTTCAAAAATATATTTATACGACGGGCAATAAATATTGTTGTGGTCTATTCTCGTCCCGCTTCTTACACGAGAATTGCATGGAACCACCTAATTGGCTGCCTTGAGTAATATTTCCGCCTGTTCTCATTTACAACTTTTATTATTGGGATGGCATTTATTAATTTGTCATATGTCCATCAATCTTCTGGCGGTTCACATCATTGGAATATTGTAACCTAATTTCAATCTAATTTCATTTTATGAGGGTTTAGCTAATCTTTTAGAGTTTTTGATTTAAAACTCTAAGTAAATAAATTTTATGTGAAATTTTTTATTTATATATTAGGACTCTCGTTTATTAAATAATGGATTTAGAAGAAAAGAAATTATTTTTGCCGTATTTCTTCCCCCACAATACCGGACACAATAAGTCCTCTTAAGAAAACATCTAACCATCTAGTACGTGATCTAGTGGTAAGAGATTGAGATTGAGAGGTTTGCCCCCTGTAGTTTCAAGTTTGAGTCCTGTGGTTGCTAATATGATGCTCACTGGAGGTTTACATGATTGTTAATTTCAGGGTCGTGGAATTAGTATTGGACAATAACTTGGGATATCTAGAAAACAAATTTGGTTGTATGATGAATATATGATTATTAAAATTTATCCAATCGTTAAACAAAAATATATGAAATTTTAGGAGTAATTAGTTTTTAACAGAAGAAAATTTAGCCGCTGTCTTTCTCCGATCCTCCTTCCAATCCTAACTTTCCTAGTCTACGTGCTACCGTCAAGGCTTCTTCACCTGCGGCACGTAGCTCCCCTATCTCTTTCCCTCTCTCTCTCTTTTATTTTTGTTGTCAATAGTCCCAAATAGGATGATTTATCAGTAAATACGGTGATTTTCTTAGTCTAACAATTACAAATTTGAATCCCTTTGATCTTATATTTTTGTATATTTCTTAGTTATTAGGGTTTTGATTTCTCTTTGAAAGGGTTAATTGCTTACGTTTATTTGTTGCATTCTCTTGAAGATTTGTGCAAGAGTCTATGCCGAAAAGGAGCACCGATCTTTGCATCTAACAGAATACATGGAGATGGACACTACAGATTACAGCTTGTTCGAAAAATATGTTGTCATAATAAGACAAGTTAATTAGAGTCTATGAATGAATTGTGGTGGAAAGTTAATTATTTCTGGGCTCGTGAGACATTTCGAAAAGTGAAAGCTCGAAGAAGTCTAACCTAATTTTAAACAAATTAACATAAATTACCCAATGAACTCATGAAACTTTTTGATTCGACTACTTTTTAGTCAATTTGTAGAAATATTCCAAATAATCCGAATAACTTTTTTCTTACTTTGCCCATTCATGAATGCCGACTTTGCTAATGACAAGCTGTTTGCTCTCATCCACAGAAGCATGAACTCTAATTATTCCTCGTTCACATTGATGAATCAATCGGTTGGAGTTGGGCCCGAAGGCAATCAAGAGTGCTGCGACTTCAAAGTATGAACTCTAATTCCTTGTTCACGTTGATGAATCATCACCCAAAAATTTGCTATAAAAGGGTTAGAAGAGCAGATCCTAGTTCATCAAGTGGGAGTTGTGAAAACAGTCACTAAGCAAAAGGTTCTAATATTTCGGCTTTCACAATATGGGTGAGCCCTTAATTAGACCCATGCCCAAGCTAGCATTTTCATGGGTTCAATTACATGATATTTTGTTGCAGTCTTATGAGTTGCATACAATCAAATATTAATTTGGCGCCATTACTACTAGTTCATGTGTATTAATTGTTCTTGTTGTTATCCTTGTTAAATTTTCAGTGAATGGAAGTTCTAGTGAGCCAGAGAACCAGGGAGACCTCATCACAATCCTTAGTATTGATGGTGGAGGAGTGAGAGGCATCATTCCTAGTGAAGTCCTAAGTACTCTTGAATCAAAGCTCCAGGTTAATTTGTTCTCTCAACATATATGCTTGCTCATGTTTTCCTTAATTAATCTTATTCGCACTAGAACTATACTCAGTGAGCCTCGTTTCATTTTTGTTGCATGCATAGAAACTGGATGAGGACAACAAGGACGCGAGGATTGCAGATTATTTTGACCTCATTGCTGGGACAAGCACAGGAGGCCTTATGACAGCCATGCTTACGGCCCCAAATGCTGGGAAACGACCTTTGTTTGCTGCAAAAGATGTTGCTCAGTTTTATCAAGAAAAGTGTCCAATTATCTTTCATAATGAAGCAGGAGCACATGAAACAGTTCCTGAAGGGAATGTCAGAATCTCTGATCCTGATCCTGAAGAAACGAAGCCATCGTGGACTGATAGGTCTAACAAATCCAATGGATTGAACTTAGTAGACAATTTAGACCATCTTATCAGAATTTCACTCATACTTTTCCGCTGAATCATTAACGACATTTGCATAAATTAATATCACTGATAGGATCTGTCTTCCAAACAGTCTCCCCGAAGTCGTTATTAATTCCGCAGCGTATTTTCTCAGCAGCTTATTTTCTCACATTACTAATTCTTATTAATCATTTTCTCACAAATTAGGTTCCGGTCAATTCGTGATGGTATCAGCAGACAACTCGAAAAGAACTTTCGAGAGCCAAAATATGACGGTAAGAATCTGCAAGATACCATTAAGGAGCATTTGGGAGAGAAACTAGCTCTCAGTGACACTCTAACGAGTGTGATAATTCCCGCCTTCGACATCAAGCAATTTAGGCGTACCGTCTTTTCCACCTTAGAGGTCATTATTCTCCTTGATTTTCTAATATTTTCCTATATATATACACATATATATTCCAGTATTTACTAATATTACCTGATGCGTAATATATCGATCTCATCTACCAAATGATAGAGTATGAAGTGGAATGTATGCATACCATGAGTATGCATACATTACAACACATGCATACATAGATTCTTGACTATAAATAGCTCATGTATTGTGCGTGACAGAAATCAAGATAAACAGAAATAACAAACCCAGAAACAGATTCTGGTTCTCTCTCTTCTCTCTCAAAAATATCTAAATACTTTAGCTTACAAATTCATACATGGTATCAGAGCCTCTATGCTCATGCAAGAAAATTGATTGAGATTGATCCAAAAGCTGATCTCTCACGCAAGCAGATTAATTGATCCGAAAAGTTGATCTCTGCTGCGATTTTTCTTTCATCTGCAATTTCTGCAGAATATTGAAGAATTTTGTGACAAGTTCACTGTGCAAATCACATTGATTATAAGGTGTTTTCTTGTCAAGAATTTGACTGAAGAAACGATTATCTTCTGCAATTTTCGAAATTGTTTCATCAATTTCATCGATCCTCTGCTGCAATTTACGCAGCTTTCACCTCTGCTGCAATTTTCATTCCTCTGCAACTTGACAGATTTTCTGCAGTTAATTTGAAAAAAAAAAAAAAAAAAAAATTGATTCTCTGCTGCGAAAGTGAGAAATTGCTTCTGCAATTGTTTCGAAAACTTGATTACCTGCTGCAATTTTTCGAAACTTTCATCTCAGCTGCAATTTTCGAAAATTTTTCGAAAATTTCACCTCTGCTGCCATTCTTTTGAACTGTTTTCTGCAGATTTCTGAATCTGCGAATTTCTTTGAATCTATCTCTGCTGCAATTTGCTTCTGCAATTTGCTTCTTATTTCACAACAGCATTACACGAATCAACTGGAGCTGTGATTTGCAGCTGCGATTTTCTTTGCATTTTTTCAACAATCTGCGTCTGCTGCAGATTATTCATTTTGAAGCTGCAATTTTGGAAAAATCTCTGCAGATTCCTAAATCTGTGGTCATTTGCTGCGATTATTCAAATCCTCCAATCTCCGATTGCAGGTCTGATTTCCACAATCTCCACAGCTGTAAATGTGAAATTGGACGATTCAAATTACCTTAATTGGCATTTTCAAATGCAATTATTGCTAGAGAGTAATGGCATAATTGGTTTTGTTGATGGTTCTCACTTGTGTCCAATTGATGAGAGTGAATTGAACATTTCGACCTCATCTTCAAGTGATGAATCCGAGAGTGTGCTGATATGGAAGATGCATGACAGAGCGGTCATGCAGTTGATCACTGCTACCTTATCACCCATAGCCATGTCCTGTGCTATCGGTAGCAGAAGCTCAAGAGACCTGTGGAATAGATTAAAGGAGCATTTTTCCTCAGTGTCCAAAACCAGCATATTTCAGCTGAAGTCTGATCTGCAAAATGTGAAGAAAGGCACTGATTCCGTAAGTCAGTACCTGTTAAAAATAAAGGAGGCCAGAGACTATCTAAGTGCAGCTGGAGTATTCTTTGCAGATGAAGATATCGTGATCTTGGCCTTGAATGGCTTACCTCCTGAGTACAACACGTTCAGGTGTGTGATACGAGGTAGGGAGAGTGTAATTCCTTTGCAGGAATTCAGATCACAATTGTTGGCTGAAGAACGAATTGTGGATAATTCAATTTCGGCCACCCCTGCGTTTCTAAGTGCTATGCATACTGTTGCAAAATCGGCACCACCAGTGCATTTTCAGCAGTCCCGTGGAGTGCATAGTTACAATTCATCTAGAACTGGTGGATATAAACCATTTCACAGAAACAGGGGAAGGGGAAGATTTGGTTCGCAGCAGAGGGGTTATCAGCAGAAGCATCAATTTCACACCAGAATGCATGATATGGCAATCATGAATTCTGGTGGTGTTGGCCCGTATCAGTCTGCTCCATCAATGTCCAGCAATTTGGTGTGTCAATTGTGTAATGCTACTGGACATGCAGCTCCGATGTGTGCACTGAACAGAAGCGAGAGGCTTCAGTGCAATATTTGTGGGAAGAATAATCACAGTACATTGTATTGTTTTTACAATAACAATGGTCCAAATTACTCGGGCAATGCAGGCTACTCTTCGGCTCAGGGGTTTCAGCCTAATTACCAAGCATCCCAGGACCATCATGTGCAGCAAAATGCCATCCACGCAATGAATACTGTTTTGCAACCATCACAGAACAGTTTTCATGTGCAACAAGCTCAAAATTCGGGTCTACAGCAACCTCCGAATTCAGCTCCTGTGTGGATAGCAGATACAGGTGCTACAAACCATATGACAGCAGATTTGAACAATTTGTCATCATCCACCACCTATCTCACAAATGATACAGTCCAAACAGCAAACGGTGAAGGTTTGCTAGTATCACATGTTGGAAATTCTATTATTCCAACACATACAGCACTCATTAAGCTAAATTCTGTTTTACATGTGCCTCAATTGACTCAGAATTTATTGTCGGTCCATCGTTTATGTTTGGATAATCAGTTTCGGCTAATCTTTGATGCTTTCTCTTTTTGGATTCAGGACAAGGTCACAGGGAGGATTATATACAAAGGGCAATGCAGTAATGGACTCTATTCCTTACCTTTTGCTCCTCATCGTCAGTCCTTCCGGTCATATCTTGGTCAGTTAGTTCTCTCGTCTACTTGGCATCATCGCTTAGGTCATCCATCAAATAAAGTTGCTACGATGATGTTAGACAAATCTCATATTAAAATTCCCATTGATTCTAATAATTCTGTGTGTCATAGCTGTCTTCAGGGAAAATTTTCGAAACTTCCCTTTCAGTCCAGTACTCATAAATCTGTAATCCCATTTCACACTATACACAGTGATGTTTGGGGTCCGTCTCCTTGTGTTTCAATAGATGGTTACAAATATTATGTGACTTTTATTGATGAGTTTTCGCGTTATTGCTGGTTATTTCCACTAGTCAATAAAAGTGATCTTTGTGCTGTGTTTGTCAAATTTTATTTCTATGTTCAAACACAGTTTTCCTGTTCCGTTAAAATTCTGCAAAGTGATGGGGGTGGTGAGTATGTCAGTACACAACTCCAAAAATTCTTAATTTCTAAAGGAATTGTCCATCAAAAATCCTGCCCCTATACACCTGAACAGAATGGTCTTGCGGAACGCAAACATAGGCATTTAATTGAAACTACAATTACATTGCTTCAACATGCCAAATTGCCAGCTTCATTTTGGACCTATGCAGTACATACGTCTGTATATCTTATCAACCGAATGCCGTCTGTGGTCTTACAGAATAAATCTCCTTACGAGATTTTATTCAAAACTAATCCTTTTGTGTCTCACTTACGCATTTTCGGTTGTGCTTGTTTTCCACTATTGCGACCCTATAGGCTTCATAAATTACAGCCTAAAACAATTATTTGTGTATTTTTGGGATATGCCTCTCAATATAAAGGCTATCTTTGTTATGAATTTGACAGCAAACGCACATATATATCTAGACATGTCATTTTTAATGAGCATGTCTTTCCATATGTTGATTTAGCTACTCGTGTTAAGGGCACTACTGCATCTCCTTCCTTGTCCTCACATGTGCCCTTTCCTGTTGTTACCAATGACAACATTGTAGTTTTTCCTTCTGCTATTTCGCACATTTCGGGTCACACGTCTTCGTCTTCACACTCTTTGTCCAAACCTGTGTCCTCCGCGTCAGAGTCTACTATTGCTGTCCCTTTGCCATTATCATCCATACCTGCTGATCCTGCATCCAATTCTGGAAAGTCATTAGAAGGTAATCAAGCCCCAATTGATTCTTTCAGACCTGAGTGTATTTCAGTGGTTCTTCATATTCCAGATATGAACTTGCATCCTATGCAGACGAGGAGTAAGGGTGGAATTTTTAAGAAGAAGGCGTGCCTTGCAACTTCTACTGCCGCAACCACGGCTGATCTGAATATGGTTGAACCTAGCAGTTACAAAGTTGCTTTGACCATCCCTGTTTGGTTGAAGGCCATGAATGATGAAATTGCTGCTTTGCAGTCGCAGCATACATGGAGTTTAATGCCTCTGCCATCTGATAAAAATCTGGTTGGATGTAAATGGATTTTTAAAATCAAGAGGCATGCTGATGGGACTATTGCCAGGCATAAGGCTCGACTGGTTGCTCAGGGTTTTAGTCAGGAGCCTGGTTTGGACTATGGGGAGACATTCAGTCCGGTGGTCAAGCCAACTACAGTAAGGATAGTATTGGCACTTGCTGCGCAGTTTGGTTGGGGTTTACGGCAACTTGATGTTAAGAATGCGTTTCTACATGGCATTCTTAATGAGGAAGTGTTTATGTCGCAACCCCCTGGTTTCATTGATCGAGCACAGCCTCAGCTGGTATGCAAATTGCATAAATCTCTTTACGGTCTGAAGCAGGCCCCTCGTGCATGGAATGACAGGTTCACATCTTTTCTGCCATCCTTGGGATTTCATCACACGTATTCAGATTCTTCACTCTTTGTAAAATATCTGGATGCGGGGATTATCATCTTACTGGTGTATGTTGATGACATTATCATCACGGGGAGTGATAGTATTGTCATCAATCAGGTCATTGCATCCCTCACTGTGGAATTTCAGATCACACATATGGGAGACTTGCATTTCTTCTTGGGGGTTCAAATTATTCATACTTCTGCTGGCCTGGTTCTCTCCCAGTCCAATTACATACAGGATTTGCTCCTTAAGACTGACATGCATGCTGCCAAGCCATGTGCTACCCCTTGTCTTCCATATCAGCGTTTACTCAAGGATGATGGAGAGCCTTTTGATGATCCTTCCTTGTATCGAAGTGTTGTCGGTGCTCTACAGTACCTCACTTTTACCAGGCCTGACATTGCGTTTGCTGTTCATCAGGTGTGTCAGTTTATGCAGCGTCCTATGGTGGATCATTTTGCGGCTGTGAAACGCATTCTCAGGTATCTTAAGGGCACTCTCTCTGTTGGGATTACTTATCAGAAAGGGTCCTTAGATCTCACAGCATTCAGTGATGCTGATTGGGCTGGTGATCCTAATGATCGACGATCAACAACTGGCTTGGTTGTGTTTCTTGGTGCCAATCCCATTTCTTGGTCGTCTAAGAAGCAGCAGACTGTGTCCCGATCCTCCACTGAGGCTGAGTACAGGGCTTTGTCTTCGGCATCGGCTGAGCTTGATTGGATCAAGCAGCTATTACAGTTTTTACGTATTCCACTTCATCAGCCTCCTGTTCTTTTCTGCGACAATTTGTCTGCGATTGCATTATCTTTTAACCCTGTGCAGCATCAGCGCACAAAGCACATTGAAATTGATGTGCATTTTGTCCGTGAGAGGGTGGCCAACAAGCAGCTGGAGGTTCAGTTTGTCTCATCACAGGAGCAGTTTGCTGACATTCTTACCAAGGGACTGAGTTCTCCTTTATTCCTTGCTCATTGTCGCAATCTCAGGCTAGGTTTATGTGCGCCTGTGATTGAGGGGGGATGATAGAGTATGAAGTGGAATGTATGCATACCATGAGTATGCATACATTACAACACATGCATACATAGATTCTTGACTATAAATAGCTCATGTATTGTGCGTGACAGAAATCAAGATAAACAGAAATAACAAACCCAGAAACAGATTCTGGTTCTCTCTCTTCTCTCTCAAAAATATCTAAATACTTTAGCTTACAAATTCATACACCAAATACTAGACATTTTTTTATATCAAATATGGCTTAACAATTAGAATAGTATAAGAAACTCGTGGAGCCAGAAATATTATTAACAAAACTAAATTTACAATCAAAATCCAACAGAATAAACCCGAATAAAAAAATCATAATTAAATAACCAAGCCAGCTTTTCTAAACACTTTCTGTTTGGTTAAATAATCCAAAACATAATATAAGAAAATATATTGCATCCATTGAAAATATTATTGAATCGAATTCAATTTGCACGCAGTATTTTTTCCTTTAATGATATTCACCTGTGTATGAACAAATTAATTGTAGGCCAAGCGTGACAGTTCGATGAATGCTCTACTGGCAGACGTTTGTAGGGCCACCTCTGCAGCACCGTATTACTTTCCCCCTCACTATTTTGAAACCAGCAAGCCCTTCAACCTAATTGATGGCGGGGTTGCAGCCAATAATCCTGTAAGTTACTGTTTATTGTGATATAATAACGTTAATACTAGGAAAATGATAAGTTAGCAACGCAAGGAAAAAGAATACACTATCATTTGTAGAAATTACACTGCTATTTGGCAATCAGGTCACGCTTTTTTATAGTTCTATTAGGCACTTAAAGTCTTTGTTTTAATTAATGCCTCCTCTCTTGTGTCATAATCTTATCAGTCATTCCTAGCTGTGTGTGAGGCGACGAAAGAAAAAGAGACAGATTTTAAAAATATTGTTATCCTCTCCCTTGGAACTGGAGAACCAGATGCAAGTGGCAGGCTAGAGGTTGGAAACGGCAAATGGGGAATTGTTGATTGGCTTTGGCATCATGACAATTCCACCCCGTTGCTGGATATCTTGACGACTGCACCGGATGAAATGACTGAGATGTACATCTCTAAGGTCTTTCAAATCAGTGGAGTAAAACACAACTATACTCGGATCCAGGTAAACCACTTGAAAGTATAAAAAGTAGGAATTTTGGCAACGAGAGAGCTATTTATTTGGTCGTGGTGAAATTAAGGAAGCTGGAGTTTCATTGTTAATGATGCGTTGCCATTTCATACTACAATTAGGCTCAGCTAAAACCCAGTGAAGCCATGATGGACAATACAAGCAAGGAAAATCTGGAGAGTCTCAAGAAGATCGGTCGGGATTTAGCAGAAGAAAAGGATGCCGAACTTGAAGCGTAAGAACTACATTTTTTAACTATCTTGGATTTCCAACTAGCACCGAAGCAAGCTAGCTAACTTCATGCTGTCTTAATTATTGCAACCTTGATTTGATGTTGTGCAGTATTGCAAGCCGATTGGTCAATATTCGGAAAGCTCGCCTAACCCACATGTCTGCTTGATAATTCATGAAGTAAAACGTTGCTGTTGTCCAGGATAATTCGGAAAGCTCGCCTGCCCATGTGATTAGTACTGTTTTCAAATTTGCCTGTGACTTTTAGCTCTATTTCAACTCATGCTTCATTGTGAGCTGTGTTGAGTTGATAATTATGTACGTCTGTCATAAATAAAGAGGAAACGATGTACTCTTCTTAAGTTTCTTCAAGAAGCAAAAGAAGATCTTCTTAATTTATTTAAATGCTGTGTGTGTAATGTATTGTATTAATATGGATCGTGTGGAGTGGCTTGATGAACTCTCTAGTAGGCTTCATGATTGGTCTTTTCTTCCACTCTACCCAATGGATCTTTTCATTCATAATCCATCTAAATATTTGTCAAAAACTGTTAATGTTTGTTTGTGTTTCCTGCATGGTGAGGAAAATATGTTTTGGAAGGAAAGTTCTTGAGTGATTGGATCTGGTAGGGAATAGAGTGACACTTTAAAGAACTAAATGACGTCAATTAATTCACATATATAACAAATTGTATTACGAATCAAGCTTTCATCGTCACAAATTCAATCACCCTAACACTTAGTCTGTTAGTATTCTTGTTTTGCTTTAATTATTTTTTAAAAAGATTCATCATATTAAGTAAGCAAAACCATCTATTTTTTGTATTCTATTTTTTAAATGTTATTTTTTGGCATTTTGATGTGATCTATGGAGTTTGTTTTTTTTGTACGTGTGTTTATTTATTTTATAATATTTTACCTTAGAAGTTTATTTTATTTTATGAATGCATGATTTGTACATGATAGAGTTTGTCTGATATTTTGAAAAATAAATTTTATTTTTCATTTGATGAAATTATGTTTGAAACTTGTGTGTTTTATAATGAAATAAATAATGACCTATTTAATGTGTACATTTCACAATCTTTCAATTTTATTGCTCAGACAAATTTTTTATATATATGGAGGAGTATGGATTTTTGGAGAAAATTGATAATAATTGAAGGGTACTATTAAAATAAATTGAATAAATTTGAGCAAAACCCATAATAGCTAATTAGTTGGGTACCAATAATTTGGTTAGTTGACATTATTAATTAATACATGGATTTACTAAATAAAATTTGTTTGGGTATATAAGCCTATAACATATAAAAAAGACTGGATTTCTTCTCCTTTGTGCTCTGCATTCATACAAGAATACAACGACTGATCTTCATCCTTCGGAAAAAAAATGCCTTTTCCTTGTGCCAACAGGTTCTGTCAGAATGAGAGGGATTTTTTCATCTAGTATATTTGAAGAAAGAGTCTCTAGTTTCATGACTAGTTCTTTAGAAAAATAATTGAATAATTATTGCTGATCATATGTTCTGCCTTTACCTCTACTTCTACCTCTGTCTCTGCTTTGATTCTAACTTTAACTTGCTCTTCCGCATGTTTCTAGTAAAAAACCTAACAGTCCTAGGTCAATCTGTCGACTCGTGATTGATCATCCCGACTCTTAGCTGGAGCCTTGGACAAGGTCATCCCAACTAACAAAAAGTTAAAAACCGAACAAAAGGGAATATTTGTTTTCTAATTTAAGTACAATGGGTTTTACTTTTATAAGCTTACTATCTCTTAATTTTGAGAATTTTTACCCAAAGATTGATGAAGTATTTTTACATAGATTTGAAATTTAAATTATATATATGAAAAACCATGTAAAATTTTTAGATTTTATCTCTTAAGAGATTGATTTTAAAGAATCAGTCAAGTCAAGTAGATAAAGTACTTCAGCGGACTAATCCAACGAGGTTGAAGACAGAGAATGATGATAATTAATTCACATATATGAAATTGGAATTTTAAATAGTGTTTTAAGATGCGAGAGAAGGGGATAGTTGAGATAAAATTTGTATATAAAAAAGATTTGATTTGTTCCTACGAATAAATCTCAAACCAAAGCTCCTGCTAGAAATTAAACCATCAAAATCCCTAAATCATATTAGAATCTCACAAAAGCAACGTACCTCAGAAGCAACGTTTTAGGGTGCTAATATCTTTTCTAACCATAGCTAGCCCCTTACCATTTGAATCTCTAAAAAAACCCACAACTTCCGGGTTTCCTAGGAACTCTCAAACCCCCGACACCATTGCAGGAACCTTGCAACAAAACTACAACCTCTATGAAGATACCAGACTTCTTCTCCTTCGTGTTCTACATTCATACAAGAATACAACTACTGATCTTCTTCCTTTGGAAAAAAAATGCTGCATTGATCTCTCCACGGTCTTCTGCCTTTTCCTTGTGCCAACAGTTTCTGTCAGAATTTGAGGGATTTTTTCTGTATATTTGAAGAAAAAATCTCTAGTTTCAGGACCAGTTCTTTTGATAAATACTAGAATAAAAATTGCTGATCATATGTTCGATCTGCCTTTACCTCTACTTCTACCTCTGTCTCTGCTTTGATTCTAACTTTAACTTGCTATTCTGTATGTTTCTTTTCTGAAAAATGATCTTTCTAAGAAAACCAATATAGTTTCTAGTAAAAAAACCTAACTGTCCTAGGTCAATCTGTCGACTCATGATTGATCATCCCGACTCTTAGCTGGAGCCTTCGACAAGGTCATCCCAACTAACAAAATGTATAAAACCGAACAAAAGAGAATATTTTTTAGAGAATAATATAAATCATATTCTGGAGCCTCACTTACAAGTTTAAGCTTTTAGGTGAGATGGTTTCTTATCATGCTATCAGAGTCTTGTTGACCCAGTGGTCACGAGTTCGAATCTCACCATCCCTATTCTATTTGATTAAAACCAAGCACAAGGTGATGTAGGCCTGTGCAAGTTTCAAGCCCAAAAGGCTTTCACTTGAGGGGGTGTGTTAGAGAATAATATAAATCATATTATGAAGCCTCACTTACAAGCTTAAGCTTTTAGGTGAGATAGTTCCTTATCAAATATTTGTTTTCTAATTTAAGTACTCTTAATTTCGAGAATTTTTACCCAAAGATTTATGAAGTGTTTTTACATATTCTTACATAGATTTGAAATTTAAATTATATATATATATGAAAAAACATGTAAAAAATTTAGATTTTATCTCTTAAGAAATTGATTTTAAAAAATCAGTCAAGTCAAGTAGATAAAGTTCTTCAGCGGACTAATCCAACGAGGTTGAAGACAGAGAATGGTGATAGGTGGAACAAAATCTTGCTGGAGTGAGCTGTAAACCATATCAGACTGAAAGGAGGAATTACAACAATGTTGAATTAATTACCTTATTCAGACCATGATTCCTTACCAGGATTATTGACTTGCCTTGTGAACACCATGATCGTAGATACCTTGATCCTGGCCCTAGATCATATTATTTGGTAGATTCGAGTTAGATTTATTTTCTCAAAAAAGCATCGATGGCCAAATGGGACCTAGTTTTTCTCATGTAAAACAACAATTCAAAGATACTAGAGCCTCTATATTAAGACCATGGTTTACGTTGGTAGAAATCGCAAGTGCACGAATCGTAACAAGTAATAAAGTGAGGAGTAGAGTATTGTCCCACGAGGATTTGCAAAAATTATCAATAAGTACCAAAATTATTAAATCCCTATCTATTTGATGATTCAATTATAAAGGTTTATGAAACTAAAAATAATTAAAACAATCAAACAAAAATTAAATGGTGTTGAAATCAAGTTTACTAACGGATCCTAAGAAATTTTTGCTTTCACCGTAACTAATCTTTTGTTAATTTTCTCAATTGAACTAATCCTTTCAAAATTTCTTTCTTATTGTTGATAATCAGGTTTTACTAATTTAATCAACAATCTCTCTCGAGCATTAATGAATTATTTTAACAAGCAAACTTCCTACCTCTCGGTGGAAATTCTAAAACTCGTCAAAATACATTAAGAATGATAAAACCTTGCACGATTACACTTATGGTAATCGTGCAAGGTATTTCAAACAATTGCTGAAACAATTATCACTTCTCAGTCTCAAATCGAATCCCAAATCATGCAAACTGTGATCAAGCTTATACAAACATTAAGCATAAAATGAAATACTGAACAAGTATTAGATTAATTCAATCAGGTGCAACGTTTTAGGGTGCTAATATCTTTTCTAACAACAGCTAGCCCCTTACCATTTGAATCTCTAAACAAAACCACAACTTCCGGGTTTCCTAGGAACTGTAAAACCCCCGACACCATTGCAGGAACCTTGCAACAAAACTACAACCTCTATGAAGATACCAGACTTCTTCTCCTTCATGTTCTACATTCATACAAGAATACAACTACTGATCTTCTTCCTTTGGAAAAAAAATGCTGCATTGATCTCTCCACGGTCTTCTGCCTTTTCCTTGTGCCAGCAGTTTCTGATAGAATTTGAGGGGTTTTTGCCTCTGTTATTATATTTGAAGAAAAAATCTCTAGTTTCATGACCACTTCTTTTGAAAATAATAGAATAAAAATTGTGGCTACTGCCTCTTTGCTGAATATATGTTCTTCCTTTACCTCTACTTCTACCTCTGTCTCTGCTTTGATTCTAACTTTCAATTGCTCTTCCATATGTTTCTTTTCCGAAAAATGAACTTTCTGAGAAAACCAATATCATTTTTAGTAAAAAACCTAACAGTCCTAGGTCAATCTCTCGACTCATGATTGATCATCCCAACTAACAAAAAGTAAAAAACCTAACAAAAGGGAATATTTCAAAAAGTTATATTTTTATGATGGAAAATCAGAAATTTTTTATTTAGAGAGTATTTGTTTATAATTTAAGTACAATGGGTTTTACTTTTATAAGTTTACAATCTCTTAATTTTGAGAAGTTATAGTTTTATTTTCTTAGAAATTCTTGGATTTTTACCCAATGATTTATGAAGTATTTTTACATATTTATACAAAGATTTGAAATTTAAATTATATATATGAAAAATCATGTAAAATATTTAAATTTTATCTCTTAAAAGAATTGATTTTAAAAACTCAGTCAAGTCGAGTGGATGAAGTTCTTCAGCGGACTAATCCAACGAGGTTAAGATAGAGAATGATGATAGGTGGAAAAAAATCTTGGTGGAGTGAGCTGTAAACCATATCAGAATGAATGGAGAGATTACAACAATGTTGAATTAATTACCTTATTCAGACCCATGATTCCAAAACAGGATTATTGACTTTCCTTGTTAAGACCATCATCGTAGATACCTTTATCCTGACCCAAGATCATATTATTCTGTAGATTCGAGTTAGATTTATTTTCTCAAAAAGCTCGGATGGCCAAATGGGAACCTCGTTTACTCTCATGTAAAACAAGAATTCAACCCATTAATCTATTTTTCAAGCTGTCTGTTCCTATCCATCCTCATCATTCTCGTCAAGTTCTTTAACCAGAGCCCTCTATATTAAGACCATGGTTTCTCTTTTTATGTCCAGTCAGGGATGAACACATGGTTCTAGCAACAAATGGCAAACCCATTAATCTATTTTTCAAGCTGTCTGTTCCTATCCATCCTCATCATTCTCGTCAAGTTCTTCAATAAAGTGTGGTGGACTCCCATTCGTCCGTCTGACTGAAGTTCTCATTTAGTTCATGGAACAGGCTCTTGTCACCACACATGTGGTTGCTACATCCAGAATCTAGGAACCAAACATCTTTTCTTCAAGCATCATTCTTCTCCATATATGACATGAGCAACATCTCTTCTTCTTCTAGTTGGCCTCTTTATCCTAGTTTGGACATGTAGATTGAAAGTGTCCAAGCTTGTGACACTTATAACATTCCACTACTCCTTTGTTATATGATCGACGACCTCTTCCTCTACCTCTGTATGCACTTCGACCTTGTCCTCTTGCACCAAACTTGTCTCTAGTGGTTATCCTGAGTGCCTACTCTTCTCTTGTATATTGTTGGAATTTTTGTTCATGCACAATCAGAGAACTCTGCAATTCATCAATGGAAAGTTGGTCGATGTCTTTGGACTCCTCTATCAAGCAAACAACATAATTGAATTTCACACTCAATGATCAAAGAATCCTCTCCACCACTATGACATCTTGCATCTTCTCTCCATGTGTTCTCATCTTGTTATCCACTGACAATACTCTTGAAAAATACTTAGTGATTCCTTCTCTAGCCTTCATTTCTAGGGTTTCAAAATCTCTGCGGAGAGCTTGTAATGACCTCTTAACCCTAGCAATCCCCTCAAATTTCTTCTCATAGATTCCCAAATTTATTTGGAAGTGTTCTTCACAAGAATGGTATCCAATATCTTCCAATCTATGGCTTGAAAGAGGTTATTTTTGACTTTCAGGTCCTTCAACTTCAATTCATCTAGTCCCTATGGTTGGGCTTCCTATCTGCATCACCTCACTCTCTGGCTCAACATACCCAGTCTCTACCAGCCCCCAATATTCCTTGGATTGTAGGAAATTCTCCATCAACATGCTTCCATGTTCGCAGTGACCATCAAAGCGAGGGATGGCTGGTTGTACAAAGTTCCCTTTGGTTGTCATTCTTTGTTGCTGCAAGAATATCAAAGATTGCTACTTTGATTTCGTCAGACCCTAGTGGAGGCTCTAATACCAAAAATGGTAAGAATTGAAATACAAAATGAAGAATACTATCCCTTTCTTATTGAGTAAACTGGGTTTATAAATACCTTTTTACAATCTTAATGGAAATGAGAAAAAATAACTCACATTCAGAGCTAAAGATGCAATTAACAAAATTCAAGAAACATTGAATAATTCCCCTCCTAAAACTCGGGCTTATTGAAACTAATTGCCAAAGACTAGAACTTAACTAAACTTATTCAAACTGAGACCCAAACTTTCTCTTCAATATCTATACATTAATTAGCTTAAATGTAAACAGAATGGATGATGACCGTGTTAAGGAACCATCTCACCTAAAAGCTTAAGCTGATAGGTGAGACCCTAAAATATGATTTATATTATTTTATAATACACACCCTCAAATGAAAACTCTTTGGGCTTGAAACTTGCACAGACCCACATCACCTTGTGCTTTATTTTTATCAAATAAAGTAAGGGTGGTGAGATTTGAACTCGTGATTGCTAGGTCAACAAGACTCTGATACCATGTTAAGAAACCACCTGACCTATAAGTTTAAGCTGATAGGTGAGGTCTCAGAATATGATTTATATTATTCTCTAGTAGACTGAACATATCCTCTCCGATTCAACTATTATTCCAAATCCCAAGCATGCTATTTAGAAATCAGAAGACCAACGTCTCCTTATTCTCCTTATTTCCAATATGGACTGCAATCGAATATGCTTTCAGTCATCGATCAAAACTCCATGAAATTCACATATTCAAGGCTTGATTTAACTACAGAATCAAAAGGTATCAGATAACGGACCAACCCTGCCACGAAATGATCAAATTTTTAGCCTCGTACTTCATCTTGTTTGTCACCATCTGTGTGGCTATATTTCTTCAATTAATAATAATCCCTCTCGTTTATAAGAATATAATAAAATAAAATAAAAAAACTTCGCAGAAGTGTTCTTGTTTCATATTAATTCGTATAAAATTACTATATTAAATACTATTTGTGTTGTAATAATTTTTTTATTCTGTCTGTATAGGGAAATACCATAAAATCACATCCACAATATCTATCTATCTATCTATATATATATATATGTTAAGAAATATCATTTTAATGTATTTTTAAACAAAAAAGCTAAGCGAAGAACATAACATTGATTTTCAACTACATTTCCGGCTTCATATAAATGCATAAATAGTTCACTAAGGTCCTTACTCATAAGTGGTAAAGAAGTCAACAATCTCATGGGGTTGGCATTTATTAAATTGTTAAATTTTTTGTTTGTGTGGAATTATGGTTGAGATTAATTTTTAAATTGTTTTTTATTCAGAAAAATATTATAATAAAAAAAATTAAAAAATTATTTTTTATATCAGTATAAAAATAATTTAAAAATATCCAAAAAAATAATTTAAATAAAAAATAAAAATATTTATTTTTATTTTTAAAAATACTTTTAAAACACAATGCAAAATAAGCATTACTCCCGGTGGTGCACCATTTTCATTTCCACAAACACACATGAGAATGACGCTTTGTTTACTCTCGTCCCCTGATGCTACCCTCCTTATCTCTTATCCATGGTAGTCAAACTCGCGAGTCAACTCGCAAACTCGTACGAGTTTGCGAGTTGGCTCAGCAAACCTGGTTGAACCGGAAAGAAAAATCGAAACCGGTCAAACTCGGTCAAAATCGGGTTGGCTCGTAAAATCGGACCGAATCGATCCGATTTTACGAGTTCAAGGTTTTCAATTTTTCGTTTCTGCTGCTGCATATCCCGCAGCTTGGCCTCCCATTAACTGGAGACCATTCCCAAATCCACAGAGCAGGCCAGCCAAAAATGCCCAGCCTCTACCATTCCAGTCATTAAGATAAGCCTTGAGTGATGAACTCGGTAGATTTAAGACAGGGAAGTAAAGGAAGGTGACATTTAGAATGATGGCAAGTACAAAACAAGAGATCGAAAACAAGAAAAAAGCAGTGTAGACAATCAACTTTCAGGTGCGGCGGCGTGAGAGAAGAGAAGGATTTAGGGTTAGTTAATGGGGGGCTTTTATACTAGAAGTTATAAATTATAATAATAATAATAATATAAAAATGAAATTTCTACTTTCACAGGGGTTATAAATTATTATTATTATTATTATTATTATTATTATTATTAATAATAATAATAATATATACGGGGGAGGGGTTATGATAAATTGATAATAATAATAATAATAATAATAATAATAATAAATCTATTAATTTAAGATAATAAATAACATTAATTAATTTCAAATACAATAATCATAAAAAAATATACAATTACTTGAAAAACATAAAATAAGTAGTTCAAATTACAACAATCATAAAAAATGTCCATAATTATGCTATTTTGTATTCAGAAATATTTTACATACGATTTTACGATTTTTCTTTTCATATGATTTTAGCTGTGATTTTACGATTTTTGTACGGACAAATTCGGGTACGATTTTACGATTCGATCTTACGATCCGATTTTTCGAAGCCCTTTCCGATTCGTGTCGAAATCTCGATTTTGACTACCTTGCTCTTATCACTGGTATGGAGTTGGGTCATGATTATTAGTCAATTTCTATCTCTTTTCATTGGGTTGGAGCTTGGTCAAGATGTAGATGTTGTAGGTTTTTCAAATTGATTTTAGTTCACAAATATATTAAAATAATATTTTTTTATTTTTAAAAAAATTATTTTTGATATCATTATATCAAAATAATTTAATAGCACACAAAAAAAGTTAATTTAAAGCAAAAAAAAATTATTTTCAAAATTTTTCAAAAATATATTTATACGACGGGCAATAAATATTGTTGTGGTCTATTCTCGTCCCGCTTCTTACACGAGAATTGCATGGAACCACCTAATTGGCTGCCTTGAGTAATATTTCCGCCTGTTCTCATTTACAACTTTTATTATTGGGATGGCATTTATTAATTTGTCATATGTCCATCAATCTTCTGGCGGTTCACATCATTGGAATATTGTAACCTAATTTCAATCTAATTTCATTTTATGAGGGTTTAGCTAATCTTTTAGAGTTTTTGATTTAAAACTCTAAATAAATAAATTTTATGTGAAATTTTTTATTTATATATTAGGACTCTCGTTTATTAAATAATGGATTTAGAAGAAAAGAAATTATTTTTGCCGTATTTCTTCCCCCACAATACCGGACACAACAAGTCCTCTTAAGAAAACATCTAACCATCTAGTACGTGATCTAGTGGTAAGAGATTGAAATTAAGAGGTTTGCCCCCTGTAGTTTCAAGTTTGAGTCCTGTGGTTGCTAATATGATGGTCACTGGAGGTTTACATGATTGTTAATTTCAGGGTCGTGGAATTAGTATTGGACAATAACTTGGGATATCTAGAAAACAAATTTGGTTGTATGATGAATATATGATTATTAAAATTTATCCAATCGTTAAACAAAAATATATGAAATTTTAGGAGTAATTAGTTTTTAACAGAAGAAAATTTAGCCGCTGTCTTTCTCCGATCCTCCTTCCAATCCTAACTTTCCTAGTCTACGTGCTACCGTCAAGGCTTCTTCACCTGCGGCACGTAGCTCCCCTATCTCTTTCCCTCTCTCTCTCTTTTATTTTTGTTGTCAATAGTCCCAAATAGGATGATTTATCAGTAAATACGGTGATTTTCTTAGTCTAACAATTACAAATTTGAATCCCTTTGATCTTATATTTTTGTATATTTCTTAGTTATTAGGGTTTTGATTTCTCTTTGAAAGGGTTAATTGCTTACGTTTATTTGTTGCATTCTCTTGAAGATTTGTGCAAGAGTCTATGCCGTAAAGGAGCACCGATCTTTGCATCTAACAGAATACATGGAGATGGACACTACAGATTACAGCTTGTTCGAAAAATATGTTGTCATAATAAGACAAGTTAATTAGAGTCTATGAATGAATTGTGGTGGAAAGTTAATTATTTCTGGGCTCGTGAGACATTTCGAAAAGTGAAAGCTCGACGAAGTCTAACCTAATTTTAAACAAATTAACATAAATTACCCAATGAACTCATGAAACTTTTTGATTCGACTACTTTTTAGTCAATTTGTAGAAATATTCCAAATAATCCGAATAACTTTTTTCTTACTTTGCCCATTCATGAATGCCGACTTTGCTAATGACAAATTGGAAAGTGAGAATCAATCTTGGTTGTGCCGCAGCCAACCTTTCCATTTATATGTAAAACATTACAGCTCAGCACATACATACAATAGTTACTGTAGGGACTACAATAGGTAAATAATTCTATACAATGCTATACATTCTGTAATATGCCCCCTCAAGCTGAGGGTGGGGAATCTACCCGAAGCTTGAACCTAAAAGCATTAAAAGACGCAGTAGGAAGCGGTTTAGTAAAGACATCGGCAAGTTGATCCCGTGAAGGAACAAACCGAATTTGAATTTCTTTCTTGGCAACTCGGTCACGAACAAAATGATAATCCACTTCAACATGTTTAGTACGAGCATGAAAAATAGGATTCGCTGAGAGATAGGTCGCACCAAGATTATCACACCAAATGGTAGGTGCAGAAACGGAAGGTACCTGCAGATCAGTTAACAGGTATTGAAGCCAAATGACTTCAGCGGTACCATCGGCAAGGGCTTTATACTCAGCTTTCCAGATTTCTAAGAAATCGGTGTCTGTCCAAAAAAGACAAGATAGCCTCCTGTAGACTTGCGATCAGTGACACTACCAGCCCAATCGGCATCTGTAAAGCCATGGAGAGCAAAGGAGGAACTCCGAGTGATATGAAAACCATAAGATGCAGTACCTTTTAAATAGCGTAGAATACGCTTAATGGCGGCCCAATGTGAATCTGAAGGAGCATGCATAAACTGACAAACCTTGTTAACAGCAAAGCAAATATCTGGACGGGTGAAGGTAAGATATTGAAGTGCACCTACTATTTGACGAAATCATGTAGGATCAGAGAATGAACGATCCGGTAATAGGGTGACTTTCGAAGGAGAGACTAGAGTGTCAACAGGTTTGCAAGAAGTCATACCAGCTCGGGTGAGGATGTCAAGGATATACTTATGTTGACGCAGCATTAAACCCAAAGCAGTAGACTGAACCTCAATACCCAGAAAGAAGTGAACATCCCCAAGATCACGAAGCTTGAATTCGGAGCTTAGTAGCTGTATTAGCTTATGAACCATAGCAGAGTCGCTACCTGTAAGTAGAATATCATCGACATACACTAGGAGATAAAAGATATGAGTACCATTAGACAAGATGAACAGAGAGGTGTCAACTTTTGATGCCCGGAAGCCAATGGAGAGTAAAAAATTACTGAGACGAGTGTACCATGCTCTCGGTGCCTGTTTTAAGCCATACAATGATTTGTGCAATTTGCACACATGAGATGGAAGAGAAGCGTCAACAAATCCGGGAGGTTGCTTCATGTAAACCTCTTCAGTCAGAACTCCATTGAGAAATGCATTATGAATATCAAGCTGATGAATCTTCCAATTCCACGACACTGCAATAGAGAAAACCAAGCGCACAGTGGCTTGCTTAGTAACTGGGCTAAAAGTTTCAGCATAATCAATACCTTCCTGCTGGCTAAAACCTCTAGCAACAAGTCGCGCTTTATAGCGCTCAATACTACCATCAGAATGATGTTTGATCCGATATACCCATCGACTGCCAACAACATTCATCGAGGGATGAAATGGAACCAGAGACCAAGTGCAATTAGAACGCAGAGCAGCAATCTCATCACACATAGCATTATGCCAAACTGCATACCTGTCAGCATCAGAAAATACAAAGGGCTCCGAAGTAGGAGAAGATAAGACCCGGGTGGAGTCAGATGTGGCGGCAGCGAAAGCCACTAGATTGGTTGTCTTCGGCTGCCGCGGCCGGAGAGTCATAGGATGTCTACTAACTGCGGACGGAGATGCAGGAGGTGATAGCTGCAATGAAGGTGCCTGTGGCAACTTATAGGAGGATAGATCCACCATGAGCTGCAAGCCAGCTGAAGTGGATGATGAAGAACCAGCCGTAAGAGGAGAGCTGTCAGCCGAGGAGGGGCTGGAAGCTGGACTGGAAGATGCCATAGGACCATGAGGAGATGAAACCACTGGAGGAACTGAACCTGAATCACAAGGGTTAGATAAACAAGCAGGTGATGATGGCCAAGGAATGGGTGGAGGCTGTGGTAAGGTAGCTGTTTGCAACGGTATGGGGTGGGAGGTGGTTGTTGGGCGATTGGGTAGTGATGTAAAATTTTTCAAAATGGGAAGTGTGACAGTGGTAGGTTGAGTGGGTGTGGGAGTGATGTGAGAAACCTTTGCAATTTGTTCAGAGTTAGCAAAAGGAAACACATGTTCATGAAAGCGGACATGACGAGAAATATAAATGCGGTGAGACTCAATGTCAAAACATCTATAACCTAGATGCAAGGGACTATAGCCAAAGAAGACACATGGAGAGGAACGAAAGTCTAATTTATGGTTATTATATGGACGCAGAAAGGGAAAACAGAGACACCCAAAAGTATGCAAAAAATTATAATCAGGAGACCTTCGAAATATGCAATCAAATGGAGAACGAAGACCAAGAATGGGAGTAGGCATGCGATTTATTAGGTAAACAGCGGTCTCGAATGCATAATTCCAAAATCGAAAAGGTGCTTTACATTGCCCTAAAAGAGTGATACCGGTTTATACAATATGCTTATGACGACGTTCAACGGTTCCATTTTGTTCATGAGTTTGTGGACAAATCAGACGATGTTGGATACCAATGGTTTGGAAAAATGTGGACAATTTCAGTTTGAACAGATTTTATTTTTAAAGAAAATTGACGTTCAACAAGGGTTTGAAATTGATGAAATACCGCGTAAACATCAGATTTGGCAACAAGCGGATAATACCATACATATTTAGTATAAGCATCAACAAATATAACAAAATAACGATATCCATCAGAAGAAAATAGGGGAGCGGGACCCCATACATCGCTAAAAATTAATTCAAGCGGAGCAAAAATTTTGTGACCCGTAGGTCCTAAAGACAGACGCGATGATTTTCCTAAAGGACAACTTTGACATTGAAAATTAAGACGTTTGGTGTTGCAAATGATCTTACTTTTCGAAACTAACAATTGAAAAATACATGAAGTAGGGTGACCTAATCGACGATGCCATAAATCCGCAGAGGCAGAAGTGCACGGAGACCAAAAAGTTTGAGGAAAAGACTTGACGAAAGACCGGGTCAAGGCGTAGAGACCATCGTTACTTTGACCGGAGAGAAGTACTTCACGAGTGTTGAGATCCTTGACATAAAACACATGAGTGTGAAATTCAAAATAAACATTATTATTGTCGCACCCCAAAAAATGAGCGCGGCGTCCTGGGAAGGATCCTGGCTCTCGCAATGGAGTTGTTGAGGAGTCGCCACCTGGCTGTTGAGGGTCGCTAGGAGCACCCGATTTGTACTGGTCTGCTCAGAGATTCAAAGGTAGGGGACTGGTTGCGTATAGGGAAGGTATTAGCACCCCTCGTACGCCTTACCTGAGGTAAGCTGCATTGTCTACCTTAATGTGATTGTAAATGCTTCAACGGGTCGTATTTATTCGTGTGAATAAATCTTAGCTTTTGAAATTTCATCATGAGTTCGTAAACCCAAAATAAAATATCAAGAAACAGATCCACGTAGATGCCTTAAAAGGATCACCTATCATGGATGAGTTTTCCGCAATTTTATGCCTCATAAAAATGTTCCGCTCAAAAATAATCCAGTGAATTTTATTGATTATTTCTAGATATGCAAATGCTAGCCTACTTGTAGTTTCTTCATTCACCACCTGAAATTAACCATTAATCCTCATGAATTAATTTTACGGTTGACCGATCCATAAAAGAAATCGACCACCGCTCAGAATAATTCTGACAATTTTGGTGGTTATTCCCGAATATGTAAATGTTAACCTACACGTAAATCCGGCAATTACTACCTAAAATCAACCGTTAATTCTCAATAATTAATTTCGCGATTTGTTTTAATATTAGGCCAATTTCTCAAGATTTAATAAACTTGTTATTAAATCTATGATAAATTTTCAGAAAAACACTTTGGCCGTTGCAAAGAAAACATATTTTTTATTTCATTTTATATTCTTTTTTCTTTTAACAAAATAACATAAATAGATGAATAAACACAACACAACCCAACACACACACACATTCTCTTTTTCTTTCTTTTTCATTATATTTTACAAATAAAATAAAACTCACACACACATTGTCTTTTTTCATTACATTTTACAAATAACAAATAACAATTAACCATACAATAAATTCAAATAAACACAAAAACATAAAGAAAATTACATAAAAGACCTTAGGGGGCAGTTCTGGAACAGTGGCCGCAGGAGGAGGACTGGGGGCGCGTCTGCCCACGCGCCACCACCACTGGCGGCGCGTCTGCCCACGCGCCGCCACCACTGGCGGCGCGTGGTTCCACGCGCCACCGCCGAACAGTAAAATCAGGGAGACCAGCAGTGGTGACTTTCCTTTCTCCTCTCACCGGTGGTGACTTCCAGGCAACCTGCAAACACAAACAAACTCACACAAACAACAAACAAAGCATCAAAATTCAAATTTTTTGACTCCCTCTTCCCTCCTTTCAGATCTGCAATTTTTGGGTTCAAAACCAAAACGTCACAATGTTTCCTATCATCATCTCCTCTCTTCGGATCTGCCATTTTCTTGTTTTGGCATCCTCTTCCTCCTTGCTTCAGGTGGTTGGACTGTCATGGAGGCAGGGCTGCTGTGGTGGCTGCGGAGGTGGTGGAACTGGAAGAGGCTGTCTCCGGTCGAAGGTGATGGTGACTGCTGGGGGCTGCGCTGATCTTCCCTTCTCTCTCCCACCGTGAGTGGCCTTCAAGGCTACCTGAAAAACAAACCAAACACAAACCGAGGCAACAAACAAAAACATCTCACAATCAAATCACCTCTTCATTTGGACCCGTCTTTTCTTATTTGGGTTTAAAACTCTTCTTCTCCATTTCTTATGGCAACTGGGGGCGTAGTTGGGCAAGGAAGAGCTGGAAGAGAGTGGGTCTGCTGGTGGCTGACGGCAAGGAGGAGAGGAGAGTTGATGGGGCGTCTGGCCGGGAGAGGTGAAGAGAAAAGGGGGGTCTGGCTGAATGAAGAGAAGGAAACATAGGAGAGGGTGGTTGTAATGGCTGACACCGGAAACAAAGGGGAGGCTTGGTCGGAGAAAGCAAGTGGAGGGGGAGAGCAAGAGGGAAAATGGGGCTGCAGCGGCCCCAAAAGGAGGCTGGCGGCTGCAGCCCCAAAAAATTGAAAAATTAGGGTTAGGTTTTCTTTGAGGAGGTTTAGGGTTTTTTTGGTGAATGTATATTTTTTTTTTCTTTCTTATGGCCATGCACTCTATTTATAGAGTTTTCAAAGGCAAGATTCCAAACACAGCCCTCAGCTTGCATGCTTGTTTCAATTTGATCCTTCATTTCCAATTTGTGCGATTTGACCCTGCATTGACTGTTAAATTCTCAATTTATTCAATTTTGCCCCTGTAACAAGATATTTTTGGATTTTTGTCTTTTTGTCTTTTTTTTCCTTTTCTTCCGAAACATAAAAATAAGTGGGTCAAAATTTGGGTAGCAACAATTATCACGACAAAATTTCTGAACAGAAAGCAAAGGTTTCGTAATTGATGGAACATGAAGTACATTAGATAAAATGAAAGAACGATGTGGTGTATGTATTTTTGTATGGCCAAGATGAGATATAGGTAGCCCCTTACCATCACCAACATGCAAATTATCATTACCCAGATACGGTTCGGCAACGGTCAAAGTGGCAAGATCGGGTGTGACGTGCTGATTTGCGCCGGTGTCCGGAAACCACTCAACAGAACTAGTTTGAGAGGGATTGCGCTGCACCATATTGGCAGTGGATTGACCATAACTTCGCTGCTGGAATTGAGAACAATGAGGGGTTGTATGGCCAAAATTTTGGCATAGTTGGCAGCGTGGATTCTGCCCCCTATTGCGCTGCCAAGTGCCCTGCCAAGAGCTTTGAGGGCTGTGATAATTCTGCCCAAAACGTCCCCTATTGTTGCTGGATTGGTTGGGACGCCATCCACCATTGAAACGCCCCCTGCTGCGCCCAGAATTTCCAAAGTGCTGGCGTTGTGCAACCGTGGCAGACGGTGGAGTGGGCAGCAGAGGAGCATGAAATGCAGCCGAAGATTTGTGGAGATATTCATGCGTGAGGAGGTGGCTGTGGAGCTCTGCATATGCTATGGGTTCTGCCTTGGTAATTAGACTTGTAACTAAGTCTTTGAATTCACCCCTCAAGCCACGAAATACATACAAATTAAAGTCTGCAAGGGAAATTGGTCTCCCCGCAGCAGCAAGTTCATCAAATAACACTTTTGCTTTTTGCATAAAAAGAGTGACAGATTCATCACCTTGTCTAAGCTCCTGAAGAGAGCCATGGAGCTGCATAATACGTGAGTTTGAAGTGGAAGCAAGGGCTTGCTCAAGTGTGCTCCAAGCTGAGCATGAACTTTGACAGCCAACAATGAGGTGCAGCACCTCCATGGATAGAGAGGAAAGAAGCGCACTGAGAATGAGCTTGTCTTGTTGTTTCCAGCGGAGAAAGAGCGGATTAATCTGAAGAGAGACACCATCTGCAGCAAACACATGGGAAGGTGGACATATGGTAGAACCATCCACAAAACCAAACACTCCTTGGCCTAGGAGAAATGGCAGCATCTGCATACGCCAGTAAAGGTAATTTGTAGTTGTTAACTTGAGAGAGATGACTTGATGAGTGTGAGAAAGGGAGATGATGTTTGTTGTGGCAGATGCATCAGATGTGAGTTGAGAGAGTTGATTCGTATTTTGAGAGGTGAAGAGAGGTTGATCATCAGCCATGGCAGAGGAGAGATTGGGCTGTGAGGCAGAGGAAGGCAGGGGATTGACTGCAGGGGAGGCAGTCTGCACTGCTGGAGAAGACGTCTGTGATGCAGATGAGGGTGGCGGCTGTTCCATTGAAAAAGAGAGGCTGGAAAGGTTGGGAAAAAAGTAGGTTAATTGTTTATTGCTCTGATACCAAATTGGAAAGTGAGAATCAATCTTGGTTGTGCCGCAGCCAACCTTTCCATTTATATGTAAAACATTACAGCTCAGCACATACATACAATAGTTACTGTAGGGACTACAATAGGTAAATAATTCTATACAGTGCTATACATTCTGTAATAGACAAGCTGTTTGCTCTCATCCACAGAAGCATGAACTCTAATTATTCCTCGTTCACATTGATGAATCAATCGGTTGGAGTTGGGCCCGAAGGCAATCAAGAGTGCTGCGACTTCAAAGTATGAACTCTAATTCCTTGTTCACGTTGATGAATCATCACCCAAAAATTTGCTATAAAAGGGTTAGAAGAGCAGATCCTAGTTCATCAAGTGGGAGTTGTGAAAACAGTCACTAAGCAAAAGGTTCTAATATTTCGGCTTTCACAATATGGGTGAGCCCTTAATTAGACCCATGCCCAAGCTAGCATTTTCATGGGTTCAATTACATGATATTTTGTTGCAGTCTTATGAGTTGCATACAATCAAATATTAATTTGGCGCCATTACTACTAGTTCATGTGTATTAATTGTTCTTGTTGTTATCCTTGTTAAATTTTCAGTGAATGGAAGTTCTAGTGAGCCAGAGAACCAGGGAGACCTCATCACAATCCTTAGTATTGATGGTGGAGGAGTGAGAGGCATCATTCCTAGTGAAGTCCTAAGTACTCTTGAATCAAAGCTCCAGGTTAATTTGTTCTCTCAACATATATGCTTGCTCATGTTTTCCTTAATTAATCTTATTCGCACTAGAACTATACTCAGTGAGCCTCGTTTCATTTTTGTTGCATGCATAGAAACTGGATGAGGACAACAAGGACGCGAGGATTGCAGATTATTTTGACTTCATTGCTGGGACAAGCACAGGAGGCCTTATGACAGCCATGCTTACGGCCCCAAATGCTGGGAAACGACCTTTGTTTGCTGCAAAAGATGTTGCTCAGTTTTATCAAGAAAAGTGTCCAATTATCTTTCATAATGAAGCAGGAGCACATGAAACAGTTCCTGAAGGGAATGTCAGAATCTCTGATCCTGATCCTGAAGAAACGAAGCCATCGTGGACTGATAGGTCTAACAAATCCAATGGATTGAACTTAGTAGACAATTTAGACCATCTTATCAGAATTTCACTCATACTTTTCCGCTGAATCATTAACGACATTTGCATAAATTAATATCACTGATAGGATCTGTCTTCCAAACAGTCTCCCCGAAGTCGTTATTAATTCCGCAGCGTATTTTCTCAGCAGCTTATTTTCTCACATTACTAATTCTTATTAATCATTTTCTCACAAATTAGGTTCCGGTCAATTCGTGATGGTATCAGCAGACAACTCGAAAAGAACTTTCGAGAGCCAAAATATGACGGTAAGAATCTGCAAGATACCATTAAGGAGCATTTGGGAGAGAAACTAGCTCTCAGTGAGACTCTAACGAGTGTGATAATTCCCGCCTTCGACATCAAGCAATTTAGGCGTACCGTCTTTTCCACCTTAGAGGTCATTATTCTCCTTGATTTTCTAATATTTTCCTATATATATACACATATATATTCCAGTATTTACTAATATTACCTGATGCGTAATATATCGATCTCATCTACCAAATACTAGACATTTTTTTATATCAAATATGGCTTAACAATTAGAATAGTATAAGAAACTCGTGGAGCCAGAAATATTATTAACAAAACTAAATTTACAATCAAAATCCAACAGAATAAACCCGAATAAAAAAATCATAATTAAATAACCAAGCCAGCTTTTCTAAACACTTTCTGTTTGGTTAAATAATCCAAAACATAATATAAGAAAATATATTGCATCCATTGAAAATATTATTGAATCGAATTCAATTTGCACGCAGTATTTTTTCCTTTAATGATATTCACCTGTGTATGAACAAATTAATTGTAGGCCAAGCGTGACAGTTCGATGAATGCTCTACTGGCAGACGTTTGTAGGGCCACCTCTGCAGCACCGTATTACTTTCCCCCTCACTATTTTGAAACCAGCAAGCCCTTCAACCTAATTGATGGCGGGGTTGCAGCCAATAATCCTGTAAGTTACTGTTTATTGTGATATAATAACGTTAATACTAGGAAAATGATAAGTTAGCAACGCAAGGAAAAAGAATACACTATCATTTGTAGAAATTACACTGCTATTTGGCAATCAGGTCACGCTTTTTTATAGTTCTATTAGGCACTTAAAGTCTTTGTTTTAATTAATGCCTCCTCTCTTGTGTCATAATCTTATCAGTCATTCCTAGCTGTGTGTGAGGCGACGAAAGAAAAAGAGACAGATTTTAAAAATATTGTTATCCTCTCCCTTGGAACTGGAGAACCAGATGCAAGTGGCAGGCTAGAGGTTGGAAACGGCAAATGGGGAATTGTTGATTGGCTTTGGCATCATGACAATTCCACCCCGTTGCTGGATATCTTGACGACTGCACCGGATGAAATGACTGAGATGTACATCTCTAAGGTCTTTCAAATCAGTGGAGTAAAACACAACTATACTCGGATCCAGGTAAACCACTTGAAAGTATAAAAAGTAGGAATTTTGGCAACGAGAGAGCTATTTATTTGGTCGTGGTGAAATTAAGGAAGCTGGAGTTTCATTGTTAATGATGCGTTGCCATTTCATACTACAATTAGGCTCAGCTAAAACCCAGTGAAGCCATGATGGACAATACAAGCAAGGAAAATCTGGAGAGTCTCAAGAAGATCGGTCGGGATTTAGCAGAAGAAAAGGATGCCGAACTTGAAGCGTAAGAACTACATTTTTTAACTATCTTGGATTTCCAACTAGCACCGAAGCAAGCTAGCTAACTTCATGCTGTCTTAATTATTGCAACCTTGATTTGATGTTGTGCAGTATTGCAAGCCGATTGGTCAATATTCGGAAAGCTCGCCTAACCCACATGTCTGCTTGATAATTCATGAAGTAAAACGTTGCTGTTGTCCAGGATAAATTCGGAAAGCTCGCCTGCCCATGTGATTAGTACTGTTTTCAAATTTGCCTGTGACTTTTAGCTCTATTTCAACTCATGCTTCATTGTGAGCTGTGTTGAGTTGATAATTATGTACGTCTGTCATAAATAAAGAGGAAACGATGTACTCTTCTTAAGTTTCTTCAAGAAGCAAAAGAAGATCTTCTTAATTTATTTAAATGCTGTGTGTGTAATGTATTGTATTAATATGGATCGTGTGGAGTGGCTTGATGAACTCTCTAGTAGGCTTCATGATTGGTCTTTTCTTCCACTCTACCCAATGGATCTTTTCATTCATAATCCATCTAAATATTTGTCAAAAACTGTTAATGTTTGTTTGTGTTTCCTGCATGGTGAGGAAAATATGTTTTGGAAGGAAAGTTCTTGAGTGATTGGATCTGGTAGGGAATAGAGTGACACTTTAAAGAACTAAATGACGTCAATTAATTCACATATATAACAAATTGTATTACGAATCAAGCTTTCATCGTCACAAATTCAATCACCCTAACACTTAGTCTGTTAGTATTCTTGTTTTGCTTTAATTATTTTTTAAAAAGATTCATCATATTAAGTAAGCAAAACCATCTATTTTTTGTATTCTATTTTTTAAATGTTATTTTTTGGCATTTTGATGTGATCTATGGAGTTTGTTTTTTTTGTACGTGTGTTTATTTATTTTATAATATTTTACCTTAGAAGTTTATTTTATTTTATGAATGCATGATTTGTACATGATAGAGTTTGTCTGATATTTTGAAAAATAAATTTTATTTTTCATTTGATGAAATTATGTTTGAAACTTGTGTGTTTTATAATGAAATAAATAATGACCTATTTAATGTGTACATTTCACAATCTTTCAATTTTATTGCTCAGACAAATTTTTAATATATATGGAGGAGTATGGATTTTTGGAGAAAATTTATAATAATTGAAGGGTACTATTAAAATAAATTGAATAAATTTGAGCAAAACCCATAATAGCTAATTAGTTGGGTACCAATAATTTGGTTAGTTGACATTATTAATTAATACATGGATTTACTAAATAAAATTTGTTTGGGTATATAAGCCTATAACATATAAAAAAGACTGGATTTCTTCTCCTTTGTGCTCTGCATTCATACAAGAATACAACGACTGATCTTCATCCTTCGGAAAAAAAATGCCTTTTCCTTGTGCCAACAGGTTCTGTCAGAATGAGAGGGATTTTTGCATCTAGTATATTTGAAGAAAGAGTCTCTAGTTTCATGACTAGTTCTTTAGAAAAATAATTGAATAATTATTGTTGATCATATGTTCTGCCTTTACCTCTACTTCTACCTCTGTCTCTGCTTTGATTCTAACTTTAACTTGCTCTTCCGCATGTTTCTAGTAAAAAACCTAACAGTCCTAGGTCAATCTGTCGACTCGTGATTGATCATCCCGACTCTTAGCTGGAGCCTTGGACAAGGTCATCCCAACTAACAAAAAGTTAAAAACCGAACAAAAGGGAATATTTGTTTTCTAATTTAAGTACAATGGGTTTTACTTTTATAAGCTTACTATCTCTTAATTTTGAGAATTTTTACCCAAAGATTGATGAAGTATTTTTACATAGATTTGAAATTTAAATTATATATATGAAAAACCATGTAAAATTTTTAGATTTTATCTCTTAAGAGATTGATTTTAAAGAATCAGTCAAGTCAAGTAGATAAAGTACTTCAGCGGACTAATCCAACGAGGTTGAAGACAGAGAATGATGATAATTAATTCACATATATGAAATTGGAATTTTAAATAGTGTTTTAAGATGCGAGAGAAGGGGATAGTTGAGATAAAATTTGTATATAAAAAAGATTTGATTTGTTCCTACGAATAAATCTCAAACCAAAGCTCCTGCTAGAAATTAAACCATCAAAATCCATAAATCATATTAGAATCTCACAAAAGCAACGTACCTCAGAAGCAACGTTTTAGGGTGCTAATATCTTTTCTAACCATAGCTAGCCCCTTACCATTTGAATCTCTAAAAAAACCCACAACTTCCGGGTTTCCTAGGAACTCTCAAACCCCCGACACCATTGCAGGAACCTTGCAACAAAACTACAACCTCTATGAAGATACCAGACTTCTTCTCCTTCGTGTTCTACATTCATACAAGAATACAACTACTGATCTTCTTCCTTTGGAAAAAAAATGCTGCATTGATCTCTCCACGGTCTTCTGCCTTTTCCTTGTGCCAACAGTTTCTGTCAGAATTTGAGGGATTTTTTCTGTATATTTGAAGAAAAAATCTCTAGTTTCAGGACCAGTTCTTTTGATAAATACTAGAATAAAAATTGCTGATCATATGTTCGATCTGCCTTTACCTCTACTTCTACCTCTGTCTCTCCATTCATTCTGATATGGTTTACAGCTCACTCCACCAAGATTTTTTTCCACCTATCATCATTCTCTATCTTAACCTCGTTGGATTAGTCCGCTGAAGAACTTCATCCACTCGACTTGACTGAGTTTTTAAAATCAATTCTTTTAAGAGATAAAATTTAAATATTTTACATGATTTTTCATATATATAATTTAAATTTCAAATCTTTGTATAAATATGTAAAAATACTTCATAAATCGTTGGGTAAAAATCCAAGAATTTCTAAGAAAATAAAACTATAACTTCTCAAAATTAAGAGATTGTAAACTTATAAAAGTAAAACCCATTGTACTTAAATTATAAAACAAATACTCTCTAAATAAAAAATTTCTGACTTTCCATCATAAAAATATAACTTTTTGAAATATTCCCTTTTGTTAGGTTTTTTACTTTTTGTTAGTTGGGATGATCAATCATGAGTCGAGAGATTGACCTCGGACTGTTAGGTTTTTTACTAAAAATGATATTGGTTTTCTCAGAAAGTTCATTTTTCGGAAAAGAAACATATGGAAGAGCAAATGAAAGTTAGAATCAAAGCAGAGACGGAGGTAGAAGTAGAGGTAAAGGAAGAACATATATTCAGCAAAGAGGCAGTAGCCACAATTTTTATTCTATTATTTTCAAAAGAATTGGTCATGAAACTAGAGATTTCTCTTCAAATATAATAACAGAGGCAAAAACCCCTCAAATTCTGTCAGAAACTGCTGGCACAAGGAAAATGCAGGTGACAGTGGAGAGATCAATGCAGCATTTTTTTTCCAAAGAAAGAAGATCAGTAGTTGTATTCTTGTATGAATGTAGAACATGAAGGAGAAGAAGTCTGTTATCTTCATACAGGTTGTAGTTTTGTTGCAAGGTTCCTGCAATGGTGTCGGGGGTTTTAGAGTTCCTAGGAAACCCGGAAGTTGTGGTTTTGTTTAGAGATTCAAATGGTAAGGGGTTAGCTGTGGTTAGAAAAGATATTAGCACCCTAAAACGTTGCACCTGATTGAATTAATCTAATACTTGTTGAGTATTTCATTTTATGCTTAATGTTTGTATAAGCTTGATCACAGTTTGCATGATTTGGGATTCGATTTGAGACTGAGAAGTGATAATTGTTTCAGCAATTGTTTGAAATACCTTGCACGATTACCATAAGTGTAATCGTGCAATGTTTTATCATTCTTAATGTATTTTGACGAGTTTTAGAATTTCCACCGAGAGGTAGGAAGTTTGCTTGTTAAAATAATTCATTAATGCTCGAGAGAGATTGTTGATTAAATTAGTAAAACCTGATTATCAACACTAAGAAAGAAATTTTGAAAGGATTAGTTCAATTGAGAAAATTAACATAAGATTAGTTACGGTGAAAGCAAAAATTTCTTAGGATCCGTTAGTAAACTTGATTTCAACACCATTTAATTTTTGTTTGATTGTTTTAATTATTTTTAGTTTCATAAAACTTTATAATTGAATCATCAAATAGATAGGGATTTAATAATTTTGGTACTTATTGATAATTTTTGCAAATCCTCGTGGGACAATACTCTACTCCTCACTTTATTACTTGTTACGATTCGTGCACTTGTGATTTCTACGAACGTAAACCATGGTCTTAATATAGAGGCTCTAGTATCTTTGAATTGTTGTTTTACATGAGAAAAACTAGGGTCCCATTTGGCCATCGGTGCTTTTTTGAGAAAATAAATCTAACTCGAATCTACCGAATAATATGATCTAGGGCCAGGATCAAGGTATCTACGATCATGGTGTTCAGAAGGCAAGTCAATAATCCTGGTAAGGAATCATGGTCTGAATAAGGTAATTAATTCAACATTGTTGTAATTCCTCCTTTCAGTCTGATATGGTTTACAGCTCACTCCAGCAAGATTTTGTTCCACCTATCACCATTCTCTGTCTTCAACCTCGTTGGATTAGTCCGCTGAAGAACTTTATCTACTTGACTTGACTGATTTTTTAAAATCAATTTCTTAAGAGATAAAATCTAAATTTTTTACATGTTTTTTCATATATATATAATTTAAATTTCAAATCTATGTAAGAATATGTAAAAACACTTCATAAATCTTTGGGTAAAAATTCTCGAAATTAAGAGTACTTAAATTAGAAAACAAATATTTGATAAGGAACTATCTCACCTAAAAGCTTAAGCTTGTAAGTGAGGCTTCATAATATGATTTATATTATTCTCTAACACACCCCCTCAAGTGAAAGAATTTTGGGCTTGAAACTTGCACAGGCCTACATCACCTTGTGCTTGGTTTTTATCAAATAGAATAGGGATGGTGAGATTCATTAATCTATTTTTCAAGCTGTCTGTTCCTATCCATCCTCATCATTCTCGTCAAGTTCTTTAACCAGAGCCCTCTATATTATATATTAAGACCATGGTTTCTCTTTTTATGTCCAGTCAGGGATGAACACATGGTTCTAGCAACAAATGGCAAACCCATTAATCTATTTTTCAAGCTGTCTGTTCCTATCCATCCTCATCATTCTCGTCAAGTTCTTCAATAAAGTGTGGTGGACTCCCATTCGTCCGTCTGACTGAAGTTCTCATTTAGTTCATGGAACAGGCTCTTGTCACCACACATGTGGTTGCTACATCCAGAATCTAGGAACCAAACATCTTTTCTTCAAGCATCATTCTTCTCCATATATGACATGAGCAACATCTCTTCTTCTTCTAGTTGGCCTCTTTATCCTAGTTTGGACATGTAGATTGAAAGTGTCCAAGCTTGTGACACTTATAACATTCCACTACTCCTTTGTTATATGATCGACGACCTCTTCCTCTACCTCTGTATGCACTTCGACCTTGTCCTCTTGCACCAAACCTGTCTCTAGTGGTTATCCTGAGTGCCTACTCTTCTCTTGTATATTGTTGGAATTTTTGTTCATGCACAATAAGAGAACTCTGCAATTCATCAATGGAAAGTTGGTCGATGTCTTTGGACTCCTCTATCAAGCAAACAACATAATTGAATTTCTCACTCAATGATCAAAGAATCCTCTCCACCACTATGACATCTTGCATCTTCTCTCCATGTGTTCTCATCTTGTTATCCACTGCCAATACTCTTGAAAAATACTTAGTGATTCCTTCTCTAGCCTTCATTTCTAGGGTTTCAAAATCTCTACGGAGAGCTTGTAATGACCTCTTAACCCAAGCAATCCCCTCAAATTTCTTCTCATAGATTCCCAAATTTGTTTGGAAGTGTCCTTCACAAGAATGGTATCCAATATCTTCCAATCTATGGCTTGAAAGAGGTTATTTTTGACTTTCAGGTCCTTCAACTTCAATTCATCTAGTCCCTTTCATTGGGCTTCCTATCTGCATCGCCTCACTCTCTGGCTCAACATACCCAGTCTCTACCAGCCCCCAATATTCCTTGGATCGTAGGAAATTCTCCATCAACATGCTTCCATGTTCGCAGTGACCATCAAAGCGAGGGATGACTGGTTGCACAAAGTTCCCTTTGGTTGTCATTCTTTGTTGCTGCAAGAATATCAAAGATTGCTACTTTGATTTCGTCAGACCCTAGTGGAGGCTCTAATACCAAAAATGGTAAGAATTGAAATACAAAATGAAGAATACTATCCCTTTCTTATTGAGCAAACTGGGTTTATAAATACCTTTTTACAATCTTAATGGAAATGAGAAAAAATAACTCACATTCAGAGCTAAAGATGCAATTAACAAAATTCAAGAAACATTGAATAATTCCCCTCCTAAAACTCGGGCTTATTGAAACTAATTGCCAAAGACTAGAACTTAACTAAACTTATTCAAACTGAGACCCAAACTTTCTCTTCAATATCTATACATTAATTAGCTTAAATGTAAACAGAATTGATGATGACCATGTTAAGGAACCATCTCACCTAAAAGCTTAAGCTGATAGGTGAGACCCTAAAATATGATTTATATTATTTTATAATACACACCCTCAAATGAAAACTCTTTGGGCTTGAAACTTGCACAGGCCCACATCACCTTGTGCTTTATTTTTATCAAATAAAATAAGGGTGGTGAGATTTGAACTCGTGATCGCTAGGTCAACAAGACTCTGATACCATGTTAAGAAACCACCTGACCTAAAAGTTTAAGCTGATAGGTGAGGTTCAAATCATATTTTCACTCCGAATTCACAAGATAGATGGAAATTTCAAATATTCAAGGCTTGATTTGACTACAGAATCAAAAGGTATCAGATAACGGACCAACCCTGCCACGAAATGATCAAATTTTTAGCCTCGTACTTCATCTTGTTTGTCACCATCTGTGTGGCTATATTTCTTCAATTAATAATAATCCCTCTCGTTTATAAGAATATAATAAAATAAAATAAAAAAACTTCGCAGAAGTGTTCTTGTTTCATATTAATTCGTATAAAATTACTATATTAAATACTATTTGTGTTGTAATAATTTTTTTATTTTGTCTGTATAGGGAAATACCATAAAACCACATCCACAATATCTATCTATCTATCTATATATATATATATATGTTAAAAAATATCATTTTAATGTATTTTTAAACAAAAAAGCTAAGCGAAGAACATAACATTGATTTTCAACTACATTTCCGGCTTCATATAAATGAATAAATAGTTCACTAAGGTCCTTACTCATAAGTGGTAAAGAAGTCAACAATCTCATGGGGTTGGCATTTATTAAATTGTTAAATTTTTTGTTTGTGTGGAATTATGGTTGAGATTAATTTTTAAATTCTTTTTTATTCAGAAAAATATTATAATAAAAAAAATTAAAAAATTATTTTTTATATCAGTATATAAAAATAATTTAAAAATATCCAAAAAATTAATTTAAATAAAAAATAAAAATATTTATTTTTATTTTTAAAAATACTTTTAAAACACAATGCAAAATAAACATTACTCCCGGTGGTGCACCACTTTCATTTCCACAAACACACATGAGAATGACGCTTTGTTTACTCTCGTCCCCTGATGCTACCCTCCTTATCTCTTATCACTGGTATGGAGTTGGGTCATGATTATTAGTCAATTTCTATCTCTTTTCATTGGGTTGGAGCTCGGTCAAGATGTAGATTTTGTAGGCTTTTCAAATTGATTTTAGTTCACAAATATATTAAAATAATATTTTTTTATTTTTTAAAAAATTATTTTTAATATCATTATATCAAAATAATTTAATAGAACACACAAAAAAGTTAAGTTAAAGCAAAAAAAAAAAATTATTTTCAAATTTTTTCAAAAATATATTTATACGACGGGCAATAAATATTGTTGTGGTCTATTCTCGTCCCGCTTCTTACACGAGAATTGCATGGAACCACCTAATTGGCTGCCTTGAGTAATATTTCCGCCTGTTCTCATTTACAACTTTTATTATTGGGATGGCATTTATTAATTTGTCATATGTCCATCAATCTTCTGGCGGTTCACATCATTGGAATATTGTAACCTAATTTCAATCTAATTTCATTTTATGAGGGTTTAGCTAATCTTTTAGAGTTTTTGATTTAAAACTCTAAGTAAATAAATTTTATGTGAAATTTTTTATTTATATATTAGGACTCTCGTTTATTAAATAATGGATTTAGAAGAAAAGAAATCATTTTTGCCGTATTTCTTCCCCCACAATACCGGACACAATAAGTCCTCTTAAGAAAACATCTAACCATCTAGTACGTGATCTAGTGGTAAGAGATTGAGATTGAGAGGTTTGCCCCCTGTAGTTTCAAGTTTGAGTCCTGTGGTTGCTAATATGATGATCACTGGAGGTTTACATGATTGTTAATTTCAGGGTCGTGGAATTAGTATTGGACAATAACTTGGGATATCTAGAAAACAAATTTGGTTGTATGATGAATATATGATTATTAAAATTTATCCAATCGTTAAACAAAAATATATGAAATTTTAGGAGTAATTAGTTTTTAACAGAAGAAAATTTAGCCGCTGTCTTTCTCCGATCCTCCTTCCAATCCTAACTTTCCTAGTCTACGTGCTACCGTCAAGGCTTCTTCACCTGCGGCACGTAGCTCCCCTATCTCTTTCCCTCTCTCTCTCTTTTATTTTTGTTGTCAATAGTCCCAAATAGGATGATTTATCAGTAAATACGGTGATTTTCTTAGTCTAACAATTACAAATTTGAATCCCTTTGATCTTATATTTTTGTATATTTCTTAGTTATTAGGGTTTTGATTTCTCTTTGAAAGGGTTAATTGCTTACGTTTATTTGTTGCATTCTCTTGAAGATTTGTGCAAGAGTCTATGCCGAAAAGGAGCACCGATCTTTGCATCTAACAGAATACATGGAGATGGACACTACAGATTACAGCTTGTTCGAAAAATATGTTGTCATAATAAGACAAGTTAATTAGAGTCTATGAATGAATTGTGGTGGAAAGTTAATTATTTCTGGGCTCGTGAGACATTTCGAAAAGTGAAAGCTCGACGAAGTCTAACCTAATTTTAAACAAATTAACATAAATTACCCAATGAACTCATGAAACTTTTTGATTCGACTACTTTTTAGTCAATTTGTAGAAATATTCCAAATAATCCGAATAACTTTTTTCTTACTTTGCCCATTCATGAATGCCGACTTTGCTAATGACAAGCTGTTTGCTCTCATCCACAGAAGCATGAACTCTAATTATTCATCGTTCACATTGATGAATCAATCGGTTGGAGTTGGGCCCGAAGGCAATCAAGAGTGCTGCGACTTCAAAGTATGAACTCTAATTCCTTGTTCACGTTGATGAATCATCACCCAAAAATTTGCTATAAAAGGGTTAGAAGAGCAGATCCTAGTTCATCAAGTGGGAGTTGTGAAAACAGTCACTAAGCAAAAGGTTCTAATATTTCGGCTTTCACAATATGGGTGAGCCCTTAATTAGACCCATGCCCAAGCTAGCATTTTCATGGGTTCAATTACATGATATTTTGTTGCAGTCTTATGAGGTGCATACAATCAAATATTAATTTGGCGCCATTACTACTAGTTCATGTGTATTAATTGTTCTTGTTGTTATCCTTGTTAAATTTTCAGTGAATGGAAGTTCTAGTGAGCCAGAGAACCAGGGAGACCTCATCACAATCCTTAGTATTGATGGTGGAGGAGTGAGAGGCATCATTCCTAGTGAAGTCCTAAGTACTCTTGAATCAAAGCTCCAGGTTAATTTGTTCTCTCAACATATATGCTTGCTCATGTTTTCCTTAATTAATCTTATTCGCACTAGAACTATACTCAGTGAGCCTCGTTTCATTTTTGTTGCATGCATAGAAACTGGATGAGGACAACAAGGACGCGAGGATTGCAGATTATTTTGACTTCATTGCTGGGACAAGCACAGGAGGCCTTATGACAGCCATGCTTACGGCCCCAAATGCTGGGAAACGACCTTTGTTTGCTGCAAAAGATGTTGCTCAGTTTTATCAAGAAAAGTGTCCAATTATCTTTCATAATGAAGCAGGAGCACATGAAACAGTTCCTGAAGGGAATGTCAGAATCTCTGATCCTGATCCTGAAGAAACGAAGCCATCGTGGACTGATAGGTCTAACAAATCCAATGGATTGAACTTAGTAGACAATTTAGACCATCTTATCAGAATTTCACTCATACTTTTCCGCTGAATCATTAACGACATTTGCATAAATTAATATCACTGATTGGATCTGTCTTTCAAACAGTCTCCCCGAAGTCGTTATTAATTCCGCAGCGTATTTTCTCAGCAGCTTATTTTCTCACATTACTAATTCTTATTAATCATTTTCTCACAAATTAGGTTCCGGTCAATTCGTGATGGTATCAGCAGACAACTCGAAAAGAACTTTCGAGAGCCAAAATATGACGGTAAGAATCTGCAAGATACCATTAAGGAGCATTTGGGAGAGAAACTAGCTCTCAGTGACACTCTAACGAGTGTGATAATTCCCGCCTTCGACATCAAGCAATTTAGGCGTACCGTCTTTTCCACCTTAGAGGTCATTATTCTCCTTGATTTTCTAATATTTTCCTATATATATACACATATATATTCCAGTATTTACTAATATTACCTGATGCGTAATATATCGATCTCATCTACCAAAAATACAGCAGTAACAGAGGAGACGATTGGAGGGTTTAGGTTGCACACTCAGATTTTGGTAGAATACAATACATTAAGAAATGATACTCTCACACTTTTTCATTATGAGATTCATACAATATATATAGACATTAATAGCTGCGACTCTTTAATACTAATAGATGCGACTCTTCAATACTAATCTTGATAAATAAATTTAATAACTAACAATGCGTAATATATTGATCTCATCTACCAAATACTAGACATTTTTTTATATCAAATATGGCTTAACAATTAGAATAGTATAAGAAACTCGTGGAGCCAGAAATATTATTAACAAAACTAAATTTACAATCAAAATCCAACAGAATAAACCCGAATAAAAAAATCATAATTAAATAACCAAGCCAGCTTTTCTAAACACTTTCTGTTTGGTTAAATAATCCAAAACATAATATAAGAAAATATATTGCATCCATTGAAAATATTATTGAATCGAATTCAATTTGCACGCAGTATTTTTTCCTTTAATGATATTCACCTGTGTATGAACAAATTAATTGTAGGCCAAGCGTGACAGTTCGATGAATGCTCTACTGGCAGACGTTTGTAGGGCCACCTCTGCAGCACCGTATTACTTTCCCCCTCACTATTTTGAAACCAGCAAGCCCTTCAACCTAATTGATGGCGGGGTTGCAGCCAATAATCCTGTAAGTTACTGTTTATTGTGATATAATAACGTTAATACTAGGAAAATGATAAGTTAGCAACGCAAGGAAAAAGAATACACTATCATTTGTAGAAATTACACTGCTATTTGGCAATCAGGTCACGCTTTTTTATAGTTCTATTAGGCACTTAAAGTCTTTGTTTTAATTAATGCCTCCTCTCTTGTGTCATAATCTTATCAGTCATTCCTAGCTGTGTGTGAGGCGACGAAAGAAAAAGAGACAGATTTTAAAAATATTGTTATCCTCTCCCTTGGAACTGGAGAACCAGATGCAAGTGGCAGGCTAGAGGTTGGAAACGGCAAATGGGGAATTGTTGATTGGCTTTGGCATCATGACAATTCCACCCCGTTGCTGGATATCTTGACGACTGCACCGGATGAAATGACTGAGATGTACATCTCTAAGGTCTTTCAAATCAGTGGAGTAAAACACAACTATACTCGGATCCAGGTAAACCACTTGAAAGTATAAAAAGTAGGAATTTTGGCAACGAGAGAGCTATTTATTTGGTCGTGGTGAAATTAAGGAAGCTGGAGTTTCATTGTTAATGATGCGTTGCCATTTCATACTACAATTAGGCTCAGCTAAAACCCAGTGAAGCCATGATGGACAATACAAGCAAGGAAAATCTGGAGAGTCTCAAGAAGATCGGTCGGGATTTAGCAGAAGAAAAGGATGCCGAACTTGAAGCGTAAGAACTACATTTTTTAACTATCTTGGATTTCCAACTAGCACCGAAGCAAGCTAGCTAACTTCATGCTGTCTTAATTATTGCAACCTTGATTTGATGTTGTGCAGTATTGCAAGCCGATTGGTCAATATTCGGAAAGCTCGCCTAACCCACATGTCTGCTTGATAATTCATGAAGTAAAACGTTGCTGTTGTCCAGGATAATTCGGAAAGCTCGCCTGCCCATGTGATTAGTACTGTTTTCAAATTTGCCTGTGACTTTTAGCTCTATTTCAACTCATGCTTCATTGTGAGCTGTGTTGAGTTGATAATTATGTACGTCTGTCATAAATAAAGAGGAAACGATGTACTCTTCTTAAGTTTCTTCAAGAAGCAAAAGAAGATCTTCTTAATTTATTTAAATGCTGTGTGTGTAATGTATTGTATTAATATGGATCGTGTGGAGTGGCTTGATGAACTCTCTAGTAGGCTTCATGATTGGTCTTTTCTTCCACTCTACCCAATGGATCTTTTCATTCATAATCCATCTAAATATTTGTCAAAAACTGTTAATGTTTGTTTGTGTTTCCTGCATGGTGAGGAAAATATGTTTTGGAAGGAAAGTTCTTGAGTGATTGGATCTGGTAGGGAATAGAGTGACACTTTAAAGAACTAAATGACGTCAATTAATTCACATATATAACAAATTGTATTACGAATCAAGCTTTCATCGTCACAAATTCAATCACCCTAACACTTAGTCTGTTAGTATTCTTGTTTTGCTTTAATTATTTTTTAAAAAGATTCATCATATTAAGTAAGCAAAACCATCTATTTTTTGTATTCTATTTTTTAAATGTTATTTTTTTGGCATTTTGATGTGATCTATGGAGTTTGTTTACTTAATATGAGTGTGTGCATGTATTACACTAAAAACATTCCCCTACATATGCTATCATCCCCCCTCAATCCCAGGCTTACACAAACCAAGCCTGAGATTGCGAACATGTCTTAGAAATAGAGGAGAGCTAAGGCTTTTTGTAAGAATGTCAGCAAACTGCTCCTGTGAAGAAACGAATTGGACCGCCAGCTGATTGGTGGACACCCTCTCGCGCATGAAATGCACATCAATTTCAATGTGCTTCGTGCGTTGATGCTGCACTGGATTAAAGGACAAGGCAATAGCAGATAAATTGTCACAAAATAGCACAGGAGTTTGAGGCAGATTAACTCGTAAGAATTGCAACAACTGTTTTATCCAGTCCAGTTCTGCAGAGGCAGTAGACAAGGCCCTATACTCAGCTTCTGTGGATGATCTAGACACGGTGTGCTGCTTCTTAGAGCTCCAAGCAATTGGGTTTGATCCAAGGAATACAACCAGACCAGTCGTCGATCGACGATCATTAGGATCGCCAGCCCAATCAGCATCACTGAATGCTGTGAGGTCTAAAGTCCATTTCTGATAAGTAATCCCAACAGAAATAGTACCTTTAAGCTACCTCAATATGCGTTTAATTGCCACAAAGTGATCCACCATAGGACTCTGCATAAATTGACACACCTGGTTGACTGCAAATGCAATGTCAGGCCGTGTGAATGTCAGGTATTGTAGAGCACCTACAATGCTGCGATACAATGAGGGATTATCAAACGGTTCTCCATCATGAGTAGCCGTTGATATGGAAGACAGGGAGTGGCACACGGTTTGGCAGAATGCATATCAGTTTTAAGAAGCAGCTCATGTATATAGTTCGATTGTGAAAGGAACAGCTCAGCACTGGTATGAACAATCTGAACACCCAAGAAGAAATGAAGATCTCCCATGTCTGTGATCTGAAACTCGGCAGCAAGAGCAGTAATGACCTGATTAATATCATTAGAATCACTCCCCGTGATTATAATGTCGTCAACATATACCAGTAAAATGATAACCCCAGCATCCAGGTATTTGACAAACAGGGACGAGTCTGAATAAGTGTGATTAAACCCAGTGATGGCAAAAACGATGTAAACCTCTCATTCCACGCCCGGGGCGCCTGCTTCAAACCATAAAGTGACTTATGTAATTTGCACACAAGTTGCGGTTGCAATTGGTCAACAAAGCCAGGAGGCTGTGACATAAACACTTCCTCATGAAGAATGCCATGTAAAAAGGCATTTTTAACATCCAGTTGCCTCAAACCCCAACCAAACTGAGAAGCCAGTGCCAATACCAGTCTCACCGTAGTTGGTTTCACTACAGGACTATAAGTCTCACCATAATCCAGTCCAGGCTCTTGACTAAATCCCTGTGCTACCAACCGTGCCTTATGCCTCACAATAGTCCCATCTGCATGCCTCTTAATTTTAAAAATCCATTTGCAGCCCACAAGATTTTTATCAGATGGCAGAGGCATAAGCTTCCATGTCTGCTGTGACTGAAGAACATCAATTTCATCCTTCATGGCCTTCAACCACACAGGACTAGTTAATGCTGTTTTGTAACTGGACGGCTCAACCCCATTCAAATCAACAGTCGGGGAGACAGCAGACGTGGCAAGACATACTGTCTTCTTCTTAATAATCCCACTCTTACTCCGCGTCTGCATTGGATGCAGATTCATATTTGGAATATGAAGAATCACTGAAATGCACTCAGGATTAAAGGAATCAACTGCTGGACTACCAACCTCAGATGCATTTCCAGAATTGGAAACAAGACCAGCAGGGGTGGATGATATTGGCAAAGGCACAGCAGAAATGGAATCCGACGCAGGTGAAACAGGAATGGATTTGGAAGATGATGATGATGCATGAACAAGAGAATGAATGGAAGAGGGAAAAACAACGACATTTTTATGATTAACAACTGGAAAGGGCACATGTGAAGGCTGGGAAGAAGACAAAGTAGGGCCCTTAGAAACAGTAGTTAAATCAATATATGGAAAAACATGTTCATTAAAAATGACATGTCTAGAGATATATGTTCTTTTTCCAACTGGTTCATAACAAAGATAGCCTTTATATTGGGAGGCATATCCTAAAAAGACACATATGGTGGTTTTAGCTTGTAACTTATTATGTCGATATGGACGTAATAAGGGAAAGCAAGCACAACCAAAAATTCACAAGTGAGACACAGAAGGGATAGTTTGAAATAAAATCTCATAAGGAGATTTATTCTGTAGAATTACAGAAGGCATTCTATTTATAAGATATACTGATGTTTGAACAGCATGAGTCCAAAACGACGCAGGTAATTTGGCATTTTGTAGTATAGTAATCGTAGTTTCAATTAAATGCCTGTGTTTGCGTTCTGCAAGACCATTTTGTTCAGGCGTATGAGGGCAGGATTTTTGATGGACAGTGCCTTTATAAATGAGAAATGACTGGAGTTGTTTACTAACATACTCACCACCCCCATCGCTTTGCAGAATTTTAATAGAATGCGAAAACTGAGTTTGAACATAGTGATAGAATCTCACATATACAGAATAAAGATCACTTTTATGAACCAGTGGAAATAGCCAGCAATAACGGGAAAATTCATCTATAAAGGTCACATAATATCGGTAACCATCTATAGACAGACAAGGAGAAGGTCCCCAAATATCACTGTGAATAGTATGAAATGGAATTACAGATTTATGAGGACGCAATTGAAAGGGAAGTTTGGAAAACTTTCCCTGTAGACAACTATGACACATAGAAGAATTTGAATCAATGGAAAATTTAATTTGGGCTTTTTCTAACATCATCGCAGCAATTTTATTGGTGGGATGACCTAAATGATGATGCCAAGTAGATGAAAGAACTAACTGACCAAGAAAAGACCGAGGTTGATGAGCAAAATGAGAGTGACGATGATGACCAAAGGAAAAGGGATAGAGTCCATTACTGCATTGCCCTTTGTATATGATCCTCCCTGTGAACTTGTCCTGAATCCAAAAATTGAAAGCATCAAAGATTAGTTTGCAGTTATTATCTAAACACAACCGATGTACAGAAACTAAATTTTCAGTCAATTTGGGAACATGTAAAACCGAATTGAGCTGAATAGGGGCAGTATATGTGGGAATAATGGTATTCCCAATATGCGACACAAGCAAACCTTCACCATTTGCTGTTTGCACTGTATCATTCGCAAGATAAGCGGAGGATGAAACAAGATTATTCAAATCTGCTGTCATATGATTTGTTGCTCCAAAATCGGCTAACCAAACTGGAGAGGCATTCTGTGGCTGCTGCAAACCAGAGTGAGATGCCTGCATGACCGTGTTCAGTGCTACACTTTTCTGTGCATGGTACTCTGGCGCTGAGGGATAATTACCACGGTAATCTGCAGCTGGTGCACTGAAATTACCACCATAATTTGGACCATTGTTATTGTAAAAACAATACAAGGTATTATGATTATTCTTGCCACATATGTGACACCTCAACCTCTCACTGCGATTTAAACCACACGCAGGAGCTGTATGGCCTTCAAGATTGCACAATTGGCAAACTGGATTGCTTGACAGAGATGGTGAAGACTGATATGAGTCAAAAACTCCTGAATTCAATCCTGGCATATCATTCATCCTGCCATGAAAATTTCCCCTCTGATGAAAGTGTCGTTGTTGTGATTGGAATCTGCCTCTGCCACGGTTCCTGTGAAAATTGCGCCCATTTCCATAGGAATTGTAGTTGTGCATTCCACGTTCCTGTGGAAAATTGGCTTGTGACGCAGGTATGTTAGGCTTTGAAACCGTATGCATAGCAGTGAGATATGCAGGTGTGTCTGTCACAGTCTCAACAATTCTTTCTTCTGCCAATAACTGTGACCGAAATTCCTGCAAAGAAATGACACTCTCTCTGCCTCTTATCACACATCTAAATGTGTTAAATTCAGGTGGAAGTCCATTCAATGCCAAGATGACTATGTCCTCATCTGCAAAATACACCCTAGCTGCACTCAAATAATCTCGTGCCTCCTTTATCTTCAACAAATATTGACTCACAGAATCAGCCCCTTTCTTAATATTCTGCAAGTTAGATTTCAGTTGGAAAATACTGGTTTTGGATACAGTTGAAAACTGATCCTTTAACCTATTCCATAAGTCACAAGAGCTGGTGCTCCCTATGGCACAAGACAAGGCCACGGGTGACAGTGTAGCTGTAATGAGCTGCATCACTGCACGATTGTGCATTTTCCAAATCAGCATATTATCACTATCCGTAGCAGACAGTGAAGTGGAATTCTCGGTATTACTCTCAGCAATTGACTGAGTAATAGGGCATGGATTAGAACCATCGGTAAATCCATTGATTCCATTACTTTCTAACAACAATTGCATTTGAAAGTTCCAATTCAAGAAATTCGACTCATCCAATTTGACATTCACAGAGGTGGAAATTGTGGAAATTAGACCTGCGATTGGAGATTGAAGAATCTGAAGTTGTGAAGCAGTCACCATGGCTGCTGATGATCAAAATAAAAGGCAATAATCACAGCAAGGATCTCACGCAAAGCTGCAGATAAGGCAGCGCAAATATGGAAAAACAAAGCGGCAGCACACTGTGAAATTAAGCAGCCGAATTGGCAGCAGATTCCAGCGTCAAAATGTCACCGTTTCAAAGCCAAAATGCAACGTTTCAAATGAGCAATCACAAATGATCAATCACAGCCGAATTGACAGCAGATTCCAGCGTCAAAATGTCACCGTTTCAAAGCCAAAATGCAGCGTTTCAAAACGAGCACGTTTCAAATGATCAATCACAGCATCAAAGACAAAGTGTCACCGTTTCAAATGAGCACTGATTTAAATCAGCACTAACACAATCCAGTAGCTCTGTTTTCACCAAATTCGATGAATAGAAAGAGAAATGAAAATGACAGTGGCAAAATGTAACACACTGATTACGAAGAGAGGAAGAGAAAACCGTTTCAAAACAGCACTGTGTGAAATCAGCATTGATCACGATTCTGAGCTCACTGATCACGAAGAGAGGAAGAGAAAACCGTTTCAAATCAGCACTGTGTGAAATCAGCACCGATCACGATTCTGAGCTCTGTTTTTCAGTCAAATTGCAGACACAAACTGAAAGCAACACAAATCACAGCTCAGCAATTGAAATTTAAGGACAGTGCTACTGCCTCGCAGATCAATAATCTGCTTGAGAGAATCACAGATTCAAGAATCTGCAGTGTTGAAAAATCACAGACGCAAGCGACTTGTGGAAAAATTGTAGAAACGAAATTCAATAATCTTCACCAAGCTTATGAATTTCGCAGTCAAGTTTTTTTATGAATTCTGCAACATAGATTTCTTTTTCACCAAATTTATCACACACTGATCACGATTCAGTGTTTCTCCAGTAGCTTTCTTGTCATGAAACTACAAATTTTGCAGTCAAATTGTATGAAATCTGCAACAATTTGTTAGACAGTAGCTTACTCTTCCACGGAGCTATGAATTGTGCAGTTAATTTGTATGAAATCTGCAACAATTTGTTAGACAGTAGCTTACTCTTCCACGAAGCTATGAATTGTGCAGTCAAGATGAATGAAATCTGCAGAATTCTGTCAAATTTGCGGAAGAATTGCAGTCAAGTTGTATGAAGTCTGCAATAATCTATCAATTTGCGGAAGCAAGAAGAGAATTCAGTGTTTATGCGTGAGCAATTGAAGCTCTGATACCATGTGTGAATCCAGAAATTAAAGAAGGAGAAGAGAGAATTTTGTTTGAGAGAGAGAGAGAGATGAACTGATTCTGTTATTTAGTTTTTACACACCACCAACGCATGCACTGATTACAGTATTTATAGCCATTTCTAGGCTCTGAGTGTGTGCATGTATTACACTAAAAACATTCCCCTACATATGCTATCACTCTGCAGCACCGTATTACTTTCCCCCTCACTATTTTGAAACCAGCAAGCCCTTCAACCTAATTGATGGCGGGGTTGCAGCCAATAATCCTGTAAGTTACTGTTTATTGTGATATAATAACGTTAATACTAGGAAAATGATAAGTTAGCAACGCAAGGAAAAAGAATACACTATCATTTGTAGAAATTACACTGCTATTTGGCAATCAGGTCACGCTTTTTTATAGTTCTATTAGGCACTTAAAGTCTTTGTTTTAATTAATGCCTCCTCTCTTGTGTCATAATCTTATCAGTCATTCCTAGCTGTGTGTGAGGCGACGAAAGAAAAAGAGACAGATTTTAAAAATATTGTTATCCTCTCCCTTGGAACTGGAGAACCAGATGCAAGTGGCAGGCTAGAGGTTGGAAACGGCAAATGGGGAATTGTTGATTGGCTTTGGCATCATGACAATTCCACCCCGTTGCTGGATATCTTGACGACTGCACCGGATGAAATGACTGAGATGTACATCTCTAAGGTCTTTCAAATCAGTGGAGTAAAACACAACTATACTCGGATCCAGGTAAACCACTTGAAAGTATAAAAAGTAGGAATTTTGGCAACGAGAGAGCTATTTATTTGGTCGTGGTGAAATTAAGGAAGCTGGAGTTTCATTGTTAATGATGCGTTGCCATTTCATACTACAATTAGGCTCAGCTAAAACCCAGTGAAGCCATGATGGACAATACAAGCAAGGAAAATCTGGAGAGTCTCAAGAAGATCGGTCGGGATTTAGCAGAAGAAAAGGATGCCGAACTTGAAGCGTAAGAACTACATTTTTTAACTATCTTGGATTTCCAACTAGCACCGAAGCAAGCTAGCTAACTTCATGCTGTCTTAATTATTGCAACCTTGATTTGATGTTGTGCAGTATTGCAAGCCGATTGGTCAATATTCGGAAAGCTCGCCTAACCCACATGTCTGCTTGATAATTCATGAAGTAAAACGTTGCTGTTGTCCAGGATAATTCGGAAAGCTCGCCTGCCCATGTGATTAGTACTGTTTTCAAATTTGCCTGTGACTTTTAGCTCTATTTCAACTCATGCTTCATTGTGAGCTGTGTTGAGTTGATAATTATGTACGTCTGTCATAAATAAAGAGGAAACGATGTACTCTTCTTAAGTTTCTTCAAGAAGCAAAAGAAGATCTTCTTAATTTATTTAAATGCTGTGTGTGTAATGTATTGTATTAATATGGATCGTGTGGAGTGGCTTGATGAACTCTCTAGTAGGCTTCATGATTGGTCTTTTCTTCCACTCTACCCAATGGATCTTTTCATTCATAATCCATCTAAATATTTGTCAAAAACTGTTAATGTTTGTTTGTGTTTCCTGCATGGTGAGGAAAATATGTTTTGGAAGGAAAGTTCTTGAGTGATTGGATCTGGTAGGGAATAGAGTGACACTTTAAAGAACTAAATGACGTCAATTAATTCACATATATAACAAATTGTATTACGAATCAAGCTTTCATCGTCACAAATTCAATCACCCTAACACTTAGTCTGTTAGTATTCTTGTTTTGCTTTAATTATTTTTTAAAAAGATTCATCATATTAAGTAAGCAAAACCATCTATTTTTTGTATTCTATTTTTTAAATGTTATTTTTTGGCATTTTGATGTGATCTATGGAGTTTGATTGTTCGTTTGTTTGTACGTGTGTTTATTTAATTTATAATATTTTACCTTAGAAGTTTATTTTATTTTATGAATGCATGATTTGTACATGATAGAGTTTGTCTGATATTTTGAAAAATAAATTTTATTTTTCATTTGATGAAATTATGTTTGAAACTTGTGTGTTTTATAATGAAATAAATAATGACCTATTTAATGTGTACATTTCACAATCTTTCAATTTTATTGCTCAGACAAATTTTTAATATATATGGAGGAGTATGGATTTTTGGAGAAAATTGATAATAATTGAAGGGTACTATTAAAATAAATTGAATAAATTTGAGCAAAACCCATAATAGCTAATTAGTTGGGTACCAATAATTTGGTTAGTTGACATTATTAATTAATACATGGATTTACTAAATAAAATTTGTTTGGGTATATAAGCCTATAACATATAAAAAAGACTGGATTTCTTCTCCTTTGTGCTCTGCATTCATACAAGAATACAACGACTGATCTTCATCTTTCGGAAAAAAAATGCCTTTTCCTTGTGCCAACAGGTTCTGTCAGAATGAGAGGGATTTTTGCATCTAGTATATTTGAAGAAAGAGTCTCTAGTTTCATGACTAGTTCTTTAGAAAAATAATTGAATAATTATTGCTGATCATATGTTCTGCCTTTACCTCTACTTCTACCTCTGTCTCTGCTTTGATTCTAACTTTAACTTGCTCTTCCGCATGTTTCTAGTAAAAAACCTAACAGTCCTAGGTCAATCTGTCGACTCGTGATTGATCATCCCGACTCTTAGCTGGAGCCTTGGACAAGGTCATCCCAACTAACAAAAAGTTAAAAACCGAACAAAAGGGAATATTTGTTTTCTAATTTAAGTACAATGGGTTTTACTTTTATAAGCTTACTATCTCTTAATTTTGAGAATTTTTACCCAAAGATTGATGAAGTATTTTTACATAGATTTGAAATTTAAATTATATATATGAAAAACCATGTAAAAATTTTAGATTTTATCTCTTAAGAGATTGATTTTAAAGAATCAGTCAAGTCAAGTAGATAAAGTTCTTCAGCGGACTAATCCAACGAGGTTGAAGACAGAGAATGATGATAATTAATTCACATATATGAAATTGGAATTTTAAATAGTGTTTTAAGATGCGAGAGAAGGGGATAGTTGAGATAAAATTTGTATATAAAAAAGATTTGATTTGTTCCTACGAATAAATCTCAAACCAAAGCTCCTGCTAGAAATTAAACCATCAAAATCCCTAAATCATATTAGAATCTCACAAAAGCAACGTACCTCAGAAGCAACGTTTTAGGGTGCTAATCTCTTTTCTAACCATAGCTAGCCCCTTACCATTTGAATCTCTAAAAAAACCCACAACTTCCGGGTTTCCTAGGAACTCTCAAACCCCCGACACCATTGCAGGAACCTTGCAACAAAACTACAACCTCTATGAAGATAGCAGACTTCTTCTCCTTCGTGTTCTACATTCATACGAGAATACAACTACTGATCTTCTTCCTTTGGAAAAAAAATGCTGCATTGATCTCTCCACTGTCACCTGCCTTTTCCTTGTGCCAGCAGTTTCTGACAGAATTTGAGGGGTTTTTGCCTCTGTTATTATATTTGAAGAAAAAATCTCTAGTTTCATGACCACTTCTTTTGAAAATAATAGAATAAAAATTATGGCTACTGCCTCTTTGCTGAATATATGTTTTTCCTTTACCTCTACTTCTACCTCTGTCTCTGCTTTGATTCTAACTTTCAATTGCTCTTCCATATGTTTCTTTTCCGAAAAATGAACTTTCTGAGAAAACCAATATCATTTTTAGTAAAAAACCTAACAGTCCTAGGTCAATCTCTCGACTCATGATTGATCATCCCAACTAACAAAAGGTAAAAAACCTAACAAAAGGGAATATTTCAAAAAGTTATATTTTTATGATGGAAAATCAGAAATTTTTTATTTAGAGAGTATTTGTTTTATAATTTAAGTACAATGGGTTTTACTTTTATAAGTTTACAATCTCTTAATTTTGAGAAGTTATAGTTTTATTTTCTTAGAAATTCTTGTATTTTTACCCAATGATTTATGAAGTATTTTTACATATTTATACAAAGATTTGAAATTTAAATTATATATATGAAAAATCATGTAAAATATTTAAATTTTATCTCTTAAAAGAATTGATTTTAAAAACTCAGTCAAGTCGAGTGGATGAAGTTCTTCAGTGGACTAATCCAACGAGGTTAAGATAGAGAATGATGATAGGTGGAAAAAAATCTTGGTGGAGTGAGCTGTAAACCATATCAGAATGAATGGAGAGATTACAACAATGTTGAATTAATTACCTTATTCAGACCCATGATTCCAAAACAGGATTATTGACTTTCCTTGTTAAGACCATCATCGTAGATACCTTGATCCTGACCCAAGAACATATTATTCTGTAGATTCGAGTTAGATTTATTTTCTCAAAAAGCTCGGATGGCCAAATGGGAACCTCGTTTACTCTCATGTAAAACAAGAATTCAACCCATTAATCTATTTTTCAAGCTGTCTGTTCCTATCCATCCTCATCATTCTCGTCAAGTTCTTTAACCAGAGCCCTCTATATTAAGACCATGGTTTCTCTTTTTATGTCCAGTCAGGGATGAACACATGGTTCTAGCAACAAATGGCAAACCCATTAATCTATTTTTCAAGCTGTCTGTTCCTATCCATCCTCATCATTCTCGTCAAGTTCTTCAATAAAGTGTGGTGGACTCCCATTCATCCGTCTGACTGAAGTTCTCATTTAGTTCATGGAACAGGCTCTTGTCACCACACATGTGGTTGCTACATCCAGAATCTAGGAACCAAACATCTTTTCTTCAAGCATCATTCTTCTCCATATATGACATGAGCAACATCTCTTCTTCTTCTAGTTGGCCTCTTTATCCTAGTTTGGACATGTAGATTGAAAGTGTCCAAGCTTGTGACACTTATAACATTCCACTACTCCTTTGTTATATGATCGACGACCTCTTCCTCTACCTCTGTATGCACTTTGACCTTGTCCTCTTGCACCAAACCTGTCTCTAGTGGTTATCCTGAGTGCCTACTCTTCTCTTGTATATTGTTGGAATTTTTGTTCATGCACAATCAGAGAACTCTGCAATTCATCAATGGAAAGTTGGTCGATGTCTTTGGACTCCTCTATCAAGCAAACAACATAATTGAATTTCTCACTCAATGATCAAAGAATCCTCTCCACCACTATGACATCTTGCATCTTCTCTCCATGTGTTCTCATCTTGTTATCCACTGACAATACTCTTGAAAAATACTTAGTGATTCCTTCTCTAGCCTTCATTTTTAGGGTTTCAAAATCTCTACGGAGAGCTTGTAATGACCTCTTAACCCAAGCAATCCCCTCAAATTTCTTCTCATAGATTCCCAAATTTGTTTGGAAGTGTCCTTCACAAGAATGGTATCCAATATCTTCCAATCTATGGCTTGAAAGAGGTTATTTTTGACTTTCAGGTCCTTCAACTTCAATTCATCTAGTCCCTATGGTTGGGCTTCCTATCTGCATCACCTCACTCTCTGGCTCAACATACCCAGTCTCTACCAGCCCCCAATATTCCTTGGATCGTAGGAAATTCTCCATCAACATGCTTCCATGTTCGCAGTGACCATCAAAGCGAGGGATGACTGGTTGCACAAAGTCCCCTTTGGTTGTCATTCTTTGTTGCTGCAAGAATATCAAAGATTGCTACTTTGATTTCGTCAGACCCTAGTGGAGGCTCTAATACCAAAAATGGTAAGAATTGAAATACAAAATGAAGAATACTATCCCTTTCTTATTGAGCAAACTGGGTTTATAAATACCCTTTTACAATCTTAATGGAAATGAGAAAAAATAACTCACATTCAGAGCTAAAGATGCAATTAACAAAATTCAAGAAACATTGAATAATTCCCCTCCTAAAACTCGGGCTTATTGAAACTAATTGCCAAAGACTAGAACTTAACTAAACTTATTCAAACTGAGACCCAAACTTTCTGTTCAATATCTATACATTAAGTAGCTGAAATGTAAACAGAATCGATGACGACTGTGCTAAGGAACCATCTCACCTAAAAGCTTAAGCTGATAGGTGAGACTCTAAAATATGATTTATATTATTTTATAATACACACCCTCAAATGAAAACTCTTTGGGCTTGAAACTTGCACAGGCCCACATCACCTTGTGCTTTATTTTTATCAAATAAAATAAGGGTGGTGAGATTTGAACTCGTGATCACTAGGTCAACAAGACTCTGATACCATGTTAAGAAACCACCTGACCTAAAAGTTTAAGCTGATAGGTGAGGTCTCAGAATATGATTTATATTATTCTCTAGTAGACTGAACATATCCTCTCCGATTCAACTATTATTCCAAATCCCAAGCATGCTATTTGGAAATCAGAAGACCAACGTCTCCTTATTCTCCTTATTTCCAATATGGACTGCAATCGAAGCTGCTTTCAGTCATCGATCAAAACTCCATGAAATTCGTATTGAAGATGACTTGCAATATTTAAAATGAGGTTCTTGTAGTGTTACTGAGTGCTCTCGTTCCATTAAAGTGCTTTACGATCAGCTTGCTACCATGGGTTCTCCTGCTAATGAAACAGACAAGGTTCAAATCATATTTTCACTCCGAATTCACAAGATAGATGGAAATTTCACATATTCAAGGCTTGATTTGACTACAGAATCAAAAGGTATCAGATAACGGACCAACCCTGCCACGAAATGATCAAATTTTTAGCCTCGTACTTCATCTTGTTTGTCACCATCTGTGTGGCTATATTTCTTCAATTAATAATAATCCCTCTCGTTTATAAGAATATAATAAAATAAAATAAAAAAACTTCGCAGAAGTGTTCTTGTTTCATATTAATTCGTATAAAATTACTATATTAAATACTATTTGTGTTGTAATAATTTTTTTATTTTGTCTGTACAGGGAAATACCATAAAACCACATCGACAATATCTATCTATCTATCTATCTATATATATATATATATATGTTAAAAAATATTATTTTAATGTATTTTTAAACAAAAAAGCTAAGCAAAGAACATAACATTGATTTTCAACTACATTTCCGGCTTCATATAAATGCATAAATAGTTCACTAAGGTCCTTACTCATAAGTGGTAAAGAAGTCAACAATCTCATGGGGTTGGCATTTATTAAATTGTTAAATTTTTTGTTTGTGTGGAATTATGGTTGAGATTAATTTTTAAATTGTTTTTTATTCAGAAAAATATTATAATAAAAAAAATTAAAAAATTATTTTTTATATTAGTATATAAAAATAATTTAAAAATATCCAAAAATTTAATTTAAATAAAAAATAAAAATATTTATTTTTATTTTTAAAAATACTTTTAAAACACAATGCAAGCATTACTCCCGGTGGTGCACCACTTTCATTTCCACAAACACACATGAGAATGACGCTTTGTTTACTCTCGTCCCCTGATGCTACCCTCCTTATCTCTTATCACTGGTATGGAGTTGGGTCATGATTATTAGTCAATTTCTATCTCTTTTCATTGGGTTGGAGCTCGGTCAAGATGTAGATTTTGTAGGCTTTTCAAATTGATTTTAATTCACAAATATATTAAAATAATGTTTTTTTTATTTTTTAAAAAATTATTTTTGATATCATTATATCAAAATAATTTAATAGCACACTCAAAAAAAAGATAATTTAAAGCAAAAAAAAATTATTTTCAAAATTTTTCAAAAATATATTTATTCGACGGGCAATAAATATTGTTGTGGTCTATTCTCGTCCCGCTTCTTACACGAGAATTGCATGGAACCACCTAATTGGCTGCCTTGAGTAATATTTCCGCCTGTTCTCATTTACAACTTTTATTATTGGGATGACATTTATTAATTTGTCATATGTCCATCAATCTTCTGGCGGTTCACATCATTGGAATATTGTAACCTAATTTCAATATAAAATCATTTTATGAGGGTTTAGCTAATCTTTTAGAGTTTTTGATTTAAAACTCTAAATAAATAAATTTTATGTGAAATTTTTTATTTATATATTAGACTCTCGTTTATTAAATAATGGATTTAGAAGAAAAGAAATTATTTTTGCCGTATTTCTTCCCCACAATACCGGACACAACAAGTCCTCTTAAGAAAACATCTAACCATCTAGTACGTGATCTAGTGGTAAAAGATTGAAATTAAGAGGTTTGTCCCCTGTAGTTTCAAGTTTGAGTCTTATGGTTGCTAATATGATGGTCACTGGAGGTTTACATGATTGTTAATTTCAGGTTCGTGGAATTAGTATTGGACAATAACTTGGGATATCTAGAAAACAAATTTGGTTGTATGATGAATATATGATTATTAAAATTTATCCAATCGTTAAACAAAAATATATGAAATTTTAGGAGTAATTAGTTTTTAACAGAAGAAAATTTAGCCGCTGTCTTTCTCCGATCCTCCTTCCAATCCTAACTTTCCTAGTCTACGTGCTACCGTCAAGGCTTCTTCACCTGCGGCACGTAGCTCCCCTATCTCTTTCCCTCTCTCTCTCTTTTATTTTTGTTGTCAATAGTCCCAAATAGGATGATTTATCAGTAAATACGGTGATTTTCTTAGTCTAACAATTACAAATTTGAATCCCTTTGATCTTATATTTTTGTATATTTCTTAGTTATTAGGGTTTTGATTTCTCTTTGAAAGGGTTAATTGCTTACGTTTATTTGTTGCATTCTCTTGAAGATTTGTGCAAGAGTCTATGCCGAAAAGGAGCACCGATCTTTGCATCTAACAGAATACATGGAGATGGACACTACAGATTACAGCTTGTTCGAAAAATATGTTGTCATAATAAGACAAGTTAATTAGAGTCTATGAATGAATTGTGGTGGAAAGTTAATTATTTCTGGGCTCGTGAGACATTTCGAAAAGTGAAAGCTCGACGAAGTCTAACCTAATTTTAAACAAATTAACATAAATTACCCAATGAACTCATGAAACTTTTTGATTCGACTACTTTTTAGTCAATTTGTAGAAATATTCCAAATAATCGGAATAACTTTTTTCTTACTTTGCCCATTCATGAATGCCGACTTTGCTAATGACAAGCTGTTTGCTCTCATCCACAGAAGCATGAACTCTAATTATTCCTCGTTCACATTGATGAATCAATCGGTTGGAGTTGGGCCCGAAGGCAATCAAGAGTGCTGCGACTTCAAAGTATGAACTCTAATTCCTTGTTCACGTTGATGAATCATCACCCAAAAATTTGCTATAAAAGGGTTAGAAGAGCAGATCCTAGTTCATCAAGTGGGAGTTGTGAAAACAGTCACTAAGCAAAAGGTTCTAATATTTCGGCTTTCACAATATGGGTGAGCCCTTAATTAGACCCATGCCCAAGCTAGCATTTTCACGGGTTCAATAACATGATACTTTGTTGCAGTCTTATGAGTTGCATACAATCAAATATTAATTTGGCGCCATTACGACTAGTTCATGTGTATTAATTGTTCTTGTTGTTAAATTTTCAGGGAATGGAAGTTCTAGTGAGCCACAGAACCAGGGAGACCTCATCACAATCCTTAGTATTGATGGTGGAGGAGTGAGAGGCATCATTCCTAGTGAAGTCCTAAGTGTTCTTGAATCAAAACTCCAGGTTAATTTGTTCTCTCAACACGTTTTCCTTCTTCAATCTTATACACACTAGAACTATATAGTCAGCCTCGTTTCATTTTTGTTGCATGCATAGAAACTGGATGAGGACAACAAGGACGCGAGGATTGCAGATTATTTTGACTTCATTGCTGGGACAAGCACTGGAGGCCTTATGACAGCCATGCTTACGGCCCCAAATGCTGGGAAACGACCTTTGTTTGCTGCAAAAGATGTTGCTCAGTTTTATCAAGAAAAGTGTCCAATTATCTTTCCTAATGAAGCACATGAAACAGTTCCTGAAGGGGATGTCAGAATCTCTGATCCTGATCATGAAGCAACGAAGCAATCGGTGACAATGTAGGTCTAACAAATCCAATGGATTGAACTTAGTAGACAATTTAGACCATATCATCAGAGTTCAACTCTTACTTTTCCGCTGAATCATTAACGACATTTGCATAAATTAATATCACTGATAGGATCTGTCTTTCAAACAGGCACCCCGAAGTCGTTATTAATTCCGCTTGGTCAATTCATGATGGTATCATCAGCTTATTTTCTCGGTTGAAGGATCATTTAGAACCTCTTCAAAAGAAATTTCAAAAGATTTTGCTAGAGCCAAAATATGACGGTAAGAATCTGCAAGATACCATTAAGGGGCTTTTGGGAGAGAAACTAGCTCTCAGTGACACTCTAACGAGTGTGATAATTCCCGCCTTCGACATCAAGCAATTTAGGCCTACCGTCTTTTCCACCTTAAAGGTCATTATTCTCCTTGATTTTCTAATATTTTCCTATATATATACACATATATATTCCAGTATTTATTAATATTACCTGATGCGTAATTAATATATCGATCTCATCTACCAAATACCAGACATTTTTTTATATCAAATGTGGCTTAACAATTAGAATAGTATAAGAAACTCGTGGAGCCAGAAATATTATTAACAAAACAAAATTTACAGTCAAAATCCAACAGAATAAAAAAAATCATAATTAAATAACCAAGCCAGCTTTTCTAAACACTTTTTGTTTGGTTAAATAATCCACAACATAATATAAGAAAATATATTGTATCCATTGAAAATATTATTGAATTCAATTTGCACGCAGTATTTTTTCCTTTAATGATATTCACTTGTGTATGAACAAATTAATTGTAGGCCAAGCGTGACAGGTCGATGGATGCTCCACTGGAAGACGTTTGTAGGGCCACCTCTGCAGCACCGTATTACTTTCCCCCTCACTATTTTAAAACCAGCAAGCCCTTCAACCTAGTTGATGGCGGGGTTGCAGCCAATAATCCTGTAAGTTACTGTTTATTGTGATAAAATAACGTTAATACTAGGAAAATGATAAGTTAGCAACGTTGGATCAAAAAGAATACACTATCATTTGTAGAAATTACACTGCTATTTGGCAATCAGGTCACACTTTTTTATAGTTCTATTAGGCACTTAAACTCTTTGTTTTAATTAATGCCTCATCTCTTGTGTCATAATCTTATCAGTCATTCCTAGCTGTGTGTGAGGCGATGAAAGAAAAAAAGACAGATTTTCAAAATATTGTTATCCTCTCCCTTGGAACTGGAGCACCAGATGCAAGTGGCAGGCTAGAGGTTGGAAACCGAAAATGGGGAATTTTTGATTGGCTTTGGCATGATGACAATTCCACCCCGTTGCTGGATATCTTGACGACTGCACCAGATGAAATGACTGAGATGTACATCTCCAACGTCTTTCAAATCAGTGGACTAGAACACAACTATACTCGGATCCAGGTAAACCACTTGAAAGTATAAAAAGTTGGAATTTTGGCAACGAGAGAGCTATTTATTTGGTCGTGGTGAAATTAAGGAAGCTGGAGTTTCATAGTTAATGATGCGTTGCCATTTCATACTACAACTAGGTTGAGCTAAAACCCAGTGAAGCCAAGATGGACAATTCAAGCAAGGAAAATCTGGAGAGTCTCAAGAAGATCGGTCGGGATTTAGCAGAACAAAATGATGCCAAACTTGAAGCGTAAGAACTACATTTTTGAACTATCTTGGATTTCCAACTAGCACCGAAGCAAGCTAGCCAACTTCTTGTTGCTCTTAATTATTGCAACCTCGATTTGATGTTGTGCAGTATTGCCAGCCGATTGGTCGATATTCGGAAAGCTCGCTTAACCCACATGTCTGCTTGATAATTCATGAAGTAAAACGTTGCTGTTGTCCAAGATATATATGGTTGCCTGCCCATATGATTAGTACTGTTTTCAAATTTGCCTGTGACTTTTAATTAGCACTAGTTCAACTCAGGCTTCATTGTGAGTTGTGTTGAGTTGATAATTATGTACGTCTGTCATAAATAAAGAGGAAACAATGTACTCTTCTTAAGTTTCTTCAAGAAGCAAAAGAAGATCTTCTTAATTTATTTATGCTATGTGTGTAATGTATTGTATTAATATGGATCGTGTGGAGTGGCTTGATGAACTCTCTATTAGGCTTAATGATTGGTCTTTACTTCCACTCTACCCAATGGATCTTTCAGAAACTGTTAATGTTTGCTATGTGTTTCATGCATGGTGAAGAAAATAAGTTTTAAAAGGAGAGTTCTTGAGTAATTGGATCTGGTTGGGAATAGAGTGAACCTCTAAATAAGGAACTAAATGACCTTAATTAATTCACATATATAACATTGGAATTTTAAATAGTGTTTTAAGATGCCAGAGAAGGGGATAGTTGAGATAAAATTTGTATATAAAAAACATTGGATTTGTTCCTACGAATATATCTTAAACCAAAGCTCCTGCTAGAAAACTATCAAATCATATTAGAATATCACAAATCAGGTGCAACGTTTTAGGGTGCTAATATCTTTTCTAACCATAGCTAGCCCCTTACCATTTGAATCTCTAAAAAAACCACAACTTCCGGGTTTCCTAGGAACTCTAAAACCCCCGACACCATTGCAGGAACCTTGCAACAAAACTACAACCTCTATGAAGATACCAGACTTCTTCTCCTTTGTGTTCTACATTCATACAAGAATACAACAACTGATCTTCGTCCTTTGGAAAAAAAAAATGCTGCATTAATCTCTCCACTGTCACCTGGCTTTTCCTTGTGCCAGCAGTTTCTGACAGAATTTGAGGGATTTTTGCCTCTGTTATTATATTTGAAGAAAAAATCTCTAGTTTCATGACCAGTTCTTTTGAAAATAATAGAATAAAAATTGTTGCTACTGCCTCTTTGCTGAATATATGTGTCGCGACGGCGATTTTTTCGCGCTTCGCGCCCCGACATCAAAGTGATCTAAAAACACCAAACCGCCGGTCTTTAAAATGAAAAAAAAATATTTAAATTTCGGCCAAAAGCCAGTGGGATCGCAATGACAAACGGGCACTTATGCTATGTGTGTAATGTATTGTATAATATGGATCCTGTGGAGTGGCTTGATGAACTCTCTATTAGGCTTAATGATTGGTCTTTTCTTCCACTCTACCCAATGGATCTTCTTATTCAAAAACTGTTAATGTTTGTTATGTGTTTCATGCATGGTGAAGAAAACGAGTTTTAAAAGGAGAGTTCTTGTGTAATTGGATCTGGTAGGGAATAGAGTGAAGCTTTAAGGAACTAAATGACCTTAATTAATTCACATATATGACATTGGAATTTTAGATAGTGTTTTAAGATGCGAGAGAAGGGGATAGCTGAGATAGAAATATATACGAAAGAAGACCTCCCCCCTTCTTCTTCTTTTTTATTCTTATTCTTTAGAAAATAACACACAATATCTCAAATCAAGCTTTTATCATCACAAATTCAGCCACCCTAACACTTAATCGTTTGTATTATTGTTTTGCTTTAATTATTTTAAAAAAAGATTCATCATATTAAAGGCCTGTTTGGGAGAGCTGTTGCGGTAGCTTTTCATGCCGAAATACATCAAAATGATATTTTTTTATTTTAAAAAAATTATTTTTGACATCAACATATCAAAATGATTTAAAAACACCAAACCATATTCATTTAAAATGAAAAAAAAATAATTTACCAAAAATTGCGGCACGACGGGTGAAACGCCGTGCCAAACAGCTTCTAAGTAAGCAAAATCATCTATATTTTGTATTCTATTTTTAAAATGTTATTTTTTGGCATTTTGATGTGATATATGCAGTTTGTTTGTTTATGTGTTTACTTATTTTATAATATTTTACCTTAGAAGTTTATTGTATGAAAGCATGATTTGTACATTTTACCTTAGAATTTGTGATAGAGTTTGTTTGATATTTTAAGTACAATGGGTTTTACTTTTATAAGTTTACTATCTTTTAATTTCGAGAAGTTATAGTTCTATATTTTTAGAAATTCTTGGATTTTTACCCAATGATTTATGAAGTATTTTTACATATTTATACAAAGATTTGAAAGTTAAATTATATATATGAAAAATCATGTAAAATATTTACATTTTATCTCTTAAAAAAATTGATTTTAAAAAATCAGTCAAGTCGAGTGATGAAGTTCTTCAGCGGACTAATCCGACGAGGTTGAAGACAGAGAATGATGACACATAGCTGGAACAAAATCTTGGTGGGGTGAGCTGTAAACCATATCAGAATGAATGGAGGGATTACAGCAATGTTGATTACCTTCTTCAGACCCATGATTCCTTAACAGGATTGTTGACTTGCCTTGTTAAGACCATCATCGTAGATACCTTGATCCTGGCCCAAGATCATATTATTCGGTAGATTCGAGTTAGATTTATTTTCTCAAAAAAGCTCGGATGGCCAAATGGGACCCTAGTTTTCTCTCATGTAAAACAACAATTCAAAGATACCAGAGCCTCTATATTAAGACCATGGATTACGTTGGTAGAAATCACTAAGTGCACGAATGTAATGTAACAAGTAATAAAGTGATGAGTAGAGTATTGTCCCATGAGGATTTGCAAAAATTATCAATAAGTACCAAAATAATCAAATCCCTATCTATTTGATGATTCAATTATAAAGTTTTACGAAACTAAAAATAATTAAAACAAGCAAGCAAAAATTAAATAGTGCTGAAATCAAGTTAACGGATCCTAGGATTTTTGATTTCACCATAACTAATCTTATGTGAATTTTCTCAATCGAATTAATCCTTTCAAAATTTCTTTTTTATTGTTGATAATCAGGTTTTACTAATTTAATCACTAATCTCTCTCGAGCATCAATGAATTATTTTAACAAGCAAACTTCCTACCTCTCGGTGAAAATTCTAAAACTCATCAAAATACATCAAGAATGATAAAACCTTGCACAATTACACAAGTTCCATAGATATCTCCATCCTATAGATTTCTTATGGTATTTCAAACAATGGCTGAAACAATTATCACTTCTCAGTCTCAAATTGAATCCCAAATCATGCAAACGGTGATAAAACGTATATAAGCATTAAGCATAGAATGAAACACTCAAGAAATATTAGATTAATTCAATCAAAAAATTGTTTACATATTCATAGCTAGGCTACATCAAAAATCCCAGAATAAAAAGACTACTCCATAGCAAACTTAAAAAGAAACAAACTTTATACGATGAACATCACTCAAGAGTATTGGAAAATTGAAGAGCTGGACGTCTTGAAGGGGATGCTAATCTTAACTTCTTTGCTGCTCTTGACTTCTTTCTTTCCGATTTGCTTGCCTCCTCTCCTAGATGCTGCCTCCTCTCTTTTGTAATGTGTTTAGGGTTTTCTCCTCTCCAAAAGACTCCCTTTAGTTGCTGCTTTACGAGAGAGATATATATGCTGAGTTTTTCCTCCCAAGAAAAACACAGATTCTACTCCATTTTGATATTATGAGCCAATTTTGAGGCAGTAAATGTGTGAATTAAGACTCCTCTATTTCTGGGAATGTTGTAGAAAATCAAATTTTATTTCTAGTGGACTTTCTATCGAAATTTTTGGGCATCTAGAACTCTGGATATGGTCCAAAAACCCAAGACAGTGTCTGGGTCGCATGGACTCCTGGTCTGATTCAGACTCTTTATTTCAACTCGATTTTTGGACTTCAAAACAGAAAACCTGGGTTCTTCTCATTGCATTAGAGTTGTAGGCCTATGTATCCTCTTTTCATAAAGGTAAATAACACATGAAACGGAGTTGTATAACTCCCGTTATACCTCAAAAACCAATAAGTGCTTAGGCTTGTCTAGGCAGACAAACCAGTGTTTGAATTCTAAGCTCATCCCATTGTTTGCTTCTTCATATGATCTCAATTTCAGCATATTCTAGTAGTCAAATACCTGAAAATAAATAGTATTTTCAAGAAGTGAATAATTCTCAAAGATACCTAGAACTCTAGATAAATTGCTAAAAATCCAACTCAATTCTTTAAAATAGAGCAACAATGACTTAAAATATATATGCAATATATTCCATTATCAAATACCCCCAAACTTGAATGTTTGCTTGTCCTCAAGGAAAAGGAAAACATTACAACAGAGAGCAAAGATTTTATCTAGGTTCAACTTTCCACACCCAAGGAGTCCATTATGCAAACATTAATACCTTAACTTTTATAGGCAATATCAAATAAAGGAAAATTAAGTATACTTACTTCCTCTAGTTCAAATCTCTATACATACTTCCAAATTCAGTCATATGTATCATGTAACCAACATAATTGAAACATGCAATATTTATCCTGCAATTACTCCTTCTTACTACTACAAACAAGGTAGGAAACAAGAGCGATAAATTCTTCTTCTTCTTTTTTCTCTCTGTTTTTTTTTTTAAACAAGTTTTTTTCAAGTTGTCACTTGTCTTTTGACGTGAATACAAACATTTGTGATGAATGCACCCGGTTATTTAACAGGTCACAAACTAAAAGTGCTTTGCATACTCATATTTCAAGTCAGGATCGCATTGCAAAATTGAGAATTGTAAGCAACCATTCCACCATGGCTAGCTTCTAACCAAAATTATGAACTTCGCAAAACTATACCTCTTTTGATTCAGATCTTTAACTAAATTTTCTGTCTCTTCTTTGTAGATGGGTATGGTAATTAATGAATCTCTACGACTATATACTCCTAACGCTATTCTGATGAGGAGAGTTGAAAGGGAAACTAGACTGGGAAAAATAACTGTTCCAGCGAACACAGAAGTTTACATTTCAACATTAGCAGTTCATCAAAATCCTGAAATATGGGGAGACGATGCTCTTCTTTTTAAACCAGAGAGATTTGCAGACGGGGTGGTGAAAGCTACAAACAGTAACATCGCTGCATTCTTGCCATTTGGTCTGGGACCTCGAAATTGTGCGGGGATGAACTTTGCTATTACAGAGACAAAGTTAGCACTCTCCATGATCCTGCAACATTACAGTTTTACTCTCTCGCCAACCTATGCCCACTGCCCAACTGAAGTTCTAACAATGTGCCCCCAGCATGGAGTTCAAGTCATTCTCCAACCATATGAACCCGACTTGTTATGATAATTCTTGTGGGCACTACAACTTATCGCTCTCAAAGTATAAGAGATTGACGTCGTCTTCATTCTGATTGCTAGATTAATCGTTGAAGTATTTATAATAAAAGTGAGAGCTAAGGTTGTCAAAATCACGATTTTGACACAACATGTAAGGCACTTCTGAAACTAGGATCGTAAAATTGAATTGTAAAATCGTAAAATCATACCTGAATTTTTCCGTACAAAAATCGTAAAATCACAGCTACAATCGTGTAGGTAGAAAAATCATAAAATCGTAAGTAAAATATTTCCAAAAACAATATAATATAATTATGGCCATAAAACTTCATTAGTTAAGGTTCATACATGATTCAAAATAACTTAAAAATACATTACAAAACAATTATGTCCATAGAATTTCATTAGGTAAAAACTAACAAATTTAAAATAAATTTTTTGCTGATGTGCTATATAAATTAAAATCAGTCCCATGACCGTCTTTTTCCTCGTTATTTTTAATACATTTATCAAAAGCATTACTATTGAAAGGATTATCAGTACTAATACTAGTATCAACACCGATATTGCTAAACTAGCTCCAACTCCAACAAATTATTTCAACATGAGGACATGCAAATGATTTAAAAACATCAATTTTTTTAATTTAAAGTAAAAAATAAAAAGTTTATTTTTTTCAAAAATTTTAAGTATAAACTTTAAAGTTAATATTACTGATTTTCAAGTGTGATTCCATGATACACACACACACACACACACAAATAATATGTAAATTATTTTTTACATCAACATATTAAAATAATATAAAATTATAAAAAACTTAAAATAAAATTTCAATTTTTTCTCTATTTTTTTTTGAAATATCATACTAAATAGACACGTATGTCGAAATTAGAGAAATTAATGTTTCACACAATTTTTTTTGTTAGTTAAAATAACTTGAAGGGTATTGGACCAAATAAATGTTTTTTTTCTTAGAATGATTTATGTTGTTTTTTTTATTTTTTTTGTTTAAAAATATTTAAAATATATTTTAAAAATTATTTTTGACATCAATATATCAAAATAATCTAAAAAAATATATTCTTTTTTTCTATTTTTTTCCAACTAACATACTAAACACACTTATGTTTCTATAAGTTTCAAACAATTTTTATTTTATTTGAAGTTAAAATTTTTATATTTGTCTATTTAGTTTGGTGTGTTAATATTAATAACAAATAAATAAAATTATTTATAAAGTTTATAAATTCCAATACAGAAGTTTCCAACGGACACGTCAACGATGCAACAACACCTTGACTAGTTAGGCGTCACTTTCAGCTTTCATTTCAAGCAACTGGAAGAAGAAAAACCATTTTCTCCTCCTCGCTTTCGCTGGCTCCTCGATTTCTAGCTAGGGTTTAAAATTGATGGCGGCGTCCGTGGAGATTAGCGATGGAGATCACGATGCTGTGGAGCTGATCGTGTGCGACGCTTCAGCATCAGAACTGGTTCCCGATGAAATCAGTGGCGATGGTGCTGTCCTAGCCTTAGAGGAGATAACTCCTCTTTTGAAGCCTAAGATCAACATCTTCTTTGTGTCTCACTCTCGCATAAAACCTAGAGTATTTCTTCATTCTCTATTTTTCAGCTCTTTCAATTTGTAACCGTTCTTTTAATTTTGAACATTTGAAAAATTTGAGCAGGATCGTAAAATCGGACCGGATCGGTCTGATTTTACAATCTTGTACGATTTTGACCGAGTTTGATCCAAACCGATTTTTCTACCCGAGTTAACAAGGTTTGATGAGTTGCCTCATAAAATCGTACGATTTTGCGAGTCAACTCGTGATTTTGACAACCATGATCTATATAAAAACCTGTTAAAGAACCATCTCATCTAAGAGATTAAGCTGGTAGGTGAGGTCACAAAATATAATTTATATTATTCTCTAACACCTCCTCTCAAGTGAATGCCCTTTGAGCTTGAAACTGTACAGATTCACACTACCTTGTGCTTGATTTTTATCAAATAAAGTGGAGATAGTGAGATTCGAACTCGTGACCACTGGGTCAACAAATCTCTAATATCATGTCAAAAAACCATCTCATTTAAAAATTTAAGCTAATAGGTGAGACTCCAAAATATAATTTATATTATTCTCTAACAACAACGCTTAATCACTTAATTAGCTGAAATATAAATGATCACCAAAGCTACAGAATCAATGACGACTGAACATATCCTCTCTGATTCAACTATTATTCCATACCCCAAGCATGCTAATTCGAAATCAGAAGACCAACGTCTCCTTATTCTCCTTATTTCCTCTCTCACCGAGGAAGCCATGGCTGAAGTCTTTGGCTTCTCTACCTCTTAGTAAATATGGACTGCACTCGAATCTACTTTCTGTCATCGATCAAAACTCCATGAAATTCGTATCAAAGATGACATGCAATATTTAAAATGAGGTTCTTGTAGTGCTACCGAGTACTCTCGTTCCATTAAAGTGCTTTACGATCAGCTTGCTACCATGGGTTCTCCTGCTAATGAAACAGACAAGGTTCAAATAATATTTTCACTCTGGATTCACAAGATAGATGGAAATTTCACATATTCAAGGCTTGATTTGACTACAGAATCAAAAGGTATTAGATTACGGACTAACCCTGCCAAGAATTGATCAAATTTTTAAAGTATTTGATTTGGATACTTTGATATCAAAATAAATTTTAAAAAATAAAAAAAATATTAATATGAAATATGTTTTTTAAAAATACTTTCAAAAATAATTATTATCATATTACTAAACAATAACAAAGTAGCAAATAATAACATATAGTTGGCACCAATATCCTTAAGGGCATGCTTGACAGTGTGTTTGAGGGTTGCTTTTCAAATTGATTTTAATTCAGCAATACATCAAAATGATATTTTTTTTATTTTTTTAAGAAATATTTTTGATATCAACATATCAAAACAATCTAATAACACACACAAAAAAGTTAATTTAAAGAAAATAAAAATAATTCATTTTCAAATTTTTTCAAAAATATATTTAAACGCAATAAATACTGTTGTGGTCCATTCTCGTCCCGTTTCTTACACGAGAATTGCATGGAACCACCTAATTTGGCTGCCTGAGTAATGTTTCTGTCTGTTCACATTTACAACTTTTATTATATAGAACGGACAAGAAGTCAGCAATCACACTGGCATGGCATTTATTAATTTGTCATCTGTCCATAAATCTTCTGTAGGTTCACATCAATGGAATATTGTAACCTAATTTCAGTTTAATTTCATTTTATGAGGGCTTAGCTAATCTTTTAGAGTTTTGATTTTTATTTGAAATTTTTTATTTATATATTAGGACTCTCGTATATTAAATACTGGATTTAGCACAAAGAAAAAAAACAAAATTACCGTATTTCTTCCCCCGCAACACCGACCATAACAACTCTTAAGAAAACATCTAATCATCTAGTAGGTGACCCAGTGATAAGAGTTTGAGACTAAGGAATTTGTTTCCCATTTGATCTCATATTCGAGTCTTGTGGATGCTAGTATGATAACTATTGGAAGCTTACATGGTCGTTAATTTCAGGATCAATGAAATTAGTCGAGACACGCACAAGCTGACCCGGACACCCAAGTTAATAAAAAAAAACAATTGTCAGCTAGTTACCATAGAACATCAACCCGACCACCATGTGAACACTCACTTAATAGGTAAGCAATTACAAAAACTTAATTGGTATACTATCACAAGTCTAGAACATTGAAATAACTTATTTTATGTAGGTTACTCTAGGATAATGATTTTTTCCCTAAGTATAACCAGCTACTAACCCATAATTTTTGAAAATCAGTTAGGGTTTCTAGTTACTTTTAACTTAAATGTCAATTTCTTATTCATAATTCTTTTTTTTTTTTAATTTCACACGATGTTCGGGTGCGACATGCCATATGAAATTTTCATTTTATATCCACATGTTTGATTGTACAGCAATAAAAGTTGGACTGAGTGGAAGGAACTGTGGTAGCTTAAGCAAGAGGTCTTCTGTTTGATCCCCTATTGATGCAGCAAACTTTCTTGGAGAGGTCCATGTCTTGATGTCCAACCATATCTCAAAAGGATTAGTCCTGGACAATAACTTGGCATATCTAGAAAAAAAAACAAAAAAAAATTGGTTGTATGAAATTTTGATTATTAATATTTATCCAATCGTTAAACACAGATATATGCAATTTTAGGAGTAATTAATTTTTAACAGAAGAAAATTTAGCCTCTGTCTTTCTCCGATCCTCCTTCCAATCCTAAGTTTCCTAATCTATGTACTACCGTCAAGGCTTCTTCACCTGTGACACGTAGCTCCCCTATCTCTCTCTCTCTCTTTTACTTTTATTGTCAATAGTCCCAAATAGGATGATTTATCAGTAAACAATTACAAATTTGAATCCTTTTGATCTTATATTTTTGTATATTTCTTAGTTATTAGGGTTTTGATTTCTGCTTTAATTGTTTACGTTTATTTGGTGCATTCTTTTGAAGATTTGTGCAAGAGTCTGTATATGCTGAAAATGAGCACCGATCTTTGCATCTAACAGATTACAACTTGTTCGAAAAATATGTTGTCATAAGAAGAAAACTTGTTGCATTCTCTGAATGAATTGTGGTGGAAAGTTAAATTATTTCTGGGTTGTGAGACATTTCGAAAATTCTGAAAAGTGAAAGCTCGAAGAAGTCAAGTGGAAGTTCGACGTGATGCTGCCCGAAAACTCAACATGCATTGTTCAGTAGGCCAAGTCTAACCTAATTTTAAACAAATTAACATAAATTATTAATTCCATGAACTCATGAAACTCTTTGATTCGACTACTTTTTAGTCAGTTTTATAAATATTCCAAATAATCAGAATAACTTTCTTATTTTGTCCATTCATGAATGCCGACTTTGCTAATGACAAGCTGTTTGCTCTCATCCACAGAAACAACCCATCTATCTCTTGTCATTGGGTTGGAGTTGGGCCCGAAGGCAATCAAGAGTGCTGCGACTTTTAAGTATGAACTCTAATTCCTCGTTCACATTGATGAATCATCACCCAAAATTTTGCTATAAAAGGGGAGAAGAGCAGATCCTAGTTCCTCAAGTGGTAGTCGTGAAAACAGTCACTAAGCAAAAGGTTCTAATATTTCGACTTTCACAATATGGGTGAGCCCTTAATTAGAAGCATTTTCATGGGTTCAAAGATTAACTTGGCGCCATTACTATTAGTTCATATATATTAATTGTTCTTGTTGTGATCCTTGTTACATTTTCAGGGAATGGAAGTTCTAGTGAGGGAGACTCCATCACAATCCTTAGCATTGATGGTGGAGGAGTGAGAGGCATCATTCCTAGTGAAGTCCTAAGAGTTCTTGAATCAAAACTCCAGGTTAATTTGTTCTCTCAACACGTTTTCCTTCTTCAATCTTATACACACTAGAACTATATAGTCAGCCTCGTTTCATTTTTGTTGCATGCATAGAAACTGGATGAGGACAACAAGGACGCGAGGATTGCAGATTATTTTGACTACATTGCTGGGACAAGCACCGGAGGCCTTATGACAGCCATGCTTGCGGCCCCAAATGATAAAAAACGACCTCTGTTTGCTGCAAAAGATATTGCTAAGTTTTATCAGGAAAAGAGTCCAATAATCTTTCCCAATGAAGCAGGAAAATCCCTTCTTACAGCTCATGAAACAATCCCATTTTTTGTTACTGAAGGGGATGTCAGAATCTCTGATCCTGATCCTGAAGCAACGAAGCAACTGCTGACAATGTAGGTCTAACAAATCCAATGGATTGAACTTGGTCGACAATTTAAACCATATTATCAGAATTTAACTCTTACATTTCCGCTGAATCATTAACGACATTTGCATAAATTAATATCACTGATAGGATCTGTCTTTCAAACAGGCACCCCGAAGTTTTGATGAATACTCCAGCTGCTTTGTTGCGGCCATTTATTGATTTTATCATCAGCGTATTTCCTCAGTGGAAGGGTTCTGTAGAACCTCTTAAGAAGATTTTTCTAGAGCCAAAATATGACGGTAAGAATCTGCAAGATACCATTAAGGGACTTTTGGGAGAGAAACTAGCTCTCAGTGAGACTCTAACGAGTGTGATAATCCCCGCCTTCGACATCAAGGAATTTAGGCCTACCATCTTTTCCACCTTAAAGGTCATTATTCTTCTTGATTTTCTAATATTTTCCTATATATATATATTCCAACATTTATTAATGTTACTTGATGTTGTAATATATCGATCTCATCTTGATATATATTCACTTGTTTATGAACAAATTAAATGTAGGCCAAGCGTGACAGGTCAATGGATGCTCCACTGGCAGACGTTTGTAGGGCCACCTCTGCAGCACCATATTACTTTCCCCCTTACTATTTCGAAACCACCAAGCCCTTCAACCTAGTTGATGGCGGTGTTGCAGCCAATAATCCTGTAGGTTACTGTTTATTGTGATATAACAACATTTATACGAGGAAAATGATAAGCTAGCACCGCTAGGAAAAAAAAATTCATTATCATTTGTAGAAATTATTCTGATATTTGGCAACCAGGTTGCACCTTTTTCTGGTTCTATATTCCATTTATAGTCTTAATTTGTTTTAATTAATGCATTATCTCTCCTGTAATCATCTTAATTATCAGACTTTCCTAGCTGTGTGTGAGGCGATGAAAGAACAAAAGAAGGATTTTCACAAATTTGTTATTCTTTCCCTTGGAACTGGAGCAACAAATGAAAGTGGCAAGCTAGAGGTTGGAGACGGGGAATGGGGAATTGCTGATTGGCTTTGGCAGGATGACAAGTCCACCCCATTGCTGGATATCTTGACGACTGCATCGGATGAAATGACCGAGATGTATATGTCTAAAGTGTTTCAGTGCAGTGGATTAGAACACAACTATACTCGGATCCAGGTAAATATAAAGAGCTGGGATTTTTGGCAACGAGTTTGTTATCTATTTAGTCGTGGTGAAATGAAGTTAACTGGCATTACATTGTTAATGATCCTTTGCCATTTGATACAATTAGGTTAAGCTGAAACACAGTGAAGCAAAAATGGACAATTCAAGCAAAGAAAATCTAGAGAAACTCGCGAAGATCGGTCAGAATTTAGCGAAAAATAATGATGCCAAACTTGAAGAGTAAGAACTAGCTAGCTTTATGAATTATTTAACTTCTTCTTGGCCTTAATTATTGCAACCTCGGTTTGATGTTGTGCAGTTTTGCAAGCCGATTGGTGAAGATACGGAAAGCTCGCTTAGCCCACATGCCTGCATGATAATATTTCAAGTGGAACGACGTCGTTGCTGATGTCCAGGGCAACCATAAGATCAGTACTGTTTTCAAATTTAAAATAAAAGAGGCCTGTAATTTTAGAGCTGGTGTCAGTACTATTAGCACTAGTTCAAGTAAGGCTTCATTGCGTGTTGTTGTGTTTGAGTTGATGATTATGTACCTTAATTTGTCATAAATAATGAGGAAACGATGTACTCTTCTTAAGTTTCTTCCATCCAGAAGCATAAGAAGGTCGTCTTTATTTATCGCCAAGATTAATAAGAAAACGATGTAAGCAATGTGTTGTATTAATAAGGAAATAGAATCTGTTGAGAGTTGAGGTTGGATGGTGGTTTTTGAAAATTAAATCCTTGTTTCTGTTAAGGAACCATCTCACCTAAAAGCTCAAGCTTGTAGGTGAGGTCCCAGAATATGATTTATATTATTCTCTAACACACCCCCTCAAGTGAAAGCCCTTTGGGCTTGAAACTTGCACAGGCCCACATCACCTTGTGCTTGATTTTTATCAAATAGAATGGGGGTGGTGAGATTCGAACTCATGACCGCTGGGTCAATAAGGCTCTGATACCATGTTAGGATTGAGAGAGTTTGCAGAATTGAAAGAAGAATTAGTTTAGAGAAGGGAAGAGGGAGAAGAGAGAGAAGAGAGGGAAACTGAAATTTGAAATTGTATTGTATTGAATTCTGTTTTGCATACTTTTGTTGTGTGTACACTTCTCTATTTATACACATTATACTATTCTAGAATATTCTTCTATACTCTAACATCCCCCCTCAATCTCATGCTTTGATAAACCAAGCATGAGATTGCAACAATGAAAAAGAAATACAAGAGTACTTAATTCTTTTGACAAATAGTATGTAAACGAGAGAAGAGAAGGAATTTCATTGGTCTATTTCTTGACCAGAATTTCATTTGTCTCTGTAAGACTTTGAGAAGAGAGGGATGAGAAAAAAAGAAATGGGAGGTAAGAGAGGTGATAGAATGGGTTTGAATTTCATTTATCTACTTCAGTTTTTCTGAAGGATTTCATTTGGCTTCTTCAGTTTTTCTGAAGTTTTTCATTAGCCGATGAATTTCTTAATCTGTGTAAGAATTCATTTTCTTCTTCTTCTTCTTCTTCTTCATTGGATTAAGTTTTTTTTTTTTTTTTTTTTTTTTTTTCGTTTTTTTTTCTTCTTTTTTTTTTTGTATTTTTTTTTTTTTGTATTTTTTTTTTGTTAAAACGGTAGAGAATGACACACAAAACGGCAGAGCACACAAAATATAAAAACTACAAAACCTAGGGTGTCACTCGCCGCAGCCTCCTCTTCTCTGACTTTTACTTTACCTTCCACTTTGCAAGAACCAGAAAGCCAATTACAGGCGTCTGCTGCGTTCCTCTTAGGTTCGAGTCAAGTTTCTGTCAACGCTAGAGAATTCATACAGCTTGCCGCGACATGAAAAGATGAGGAGGGCGATTTGCACGTCACAAAGAACGGAGAGCTCACGAGCTTTCTTGAACAATCCATTTCGCCTTTTGGAGAAAGTAACTAGGCGACTGCTGTTGTTTTCGATTCGTCTTAGCTCCACTTTCTTGCGACCCATTCTCTTCTCAGCAAGCCAGCGAGCAAGCTGTCTCGATCGATCCTAAATTTGTGACCTAATTTTTTTTTTTTTTTTTTTGAATCCCAGGGCTCTAACACAAAATCTCAGCATCTCATAACTTGCAATGTCTGTGAATCATATGCAGGCATCACGGAGGCTTGAAAAGCAAGACTAACAAGCTTGACAAGCTCACTATTTGCGACTTTGAAATCTGCATTTTCTCGACGAAGCAACTTGAGTTCAGTAGTTAGGGTTTGGAGGTGCACGAGAGAGAGATTGGAGTGATCGCAGAGGTCCTGGTACTCTAGAATCAGTCAAGCCTGGCAGAGGTGACTCTCGGTGGAGATGGCATCTGCGGTGGTGGTGGCTGGAGACAGAGGCATGCTTCGCTGCTTCTTCACAATCACGGTAATTCTCAATCTGCTTCTGCTTTGTTTGAGCTTCAATTTTGTTGTGCAAAATTAGAAGTAATTTGTTGCACAGACTTGATTTGGCATGGAAGATGCTAGATGTTGCCATAACAGCAACACGAATTGAAGAAGCTGTCTCTCGGATGAACAAGAAAGTAACTAGATAAGAAGGAGCAGCAATGACACAGATGATCATTGTCATCTTTAGCTCGAAAATTCAAAGGAAAAAAAAAATCTCAACTGAAGAAGCTGCAAAAGATCATAAAGAAAAACTTAACAATGTGTTTTCTTCAGCGGTAGTTTTTTTTTTTTTTTTTTCATTGAGATCAGATTGCGGAAGCTCGGATCAATTAATGCGCTAGCATAATAGCAGCTCTGATACCATGTTAAGGAACCATCTCACCTAAAAGCTCAAGCTTGTAGGTGAGGTCCCAGAATATGATTTATATTATTCTCTAACACACCCCCTCAAGTGAAAGCCCTTTGGGCTTGAAACTTGCACAGGCCCACATCACCTTGTGCTTGATTTTTATCAAATAGAATGGGGGTGGTGAGATTCGAACTCATGACCGCTGGGTCAATAAGGCTCTGATACCATGTTAAGGAACCATCTCACCTAAAAGCTCAAGCTTGTAAGTGAGGCCCCATAATATGATTTATATTATTCTCTAACAGTTTCAACTCTTAATCACCAAAATTTAATTTTCAAAAACTGTAAATGCTCTTCAATTATATAATGCCATCATAATATATATATATATAAACATTTATTTTAGTAAGTTTTCTAGAGTTAAGAGTATCAATCATAAATTTCTAATTTTATTTTATAAAATCCAAAAGCATAGAGGGAATGAAAACTTAAAATTATCGCAAAAAGCATCATCCTAGCCTGAAATCTTATTCTGGAAGATGAAACGATCGCAACTTAGTATTATAATCACTAAAAAAACTCTAATTGATCATCAAACATCAAAGATGAGGGTTTGATTATGTTAAGGCAAGATACTAACACCTTCAAAGCATTCTTCATTGGTTCTTATCTTGAATTACTAAGTTTTACTATGCTTAATTTACTAATGGTCTATGTATGTGTATTTACTATAATAAGTTAAACCCAGATTAAAAAGTTCAAAACTTTTTTGTTGTCAAAGTTTGGTTAATTTTTGTCATCGTAATTGTTTGGTGAATTGACAATTCTAAATTGGTGAATCCAGATCATAATTCAAGTTGTATCCATGAATACATCAGTGAGCCTATGTTGAGATAATTGAACCCAACTTAGATCCTAGAAAGTTCCTTGAAAATATCCTTGATGAGATTAACTTAACCTAGGGTAATACCAGTGTCTCCCGTGTCATTAAATATTGAACCACAAACATTTATTATTTTCACAGATGTTAACACCCCTAACTAAGAGACTTTAATATATTGTATAGTGTTAGAGAATAATATAAATCATATTATGGGACCTCACCTAACAGCTTGAGCTTTTAGGTGAGATGGTTCCTTAACATGGTATCAGAGCCTTATTGACCCAGCGATCATGAGTTCGAATCTCATCACCCCCATTCTATTTGATAAAAATCAAACACAAGGTAGTATAGGTCTGTGTACAAGTTTCAAGCCCAAAAGGGTTTTTCACTTGAAAGTGTATGTTAGAAGATAATATAAATCATATTATGGAATCTCACCTATAAGCTTGAGATTTTAGGTAAGATAGTTCATTAACATATAAAGATCATTATGTGATTCATTGCAGCGGTCCACTTCATCATGAATATTAAATTTCCTTCCCGTATGCGAACCCTGTCTTTCTCTTCAGAATCTAAAGCTTCTTAATTGCAGGAATTCCATTGCTCCTTGTACTAGCATTACAGTGCCTTGCCTTTCCGTTTCCAATCAACAAAATATCCACCCATAGACTACCGATCATCAACACTGCCAGCCTAATCAACATTAGTTAAACCGTGGAGAGATAGGGACTCACTACAATAGACGTGCATATTACAGAATAATATAAATCATATCATGGGAACTGTCGCACCCCAAAAAATGAGAGCGCGGCGTCGTGACGACCCTCCCCCGCGTGCCGGGGGAATATTCTGTGTCGGGGGTATTATCTTTATTTATGTGGAAAAGGGAGTCGCCACCTAGTATTATGGTTACTAGGAACCTAAAACTGCTCTTTCAGAGATTCTAGGATAGGGGACTGGTTGCGTAAAGGGAAGGTTTTAGCACCCCTAGTACGCCCTACCTAAGGTAAGCTGCTTTGTGTTTTTGTTTGTCTTATGATTGCTATGTTATTGATTTTTCAGAAATATATTGGCTAAATGATTATGGTGTATTATCCCCGCCGAATATTTTGGATATTAACCCTTTAAGATTTATTTATCCAAATACCGATAGTGAATAACAGCATATTATCCCCGCCGAATATTTTGGATGTTGACCCCTTAGGATTTATTCATCCAAACACCGACAGTGAATAACAGCATATTATCCCCATCGAATATTTTGGATATTGACCCCTTAGGATTTATTTATCCAAACATCGATGATGAATAATAAATAAAAAAAAATAAGATTTTAATATTTTTGGAATATTGGCCAATACCCTTTGGATTTTTACAAATATGTTGTAAAATCTCAAGATGCAAGAAATGATTTTTTTTCTTTGCGAAATCAATGCTAAAACACATTTTCTCTTAAAACTCCAAGATAATATATATTTTTTGAAACATAAAGAATTGTTTTTTTAAAATATGCTAGTGTATTGGCCGTATGCAAGAAAACAAAACATTTTATCTTTTTTTTTTAAAAATAAAAATCTTTTTTTTGCAAATTCTGTATTTTTTGTATTTTTGTATTTTTTTCTTTTTTCGGTGGGCTGGCTGTCAGCCCACCTAAATTCGGGCTGGGCTGACAGCCCAGCCCACTTGTCTCCAGGCTGGGCTGCTAGCCCAAATGGCTGGCAGCCCAGATCAATCAGGGCCAGGCCGGGCACAAAGCCCGGCCCATCCGCCCAGCGGGGAGTGAATTAATTCACTCCCCGCAGCATGCAAAACGAAGATCAACAGTAAAATGGAAGATTTTCGAGTGTGACGAATGGCGTACCTGTTAATACCGTTGTGTAGAGGACGTCAAGGTGATTCTTCTGGTCGTGGTGGCGTCGGAAACGGTGGTCGTGGTGGCGTCGGAACGGCGACGGGTCACGTTGCAAAAGCTGCTGCTGCCTCTGCTATCGACGCCGGGGACTGTGGTTGGATCACTGGAGAGGTGGAGGAGAGGCTGGGGTTGACGGCATGGTGTGTGGTGGTCGGGGTTGATAGCTGGTGTTGCTACCCAATTTTTGACTCTTTATTTTTTATGTTTCAAAAAAAAAAAAAAAATTAAAAAAAGATAGATTTTGGGTTCAAGGGTGAAATCGAGCAATTTGGAGTTTAATGGCCGATTGAGGTTTAAATCGCGGAAATGAGGAGCCAAGGACCAGATAAGGAGATCGCACAAAGCTAAGGTTGAGATTGAATTTTTGATGGGATTTAATTGCATAAAAAAGTTTAAATCTATTTGGGTGCATTTATAGTTTTTTTTTTAAAGGACCAAATCATATTTTTACCTTCTTTTAAAATTTTGAAATCTGCATTAAAAAGAATGTGCACTGTTCCGGCAGGCATTTACGTTGAAATTTTTCAGGCACGCTTAAAGCAGATCAATCAAATTTTTATTTTTATTTTTTTTTTTCAAATTGATTTTTCTTCCCAATTCGCATTGATCACAGCAGATCAATAGTTTTTCTTCTTTTTTTCAATATGATTTCCTTCCCAATTCACGGGTCACAGGATCAGTCAAAATTTTCTTCCCATTTTCATCTTCGTCACAGCAAAAACGCATCAATCTTCTTCCTAATCAACCGTGATCTTGCCTGATTTATCTCCATCAAATTTTCGTCCTGATTCTCCTCCGATTGCCTTCAATACACTGCATTAAACGCTGATGAACATTGGGGTCTTCTCGGATATAAATAGAGACCTGCACAGAGAACAAAAAAAAAAGAGAAAACAGAGAGTGAAATTTACGTGAAATCAGTGTTAAAAAGGCAGAAAAAGAGAGAATGGGGGAGATTTTTACATAAAGCATTTTGAGCTAATCTTCTGCCTGATCTCCCCTGTGTTTTCTCCAGTCGTCCTCTGCCTCTCTCTCTAAAAAAAAAAACATCACAGACCCCTGTTTTCTTTCTCACTCTCGGTCCAACCTTTCCGGCCACCAGCCTCGGTCATCCCATTCCATAACTTCAACGCCACCATCTTCCACTCAACCACCTCGGCTCAGTCGTCTTCTCCAGGGAGCAGCAGAAGCTCAGGTGAAGGCAACGAAGAACAGCCCCGTCGCAGCCACACAGACCGTTACCTTCCAACGCCGTTTCCGGCCACCTCAGGCCACCATCTCCGACGCCACAACGACCAGAAGAATCACCACGACCTCCTCTACCCAAAGGTATTAACAGTTACTCCATTCTCCATACTCGGAAATCTTGTGTGCACTGTTCATCACCCCTGCATTTGCATGCGGGGAGTGAATTAATTCACTCCCCGCGTGGGCTGGCGGGCCGGGCCTTGTGCCCGGCCTGGCCCCTGAAGAAGGCCCAGCCCAGATGGGTCTGGGTGGGTTGGGCTGTCAGCCCAGCCCGAATTTAGGTGGGCTGACAGCCAGCCCACCGAAAAATAAAAATAAAGAAAATATAAAAATACAAATTTTTCCAAAAAATATTTTTATTAAAAAATGTGTTGTTTTCTTGCATACGGCCAATACACTAGCATATTTTAAAAATTGTTTTTTTGTTGAAAAATATATATTATCTTGGGTTTTGAAGAGAAAATGAGTTTTAGCATGGATTTCGCAAAGAAAAAATCATTTCTTGCATTTTGAGATTTTACAACATGTTTGTAAAATCCAAAGGGTATTGGCCAATATGTCAAAAAATATAAAATCTTTTTTTGGGAATTTATTATTCACTGTCGATATTTGGATAAATAAATCCTAAAGGGGTTAATATCCAAAATATTCGACGGGAATGATATGCTATTATTCACTGTCGATATTTGGATAAATAAATCCTAAAGGGGTTAATATCCAAAATATTTGACAGGAATGATATGCTATTATTCACTGTCGATATTTGGATAAATAAATCCTAAAGGGGTTAATGTCCAAAATATTCGACGGGAATGATATGCTATTATTCACTGTTGGTATTTGGGTAAATAAATCCTAAGGGGTTAATATCCAAAATATTCGGCAGGAATCATATGCTATTATTCACTGTCGGTGTTTGGATAATTAAATCCTAAAAGGTTAATATCCAAAATATTCGGCGGAGTAATATCCCATTTTCCATTTATGTAACATATTTTTTGAGAGATCAAATCATAAGCAAACCAAACGTCAAGCAGCTTACCTTAGGTAGGGCGTACTAGGGGTGCTAAAACCTTCCCTTTACGCAACCAGTCCCTTACCCTAGAATCTCTGAAAGACCAGTTTTAGGTTTCCTAGTAACCATAATACTAGGTGGCGACTCCCTTTTTTTTTTTTAAATAGAGATAATCCCCCCGACACATGATAAATCCCCGCACACGGGGAAGAGTCGTCACGACGCCGCGCGACCATATTTTTTGGGGTGCGACAGAATGGCGACTCCACTGGGGACTTGGGCTAAGCTTGGCAGTTTTTTTATTTGTTTATGATATGTTTTGTTTATTTATTTTTTATTTATTTTCATGTTGCTATGGATTATTTATAAGCTTTAGCATGCATCTTTACATCCTGTCATCATGCATCACTTTTTTTATTATTTTTGAGAGCACACACTAAACTTTAAGTTAAGTGGGGGACTAGCAGCTTACCTATGACTTGAGTCAAGGTTGAAGTTTGTGTAAACCCCAACTCTTTGCTGAGTGTTTAGACTGGTGGTGATTGGTATACGTGCCATATCACTATCTGCTGAACCCCCATATCGCCTTTACGAGGGTGATCACTGGGACAGCAAGAGACCCTCTTTAGAGACCAAGTAGTAAACCTACCCTATGTCTCACGTAAAGGAACTAGAACCTATCGTTAGGATGTATGCTCCATAATATCTTTTTGCATAACGAGAAAAACCCTAAAAAAGCATTTTTGCCTAAGGAAGTGTGACGCACTCTCTGAAAATGAATCTCGTGATGCAACGAGATTTATTTTTCGCCACAAGTTCAACTTTGGGTTGTCTGAAAGAAAGGTTGAAAAGCTTCTTTTATTGCAAAGTAAAAGAAAGATAAAAGACAGGTTGCTTGAGAGGCAATTTACCCGATCCAATGTTGCAAGATCAGTTGGGTACACTTCAAAAGAAGCTAGAAGTGTCAATGGTGATGGCAGCTTTGTAACGATTTATAACAAGAAAGATGAGCGAAAAAGGTGCTACTTTTGGCTCTGCCATCTCCACAGAGAACTTCGGGGATTCTACCAGCAAGCACAGAAGAGAATTTGATAGGTACACAAATCCTCCTTTCAGAAATGGACGTAAAACTAAACACTTATCTCGAAGGAAGCAGTTTGTGGTCTCTTTGAGTGAAGTTGGAGGCTTGGCCGAAGATGCCCAGGTTGTGAGAAGCAATATGGTAGAGAATGTTCAAGACGCGGACATTGAGTCTAGGAAAAATGTTCCAACTAATCATCACGGGCATTCTTTCCTACAAGAAGAAGGAGTTCTGATTATGTCAACTCTGCGAGCAGGTGCTGATTATCCTAGTCATGCAGCTAGGACCTCGTCTATGAATGGAAATACTGGGCACAGGAGGAGCCCGTCATCTTTTGAGCTCTGTAATTCAGTTCCTCAATGCCCCCCTCACAACATCTTTCCTGCTTTTATTTCCATCATATATAGACCCCAAAAGTACAAGTGAATGCCAAAACCTTAATTCTTTGTTGTCCAGTGACAGTCCATTTTCGCATCTTGGCCATCATGACCATGCAAATAGAACCAGCATGTTTTACCCTGGTGCTGCTTATCCTGAGAATGTGCAAAGAAACTCCTTTGGGATTGAAGGGACAAAGGAGGACACTTTTGTTTGTTCCTGCAGTCTTAACAGGTCTTCCTCCTTTGTGTCTGCTGGTAGGTATTCTGTCTCTTCACAAGAGGAACTTGATCATCAAATGTCACAGCTTGAAAACGATGAAGCATTTTCTGTTAGTGTTCCTAGAGTGAAACACCATGAAAATGGTTTGATAAATCTAGTTACACGTGAAAACTCTGAGAGAATTTTCTCTGATCATCAGAAGAGAAAAAGTGTCTTTTCCCACTTAGCTTTTTCTTCAGAAGTATGCAAGCAAGATGAACATGATGTTGATTCATCAGCTGATGAAGTCATGACCATATTGCACCAAAGTCACAACCAAAAGGTGAAGAGAAAATTTAAGCCGCAGATGAAAAGGCAAGATGAGGTTACAAATTTCAAGGATAAGAAACAGAACAAGAACTCCCACTTATTAATGGGTCAGTTGCCGAAGGTCTCAAAGGGGATTATCATGAATGATATTTCAGCTGGCAAGGGGGATGATCTCCAAATACCTGAAGTGGTACCTTTTATAGATTTCAAGCTTCGTAGAAAAGCACAGAAAATTGTGAGTGCTGCCAATACAGGGAGTACAGAAAACATTGGCTTATCAGGTCAGCAGCATAAAAGAAGAAGTTTGATCAGGCAAAATTCAGTGGTAATGGATCGTCTGGCAATGTTAATATCGGAAGTCAGGATAATGCAAGTGGGATGACTCGGAATGTTGAGTTACCAGATATGACACTTCATATTGACCTTGAAGACAATAATACTGGTTTTCAAGGCTGTTCAGATTGTGAAGGAAACGAGAAGGTAGCAAACTGTGTGGTGACCCCCAGCAATGCTAGTGGAGACAGCAAAGAAGCATTACAGGATGGTGGTAATACAGAAAATAGTTTGCCTTCGATGAATCCTAAAGCTGATGGGATTGTCAAGTGTGTACTTGATCATGATGGAGGTAATGGAAATATATCTGATAATGTTAAAGCTGAGAATAGATCTTTTCACCATGGAGGAAATGAAAAGCTACCTCACAATGCTGAAGTCGCGAATAGATCTTACCCAACAACTGGTGAGAATGCCTTAGATATTATGTTGAGCAGCAAATTGGATTATAACTGTGGATCAGAAAAGGCATCCAAATAAGTTGGAAATGTTGAAGAAAGTAAGCAGTAGCTATTTCTGCAATCTGTTGAGGAACAGTGCAAAGCATCTATTGAAACCGTCAGTACGAAAGAGTCTGCAGAATTATGTGAGCAAGATGACAAACATGTAGAGTGATAGCAGCAGCTGCAGGCAAAGACTGTAAAGTGGTTGCTGAGCGAGAAGATAGTGGAAATAGAAATCGTGAAAGTCCCAGCCATTGACCATGGCGCAATCACAGATCTCAGGCGAGAAAATCGTGCATTTCGTTTTTGGTTCATGAGGTGAAGTTAACAACAAGAACATCCAATGCAGCGAACAATTTGAATCATCATAAATTGAAGAAAAGATGGTCTCCATTACGTGCTGTGAGTAAAATTTCCTGGAATCTGAAGGCAGTAATACCACGCAACACTTTGTAGAACCATATATTCTGACATGGTGCTTCAGACCTCCCTTTTGCTTGCCTGCGCGTTTGCTTTCCAGGCTGAATGGGTTCGGTACCAGATTTTGTTTTGAATTTGTTTAGGTGGATAAAACTTGTTCTTGAATTCAGCTTTTAGCTTTCTTAACAGTATAGGATGCACCCAGAGATTTTCCAGTTTCCCTCCTTGCACTTTTATGATAGCAAGTTGATGAACGGAGAGCAAATGTCAAACAAATCAGCATCACTGGGGTTCTTGGCTCTTATTTATTCTATGACATTACGGACGGCCAGGAGCTTCGCGGTAAAAAAATTCCGGTGCATCGGCTCTTATAAGTGAGCGTGAGGCTGAAGCTGCAGTTGAGCTGCTACGATTTTTCAAAAGGAGGTCTGAGAGGTTGATATACTGATACTCTCCACTGTTAGAGTAGCTGATACAAGTTCATCTATGAATGGATTGAGCTCCAGCAGTATTGGGTTGTCGCTGATGTAAGACAGATGAATGTTGCCTTGACAAGAGCCAAGCTCTCACTTTGGAATTTGGGGAATGCGAGAACCTTGCAGACGAACCAGAACTGGGCAGCCCTAGTAAAGGATGCTAAAGAGAGGAATCTGGTCATCTCAGCGAAACAGCCATATGAATCCTTGTTTGAAACAGCTCCTAGGGATGCTTGCAAGAGAGAAAGTATTAATAATCATTCAAGACTGTCTAGGCATGCTGGAAATTCTAGAGGCAGTGGCAAACTAGGCAAATAAAATGAGCAGAAAGTGCACAAGGATAAAAACTCTATTCGTTCTGTGACCCGATGCCATAGTATTGTTGCTGGGGACAGTAAGGATTTTTATATCCGAAGTAGCAAAAGAAAAGCCAGAGAGGAACATGATCTTCCAGGAAAATGGATGTCAAGTCTGTAATTCCAGGTGAATCTGTTACTGGTGATAAAAGCAAGGGAAAAGAAAGAAGTAAGAAGAAACGGGGCTCCGGTGAACAAAGAAATCTATTGAAGGTGAGAGAAGCCAGAAGAATTTGGAGAGTTCTACATCCTCAGATGAGGGCAGCCTCAAAAGCAAGGAGGTCAATGATGGTAAATATCCTAATCTTGTAGATGCTTGTTTAGATATGATTACAAAGAGGAAACAACAACGTGAAGTTGTTAAGGCCATTCTAAACTCATCGCTCATTTCCTCCAAGAAGTCAGAACCATCAACGAAATCTATGTCTTCCAAAAGGCCTCTTCCAACCTCTGTTGTAAGTGTTGGAATCAGACCTCCCAAGACAAGAAAAGGTCTGCGATAGCCTCAAAAAGGTTTATTGCAAAATTAGATCCATCAGCACCACAATAAAAGTGAAATTTGTGTGATCCCAGTCGGATTCTGTTTTTTGAGATTTTAGCGGAGCCTATTTTATCATCCCTGAAAGTTTATGGAAAGAAGGCCGTGAAGAGGCTTCTGAGAAAATCAAGCAGTACTTGTTAAATCCACCCCTACTTGTCCAGCCGAATTGCAAGATGACAAGTTCTACTAGCCGAGTACGACATGCTATAGAAGATATTGAGTCATTAGACTTTGACCTTCCTGATGAAGATGTACTTTCAGGCGAAGAAGGGAAACCAAAATGGTGGAATGTGTACTTGGATGTTGCTGTAAACGTATGCGGGAAGGGAATCAGTTTGTCGATGCACGACATGCTATAGAAGATATTGAGTTATTAGACTTCGACCTTCCTGATGAAGATGTACTTTCAGGCGAAGAAGGGAAACCAAAATGGTGGACTATGTACTTGGATGTTGCTGTAAACGTATGCGGGAAGGGAATCAGTTTGTCGATGCTTTGGCCACACTAGCTTCTATGGCTAAGATAGACTTCATGCAAAACTTACAGCCGATACACATTGATATCAGAAGATAAACCAGCTCATTGCTGCTCAGTTGAAGGAGAAATAGATGGAAACCCTTGGTACTACGATATCAAGAATTTCATCCAAAACCAAGCTTATCCCCTGGGGGCATCCAAAAAGAGAAGAAAACCTTGAGGAGGTTAACGATGGATTTTTACCTTGATGGGGAGGTTTTGTAAAAGGTCATCTGACGATACTTTGCTGAGATGCCTAGATGGAGTTGAAGCCAGAAACGCGTTGCGAGAAGTCCATGAAGGGATCCGCTCAACCCATACTAATAGGCATATGATGGCTAGAAAAATGCAAAGAAATGGTTATTTCTGAAGGACATTAGAGAAGGATTGCATCGACCATGTCCGCAAGTGTCATAAGTGTCAAGTCCGTGGTGACAAAATCAATACCCCTCCGGCTCTTATGTTTAACTCGATATCTCCGTGGCTTTTTGCACTGTGGGAAATTGATGTGATTGGGCCTATCAACCAGAAGCCAACAATGATCATAGGTTTACTCTCGTGGCTATCGACTACTTCACAAGATGGGTAGAAGCTGGGTTATTTGCTCATGTGACGCAAAAGTTGTTGAAGGAATTTATTCGATATGTCGATACGGACCACCAGAAAAGATCACAACTGATAATGCTCAGAACTTCAAAAGAAGAAGAATAATAGAACTCTGCGCTAAATGGAAAATCAAGCAACCCCACACTTGGGGGCATGGTCAGATTTGGATAAAAGCAAAGATCATCGCAGATAGCCCATGATAAGCAATGTGCTTGCGTTGAGTGGATGAATGATTTATGACAAATTGGAATGAGGCATCCAATCGGAGAAGCCTGCAAAGCTTTGGAGATTAGGCAAAGGCATCCTGATGACAATGGAGCATCAGAGAAAGGGGCTTATGTTTCTAAAGAGAATCTCAGGTCAACAAAATCGCGGAAGATGAATTGAAGATCGGTGTTGCTTCGTTCCTCGATACGGGTGGGTCGCCCAGAAAAAGTGAGACCACGCTAGCCGGGTGGGTCACCCGGAGAAATGAGACCACGCTAGCCGGGCTAGTCACCCGTAATAATGAGACCTCTTTATTCATTCGGGCAGGTCACCCGTCATAATCAGACCCGAGTAAGTCATCCGTCACTATCGAGACTCCACTAACTCGGGCAGGTCACCCGTCATAATCAGACCCGGGTAAGTCATCCGTCACTATCGAGACTCCACTAACACGGGCAGGTCACCCGTCATAATCAGACCCGGGTAAGTCATCCGTCACTATCGAGACTCCACTAACACGGGCAGGTCACCCGTCATAATCAGACCCGGGTAAGTCATCCGTCACTATCGAGACTCCACTAACACGGGCAGGTCACCCGTCATAATCAGACCCGGGTAAGTCATCCGTCACTATCGAGACTCCACTAACACGGGCAGGTCACCCGTCATAATCAGACCCGGGTAAGTCATCCGTCACTATCGAGACTCCACTAACACGGGCAGGTCACCCGTCATAATCAGACCCGGGTAAGTCATCCGTCACTATCGAGACTCCACTAACCGGGGCAGGTCACCCGTCATAATCAGACCCGGGTAAGTCATCCGTCACTATCGAGACTCCACTAACCCGGGCAGGTCACCCGTCATAATCAGACCCGGGTAAGTCATCCGTCACTATCGAGACTCCACTAACCCGGGCAGGTCACCCGTCATAATCAGACCCGGGTAGGTTATCCGTCACTATCGAGACCCTCCTAAATATCCTTTTTATCTGGGTAGGTCACCCATCACAACAAGACCCATATCCTCCATTATGTTTTTCTTTACAACACTTACTATTTAAAGTCTTTTACAAGACTTTAGTCGTAAGCATTGTAAAGAGGGGGCATCTGTTGCTACCCAATTTTTGACTCTTTATTTTTTATGTTTCAAAAAAAAAAAAAATTTAAAAAAAGATAGATTTTGGGTTCAAGGGTGAAATCGAGCAATTTGGAGTTTAATGGCCGATTGAGGTTTAAATCGCGGAAATGAGGAGCCAAGGACCAGATAAGGAGATCGCACAAAGCTAAGGTTGAGATTGAATTTTTGATGGGATTTAATTGCATAAAAAAGTTTAAATCTATTTGGGTGCATTTATAGTTTTTTTTTTAAAGGACCAAATCATATTTTTACCTTCTTTTAAAATTTTGAAATCTGCATTAAAAAGAATGTGCACTGTTCCGGCAGGCATTTACGTTGAAATTTTTCAGGCACGCTTAAAGCAGATCAATCAAATTTTTATTTTTATTTTTATTTTTTCAAATTGATTTTTCTTCCCAATTCGCATTGATCACAGCAGATCAATAGTTTTTCTTCTTTTTTTCAATATGATTTCCTTCCCAATTCACGGGTCACAGGATCAGTCAAAATTTTCTTCCCATTTTCATCTTCGTCACAGCAAAAACGCATCAATCTTCTTCCTAATCAACCCTGATCTTGCCTGATTTATCTCCATCAAATTTTCGTCCTGATTCTCCTCCGATTGCCTTCAATACACTGCATTAAACGCTGATGAACATTGGGGTCTTCTCGGATATAAATAGAGACCTGCACAGAGAACAAAAAAAAAAGAGAAAACAGAGAGTGAAATTTACGTGAAATCAGTGTTAAAAAGGCAGAAAAAGAGAGAATGGGGGAGATTTTTACATAAAGCATTTTGAGCTAATCTTCTGCCTGATCTCCCCTGTGTTTTCTCCAGTCGTCCTCTGCCTCTCTCTCTAAAAAAAAAAACATCACAGACCCCTGTTTTCTTTCTCACTCTCGGTCCAACCTTTCCGGCCACCAGCCTCGGTCATCCCATTCCATAACTTCAACGCCACCATCTTCCACTCAACCACCTCGGCTCAGTCGTCTTCTCCAGGGAGCAGCAGAAGCTCAGGTGAAGGCAACGAAGAACAGCCCCGTCGCAGCCACACAGACCGTTACCTTCCAACGCCGTTTCCGGCCACCTCAGGCCACCATCTCCGACGCCACAACGACCAGAAGAATCACCACGACCTCCTCTACCCAAAGGTATTAACAGTTACTCCATTCTCCATACTCGGAAATCTTGTGTGCACTGTTCATCACCCCTGCATTTGCATGCGGGGAGTGAATTAATTCACTCCCCGCGTGGGCTGGCGGGCCGGGCCTTGTGCCCGGCCTGGCCCCTGAAGAAGGCCCAGCCCAGATGGGTCTGGGTGGGTTGGGCTGTCAGCCCAGCCCGAATTTAGGTGGGCTGACAGCCAGCCCACCGAAAAATAAAAATAAAGAAAATATAAAAATACAAATTTTTCCAAAAAATATTTTTATTAAAAAATGTGTTGTTTTCTTGCATACGGCCAATACACTAGCATATTTTAAAAATTGTTTTTTTGTTGAAAAATATATATTATCTTGGGTTTTGAAGAGAAAATGAGTTTTAGCATGGATTTCGCAAAGAAAAAATCATTTCTTGCATTTTGAGATTTTACAACATGTTTGTAAAATCCAAAGGGTATTGGCCAATATGTCAAAAAATATAAAATCTTTTTTTGGGAATTTATTATTCACTGTCGATATTTGGATAAATAAATCCTAAAGGGGTTAATATCCAAAATATTCGACGGGAATGATATGCTATTATTCACTGTCGATATTTGGATAAATAAATCCTAAAGGGGTTAATATCCAAAATATTTGACAGGAATGATATGCTATTATTCACTGTCGATATTTGGATAAATAAATCCTAAAGGGGTTAATGTCCAAAATATTCGACGGGAATGATATGCTATTATTCACTGTTGGTATTTGGGTAAATAAATCCTAAGGGGTTAATATCCAAAATATTCGGCAGGAATCATATGCTATTATTCACTGTCGGTGTTTGGATAATTAAATCCTAAAGGGTTAATATCCAAAATATTCGGCGGAGTAATATCCCATTTTCCATTTATGTAACATATTTTTTGAGAGATCAAATCATAAGCAAACCAAACGTCAAGCAGCTTACCTTAGGTAGGGCGTACTAGGGGTGCTAAAACCTTCCCTTTACGCAACCAGTCCCTTACCCTAGAATCTCTGAAAGACCAGTTTTAGGTTTCCTAGTAACCATAATACTAGGTGGCGACTCCCTTTTTTTTTTTTAAATAGAGATAATCCCCCCGACACATGATAAATCCCCGCACACGGGGAAGAGTCGTCACGACGCCGCGCGACCATATTTTTTGGGGTGCGACAGCTGGAGTGATAAACCGAGGAGGAGAGGGAGACGCCGGTGCCCCTGGTTTTAGAGAGATAAACAAACCTGCAAAAACAAGAGAGAGAGGGGGGAGAGAGCTGCTGCACCGCCGAAGAAGATGAAGAGTGATTTACGCTGCTATTTTCATGCAATTTGTTACGTAAATCCCCTCGCGCTGTTATTTTCCTCTGTTTTTCTCTTGTTTTTTTTCTTCTTGCCCTCTGTTTCGTCCCTCTTTTTTTCTTTGTCTTCAACTCTCTTTTTCTGTTTTTCACCTCAGTTTTTCTTCTCTGCCCGTTCTCTCCCCGTTCTCCCTCTTTATTATTTCTTCAAATTTATTTTTTTCCCTCTTCAACTCGTCCCTGCCTCTGCATATTTATAGCAGAAGAAACAGCCCCTTCGGCTATCCATGGCGTGTAGCCGAGAGGGCACCGCCTGCCTTGCCCAGTAACGGGGCTTTGCTCAGGCGGCGCACATGCTCGCAGGTGGCGTGTCTGCACTGTTCGGGTGACTGAACAGTGCAGTCACGCGTAATGATTTTGGGAGGGAGATAAAAAAACAATTTGATCCCTCAATTTTTAATTGGTTCAATTGCACCCCTAATTGGATTTAAATTTATGATTTTGAGCAATTATACCCCGTCAGAATTTCAATATCAACCTTAGCTTTACGCGACCCCTTTTTTTTGGTCCTTGGTTCCTGATTTTCGCGATTTAACCCTCAATCGACCATTAAACTCTCAATTTGTCCAATTTTGCCCTTGTACCAAGATATTTTTGGATTTTTGTCTTTTTTCTATTTTTTTCCGAAACCTAAAAATAAGTGGGTCAAAATTTGGGTAGCAACAAATGCCCCCTCTTTACAATGCTTACGACTAAAGTCTCGTAAAAGACTTTAACTAGTAAGTGTTGTAAAGAAAAAAATGAAGTTGGTCTCATTGTTCTGGGTGACCTACCCAAGTTAGAATGGTCTCATTGTTCCGGGTGACCTACCCAAGTTAGAATGGTCTCATTGTTCCGGGTGACCTACCCTGTTAGCATGGTCTCATTGTTCCGGGTGACCTACCCAAGTTAGCATGGTCTCATTGTTCCGGGTGACCTACCCAAGTTAGAATGGTCTCATTGTTCCGGGTGACCTACTCTGTTAGCATGGTCTCATTGTTCCGGGTGACCAACCCAAGTTAGAATGGTCTCATTGTTCCGGGTGACCTACCCAAGTTAGCATGGTCTCATTGTTCCGGGTGACCTACCCAAGTTAGAATGGTCTCATTGTTTCGGGTGACCTACCCTGTTAGCATGGTCTCATTGTTCCGGGTGACCTACCCAAGTTAGTATGGTCTCATTTTTCTGGGTGACCTACCCGGTTAGCATGGTCTCATTTCCGGGTGACCTACCCAAGTTAGCATGGTCTCATTGTTCCGGGTGACCTACCTAAGTTAGTATAGTCTCATTTTTCTAGGTGACCTACCCGGTTAGTATGGTCTTATTTTTCTAGGTGACCTACCCGGATGTAATTGGTAAAGATGGGGATGCAATGTATGATAATGCATGTTTACTTACCTCAGAAATATAGGTCCCCTTTCTCTAAGGCTCCATTATCATAGGATGCCTTTGCCCAATCTCCAAAGCTTTCTTGGCTTCTCTGATTAGATGGCTTATTGAAGTTTGTCATAAGTCATTCATCCACTTAACGCAAGCGTATTGCTTATTCTGGGCTATCTGTGATGATCTTTGCTTTCATTGCTTATCAAATCTGACCATGCCCCCAAATGTGGTGTTGCTTGACTTATCTTGAAGGAGTGCAACAAGTCCATCCATTTTCTTTGATTCTTTTAATAACAGTTCTTTGATTTGTGTGCCTTCGGCTAACAACCATTGCAAGACTTGCTAATGTTATTCTAATCTTAGATTGCCGATGGAGTTTTTTATTAATTGAATCATATTCCTTCTAGCATATATCATCATCCACATTCATGCGCTGGATTGTCAAGTTGTCCAGAAATGCATTGAAAACTTATCATTGCATGCCTAATGTTATCCACAATAAATCCCTCTCAGCTCGCGAGAAGAGATATATTGTCATCATAACCCATGATCATGCGATGAATTGTGCCTTGAATTGATGCAACTGTTCAGTCATGCAATCTGAAACTCTTCGTTATAGACTCAATTTCTTCTGAATAAAATCTTCTTAGTCCATGCGAAGAATTATAATGTTGTCATTAACAAGGTTATTATTTTTCTTTGCGGTGAATTGAACCTTGAGTCGATGTGCTGTTAAAGTCAATTATCCCCCCATTAGTCTTGGTGGCACAATACTTTTCAACATTTATCAATAATGCGACTCATGTGATGACATCTGTCTTTTTATCACTAACATGTATGTAGTGAAGCAGAGCTTGAATCTAGAACTTCAAAACATATTATCCCACATTCAACCTCTATGGTGCGCACATTCTTCAACATTTATCAAAATATACCTATGTGACAATATCTTTGTTTGGAGATAATCAAATCTGTGGGTAAGCCCATATTTCAAAATCTGAAGATGCACTTCAAATGCAATCTTATTCTCAATCACTGTTGGAGCTTATCAAACCATCACTCTCTATTAAGCAATGTTGCCCTAAGTTAAATTCGTTGGTGCTCATTGATGAATTTCACTAAATCATTATTTGCTTGCTTCTTTGCCCCCAAGCATGATGTGAAACTGCTTGCAAGATCCACATTTTTGGCCTCTAATCATAAGCTTCCCAATGATAATGAAGAATTGTCAATGTCAAGGATTTTGTAAATCCGACCAATATTTTCTCTGTTTATAAATCTTTCTTGTTCTGACATTAAGTCACCAATTTCAAAAGAGCATGTGCATCCAAAGTCTAATCCTTGAAATAAAATAAAAGAGATGTCATTTGTTGAAAATCAAATTCATTTGGTCAAATTCCCAATACACAATATTCAATGCATGCAAACCTGTAATTAGCTTGTATTTTTGCAAACAGCAATTGACCCATTATGAGATTGAAATTGTTATGGGTTTATTTTTGTTTCAATTATAATCTTTGATTTTAGGGGTATGTTATTTGACAGTACATGATGAAGTGATAATTTGGTTTTCAAACAATTAGACTGTCAAGTAAAGACCCTAGATTCAGTTGAAAATTTGTCTCCTTTTTCAGCACTTACTTGAACAACAACTTGTAACTTAGTTTGTGAAATTATAACCCTTATGGAAAAACCCTAACAATATTGGAGAGCACCATTTATCAATAAAAATGCTTGCTTGATCAAGAAAGACTTTTGAAAGCATATAACGAGGCTATGGTTCATGACTATAAAAGAAAAGGACATTCATAGGCTTAAAAAAAGTTTTTAAAGGTTTCAAAGGCCTAGGATCACCATCATCTAGTCGTTAACTCTTTTTCTCTTGTTGTTTTTATAGAAGAGACCACATCAAAATACGTTAATTATCTTAACGTGATTTTTATCAATCAACCATCGCTCTAAAAATCTCTACAACCATGTCATTCCTTTCATTGACAATTTCAACCTTAAAAGAGAAATACTAGACTCGAATCATCATTTGTTATCTAATGTTATTTCATCTTTTGTTGCACTCAAAACAGTCTAACAAAACAATTATGCAAGATATTCATTTGATGGATAACTTATCTTGAAGACTTGATAATCTTAATAACATTTCTTCCCATATGAGGTTTGACCACGGATACCAGCGAACATGATATAGCTCAATATTCTCTTCTTTTTTTCTTTTTTCTTTTTTTGAACTTGTCCTTAGCATTGACTCTTGGTTATGTCATGTGCTATCTCAATTTGATTGTTCTCCCATGTTTGGGTTTTCCTTCTTAAACATCCCCTCTTTTGTTGATTCTAAGGTTGTCACTGCATCTTCAAACTACAAATCCCTTATTTGCCCCCTAGTGCATTTGCCTCCAGCGTGAGGGTGTGATCCTGTTTTTTTTTTAAAATTTCACGAATAATGAAGGAAATAAACAAATATGGACTTTTGTCTTTTCAAGCGAAGTTGGTTTTAACTGATAAATTTTGACCTTGATCAGTGTAATGATTTGGACGTGAAAGAGTCATGATGCGTCCAATAACTATTAAAGCTTAGTTCTACGATGTGGTTCAAAAGCTCGATGTATGGACTCAAAATTGTTTGGTCACCTAGTATTGGTCATCATGTCTTTTAACAAAAGTTGGGTCAATTATGCAATCAAAATACTTTTAATTTTCAAAAATGATAAACTTTAAATTTTGAATGTTGGAGTTTGATCAAAATATTTTGTCCAAAATAAGAATGTCAAACATCTCTTGATTTCAAAACAACAAAAAGACAAAGACTACACATGCTTTAATGAAATGATGATTTAAACCCCGAAACAAAGTGATAACCGCAGAGATTCCGTAAGAAAATTATTGACAATGAGACACTTTTCTTAGCCTTTCAAACAATCATTCTTGTATTGTCGCTGCTCATTGATCTTGCTTATGCTCGTGATGATTTATTGCTGACACTGCCGATGATAAAATCCTCCACAAAACTTGACTTGCATTTTGCTATTTAACTTCCACACTTGATTACTAAAATTCTTGCGACTATTCATCTCTTTCATCTGGATTATGTCGCAAAAGGAAGGCAATTTTTCTCTTGCGCTCCATCGCGCTTCTCATTGGACATAAAAAATGAATCGAGCTAAAAAGCACTCTTAACAAGCCACCAAAGTGCGCAAATCATGAACAATTTCGTTAGACGACGACAAGACTCTTTTGCGGCAATTTCGCTTCGTCGAGCAATGTAATCTTGCAGTACACATGCGCCGACCTTTTAGACACCAGAATAGATTCAACAATACCATATTATGTTTCCATACTCGGGATATTTTATCTTTGCTCGCAAAATAACATGGTCTACTGTGTATGGCGGCATAAAACTCCTTAATTTGACAGTGCCGCAAGAACTCCACATGATCAAGAGAGAAATCAATTGATACTTAAATGGGTTGACCACTTCTTTGACTGATGCTCACTTTCTGAAAATAGACTTGTATAGGGATTACCCGCACTCCTTCAAAGAAAACCCGAATTTCCACAATCTTCATTTATGAATGCATTAACACTTTGCAGATGATATCTCAGCATATGTCCCACTTGATTTGGCTTGCCGAAAAACACGAATGCTATTTCTATATTGGTGTGAATTTTCCTTACCAATGTCAACGACTCCTAACCTTTTGGAGGATGATAGATCGAGGGACCCCTATTTCAAATTGTGGGAATGCATGTTGAAATGTATATGCATGTTTTTTTTTTTAACAAACTTGCCCCTTGAGAAGTGAAACGTGATCGTGACAATTGCATGATAAACAACACTATGGGAATGCATTTTTTTGACATTTTTTTTTACTCGCCCTTCGAGGAGTGATTGTAACAAAAACGGTGAGAATGCATGTTGAAATGCAATTTTTCTATTTTTTTTATTTTTTACGGACTCACCCTTCGAGATGTGACAATTGTATGATAAACAAAAACTGTGAGAATGCATGTTGAAATGTATATGCATGTTTTTTGTTTTTCTTCTTCTTCTTTTTTTTTCACTGGCTTGCCCTTCGAGGAGTGACAATTGATCGTAATAATTGCATGATAAACACAAATTGATTTGTGCTTAAACCCTACAATGAAAATTTCTTACGTGATGGCCACTGTGTCACTCAAAAATCTTAAATTCAAAATGCTTCGAGAAGAGTTTGTCTTAATGCAAAACAAAATGGAGGGAGCATACACCCTAATGATTGGTTCTAGTTCCTGTACGTGAGACATAGGGTAAGTTTACTACTTGGTCTCTAAAGAGGGTCTCTTGCTGTCCCAGTGATCACCCTCGTAAAGGTGATATGGGGGTTTAGCAGATAGCGGGATGGCACGTATACCAATCACTACCAGTCTAAACACTCAACAAAGAGTTGGGGTTTACACAAACTTCAACCTTGACTCAAGTCATAGGTAAGCTGCTAGTCCCCCACTTATCTTAAAGTTTAGTGTGTGCTCTCGAAATAATGAAAGTGATGCATGACAAGGCATATTATGATGATAGAATGTAAAGATGCATGTTAAAGACTTTGAACAAAATAAACCATTCATAGCAATATGAAAAACAATAACATATCATAAACAAACACAATTATCAAGCCTAGTCCAAAGTCCCCAGTGGAGTCGCCATCCTGTCGCACCCCAAAAAATGAGAGCGCGGCGTCGTGACGACCCTCCCCCGCGTGCCGGGGGAATATTCTGTGTCGGGGGTATTATCTTTATTTATGTGGAAAAGGGAGTCGCCACCTAGTATTATGGTTACTAGGAACCTAAAACTGCTCTTTCAGAGATTCTAGGGTAGGGGACTGGTTGCGTAAAGGGAAGGTTTTAGCACCCCTAGTACGCCCTACCTAAGGTAAGCTGCTTTGTGTTTTTGTTTGTCTTATGATTGCTATGTTATTGATTTTTCAGAAATATATTGGCTAAATGATTATGGTGTATTATCCCCGCCGAATATTTTGGATATTAACCCTTTAAGATTTATTTATCCAAATACCGATAGTGAATAACAGCATATTATCCCCGCCGAATATTTTGGATGTTGACCCCTTAGGATTTATTCATCCAAACACCGACAGTGAATAACAGCATATTATCCCCATCGAATATTTTGGATATTGACCCCTTAGGATTTATTTATCCAAACATCGATGATGAATAATAAATAAAAAAAAATAAGATTTTAATATTTTTGGAATATTGGCCAATACCCTTTGGATTTTTACAAATATGTTGTAAAATCTCAAGATGCAAGAAATGATTTTTTTTCTTTGCGAAATCAATGCTAAAACACATTTTCTCTTAAAACTCCAAGATAATATATATTTTTTGAAACATAAAGAATTGTTTTTTTAAAATATGCTAGTGTATTGGCCGTATGCAAGAAAACAAAACATTTTATCTTTTTTTTTTTAAAATAAAAATCTTTTTTTTGCAAATTCTGTATTTTTTGTATTTTTGTATTTTTTTCTTTTTTCGGTGGGCTGGCTGTCAGCCCACCTAAATTCGGGCTGGGCTGACAGCCCAGCCCACTTGTCTCCAGGCTGGGCTGCTAGCCCAAATGGCTGGCAGCCCAGATCAATCAGGGCCAGGCCGGGCACAAAGCCCGGCCCATCCGCCCAGCGGGGAGTGAATTAATTCACTCCCCGCAGCATGCAAAACGAAGATCAACAGTAAAATGGAAGATTTTCGAGTGTGACGAATGGCGTACCTGTTAATACCGTTGTGTAGAGGACGTCAAGGTGATTCTTCTGGTCGTGGTGGCGTCGGAAACGGTGGTCGTGGTGGCGTCGGAACGGGCGTCGGAACGGCGACGGGTCACGTTGCAAAAGCTGCTGCTGCCTCTGCTATCGACGCCGGGGACTGTGGTTGGATCACTGGAGAGGTGGAGGAGAGGCTGGGGTTGACGGCGTGGTGTGTGGTGGTCGGGGTTGATAGCTGGAGTGATAAACCGAGGAGGAGAGGGAGACGCCGGTGCCCCTGGTTTTAGAGAGAGAAACAAACCTGCAAAAACAAGAGAGAGAGGGGGGGAGAGAGCTGCTGCACCGCCGAAGAAGATGAAGAGTGATTTACGCTGCTATTTTCATGCAATTTGTTACGTAAATCCCCTCGCGCTGTTATTTTCCTCTGTTTTTCTCTTGTTTTTTTTCTTCTTGCCCTCTGTTTCGTCCCTCTTTTTTTCTTTGTCTTCAACTCTCTTTTTCTGTTTTTCACCTCAGTTTTTCTTCTCTGCCCGTTCTCTCCCCGTTCTCCCTCTTTATTATTTCTTCAAATTTATTTTTTTCCCTCTTCAGCTCGTCCCTGCCTCTGCATATTTATAGCAGAATAAACAGCCCCTACGGCTATCCATGGCGTGTAGCCGAGAGGGCACCGCCTGCCTTGCCCAGTAACGGGGCTTTGCTCAGGCGGCGCACATGCTCGCAGGTGGCGTGTCTGCACTGTTCGGGTGACTGAACAGTGCAGTCACGCGTAATGATTTTGGGAGGGAGATAAAAAAACAATTTGGTCCCTCAATTTTTAATTGGTTCAATTGCACCTTTAATTGGATTTAAATTTATGATTTTGTGCAATTATACCCCGTCAGAATTTCAATATCAACCTTAGCTTTGCGCGACCCCTTTTTTTTTGGTCCTTGGTTCCTGATTTTCGCGGTTTAACCCTCAATCGACCATTAAACTCTCAATTTGTCCAATTTTGCCCTTGTACCAAGATATTTTTGGATTTTTGTCTTTTTTCTATTTTTTTTCCGAAACCTAAAAATAAATGGGTCAAAATTTGGGTAGCAACAGGAACTTATCTAAAAGTTAAAGTTTTTAGATGAGATGGTTCTTTGACATAGTATTAGAACCTTGTTGACCTAGCGACCATGAATTTGAATTTCACCACCCTCATTCTATTTGATAAAAATAAAAAACAAGATAGCGTGAACCCTGTGTGCAAGTTTTAAGCCCAAATGATTTTTATTTGAGAGGACGTGTTAGAGAATAATACAAATCATATCCTGGAACCTCAACTAAAAACTTAAATTTTTAGGTGAGATGATATTGGCAGACCATAGGAAATTGTGTCCTGAAATAGCGCAAAATATGTTTGAAAGTAGCCCAGTGAGCTTTCCCAGGGGATATGCGTAAACTGATACACTTTTGGTGAAGGTAAGATATCTAAGAGCACCAACAAATACGTCTTTAAACTCTCTTCGCAGACCCTTGAACATATGAAGAGTGTTTCTCTACTGAGACAGTGTTTAAAGAAGAAAGAGGCGTGAATGAGCTGGTCATGGCGAGGAGGCTGTCGGTGGTTGTTGTGTTTGGGCTGAGATTGAGGATATTGTGTGGAGCTTTAGTTTTGGAGTTGAAGTAGATGATCGAGTGAGGGATTGGTGATTTACTTGTGTTTTGGAAAGGGAGAGAAGGAGCTGCAATTGGGATCGGGCGAGGATGAGTGTATAATGAATTTGGTAAGCTCACATGGATGCATTAATTTGATCAGAGCTTGGAGAGTTAGACTTGGTGCCTGTGATAACGATTGTTGGTTCTCTTTTTTCTTTTGGTTTTTATCTAATGGTCCCCCCTTTTTATGTAAAATAGCTATTTATTTTATTGTGAGAAATGTTGTCTTCTTTCCTAATTGTTTGGTCTTACAAGCAACCTAAATCCACTTTAATCTTTTGTTTCTTCCTTTTCATTTTGTTCCCTTATTCAAATATAGATATTTTGGTCCCTTTGTTCAACTATATATATATATATATATATATATATATATATATATATATTGTATTTTAAAATTCAATATGGAAAAGAGCAACATCAATGTTAAATCAACAAATTGATCAATGATTTTGAAATGAGCATATTAAAACATGAATGCTTTGAAAAAAAAATTAAGATTTGAAACTTTATGAAACGACACTAATAATGATGAAAATGACACAAATACATCAAGAATGATTTTTTTTTTGTATTATGAAAATATTTAGAAAAACAAGGGTTCATATTTTTTTTGTAGTTTGGTTTGCACTACAGATAACCAATATACTCTTTAATGATCCTTTCTAAAAGAAGAAGTGGATGTGTAATAAACTTGTTGGCATTACTTAGCGAAAATAAAGACATCGTCGATGTTATGGAGTCTAGCATTGGAATTAATTTCGACCAAACCATGATGGGGATCTAAGTTGATTCCTCTATGAGTGGTGTCATACTCAATTCTACTTCATATGATATTACAATTCAATTACCTCTTCTAACTTCTCATAATAGGCAACTTCAAACTCATTAGAAGTTGATCATTTAACACAAAACCCATTATTATATATCTTTCTACCCTAACCATATTGTTTAGTATGAAACACATGTCCATTAATGAAATATACATTATAGCACTTTAATATTTTTTAAGGACCCAAACATAGTAAAGACAAAGTAACACTAGCATTCCCTCTTAGTACATAAAATACTACCATGAAACATTAACAAGAAATATGTTATGAGATTAAGTATCCCGAGAAATAAGAATAATTAAACATAACCTATATACATTTTGAATAACATGGAAAATTGTTCATGTTATACTTGAAAGATTTAGGATTTGATCGACTATGAGTTTTAAGGGAGTAAAAACTGACAATGTTGCCTATAAGGAATTCAACATGTATCAACTTATAATATTTATAAGTGATATTTTTTTTTAAATAATGACATGTTAAGTAGTATATTTTCTGAATAAAATGTCTAAGTTTATCATAGTTAAATAATAAGTGATTATGTGTTTGTCTAAATTCTACTTCTAACAAACTCTTCTCCTCACATCAATTTTTATTATGGATCATCTAAGATGAGAGGATATTAACAAGCTCCCACTCGAAGGTATTTCCCCACCATCATCATGCCTTAGAACATGACTGATTTTTTGATGCAGAACAGCTAGCCTTGGAGTTCGAAGAAGTGCTGGACAAGAAGTTGAAGAAAAAGGAACGGTCCAAAAGCCATAAGTCAACTGGCAGCAGGGTGATCTGGAATTAATAACTCAAATCTCGGCATGCAAGTCAAATCCCAGTTTTTATGCATACTAATTTATGTATGCAATCCCCTTAATTTCTTATTTCCAGTTTTAAAATGCTTTTACAATTTGCAACAGTAATGTTTGTAATCCTTGGAATCTTTGTAAACGGCTATTTAAAGGCTGTGAACAAATAACAGAGAACAAAATAAAGTATTGAGTTTTCTTTCAAAAAAAGTGTTTATTTGTTTATGAGATTTACATTGGTGAATCTCTCCTTTCCGTTCTGCATCATTTTTGTTCTCAATGGAGGCTCGAAACAGTATAAGATAAAAGTTGAGATCTCAACATATACCTATATGAGCTATTGATGCGAACATCGTGATCACGTGGTCACGCAACCCGTAATTCTGACATGGTTGAAACCTTCAAAATCAATGCATTCATTGCCTTTTTCAATGCCTTTGTCTTAGATCACGTCATTGGACCATTTGGGACATGTAATGGGTCCTTACTGTTGTTTGTGGGCTGGTCCGCATTAGCTATATTCAACAATATAAGTCTTGAATATAGAAAACTATACCTTGTTTTTAACTTTTCTCTTAAGGTTGAATAAGTATTTGCATGAAATTAAATGAATATTTTGAATTATATAAAAAAGACAATATGATTTTAATTACGATGCATGTGTAATCCCTAACCTCTCAAATGGACACATCTATCTATATTGAATTAGGCCTTCAAATTTTGTCTCAAATGGTAAATGTATAGGTAAAAGCTTTATCAAGTTGAAAGACAATAAAGGGAATATCATCTAAAGTATTCATATTTTCTAGACAATATTTGTTTCAAGCCTCTCTATGTGTTGTTAAACAAATGATTGAGCTTCATGAATATAGCTCATATCCCCTTGGCAAACTAAATAAGTTAATGAAATGAGTGTTTTAAAAAACACCACGGCAATTATGGCTCTTTATTCCATAAAATCCGCAATCCTCCAACCTTTATATGTTAAAAGGCATATCCATAAAAAATACATATTTTAAATCATTGGTAGACAAGTAAATATGCACTTTTATCTAAAATGCATCTGGCTTTAAGCTTTATGACTCGTGATTGAACATAAATCAATTCCATATTTTTACAATGACAAAACAAAGCTATATTCATTTTGGCCTTGTTGCTGTCCTTTGTATTTACCTTCACATCTATATCCGTATTGAAAATGTTCTAAAACATTTTTTTTCTATATACATGACATCAACATTATGGAAAAGAAGATTGGTCTTTGAATAAGGAAGCTCCCAAAATACTTTGTTTTACCCAATTATGAGTTAAACCAAAAAAATTCTACTCACCAAATTGAAAATTAAATACAATTCCACCGTACTCCAACACCACTTCATACAATTCTTTTCCTAAAAAAAATAGCAATGCCACATCTTTTTCAACTCTGTCAACAAAGCATCCCTTTCTGTTTTTTTGTACTTGTGATTCGTTGGTAATTTGGTATGGCATGAAATAGGATGAAATGAGAGATAATTGGAAAGACAACTGGAAAGGAAAAGGGGAGCCCCTAGGAAAGGCCATGGCTGTCCATTGAGGAAAATAATTATGAGGAAAAGATTATGTGTTTTGCAAAATAATTATTGTATATGTTGTATTGGATGTGAATGTTTGTGTAATGAATGGGTTGAACATGAAAAAAATTAGGGAAGTCTTGTTTTTCCAATGTCAAGTTTCATCCAAATGTATATAAGAAGGGGGAAGATGATATTAAATATCAGTTAATAGATTAGGCAAATTAGTCTACTAACTTTCAAAGAGAATTTGAGTGGGAAAATAAGAGAATTAAGATCGGTTTCCTTCTTAGGAATTATAGTTTTGGTTGTTTACCATCTAAGGAAAGTGGTTTCATTTTATTTTGAATTTTAAAAATCTAATTTTGGGTAATCAAATATGGCTCAGCAGAGGCAGACTCTACATGACAGAAGGTCTACCACATTTATGATGAATTTCGTGAATGTTGGGGACAAAACTGAGTTTTCCTCCCTTAAAGAGAGTTGTATCTCTGTATTATATCTTTCCAATGACATTAACTTTGTACAAAATGGATTTTTATAACTCCATTTATAGTGAAAAATCTGGGCATAGGTAGGAATGTCACCTCTACTAACAGATTTAAGAGAAAAAAGAGAAGTGGGAGGTCACGAAGCGACAAAGTTAGACGCGTTAAAAGAAAAGAAACAAGTTATGTTGAAAAATGAGTGTTTATTATAAAAAAAAAATGAAAGGATAATGAATTTAAAGGCTTATTGGATTGTTTTGGTGTGGTTATTATGACGTGTATCATTCGCTGAAAATGATTTATGAGAATTTTCTATAATTGTAGGAGGGACCACAAGTGTGGTGCAACAACAGCAATAGAGGACTACGAGTAGAGCATCCACAGCAGGTAGGTTATTTGTGCCTACACTTTGTGATTTAATTTTTATAATAAAAAAGTGTGAATTATGATTAAAACTTTGGTGTAAGTTTGAAAAGAAATGATTTATCAGTAAGAATGTTTAAGACATGTGTGTTAGGGAAGTCAAATATCTGTGTAAAATTATCAGGTTTTGGTAGTATCATCAATATAAACCATATTGAATGAAGGAACATGGCGGTGACTAACATATATTTAGTGTATTCTACGATCCTAAATAAAGGGATCGCCAAAAATGGCTAGCATATATTTTCGTGTATGTTAGGATCTCGAATAAGGGGATTGTCATAAATAACTGTCATACATTTAGTGTGTCAGGATCCTAGGGATGGGGATCACTATGCATAGGCTAACATACATCGAGTGTATGTTAGAGTCTATGTTAGAATCCTTTAAAGGGATTATGGTGCAATGTTTAATACACATTTATATATGTTGAAATTCCAAAAAAATGAAATCAACGCATATCCTGAAATAACTTTAATACTATTTTTCCAAAAAACATTTATGAAATTATCTTGTATTTCCTTTTCAGGTCCATCATCTGCACGTTAAGAGAAAATCTGTTGTTTCTTAGCTTTGTATCTAGTAGTATTTTGTATAAATTAAAAGTTGGTAAAGTAATATGTCTGATCACTATTTTTGAAAAGACAGGAATGTAAGAAAATTATTTTTTTTGTTGTATTCTATTAAATGTGACATTTATCTTGATTTTGGTTTAAATTGTCGATTGTTGTTAAATGTATAGTTTATTTATTATGGTTGTGATGAGGATGATGTTTGTGATTTTGTAGACCCAGGATGATTGGGTCAAGATTGAATTAAAGGTCATGTTATATGTCGATAAATTGCGATCTGCTAGTATAAGGGAAGTTCTACTGAAATTGTTATAGTAATTTCAATAATACCTTATATATATATAAAAATTACATCTTATTTTCTCAGTGAATATGTATTAATAAGATTTCTTTTTTTATCTCCCAAAAAAGGGGATGTTTCATTGCATTTTAAAGGTAGTATAATATGAAGAAGCTTGGACAAATGTCAATTTTCTGATATCCTAGACTAGGGGTTTCCTCATTGACTTAGCAACTTAAAATTTTTCTTTCAACCTATTCTCTTTAAGTAAAATGCTTCCTTCTCATTCAATAATTCGGTCATAACCAACCTCATTCAACGAAAGATTTGACATGATTGTGAACACATGAGCAACAACCATTAATTTATTTTGATTTGTGAAACCATCCTATAATTAATGTCAATTTTCTGGTATCATAGATCAGGAGGTTTTATCATGGATTTAGCAGCATAAAAGTTCTCTTTCATCATATTCCCTTAAAGTAAAATGCTTTTTATCCATTTAATAATTTTGTCATAACCAACCTCACTCAGCACAATATCTGACTTAATGGAGAACACCTGTGCAAAAACCAATAATTTACTATGATTTTTGCAACTATCCTATAAAAGTTCATTAGAATCTTTCAAGAGATCAAAAATTTGATCTTGTCTGTATTAAGTTCCTTATCTATGATTGGACATTGATCAACATAATCCTAATTCATTCCATTGTATTTGTAACTATATTCTTATAAGGATTACCATTGTAATATACATCTTCATGTGTGTTGCTAGCACTATAATTTGACTCAACCATCCTTACTATCATGGTATCATGAGGTAGATATATGATTCTTTGTATGCATACTAACACAAGTATTGAACCATCTTTATGAAAGATGTGTAGATATAACATTTGGATTGATAAACTTTTTACTTTTACACCTCTTGAATGGACATGTAATTATACCTCTTCTAATATTTCTTAGATTAGATAGTGTGAAACTAATAAAAGCCTAAAACTCATTACAATAATTCATTCTGCACAACCGTTATGGTGAAGCTCTATACATCCATGAATATTGTTAATGTCAAGCTTATTCAATCTATTTTAATATTTCTTTTAATTCATTTTCAATTATCTACAGAAATTTAAATTTTTACATATTACTGAATATTACAACTCAAAAACAAAATTGACAAAATATAAAGAGAACTCATTAAATAAGTCATTATTTATCTCATCACAACACACATAATCCAAGAATTCAACATAAGTTTCATCAATTTACAAACAAACATAATTTTATAAAATCTATAACAAACCTTAACAAAATCCATACAACAAATTTGTTTGAGATAAAACTATAAAAACAAGTAAACACCCAAACAAAATACTTATAATACAAAAATATGTTAGAGAATAATATAAATCATATTCTGAAGCCTTACCTAACAGCTTGATTTTTTAGGTAAGATGGTTCCTTAACATGGTATCAGAGCCTTGTTGACCTAACGGTCACGAGTTCGAATCCCACCACCCCCATTCTATTTGATAAAAATCAAGCACAAGATAATGTAGGTCTGTGTAAGTTTCAAGCTCAAAGAGCTTTCACTTGAGGGGATGTGTTAGAGAATAATATAAATCATATTTCGGGATCTCACCTAATAGTTTAAGCTTTTAGGTGAGATGGTTCCTTAACAAAATATATCATAAAAATAAATTTTAAAAATTGTGTTCAAATAAAAAAAGGTCGATTTGTTTACTTAAGGTGCATAGTTCTTAATAAAATTTGACATATTTATTTATATACTTTACCATCGAGTTAAGTCTGGCGGTAATGTTTTCTGTAAAAGTTATACATCATCATATTGTTTAACTTTTTTTATTCTTTTTTTTCTTACTGTAATTCTCTCAATATGTACCGAGACAAATTCCCTTTAGTGTTTACAACAAATATAGCGATGAGAAATTATATCGATAAATGTCACTGCTATACACTGGCAAAACAATTTCCTCAGTGCATCTATTTGTATTTGCTAATTTTTTAGTAGTGCAAGAACATCTAAAAAAATTATTTAATATTTTTTAAAATAATTTAAAAAACATTTTAAAAATAATTCAACAATAAAAAAACACACCCTTAATTTTCATTGAATGTGCTATTGATACATGAAGCTCTTACTATTTTGTCGGGCCATTGGCATTCACAAGTGTGAACAAAATATATAGTGAAACACGCATGTAACTGAATATGGACACGACAAATCTATTATTATTAATGGGTGTCACTGCCAAATAGACCTAGGCTAGGGTGCCTAGGAGATTAATGTAATTGGGATTAATCCACCATCAACCTACAAAACACCAAAATCTCTGAAATCATCACGATTATGTTAGTAAGAATTCTTATTTGACCTTAGCCGCCATGCCCCATGGGTCCTTTGACTCATTTATGGGCCCCTATAACGACCAAATTTATTGAAAAATATCCTCCAATTACCATATTCATGTAATCTATTTCTTTTTTCACCTTATATTATTCAATAACTTGAGGATTTTCGCCTCTATTTTGCCTATATATACTCCCTTGGCTTCAGAACAAGTATCTCCTATGACCAAACGCCATTTCAATACCAGAAATGAAGAGAAACACTCACTCAAACATCGAAACAAATCCGCTCGATCCATCAATGGATTCTTCATATTTTCACTACCAAAACTCTCTATTCTCCCCGGAATCATCTTCTTCTTTCAATTCCCGTGATTCTTTCCCATGTAACATACAAAACTTCTACAGCCAGCCCCTCCCTCTCAATGAAAATCATGATTCCCAAGAAATGTTTCTCTTAGAAGTCCCAAATGAGGTCCCCGTCAACTCCTTACATACCTCATCATCCACCGATACTACCTGTGACGAAGCAAGCTCCAGAGCTAATTATCAAGATGAGCCACCCCAACAAATTGCTTACAGAGGGGTTAGGAAGCGGCCTTGGGGCAAGTTCGCTGCCGAGATAAGGGATTCAACAAGAAAACATGTGAGAGTTTGGTTAGGAACTTTTGATACTGCCGAGGCCGCAGCCTTAGCTTATGATCAAGCTGCATTTACAATTAGAGGTTCGATGGCCGTTCTAAATTTTCCTGTCCAAAAAGTTTACGAGTCACTTCAGCAAATGAGCTATGGATTCCAGGAAGGGAAATCACCGATTGTCGCCATGAAAGAAAGACACTCAATGAATCGGAAAGCTGAGAGTAGGAGAAAGAAAGAGAAAGGAAGGAGAAATGAAATGGAAAATGTGGTGGTCCTCGAGGATTTAGGGGCTGATTACTTGGAAGATCTTCTAACCATTTCAGAGAGTGCTAGTCCTTGGTAAATTATAGTTTTAATTTTAGTCTTTTAAAAGTATTAATTAATTTGGATGTGGGCCTACGAAATGATCCCCCAACTCTCTGTCTGAACAATGGGTGTATCATCACTTAACCAATGTTTCATTGGCCATTTGTGTCGAACGTTTGTATTTTTATTTCCCTTGTTGGAGATTGCCACTTGCTCGTCAGATAATGTCTTTATGTTCATCTTTGTAAAATATAAAATTAATGAGAAGGGTTAAAGTTTTAATTATCATGCGCAGCAAAATAAATTATTATATGATTCTCAGGCTATGTAGATTAAAATAATATTTTTAATAAAAATAAAATTAATTATCTGAGTCGGGCTACTGCTTATCGATTGTGATAGTCGGTGGAGGAGATTAATTTATTGTGACATGCAATAACATTGAAGGAGAATATTACTTAACCACTCGCACATAAAACCAAAAAATCCATAACCACACACACTACAAACAAAATTTATGTAGTGTCAACTGGTCACTTCATTAAATTCAATTTTGCCTCAATGTCTTCCTACACTTGATCACTCAAATATGTGTGTGTGTTTTTCTTGTTTTTTTAATAGAATGTGGAAATTTGATGGTATTTTTTTATTCAATAGTAATTGGAAAATATAGATAGAAAATATTATTTTATTGCTGTTTTCTCATGTAATTTCTCTTCATCAAAGAAAAAAATTAGTTTAGTGACTGTTTGGGAGTGTGGTTGAGGTTGTATTTGAAAGTGTTTTTCGTTTAAAAATATATCAAAATGATGTATTTTATTATTAAAAAATTATTTTTGACATGAGCACATAAAAATAATTTAAAAACACCAAGAACATTTAATTTAAAGTAAAAAATAAAATAAAAATAAAATTAGTTTTTTTTAAAAGCGTTTTTGAAATGCAGTGCCAAACACCAATTTCTTGGTCTGTTTTCCTGGTCTTGTATAGTAAGTGATTGTTTGGAAATGTGGTTGAAATTGCTTTTAAAAGTGTTTTTTGTTCAGAAATACATCAAAATAATGTTTTTTTATTTTTAAAAAATTATTTTTGATATCAACACATGAAAATAATATAAAAACATCAATTTTTTTAATTTAAAATAAAAAAAAATTAATTTTTCTTGAAAACACTTTTAAAACGCAGTGTAAAACACCCTCCAAGTAATGTGAGCTGGTTTCCTTATAGACTGAATTCTTATTTCTGGTCTCCGGATATGCCATTTTTTTAAATTTTCTAATAAATATTATTATTAGGAAAACAAGAGTGACCTTTATTTTTGCAATATGTTTCTTTCGTTTTGTTTTTCTCTCCCTAATATATGACTATAGATAAAGGTAGGGCACCAGCTGCCGAGGCCACTAAGGAGAAAAAAGGTTTCGCCAACACCACCTAAATATATATTACAAAAGCTGATTATTATAAGGATCATTCATACATTTCGATGTCAACTGATAATAAATGTACATTATGATATTTTTCATTAATTTGAGATTTTTTTAGAGAGATTTTAACTACATGCATGATTCTTAAATTAAGCAGTAAATCAAGAGTTCGAAGTAATTTCTATCTTCAATAAATATAGAAATAATTTATATCTTAGTTTATAAAAAAAAATGGTGTCTAATTTGATGGAGATTACAACGTTTTTGTTGGATAATGTCTTTGTAAAAATTGAAAATAATGCACACCAAAAGTAATTATTATATGGGCCTCAAGCTATGAGATTTGTTGCGATGATTTGTATTAGGGTATTTTTTAAAAATTGTTTTTAATTGAAAATAAATTAAAATAATATTTTCACATGATGGTTTTTTTCTCTGGTTTCAGAATATATCAGAATTATTAAAAAAAATGATAATTTCTCAGATAAAAGATAATTTTAAAAGTGCTATAAAAGACAAAAATTACCATAATAGCAAACCGACAAGCCAGGAAGACGAGGAAACCAAATTTCTTTTTCTTAAATATAAGTCTATTTTAGTCGATTAATTATCTTAGTGGGGCTACTGCAGATCGATCGTGATATATATATATATATATATATATATCGATTGTGATAGTCGGTGGAGGAGATTGCTTTATAAAACATAACCACACATGCATCCAAAAAATTCATAACCACATACACTACAAACAAAATGAACTTAGTGTCAACTGCTCCCTCCCATCTAGTTCAGTTTTGACTCAATGCCTTCCTAGCATTTTTAACAGAAAATCAAAGCTTGATGTCAAACATTAGTTTATGTAGTGTGGGCTGGTCTCCATCTAGCCTGAATTCTTATTTCTTAGAAGAGGTTTCGTTTACAAATAATAGGAAAGAATTAGGGATATTTGTTGGATATACCATTTTTTTCCATGAAAATATCTCACCTACTAGAGTTTCTAAATATTATTTATATTATTTTTTAACACTATTCTCAATTGAAAGTCTTTAGGGTTTGAAATTTTCACAAGCTCACACTATCCTGTATTGAGATTCAAACTCGTGATCGTTGGGTCAACAAGACTCTGATATCATATCATGGAATCATCTTATCTAAAAATTTAAGCTGTTAAGTGAGGCTCTAAGATATGATTTATATCAAATCAAAGGTTTTTGAGATTAATTATAAAATTATAATTTTAAATGCATTGTTATGATCACTGTAAAACCCAAAAAAAAGTAGCTGCAGAAAGAAAAAGGACATCACTTTCGGTACATCGAAGTAATGAAAAATGGCATTGTTAAGGAAGTAAGAACGGCTTCCATTTTAGCTATATGTTTCTCTTGTCTTGTTTTTTCCACACCAATACATGAATATAGCGAAAGGTAGGTCAGCAGCTGCCGTGACCACTCATGGAGAAAAAGCTGTCGCCCCCACCATATATCACGAAAGCTGATTATTCAAACAAGTTCGATGTCAACTGATACAGTTGAATACTTTATAAATCAACATGATGATATTTTTCATGATAATCTTTTTATTTGAGAATTGTTTTGGAGAGAATTTAATTATAAACAAGATTTTTATCAGAAGAAGAAGAAAATCAAGAGCACCAAATAAGTTCTGCCTTCATTGAATATAGAGCTTAATATTCTTTAGAGTTTATAAAATTAAAAAAAAAATGGTGATTAATTTTTGTATTTTTAATCATTTCACTTTATTTGATTGTGTTTGTTTGCATCTTTTTTAAAGTTTAAAATAATTAAAGTTTTACTTATCATGCACGGCAAGTAATTATCATATGGGCCTCAAGCAATGGGATTTCAGTCAGAAGACCAGGGAACTATAAATATATTTGTTTTTTTTAGTGGATCAACTATCTAAGCCGTGCTACTGCATATCGATTGTGATAGTCGGTGGAGGAGAATATTGCTTAATTTAGTATTGTTTTTAATTAATTCTTCAATATATAATATTATTTCAATAAATATATTTCTTGATTTCTATGGCTCTTAAGAAAAATATTTCATGGTATATGATTCTATTTGAGGCAAAATTAAAAAGGGAAGTTCTTCATAATATCGAGTTAAGATTTTATTTAAAAACTCATTGAGTCGTAATTCAGTTTTTAATCCATTTTTTTATTAAAAAAAATAGAAATTGACAAACCCCAAAAAGGTGTCTTTTCAATAAATTTAGTCATTTCTTTATTTTTGTCATTTTTATTTAATTTTATGTCAAATTAAGCTACGAATAATCATAAACAATCATAAGAGATACAAAACAATTTCAAAAGATGAAAACAAAAAAATATAGGTGGGAGTGAAATTGAAGTAATAATTGAGTTACACAAATCAAATTTGGAAAGTTCAATTGAATCCAAGAATAGTTTGGGTTGCAATTAAAAACTTATTGGCAGAGAAAGTGGAGGGGAGGAAATTAATTTAATTTTCATTTGGCTAAGACTACAAAAACTAAAGAGCCAATAATGAATTATAAACACATGGACAAACCAAAAGGTCAATTAGAGACTTATTTGAAGGATGAATCAAAATTGGGGTTAGATTGGGGAAAATTGCATAATTTTCGAAATTAAGGATGAATCTATAACAAGTTGTTAAACATGAGGTTCTAAAATGAATTAATTAAGGATACAATTGAAAAGAAAAATATGATTTCTAGGAAATTCAATTGAAATTGCAGGAATTTAGAAATAAAGGATTAAATTAAAAGAAAATCCACGATTTAAAAATCTAATTGAATAAAATTGAAAACTCCAAAAAGCAAGGGACTGTAATGAAAGGGAGAAAATATTACATGGAACAATTGGTTTTTATTTAATTTTTAGTTTAAGTTGCGATTTTTGCAGTGGAATTCAGTTAATTTGATTCAATGTTATCCAACTAATTCAATTTGGTCCCAAACCAATTTATGATTTAATTAAGCCCAATTTAATCAAACAATTAAAAAAAATCAGTTTCTCAATCCTAAATACTAGATAATTTTGCAAGATCTCGACTCAAATTGATTGATTACAGTCATTTACCCATCAAATCAAACCCAATTTTTCTTTTCCTTCAATTGCTTGTCAACTTTTCTCTGCATAAAAACACCACCAATTTGACAATACCAACGTCGGCCTCTCATTTATCCAGAATGAGATGACACTGAGAGGGTGAACAGAATACACGCACGCCACGTGGCTCAGATTAACTGTTCAGCATTTATTTAAATTTTTGCTTGGTAATAATAATATAATATTAAGTGCATGTTTGTGAGTGTAGTTGCAGTTTATTTTCAAATTGTTTTTCATTCAAAAATATATCAAAATAATTTTTTATTTTATTTTTAATCCCTAATCTCCATAGGCATTTAACAAGTAAAGATTTGGTCTTTCTAGGCAATGATCACTCTTAAACGGCCTCTTTTCTCTTCTAAAAACCCTGTTTGATATTATGTTTTAAAAGTATTTTTTTAAATTGAATTTTATTATTTATTTTAAATTAATATTTTTAGTGTTTTTAGATCATTTTAATGTGCTAATATCAGAAATGATTCTTAAAAAATAAAAAATATTATTTTGATACATTTCTGAATGAAAAACACTTTTTACCCGCAACCAAAAACACACTCGTAAACAGTCACGAAAACCTATTTGCAAGATAATTTGCGTATTTTCCCGATATCAGATGTTCCAGCATAAAAAATCTTATCTGAATTGAACTTGCTGTTTGAACAACACCCTTTGGCAGGAGAAATATCTAGAGATGATGTGAATTCAACACTGTCTTTATCAAGCTTACTCTGCCTACCATGCTTAACAGTTTACCTTCCCAAATTCCTTGCCTTGCACGAATGCCAGAGATTAATCACTAGTTTTCATGTTGATTCTCCTCGGGTTAGACCCAAAGTATTGAGAAATCATCTCACCTCAAATCTTAAATTGTACCCGAGAATATGATTTATATTATTCTCTAATACACCTTCTCAAGTGAAAGACACTTGAGTTTGAAACTTGCACGGACCTACACTATCTTGTATTTGATTATCAAATAGAATGTGAATGGTGAGATTTAAACTCGTGACCGCTAGGTTAATAACGCTCTGATACCATGTTAAAGAATCATCTCACCTAAAAATTTAAGCTGTAAGTTGAGATCTCAAAATATAATTTATATTATTCTCGAACATAAAGGAAATTATTGGCAGAAACATAGACAAAATATTTGATCACATGATATATTGTTTATTGGTGGTGGTAACGGTATTGGCCGGTGCACCTTGATTGCGCCTGTAGTTGGTGGTCGGAGGAGGCAGCACTTGGCTGGGAATTCCCCTTTTGTAATAATCGCGTCTGACAACCTGCAAGGTTTATGGTATACGCAAGGGATGGCACCGAAGACTTCGACTGGGAAAATATCAATTAAAGGTTGGTTCTTTATGAATTTGATGGCTTAATTAGCTAGTAATGTTGACCTCTTTCACAATATTATAATCAAAGGGTTCTCGAAAAGAAAAGGATTGTGTTTTCAGTGCCTAATATTATACTCAATGAAGTCTTGTCCTTGCAGCTAAATAACTTGGAAGAATTTCCACTTCTTTGTTTTTTGTTGGTTTTTGTCAACAAAGCATCTGTGTAGTATTTTTTAATCAAAGGTCTGACTGTCATTCAACTCCGATCAAGACCTCTCAATCCTTTTCCTTTACAATGGAAAACCTTTACTTTTTGAGAAGCAATGCCAGGCCGTAAAAACAAACAACTCCTAGTCGAAGTATCTATGCCCAAAAGTAGTAACTTGGATCAGCCAATAAATGCACCAGTGAGATTTTAGAGTGGTGATAACAGTGATATACTTCTTGAAAAAAATGTTAAAATATGATTAATTGTCACATTTAAAACCAATAAAAATTGATATGAACTGTTATGGAATCCTAAAGTCTACTCCATATCTCAGATTCTTAGTCAAACGGGGATGATTGGCATTGTCACTTTTCGAATCAGATCGAGAGATCTTTTTTCACCAAATAGATTGTGGGTAGATTTTATCCATCAAAACAATTTTTTCTCATTCCGAGTCTCTCATTAAAGTTGTAATCCTATATGTGTAGAAGTATTTAGGGTTTTGAATTGCCTGATTTAGATATAATAATCTTAAGATATTCTCGTTTGAATGTTTAGTATAAAAGCAGAGAGTCCTTTTCTTCAAAATAGTTTTGACCAAGCAGATTGCGAGTAGATTTTGTCCATCAAAATGATTTTTTCTCACTTAGGGTCCTTCGTGAAAGTTGTATTCCTACACATGTAGATGAATTTATGGTTTTGACTACCCGATTTGGATATCAGAATAGCAAGATATCCCGCTTTTAATGTTCAATGTAAAAGCAAAAAATTCTGCCACAATAGTTATTGTTCATCGTCACTTTGACATGGCCTTGCCTGCAACTTCTTTCCTTTTCTCTATAACTTCCCATTTGGCTTTAATGATTTTCTCACTTGATCTTCGAGTTGCAAATCATGTTTTTTTTAGCCTCAAAATCATAGAATATCAACCATGATATTTCTTTTCTTATTTTGTTTATCTAATTGCAGAAAAAATGTAATTTTACATCCTAAATTAAATGCACTAAATCTTCTCTAAATAAGAGCTATGTCTAGGCTATATATAACTAAAGAAAGAAGAAAGAGAGAGAAAAGAGGGAAGAATACAAGAGAGAGAGATAGAGAGGCTGCCAACAAGAAAAACAGCAACCAATCCTTCCCCCTTCACCTCAACCAACAACTACTAGAAACAACCCTGATTAGACTTCCTCCCATCGGCCACCACCACCTTTGCAAGCATCTGTCATTATCCCTAGAAGCAGTGGTCATTGGTTGCGTAGGAGTTCCAGCACCATTGTCTCTGCCCGTCTGTAAGCCCCCATGCATTTCTTCTTCACTTTATATTTTAATTATAGTCATTGTGCAACCTTTGTGTTTACTGCTCAAATGAACAATCATTCACTTGAACAATAACTAAGGAGGTATGCATGAGACATCTCATGCATGCCTCTTATTTGTCATCGGGTCATTGGTTTCGCCAAGTGACCTGACACTTTTTTTTTTCTTCTAAAAAAATATAAAATAAGAGAAAGAGATTTATGATTTTCTGGCATATTTAATTTAAGGTATGTATTTGCTTTATATTTTAAAAATATCAATCTTGTATTTAGAATACCCTATTTTCAGCGCGATATGGCAAATATACATGTATAACAATAAAAAAGTTTTCATGTATACGACCAATACGTTATTTTGAACTTTTTTTTATAAAAAAAAATAGATATTCGGAGTTTAAAAGAAAATGTGTTTTAGCATGGATTTCGTAAACACAAAATTATTTTCTTGCATTTTTGGATTTTATAACATGTTTGTAAATTCCAAAGGGTATTGGCTAATATTACAAAAAAATACAAAAATATTATTTTTTAGGTATTCATATTATTCACTGTTAATATTTGGATAAAAAAATCTCATAGGGGTTAATATCCAAAATATTAGTAGGGATAATTTGCTATTATTCACTGTTAATATTTGGATAAAAAACCCCTAAAATGGTAAATATCCAAAATATTTTTTCTACGAATAATAAGTCATTATTATATAATCAATACATCTTTGAAAGAAGCCTGATTATAATATTTGTTGGATAAGATGAAGTGCCAGTTGGTTGGCAATAATTAATCAGGAAGAAGCAGTGTCTCGAAAATTATACCCAGATAGCTGCCTTCCTGTGTCTGCTGGTGGAAGTGGTTCTTTTCTCATCAGCGATTCCAGTGATTATGATGTTGAAGGCGCGGATGATGAGCCCAATATTGAAGTAGAGGATTGCAAACCTTGATGTCAATCTTTTCAACATGGCAACAGCAGCTGGGCCAAGAGACAGATTTATGATGCCGCCAGACAAATTAAGGGAGAACATGTTGAAACAAGCATGGGTTTCATTAAGAAAAGGAATAGCCTTAGCCCATGGTTTATGAGCCACAAAAGTATAAAATATTAAAGTAAAAATAAATTTTTAAACCTCTAATTTTCTTAGATTTCTAAAAAAATAATCATTTTCCTTACAATTTACAAGTGGCGAACACATGAAATATTAAAGGGAAAAATGAGCTTTTAGGCCATTGAATCTCTTTAGATATCTATTATAGTTGTCTTTTAATTGATAGGTTATCATCTAAATTTTTGTTCTTTTTTCTGCGAACATATCCTTGGAAAATACTAGGATAGGGTGTACTAGGGTGCTAACATTTCCTTTATGCAATCAAAGCAAACAGAAACACCAATACTTTATCTTAGGTAAGGCGTACTAGAGTGTTAAAACATTTCTTTTATGCAACCGGTTTCTTGCCTTAAAATCTCTAAAACACCAGTTAGCTTTCATGAAGGGTTTGACAACCTTAATATTACGTGATGACTCCTAAAGATTATAATCATAATTTTATGATTATAAAAAAACTCGTTTTCCACACACACCCCCGTCTCTAGAGATGACCGTACACGAAACGCGAAAATAGTCGTTGCGATAGTAAGAAACACAATGAACTTTAAGATTAAAAACTAAATGTGCATCAAATGGGAAAATTAGGATTAAATATCATACGTATCTATCTTTTACTTTTATAGGAATAATTATCTTGTTTATTTTAGAACTTCGTTGTCATTAGTTGCTTTTATCAGCTTATCGGTTCTTAATTTTTAAGATTTATTTTGTTTTGCTTAAATAACACCTTTCTATTTCTCAATCAAGAAATTTATAATATAGTAAAATACACATACAATATTCCTTTACTTTTGTACTATTTTAAAAAATTAATTTGAAATCTTATATTTTTTTTATTAATACATATGATCATAATTTTATTTTATTTTATATAAGTGTCAACTTTTTGATTTACATATCTATTTTTTACTTGATATAAAGAAATGTAATAACAACTTCTACACATTTATTGTCCATTATTTTTTTCACCCATAAAAAATGCCCTATCTTTTCATGTGGTTGGCGAGAGGAGAGAGAAACAAATAAAAGAAATGAGATTAGATTTTTATTGGATATTTCCGTCTTCCATGTCTCCATTGCCATGACTTAGCCATAGAGAAAGGATGAAATACATACACACATCACTTGCCATAACAAGAACTCGCAAATAAAAAAATAAAATAAAGTGAAGAGAGAACGTTTTCATATGCTACTCTAAAATTCATTCGCCATGAGATGACGATGGCGGTGATGAGGGTGGCAGCAACAATGGCATAGGTGGTGGTGGTGGTGGTGTCAGAGGGCCACCAGATTCCGGTGGTTGTGGAACGACCCACCTCCAGTGACCCCATCTATTGGGTCGTGGAGGAGGTGGTGATGGAACTGTCCTCCGTAGACTCCTTCCTAGCTGCCCAACCTTCACTACAGCAGAGAAATGGCTGGTGGAAGCAATGTTAGCCCTACCCAGTTCAGGACTGCGGTCCGAGACCAAGGCCATTGCTTTGTAGCCTATGCTTAGCTGATGATCTGGCAACATCGGAGCAAAACATATCATCAGGAGAAGCATGAAGCAAGAAACCTGCATTTTTTGTGACTGAATGGAGGAGGCCTAGAACGTCAAAACTTCTCCATTTATTACGTGAGAAGTCTCACAATGCATCTTTATCTCGAAGAAATTGCTGGAACACTACTTTGTAAACTAAAAATAAATGCTCATTAATTAGTTTTCAATGATTGACAGGCGCCATAGTTGATCAACTAGCACATTTGCTGTACTACATTTGCCTGTGTTACGATGCGGGGGTAAGTTTTTTTTTTTTTTAAAATGTAAAATGAATAGTAAAATATTTTTTTGAGAAAAGGTTGAAAAACAAAAAACCGATCACTGACCATCATCTGCCCTCCTTATAGTGACAGGATTTTCATGTATGATTAATTGCAATTAAGAGCTACAATTGAAAACACTAAACTTTTGTAGAAAAAATCAGGAAAAATAACAAATCAAGAAAAAAACGAAATAAAAAAGTTAGAGACTGAAAGCAATAACCTGTCAACAAAGAGTACTCACATGTATCTTGTCACTGCAGGAGAGATAAAAGAGTTGTAAAACAAACCACCGACTACCTTCTGAATTTATATATAAACTAAATGAAAAACAAATAACAATAAAATAAAACACAATTATGGATTTCTAATCAACAGTGATCACAGGTGGATGTAAATAATTTTTTTCTTATATCTATTAGCTTTGTACTTGATTTTTAATTGAGACTTTACCTAGCAGAAAGAAATCAAATTTGTCATATATCAAGAATAGTTTTACTATTTGTTATTTAGAGTGATTATCAAATTTTATTGATGGTTTGACTAATTATCTATGTTTTACTGATTTTATCAAAACTTAAATTTATATTATTAAACTCGGAAATTCTTATTAAAATTTGATGGTTTGAATTTGTGTGTGGTAGATTTTGGCATCCCTAAAACACTTATTTCTTAAACATGATTAATATTTTAAATTTTTTAATATCTTTAAAATATTAACTTCTCAACAATTCAATAATTATACACGACTATCTTTGTCGCACCCTCCGCGAGAGTGCAGCGTCGCGACGACCCTCCCCGTGAGCGGGGGAAATCATGTTGGGGTTTTTATCTTTATTTTCATGAAAAAGAGAGGCGTCACCTAGTATTATGGTTACTAGAAAATCTAAAACTGATCTTTCAAAGATTCTAAGATAGGTTGCTTGGTGTTTTGGTTTATCTTATGATTGCTATATTATTAATCTTTCAAAAATATATTGGTTAAATGATGATGATGTATTATTCCTGTAAAAATATTTTGGATATTAACCCTTTTAGGATTTATTTATCCAAATACCAACAGTGAATAATAACAAATTATCCCCATCAATATTTTGGATATTAACCCTTTTAGGATTTATTTATCCAAATACCAACGGTGAATAATAACAAATTATCCCCGCCAATATTTTGGATATTAACTCTTTTAGGATTTATTTATCAAAATACCAACAGTGAATAATATGAATAACCAAAAATAAGATTTTGATATTTTTGGAATATTGGCCAATACCCTTTGGATTTTACAAACATGTTGTAAAATCCAAAAATGCGAGAAAATGAATTTTCTTTTTTTGCGAAATCCATGCTAAAAAATCATTTTTCTTTAAACTCGGAGATAATATATATTTTTTGAAAGAAAAAGAATTTTCAAAATATATTAGCGTATTGGCCGTATGCACAAAACAACACATTTTTTGTTTTAATTATTTTTTAAAAAAAAGATATATATTTTTTATGCAATTTTGTATTTTTTCTATTTTTTTTGCTGGGTTGTCAGCCCACCTTTCTTAGGGCTGGGTTGTCAGCCCACCCCACTTTGGTCTGGGCTTTTAGCCCAGAGCTCATATGGTTTGACGGGCTGGAAGCCCACCTTACTCAAAGGGTCTGGGCTTTGTGCCCGGCCCGACCAGCCCACGCGGGGAGTGAATTAATTCACTCCCCGCATGAAAATGCAAAAGAGACGATGAATAGTAAATTTTGGAGTGTGACGAACGACGTAACTGTTAATACCGTTGTGTAGAGGAGGTTGAGGTGGTTCTTCTAGTTATGGTGGCGTAGAAAATGGTGGCGTAGAAAATGGTGGCTTGTGGTGGCCGAAATAGGCGTCAGAAAGTGACCGGTCACGTTGCAAACAGCTACTGCTTGTTAGGATCAGAATATTGAAGAAGAATTCACACAGAGGAGAAGAGAATTGAGAACAGAGGGGAGAGAGAGAGAGAGAGGAGAATTTGAATTTTGTATATTGATTGTTATTCTCTCACACACATTGTGTGTTACAACAACCCCTATTTATACACTTTGTATACTTTCTATTTTATACTCTAACATCCCCCCTCAATCTCTTGCTTTGACAAACCAAGCATGAGATTGCAGCAATGAAAACAAAACACATGAGTATTGAATCCTTTTTGACAGAAATCACTATGTAAAAGAAAGATGAATTCGATTGAGAAGAAAAAAAGAAAAATGCTCAAATGGCAAAGAAGATAGAAGAGAGAGAAGACATTTCATTTGTCTATTTCTTGATTGAAATTTCATTTGTCTACTTCACTTTTTTCTGAAGTTTTTTCCTTTGTCTACTTCAGTTTTTCTGAAGTTTTTCATCTATGAGAAGAGAGGGATGAGAAGAAAGAAATGGGAGGTAAGAGAGGTGATAGAATGGGTTTGAATTTCATTTGTCTACTTCAGTTTTTCTGAAGTTTTTCATTTGGCTACTTCAGTTTTTCTGAAGTTTTTCATTTGCCAATGAATTTCTTAATCTTTGTAAGAATTCATTTTGTAATTCTCAATGATATTGATTTTTTTTTTAGCTTTTTTTTTTCTTCTTCTTCTTCTGCTTCTTCTTTTCTTTCTTTTTTTCCCAGCAAAACGACATCGTACAATAAACCACACAATAACAACACATAGAAATAAAAGAAAAGAAAGGCATAAAGGAAAACTAAAAAAAAAACCTAGCTCTCCGCCGCTTAAGCATTTTGAGGAGTACCTCGCACACCATCATATATGTAAATCTTAATTTCTGAATACCGTTTCATCATCTTCTTAATGCCGTTTCAGTGAAAATCCAGCAGATCCGATAACAGAATAGTAAAGGAAATGGCAGAGGAGTTGATTTTGAGGAGTGCAAGAGAGAAGATGTAGACCTGCTCAGAGGAATCAAGTGTTGGAGAATCTGGTGGTGGATGACCCAACGCACCTCCCGCACCTGCAAACATTCTTTGCAACCTCTCCATACCTGATATTTTCTACTCTGCTTTTCTTGATTATTCTCTCCAGCCGGACAAATTATTCTTGAGAGCTTTACTTTGTGAGCAAGACAGAGGCTGCTCACTTTGCGACGACACTGCCAACCATCGATTTTTTTTTTTGAGACGATGTGGACGCTGTGATTGAGATGAGTTTTGCCGAGTGTAAGGATTATGTGCCAACTGCAACAATCTCTTGTGCATAATAACATCCTCTGCTCTCCACATTCACATCCATTGCATATCGAGTAGGAAGTCTACAAAAATGAGTCCAGAGTTCATCTTCAAAGCCAAGAAGACTCGCATCTTTATCATTCAATTTGTTAAGTCGGCAGAGAACTTTGTTAAAGACATCTAGCGTTAGCCTCTGGTATCGAGACACTAAATCCACTGATCTACTGCTGCAACTCTCTGTGTCGCCCATTCAAAACAGAGGTTTCTTCAAGATGTGTTTCACAAGCTGAAGAATTGAAATAGTGAGAGATGACACTTTCTTCGCTGCTTCTTCACGGTGTTTTTCACTCTGCTGCTACTCTGTTTGAGCTTTTTTTTTTTTTTGAATGATCCATTGAAAGATCAGATTGCGGAAGCTTGGGTCAATGCGCTAGCACAGTAGCTCTGATACCATGTTAGGATCAGAATATTGAAGAAGTATTCACACAGAGGAGAAGAGAATTGAGAACAGAGGGGAGAGAGAGAGAGAGAGGAGAATTTGAATTTTGTATATTGATTGTTATTCTCTCACACACATTGTGTGTTACAACAACCCCTATTTATATACTTTGTATACTTTCTATTTTATACTCTAACACTGCTGCCTCTGTTGCCTTTGCCTAAGACAGTGATTGGGTCGCCGGGGTTGAGGTGGAGATGCTGGTGACGACGTGGTGGTGCGAGGTGGCTGAAGTTGGTGGCCGGAGTTGCTGAACAGAGAGGGAGAGAGAGAGAGAGAGGGTCTTCTAGTTTTAGAGAGAGAAATGTTCGACCGACGGAGAGAGAAGAAGAAAAAAAGATAGGGAAAGGAGCTGGTGATGCCGGGGCTAGTTGAAGAAGATTACTTGAAATTTTCCTCTTGACCTCCTACTTTTCTCCCTTCTCCGATCGATCTACTTCCTTTTTTCTCTCCTCTATTACTCGTGATCCCCCCCCCCCTCTTTCTTCCCCTGCATGCTGCGAATTTATAGAGGCAGAGCACATGCAATTTATGTTCAGTGGCTGCCTCTGAATTTGCAGAAGGCTGAGGACTGCAATGTCGTGCCCTACTGCAAAGAGTCGTTGCAGAGCCGTTCCTGCACTGTTCACGTGTCGGAACAGTGCAGGAACTGCAAATTTGATTTTGGGAGGGTGAAAGTACGATTTGGTCCTTAAATTTATAATTGTTCTAAATGCACCCCCAATTGGCTTTAAACTTATGATTTTATGCAATTATACCCCCGTCATAATTTCAATATCAGCCTTGACTTCGCGCGTCTTTTTTATTTTGGTCCTTGATTTCTGATTTGCGTGATTTAACCCTCAATTGACCATTAGACTCTCAATTTTTTCAATTTAGCCCTCGATTTCGCATAATTGGCTTGGAAAAATTCAAATCGGTCTCCGAAAATTCCAATCTCATCAATTGAACCCGAATTAAATTCAAGAACTTGATTTCTCATTGACTAAGCTCTTAATAAAATTAATTTGACCGATTTAAAGTATAATTAAGTCCTTGTACTTAGTTAAATCCTTCAATTGGACCCTAAATTAACTCTCAAACATAATTACATTTTTAAATTGGCCAACGATTAAATCAAATTGGCTCATAAAAATATAATTATTGTTAGAGAATAATATAAATCATATTCTGGGGTCTCACCTACAAGCTTACGCTTTTAGGTGAAATGGTTCCTTGATTATTATATCTTTCGATTTAAATTTTACACAGATTTATCCAATAATAAATTACTTTAGCCTTGAATCTGCGTTTTCTTTCATTTTTGGGCACGAAAGAGGTACGATTGAGCTCTCAAAAACATCCAAAATTTCCGCCTTGATTTTTCTGCCAAAACCAACCCCTTTTATTTTATTTTTTCTTATTTTTGGGTAGATTTGGGGAACGACCCAAAATTGTGTTATGGAAATCTTTTCCCTTAAAATCTATATTAGAAATTTAAATAATAATAAAAAAACTTCGATCCAGATCAAAATCATGGCATGTGGTATTACTTCGGTCCAGCATGAGTTTGTTTGAAACACTAAAGCCTTCTCTTGCAATTCCGTCTCTTCCGAGGCTAAAATAGCATTTTGTTGGATTTCAAATTCAACAATTTCAGGAAAAAAGGACAATGGATGTACAGTCATGTTCGTTGCAGCATTGGGATCAAAGATAGCAAATCTGCCAAGGCACTGATGAATAATTATCTCAAAGTCATAAACATCAGCTTTCCTGGAATGAGGTTCGTCAGAGGAAATAGCCTTGTCATCGTTTACAGTTTGTGGATCTTCATCTTCAGATCCCAACTCATTGTATCCTTGGAATGCTTAGTAGATGATAAACATGGACAAAGGGATGGATTATTGATCTCAGATATTGTAACTTAAATGTATCACTCCGTGGAGCGAGAGAACTTTTACCAGGTAAAACTCGAAATCCAAAAATGGAGTTGTGGCTAATAATAGTGAGTTCATACCCAATAATCTCTCCCTGATTTGTTAAGACAGCTGATGCAGTCCTTGTTCCATGTCATCAGTACATATCCATGCTCTAAGCTTTTCAAAAATGATATCCTAATCCGGAAGCTTTGATTCTAACGCATCCATCATAGCTTCGTGTGTTTTGAAGGTTACGACTGCCTGAGTTGCACCCAGAAATCTAAAACCATTCAAGTGTTTCCCATTTCATAGTAGCTTAGATTTGGTGTCAGTACCACATTAGGAGCGATAACACCCACCAGACTTCTTTTCAACCATTCGACGTCTTTAGATTGTAAGATTGCAAAAATTATAGTTATGGATTTCCAGACTCATTAGTTCTCATAACTCCAATCAAATTACAGTCATTGGCCAGCTTGAGGACTTGAGTCTCTTGGAGCAAGTTATTGCTTAAATTACTTTGTTCTGGTTTAGTGAGAATAGTAATATCTTAGCACTTAAACTCAACATAAGGAAATTATTAGTTAATTTCCATAAAACAAATCCATTACAATATTATTAGTACAATCACTATTAACCTAAACTACATAAGCTAACCTAAACTACTTAGAAGGCAAATTGAGTTTCTTGTTCCTTTGCCACTTGCCAGAATCACTTTTCGTAACTTTCTTGTCGCCGGAAAACCATTAGCCACCGGTTTATGCCCTCCAAGACTCCATTATTGGACCATTTATTTTCTCAAACATTTCTTAAATTATCTCAACAACCACACAAACCCATTTTAATAAACTTAAAATACAATTCTAGAACCAGAATCTTGCTATAAATTACACTGAATGTGAGGAAGATCCCTTGAATCTACAATCTTGACAAACACGGATGCAATCTCTGGTTACGCGACTGAATTAGGTAGGAGCTCAAATTTCGGCGACCATCTGTATGCGGTGATGGAGCAACCTGAGGTGGTGGAGGTGGAGAAGGTGGTTGTCGTAATTTCCTTTTTATTGGCAATCTCTTGAACTTGTGATCGATGGTATTAGAAGGAATAGCACTGAAGGAGGCCACCACCGAAAAATGTGAGAAAATCAAGGCGGTGATGATCAGAAAATTGAGAAACCAAGAAATGGCACCCATCGGATATCAAGCCACTACCTTTAGTTTCAGAAACCAATTCTATAATACTTTCTTCATGCTTAGGAACCATTAAATAGTGATACTTGACAGAATGACCCATCTATGTCAACCCAGGGTGTCGGTTCAAAACTTGAAGATTTAACCCGAAAAACAAAACATTCATAGTGTAGACAACCTCTTCTCTTATGTTGGAAATTAATGTTGAATTCTATCTGAAACATAGCACATGTACAATAACCTCTCTTTTTTGTCAATTTGAATTCATAATTTGGATTTAGTGAACTCAAGAAAGCATAAAAGTAGAGAACACGAGAGAATCTCTCCTGTCATGCTTTCAGATTATATTCAATTCATACTTTGTTTTTGAACTTCTCTCAATGTTACCTGTGAATAGTAATTGTGTGTCATTATTAAATATTTTTAATAATAAAATTACTTTTTATACTTATATACTATTTAAATCAACAAGTAAGTTGTCGTAAAAATATATTAATAATTAAAAAAAAACATATTAGAGAACAATAATTCAATTAACAAAATTATATAATATTAAAGTTAATAGATCAAATTAAAAAATAATAATGGAAACACTGATAAATTTAGAGTAAACGACTATACAAACCAAAAAAAAAAAAAACATTGTTCCAAAGCTAGGAAAAGTTAGCATAGCAATCGGCTTTTGTGGTTATATTTTAAATTAAGTGTCTGTTTGGGAGTGCGATTGCGGTAGCTTTTCAAAGTGCTTATCGTGCCGAAATACATCAAAATAATGTTTTTTTATTTTTTTAAAATCATTTTTGAAATCAGCACATCAAAATGATCTAAAAACACCAAACCGCCGGTCTTTAAAATATATAAAAAAAAATTCAAATTTCGACCAAAAACAATTACAATCACAATACCAAACGGGTTCTAAATGTAATGGAATCTTGGTCCCGTTGATTACTTATATATAGTCAACTTACTACCGTGCAAAGCGTGGATGAATAGTGTATATGGTGACAGAAAATTGGTATATTCAGCATTTTTCTCGACAGAACTTTTTATTTTTTGTCAATGATTCTAATAGCTTTGAAATTGTCAAAGTTTTCCAGTCCATACGAGGAGACATCAGACTCGAAGGGGAGAATTTAAGCGTTTCTGCTATGAGCAACGGAGTTTTATTTCTTGCGGTCAAAGAGAGGTTGTCAAGATAATTTTAATTTTTTTTTTATAATTATTATTATTTACATATAATAATAGAGTGGATTGAAAAAAGGCTAGAGAATCGTTAAGCTAAAGGATATTTAGCAAAAAGAAAAGTATCAAGTTGGAAGATATAGCAAATTTTTGAGAGTGATTAAAATTGTTTTCGAAAGTGTTTTTAATTCAGAAATATATTAAAATAATATATTTTTATTTTAAAAAAATCATTTTTTATATCAGCATATAAAAATGATCTAAAAAATATATATAAAATAAAAATAAAAAATAATTATTTTTTTAAAAAACACTTTTAAAATGCAATATCAAACAGGGTCATAGCTTATATTTCATATTTGTCATACCCTTCTGGCCCTAGAAAGAAGTCTGTTGTTGTATAGTTGAAAGAATCAAGTCAAAAACTATATTTCAATCCAACATCTGTCATTAAAAATCAATTTATTTCCAGGAAGTTAAATTTCCAATAAAATTACATACAACAAGAGAGGTTGGAGCTTAATTTTCTCTGACAAAACACTACACTTTAGAACTCGGAGTGCTAGTTCATCTACAATCCTTTAATTTAAAATACAAATCGTAACTATACCACTTATGATCTTTACAACCAACATGGTGGTTTTGGATCTTCGACATCGTAGAGTTGATGAAAGTGGGATATTAAGTGGTTTTGGATCAAAGTGGTTTTGCACCACTTATTCTATGCCTTTTTTTTCTTCTTCTAAAAAATGAGGAAAATCGTGTTTTGAATTTTTCATGTTTCAAGTTTTTTTTTCCCCTAAGTGTGAAGTCTTTACTTCAATCCGCCTCGTCTTGTTACAATGTGAAACCACAATATAGAGACACACCATCTATATATATATATGCTGCTCAGGCCTCAGAATTCAGTGAGAATCCAGCTAGGGCTTGGAAGGTAGGACTTGTGATCTTCCACCCAAAAAAGACAAGAAAACGTAAGGTGCCTGTGGGTCTTCAAAGTCATGTTCATATGCCTACCTAACCATCTCGTTTTTTTTCTTTAAAAAACAAAAAAAGTTGTTTTAATCAAAACTACTAAATGATTCATTGTCAACTTTAAAACAAATATGTGTAATAATTAACGAAGTGATTGCTAATAGAATTCTTATTTCTGTGTTTCCTTTTCATTTCACACAGGCATTGTAATTCTAGTATATTTAAGGGTTTTTTAGTATTATTATTACCTACTCACTACAAGCTTATTTACTACTACCAGCCTACTAATTACAAGCCAACTAATGATTTCCTATAAAATTTCTCACCAGGCCAAGCCCAGGCTCGGAACAGTCATCGTAGTCTGTACATTCTCAGGATTTTTTTTATTACTCTATTTATTATGGTTTTGGATCTTCGACATCGTAGAGTTGATGAAAGTGGGATTAATTTTAAGTGGTTTTGCACCACTTATTCTATGGCTTCTTTTTTTTTTCTCTGTAAAATATGAAGAAAATCGTGTTTTGAATTTTTCATGTTTCACGTTTTTTCCCCTTGGTGTGAAGTCTTCACTTCAATCCGCCTAGTCTTGTTACAATGTGAAAAACTAGCAAATGATTCATTGTCAACTTTAAAACAATTATGTATAATATTTAACGAAATGATTGCCAATAAGTTTCTTGAGAAAATGATGTAATCTTATTTGAAAAACTCCGAAAGATTGAATGGTATTTAATGGAATAATATTTCAAATAATAGTTTTATTTTTTATTTATAATAAATATTTAAGAAAATAATAAAAAAAAACTAAAAGGATTGATAAAGAAATACATTCCACATATTGATGATGTTCTCTGAATTCTAATGTTAATGATGAGGTTTGAGGAAATAGAGTAGCATAGAATTCTTATTTCTGTCATTCCTTTTCATTTCAGACGGACATTGTAGTTCTAGTATTTTTAAGGTTATTTTAGTATTGTTATTATAAACAATATGATTTCAGAAGAATTTGTGTTATTTTACACTATTACCATATGTATTTTTATATAGTGTATAGAAAGAACTAATACGTGTTTGTTATAATCACGTGGCTACTGTTAAAGATGACAAGGATATCAATCCTTATCTCCCTACAAACCAGGACACTTAACTGTCAAACTCTACTATTATGTTTTACTTAGAACTCTATAGTTGATTACTCTGAAAGTCACGGTTGTAGTCATTGTAATCCTTACCATCACTGTAAACATCCATATATATAATGAGATCAATACACGCGGCTAATTATCTTTTTGGCCAATACAATTGTCTCTATTGTTTTATCTTACATGGTATCAGAGCAATAATATAGCTTACGCTTTAAAGATCCTTCTTCCGCTATATTTCTTTTCTCATGGCTGAGTCTGGTTCCTCCTCCTCATCCCAATTTATATTTCCTAGTCTAACGCAACTTGTCTCTATCAAACTTGATGAGACAAATCTTGCATGGACTGCCCAGTTTAAACCCATTCCCAGAAGTCACAATTTGCTTGGCTTCATTGATGGGTCTAATGTCTGCCCTGCTATGTTTACTGATGAAACTACTGCCACAAATAAATTTGTAAACCCAGCCTACACTACCTGGCAAAATCATGACCAGCTTCTGCTAAGTTGGATAATCTCCTCTATTTCTCCTACACTGGTAGCCTCTCTTTATGGCTTGGATACTTCATTACTGGTGTTGCTACCCAATTTTTGACTCTTTATTTATTTATTTATTTATTTATTTATTTATTTTAAAAAAAAAAGTATTTCAAAAATAGATTTTGGGTTCAAGGGCGAAATCGAGCAATTTGGAGTTTAATGGCCGATTGAGGTTTAAATCGCGAAAATCAGGAGCCAGGGGCCAGATTGGAAAGTCGCGCAAAGCCAAGGTTGAGATTGGATTTTTGATGGGATTTAATTGCATAAAAAGTTTAAATCCATATGGGTGCATTTAGAGAATTTTTTAAAAAGACCAAATCATTTTTTTTCCTTCCTAAAAAAATTTGAAATCTGCATTTTAAAAATCATGCACTGTTCTGTTGCATTGCATTGCATTGAATTTCCACAGATCATGATTTCAATTTCCTTCCTAATCAAACGTGATTTTCTTCCCAAAATTATCTCCGTCAAAATCAACTCCCCATTTCTCCTCCCTGTCTTTTTGATTCTGCCTTTTATTGCTATCGATTTGTTGAGCTGTCGAGGCTTTTCTTCAAACGGTGAACGTGGGTCGCCTCTGCTATAAATAGAAGCACGATGAAGAACAAAAGGTGGGGGAATTCACGCAGAAAGGAGAGGAAAAAGTAGAGAAAAAACAGAAAAAGATTTACGTAAAAAAAAAAAAAACAAGAAGCAGCACAGCATCTTCATTCCTCTCGGTGCAGCTCTCTCTCTCTCTCGGTCTCTGTTTCTCTCACAAAAACCAGACCCCCTGTTTTTCTTCCTCACTCTCGGCCCAGCCGTGGGCCACCACTGTCAACCACCCATATCACTCCTTCTCATCACAATAAGCCGCCCCTCAACCCCAGCAACTCCTCCATCATCTCAGGCGAAGAAGCAGCAGTAAACGGCATCATCTGCAACGTGACCGAGAATTTTCCGACGACTATTCCGGCCACCATAGGCCACCATATCCGACGCCACAACGACCAGAAGAATCACCACGACCTCCTCTACCCAACGGTATAAACAGATACGCATTTCGTCACACTCGAAAATCTGCAAATCTCCTGTTCATCGTCTTCCTCATGCTGTTGCATGCAGGAGACGATTTCTGTCCCCCTGCACGCGGGCTGGGCCTGAGTGAAGAGGGCCGGGCTTTGTGCCCGGCCCAAGATCCCAAAGGACCTGGGTTCCAGCCCGCAGAGAATGGAGCCCAGCCCGAGAGAAATCATGGGCCGAAGCCCATAAACCAAGATCTTCTGGGCCGACGGCCCAGGCCCAAGATTTGTCTGGGCCGACGGCCCAGGTCTATTTGGGCTGACAGCCCAGCCCGAGACAGGCTGGGCTGGCAGCCCAGATCCTGAACTGGTGGGCTGACAGGCAGCCCACCAGTAAAAAATAAGAAAAAAAATAAATAAAAATATAAAAAATACAAATTTTCCAAAAAATATTTTTATTAAAAAAAAATGTGTTGTTTTCTTGCATACGGCCAATACACTAGCATATTTTAAAAACTATTTTCTTTAAAAATATATATATATATTATCTTGGGTTTTGAAAAAAATGAGTTTTAGCATGGATTTCGCAAAGAAAAAAATCATTTCTTGCATTTTGAGATTTTACAACATGTTTGTAAAATCCAAAGGGTATTGGCCAATATGTCAAAAAATATAAAATCTTATTTTTTTGGAGTTTATTATTCACCATCGGTATTTGGATAAATAAATCCTAAGGGGTTAATATCCAAAATATTCGGCGGGAATGATATGCTATTATTCACCATCGGTATTTGGATAAATAAATCCTAAGGGGGTTAATATCCAAAATATTCGGCGGGAATGATATGCTATTATTCACCATCGATATTTGGATAAATAAATCCTAAGGGGGTTAATATCCAAAATATTCGGCGGGAATGATATGATATTATTCACTGTCGGTATTTGGATAAATAAATCCAAAAAGGGTTAATATCCAAAATATTCGGCGGGAATAATATGCTATTATTCACTGTCGGTGTTTGGATAAATAAATCCTAAAGGAGTTGATATCCAAAATATTCGGCGGGAATGATATCCTATTTGCCATTTAATTTTCATATGTTTTTTTTTTCAAAGCCATGGCAAATCATAAGCAAACCAAAATGTCAAGCAGCTTACCTTAGGTAGGGCGTACTAGGGGTGCTAAAACCTTCCCTTTACGCAACCAGTCCCTTACCCTAGAATCTCTGAAAGACCATTTTTAGGTTTCCTAGTAACCGTAATACTAGGTGGCGACTCCCTTTGTTACAAAAATAGATAATCCCCCCGACACATGATATTCCCCGCACGGGGAAGAGTCGTCACGACGCCGCGCTCGTTTTTTTTGGGGTGCGACAGGATGGCGACTCCGCTGGGGACTTGGGCTAAGCTTGGCAGTTTTTTTATTTGTTTATGATATGTTTTGTTTATTTATTTTTTATTTATTTTCATGTTGCTATGGATTATTTATAAGCTTTAGCATGCATCTTTACATCCTGTCATCATGCATCACTTTTTTATTATTTTTGAGAGCACACACTAAACTTTAAGTTAAGTGGGGGACTAGCAGCTTACCTATGACTTGAGTCAAGGTTGAAGTTTGTGTAAACCCCAACTCTTTGCTAAGTGTTTAGACTGGTGGTGATTGGTATACGTGCCATATCACTATCTGCTGAACCCCCATATCGCCTTTACGAGGGTGATCACTGGGACAGCAAGAGACCCTCTTTAGAGACCAAGTAGTAAACCTACCCTATGTCTCACGTAAAGGAACTAGAACCTATCGTTAGGATGTATGCTCCATAATATCTTTTTGCATAACGAGAAAAACCCTAAAAAAGCATTTTTGCCTAAGGAAGTGTGACGCACTCTCTGAAAATGAATCTCGTGATGCAACGAGATTTATTTTTCGCCACAAGTTCAACTTTGGGTTGTCTGAAAGAAAGGTTGAAAAGCTTCTTTTATTGCAAAGTAAAAGAAAGATAAAAGACAGGTTGCTTGAGAGGCAATTTACCCGATCCAATGTTGCAAGATCAGTTGGGTACACTTCAAAAGAAGCTAGAAGTGTCAATGGTGATGGCAGCTTTGTAACGATTTATAACAAGAAAGATGAGCGAAATGCAGGTGCTACTTTTGGCTCTTCCATCTCCACAGAGAACTTAGGGGATTCTACCAGCAAGCACAGAAGAGAGTATGATAGGTACACAAGTCCTCCTTTCAGAAATAGACATAAAACTAACAGATCACTTATCTCGAAGGAGCAGTTTGTGGTCTCTTTGAGTGAAGTCGGAGGCTTGGCCGAAGATGCCCGGGTTGTGAGAAGCAATATGGTAGAGAATGATCAAGACGCGGACATTAAGTCTAGGACAAATGTTCCAACTAATCATTACGGGCATTCTTTTCCTACAAGAAGAAGGAGTTCTGATTATGTCAACTCTGCGAGCAGGTATGGGCTAGGACAAGAATTGATGGAGGACAATGGTTTTCAGAAGCCCTCAACTAAGTATACTGATATGTTTCAGTCTAATTCACCTCAAAGTTTCAGCAAGCCCATCTTAGAAGAAACTTCCTCAGTTAGTGATCATCTTTAACAATCTTCTGCAATCTTGGTGGAGCTGCAAAACTCTCAATATTATAGACAGCCCATTTTGCAAGCAATTAAAGATCAATTTCCACCATCTCCTGCTGCACGTCACTTGATGGAGCCACATAATTCTGAACTTTCTTTTTATACATTGGATGATGATAGATTGCCTAGGTCTAATGCTTTATATTCAAACATCTTATGGAGATGGAGTTGGTGCATCCAATATTCCTTATGACCCAGATGTCCCCAGGCCTGGCAATAGGTGCTCTTCATCCCATGGCCTTTCCAATTCAGTACCTGAATTCCCAGCATCTCACAGCTTTGCCATTCATTCATTTGATCAATCATTTCATCCCCATATGGAGCCTGAAGGCACAAGCAGTCACCTAAACATCAATGCTTCTTTGTCTGACTACATTCTGTTGTCCAAAGTCACAACCAACAGGTGAAGAAAAAATTTAAGCCGCAGATGAAAAGGCAAGATGGGGTCACAAATTTCAAGGATAAGAAACAGAACAAGAACTCCCACTTATTAATGGGTCAATTACCGAAGGTCTCAAAGGGGATTATCATGACTGATATTGGCAAAGGGGATGATCTCCAAATACCTGAAGTGATACCTTTTATAGATTTCAAGCGTCGTAGAAAAGCACAGAAAATTATGAGTGCTGCCAATACAGGGAGTACAGAAAACATTGGCTTATCAGGTCAGCAGCATAAAAGAAGAAGGTTGATCAGGCCAAAATTCAGTGGTAATGGATCGTCTGGCAATGTTAATATCGGAAGTCAGGATAATGCAAGTAGGATGACTCAGAATGTTGAGTTACCAGATATGACACTTCATATTGACCTGGAAGACAATAATACTGGTTTTCAAGGCTGCTCAGATTGTGAAGGAAACGAGAAGGTAGCAAACTGTGTGGTGACCCCCAGCAATGCTAATGGAGACAGCAAAGAAGCATTACAGGATATTGGTCCAGTTTCTAGTGAATATAATAGTAATACAGAAAATAGTTTGCCTTCGATGAATTCTGAGGCTGATGGGATTATCAAGTGTGTACTTGATCATGATGGAGGTAATGGAAATGTATCTGATAATGTTAAAGCTGAGAATAAACCTTTTCACCATGGAGGAAAGGAAAAATTACCTGACAATGCTGAAGTCGCGAATAGATCTTACCCAACAACTGGTGAGAGTGCCTTAGATATTATGTTGAGCAGCAAAATGAATTATAACTGTGGATCAGAAAACGCATTCAAAGAAGTTGGAAATGTTGAAGAAAATGAGCAGTAGCTATCTCTGCAATCTGTTGGGGAACAGTGCAAAGCATCTATTGAAACCGTCAGTACGAAAGAGTCTGCAGAATTATGTGAGCAAGATAGCAGCAGCTGCAGGCAAAGACTGTAAAGTGGTTGCTGAGCGAGAAGATAGTGGAAATAGAAATCGTGAAAGTCCCAGCCATTGACCATGGCGCAATCACAGATCTCAGGCGAGAAAATCGTGCATTTCGTTTTTGGTTCATGAGGTGAAGTTGACAACAAGAACATCCAATGCAGCGAACAATTTGAATCATCATAAATTGAAGAAAAGATGGTCTCCATTACGTGCTGTGAGTAAAATTTCCTGGAATCTGAAGGCAGTAATACCACGCAACACTTTGTAGAACCATATATTCTGGCATGGTGCTTCAGACCTCCCTTTTGCTTGCCTGCGCGTTTGCTTTCCAGGCTGAATGGGTTCGGTACCAAATTTTGTTTTGAACTTGTTTAGGTGGATAAAACTTGTTCTTGAATTCAGCTTTTTAGCTTTCTTAACAGTATAGGATGCACCCAGAGATTTGTCAGTTTCCCTCCTTGCACTTTTATGATAGCAAGTTGATGAACGGAGAGCAAATGTCAAACAAATCAGCATCATTGGGGTTCTTGGCTCTTATATATTCTATGACATTACGAACAACCAGGAGCTTCGCGGTAAAAAATTCTGGTGCATCGGCTTTTATAATGAACGTGAGGTTGAAGCTGCAGTTGAGCTGTTACGATTTTTCAAAAGGAGGTCCGAGAGGTTGATATACTGATATTCTCCACTGTTAGAGCAGCTGATTCAAGTTCGTCTATGAATGGATTGAGCTCCAGCAGTATTGGGTTCGTCGTAAAATGGATGAATGTTGCCTTGACAAGAGCCAAGCTCTCGCTTTGGATTTTGGGTAATGCGAGGATCTTGCAGACGGACCGGAACTGGGCAGCTCTAGTAAAGGATGCTGAAGAGAGGAATTTGGTCATCTCAGCGAAACCGCCATATGAATCCTTGTTTGAAACAGCTCCTAGGGGTGCTTGCAAGAGAAAAAGTATTAATAATCATTCATGACTGTCTAGGCATGCTGAAAATTCTAGAGGCAGTGGCAAACTAGGCAAATAAAATGAGCAGAAAGTGCACAAGGATAAAAACTCTATTCGTTCTGTGACCCGATGCCATAGTACTGTTGCTGGGGATGGTAAGGATTTTTATATCCGAAGTAGCAAAAGAAAAGCCAGAGAGGAACATGATCTTCCAGGAAAATGGATGTCAAGTCTGTAATTCCAGGTGAATCTGTTACTGGTGATAAAAGCAAGGGAAAAGAAAGAAGTAAGAAGAAACAGGGCTCCGGTGAACAAAGAAATCTATTGAAGGTAAGAGAAGCCAGAAGAATTTGAAGAGTTCTACATCCTCAGATGAAGGCAGCCTCAAAAGCAAGGAGGTCAATGATGTCAGAACCATCAACGAAATCTATGTTTTCCAAAAGGCCTCCTCCAACCTCTGTTGTAAGTGGTAGGATCAAACCTCTCTGCGGTAGTCTCAAAGGTTTATTGCAAAATCAGATCCATCAGCACCACGGTAAAAGTGAAATTTGGGTGATCCCAGTCGGATTCTGTTTTTGAGATTTTAGCGGAGCCTATTTTATCATCCCTGAAAGTTTATGGAAAGAAGGCCGTGAAGAGGCTTCTGAGAAAATCAAGCAGTACTAGTTAAACCCCTACTTGTCCAGCCAAATTGCAAGATGACAAGTTCTACTAGCCGAGTACGACATGCTATAGAAGATATTGAGTCATTAGACTTTGACCTTCCTGATGAAGATGTACTTTCAGGCGAAGAAGGGAAACCAAAATGGTGGACTATGTACTTGGATGTTGCTGTAAACGTATGCGGAAAGGGAATCAGTTTGTCGATGCTTTGGCCACACTAGCTTCTATGGCTAGAATAGACTTCGGGCAAAACTTACAGCCGATACACATTGATATCAGAAGATAAACCAGCTCATTGTTGCTCAGTTGAAGGAGAAATAGATGGAAACCCTTGGTACTACGATATCAAGAATTTCATCCAAAACCAAGCTTATCCCCTGGGGGCATCCAAAAAGAGAAGAAAACCTTGAGGAGGTTAGCGATGGATTTTTACCTTGATAGGGAGGTTTTGTATAAAAGGTCATCTGACGGTACTTTGCTGAGATGCCTAGATGGAGTTGAAGCTAGAAACGCGTTGCGAGAAGTCCATGAAAGGATCCGCTCAACCCATACTAATAGGCATATGATGGCTAGAAAAATACAAAGAAATGGTTATTTCTGGAGGACATTAGAGAAGGATTGCATCGAATATGTCCGTAAGTGTCATAAGTGTCAAGTCCGTGGTGACAAAATCAATGCCCCTCCGGCTCCTATGTTTAACTTGATATCTCCGTGGCCTTCTACACTGTGAGGAATTGGTGTGATTGGGCCTATCAACCAAAAGCCAGCAATGGTCATGGGTTTATTCTCGCGGCTATCGACTACTTCGCAAGATGGGTAGAAGTTGGGTCATTTGCTCATGTAACGCAAAAGGTGTTGAAGAAATTTGTTGAAAGAGATTTGATATGTCGTTACGGACCACTAGAAAAGATCATAACTGATAATGCTCAGAACTTCAAAAGAAGAAGAATAATAGAACTCTGCGCTAAATGGAAAATCAAGCAACCCCACACTTGGGGGCATGGTCAGATTTGGATAAAAGCAAAGATCATCGCAGATAGCCCATGATAAGCAATGTGCTTGCGTTGAGTGGATGAATGAGTTATGACAAACTTGAATGAGCCATCCAATCAGAGAAGCCTGCAAAGCTTTGGAGATTAAGCAAAGACATCTCGTGATAATGGAACATCAGAGAAAGGCGACCTATGTGTCCAAAAGAGAGAAGCAGAATCTCAAGTGAACGAAACCACAGAAAAAAATATGAATTGAGGACTGGTGCTGTTTCGTTCCTCAAAGACACTTGTGACAACAAAACCGCCTTCATCTTACACTCGGGCAGGTCACCCGTCATAACGAGACCCGGGTGGATCACCCGTCTCTATCATATCTAATCAGGGTTGGTCACCCAGAAAAATGAGACCATGTCAGCCGGGTCGGTCACCCAGAAAAATGAGACCATGTCAGCCGGGTCGGTCACCCAGAAAAATGAGACCATGTCAGCCGGGTCGGTCACCCAGAAAAATGAGACCACGGGTCGGTCACCCAGAAAAATGAGGCCATGCTAGTCGGGTTGGTCACCCAGAAAAATGAGACCACGGGTCGGTCACCCATCAAATGAGGCCATGCTAACCGGGTCGGTCACCCATCGAATGAGGCCATGCTAACCGGGTCGGTCACCCATCGAATGAGGCCATGCTAACCGGGTCGGTCACCCAGAAAAATGAGGCCATGCTAACCGGGTCGGTCACCCATCGAATGAGGCCATGCTAACCGGGTCGGTCACCCAGAAAAATGAGGCCATGCTAACCGGGTCGGTCACCCATCGAATGAGGCCATGCTAAACGGGTCGGTCACCCATCGAATGAGGCCATGCTAACCGGGTCGGTCACCCATCGAATGAGGCCATGCTAACCGGGTCGGTCACCCATCGAATGAGGCCATGCTAACCGGGTCGGTCACCCAGAAAAATGAGGCCATGCTAACCGGGTCGGTCACCCATCGAATGAGGCCATGCTAACCGGGTCGGTCACCCAGAAAAATGAGGCCATGCTAACCGGGTCGGTCACCCATCGAATGAGGCCATGCTAACCGGGCCGGTCACCCAGAAAAATGAGGCCATGCTAACCGGGTCAGTCACCCATCGAATGAGGCCATGCTAACCGGGTCGGTCACCCATCGAATGAGGCCATGCTAACCGGGTCGGTCACCCAGAAAAATGAGGCCATGCTAACCGGGTCGGTCACCCATCGAATGAGGCCATGCTAACCGGGTCGGTCACCCAGAAAAATGAGGCCATGCTAACCGGGTCGGTCACCCATCGAATGAGGCCATGCTAAACGGGTCGGTCACCCATCGAATGAGGCCATGCTAACCGGGTCGGTCACCTATCAAATGAGACCTTGCTAATCACTAACCGGGTCGGTCACCCAGGAAAATGAGACCCTTCATATCTAGTTTGGGTAGGTCACCCAGAAAAACGAGACCCATATCCTCCATTATGTTTTTCTTTACAACACTTACTATTTAAAGTCTTTTACAAGACTTTAGTCGTAAGCATTGTAAAGAGGGGGCATCTGTTGCTACCCAATTTTTGACTCTTTATTTATTTATTTATTTATTTATTTATTTATTTTAAAAAAAAGTATTTCAAAAATAGATTTTGGGTTCAAGGGCGAAATCGAGCAATTTGGAGTTTAATGGCCGATTGAGGTTTAAATCGCGAAAATCAGGAGCCAGGGGCCAGATTGGAAAGTCGCGCAAAGCCAAGGTTGAGATTGGATTTTTGATGGGATTTAATTGCATAAAAAGTTTAAATCCATATGGGTGCATTTAGAGAATTTTTTAAAAAGACCAAATCATTTTTTTTCCTTCCTAAAAAAATTTGAAATCTGCATTTTAAAAATCATGCACTGTTCTGTTGCATTGCATTGCATTGAATTTCCACAGATCATGATTTCAATTTCCTTCCTAATCAAACGTGATTTTCTTCCCAAAATTATCTCCGTCAAAATCAACTCCCCATTTCTCCTCCCTGTCTTTTTGATTCTGCCTTTTATTGCTATCGATTTGTTGAGCTGTCGAGGCTTTTCTTCAAACGGTGAACGTGGGTCGCCTCTGCTATAAATAGAAGCACGATGAAGAACAAAAGGTGGGGGAATTCACGCAGAAAGGAGAGGAAAAAGTAGAGAAAAAACAGAAAAAGATTTACGTAAAAAAAAAAAAAACAAGAAGCAGCACAGCATCTTCATTCCTCTCGGTGCAGCTCTCTCTCTCTCTCGGTCTCTGTTTCTCTCACAAAAACCAGACCCCCTGTTTTTCTTCCTCACTCTCGGCCCAGCCGTGGGCCACCACTGTCAACCACCCATATCACTCCTTCTCATCACAATAAGCCGCCCCTCAACCCCAGCAACTCCTCCATCATCTCAGGCGAAGAAGCAGCAGTAAACGGCATCATCTGCAACGTGACCGAGAATTTTCCGACGACTATTCCGGCCACCATAGGCCACCATATCCGACGCCACAACGACCAGAAGAATCACCACGACCTCCTCTACCCAACGGTATAAACAGATACGCATTTCGTCACACTCGAAAATCTGCAAATCTCCTGTTCATCGTCTTCCTCATGCTGTTGCATGCAGGAGACGATTTCTGTCCCCCTGCACGCGGGCTGGGCCTGAGTGAAGAGGGCCGGGCTTTGTGCCCGGCCCAAGATCCCAAAGGACCTGGGTTCCAGCCCGCAGAGAATGGAGCCCAGCCCGAGAGAAATCATGGGCCGAAGCCCATAAACCAAGATCTTCTGGGCCGACGGCCCAGGCCCAAGATTTGTCTGGGCCGACGGCCCAGGTCTATTTGGGCTGACAGCCCAGCCCGAGACAGGCTGGGCTGGCAGCCCAGATCCTGAACTGGTGGGCTGACAGGCAGCCCACCAGTAAAAAATAAGAAAAAAAATAAATAAAAATATAAAAAATACAAATTTTCCAAAAAATATTTTTATTAAAAAAAAATGTGTTGTTTTCTTGCATACGGCCAATACACTAGCATATTTTAAAAACTATTTTCTTTAAAAATATATATATATATTATCTTGGGTTTTGAAAAAAATGAGTTTTAGCATGGATTTCGCAAAGAAAAAAATCATTTCTTGCATTTTGAGATTTTACAACATGTTTGTAAAATCCAAAGGGTATTGGCCAATATGTCAAAAAATATAAAATCTTATTTTTTTGGAGTTTATTATTCACCATCGGTATTTGGATAAATAAATCCTAAGGGGTTAATATCCAAAATATTCGGCGGGAATGATATGCTATTATTCACCATCGGTATTTGGATAAATAAATCCTAAGGGGGTTAATATCCAAAATATTCGGCGGGAATGATATGCTATTATTCACCATCGATATTTGGATAAATAAATCCTAAGGGGGTTAATATCCAAAATATTCGGCGGGAATGATATGATATTATTCACTGTCGGTATTTGGATAAATAAATCCAAAAAGGGTTAATATCCAAAATATTCGGCGGGAATAATATGCTATTATTCACTGTCGGTGTTTGGATAAATAAATCCTAAAGGAGTTGATATCCAAAATATTCGGCGGGAATGATATCCTATTTGCCATTTAATTTTCATATGTTTTTTTTTTCAAAGCCATGGCAAATCATAAGCAAACCAAAATGTCAAGCAGCTTACCTTAGGTAGGGCGTACTAGGGGTGCTAAAACCTTCCCTTTACGCAACCAGTCCCTTACCCTAGAATCTCTGAAAGACCATTTTTAGGTTTCCTAGTAACCGTAATACTAGGTGGCGACTCCCTTTGTTACAAAAATAGATAATCCCCCCGACACATGATATTCCCCGCACGGGGAAGAGTCGTCACGACGCCGGGCTCGTTTTTTTTGGGGTGCGACAACTGGCATGGTAGTCTCTTGCTGATCGTTTTGCTTCTCAATCAAAGTCTCGTATCTCTCACCTGAAACGTCAACTACAGAATCTCCAACAAGGCTCTTTGTCTTGTGCTTCATATCTGACTGAAGCCAAGTTTTTAGCAGATCAATTATCTGCTGTGGGAAAACCAGTTGATGATGAAGATCTCATGTCCTTTATTATTGGGGGGCTCAACAATACTTTTACTCATTTTATTACCTCTTATTCTTTCCATACTCGGGAGAACTCTATGTCATTTTTTTATTTCAGGTCTGAACTACTGAATCATGAAATAATTCTGAATCGACATGCTCCAGTAAACCCTGCACCAGAAACATCATCCTTTGCCTTATTCACAAACCGACAAAAATTTCAGCCTACAAGACGAAAAATAAATTATTCTGGATCCTCAAACACCACTGCTACAAGGCCAAACTTCTTTTCAAAACCTGTCCCCTCCACATCAAACAAGAATGTTCGGTCTATCTCCAACCCAGGTAATCGTTCTCCTTGCCAAATCTGTAAAGGCAGTAATCATCAAGCATTGGACTGTTTTCGACGAATGGATTTCTCCTTCCAAGGTCGTCACCCTCCTACAGACCTGGCAGCCATGGTTGCTGATATTAACTCAGAATTTCTGAATTCCCAATGGCTTGCGGACAGTGGTGCTAATGCACACATAACTAATAATGCTGAGAACTTGGATTCCAAACGCCCGTTTGATGGTAATGAGATTGTCGGTGTAGGTAATGGTGCAGGTTTGTCCATTAAAAATACTGGTTCATCCATTGTCCATTCTCGTAACAAATTCTTTCTTCTCAAGAACATTATATATTGTCCTCAAGCTGCTGCCAATCTTCTTTCTATTAACAAATTTTGTGTTGATAATGATGTCACTTTCCATCTCACTCATAATACCTATTCTGTTCAGGACAACCAGACGGGAATCATGCTCCTCCAGGGTCCGAGTGAAAATGGGCTTTATCCTATCAACCTCGACAATTTATCACACAATAAGCGCAGGGGGCTAACTGTGTTTATGGGAATCAAGGCACCTAGTTTTCTTTGGCATCAACGTTTAGGTCATCCATCTAAGTCAGTATTGCATCATATTTTATCCAAGTCCAATTTACCTCTTGTTGGTTCGCTGCAAAAACAATTTATATGTGAATCTTGTCAACTTGGCAAATCCATCCAACAACCTTTTTCCTCCTCTCATCGAGAGACATCTAGTCCCTTAGCTTTGATTCACTCAGATGTTTGGGTTGCACCACTTGCTTCACCTAGTGGTTTTAAATTCTATGTCTTATTTATTGATGACTTTAGCCGATTCACATGGTTATATCCAATTGCCAATAAATCTCATGTTTTCAATTCATTCATTCAGTTTCGTGTACTTGTGGAAAAACAATTTTTAACCCCCATTCAAAGTTTACAAACCGATAATGGTGGTGAATATATTTCGTCAAATTTTACTCGGTATCTCATGGAAAATGGTATCTTACATAGACGAACATGTCCACATACCTCTCAACAAAATGGTATTGTCGAACGAAAACTTCGTCACATTGTTGATATGGGACTCACTTTACTTGCACAATCTGGTCTTACTAAGAAATTTTGGGTTGAATCATTTTTAACTGTTGTATATTTAATCAACATGTTACCTACGCCAGTTTTAAATAATGATAATCCTTTCTTCAAACTATACAAAAAGACACCTGATTATTCTTTTCTATGAAACTTTCTATGTCGATGTTATCCTTTGTTACGCCCATATGCTGAAAACAAATTGTCATATCGTAGTATCCCATGTGTGTTTATTGGTTATTGCTCCAGTCAAAAGGGCTACAGGTGTCTTGATCCCATAAGTGAACGCGTCTACATCTCTCGTAGCGTTGTATTTGATGAAACACAATTTCCAGCCAACATAAAGACCCCAAATCACTCCCCTGATGGCATCGTGATTCCCGCTGCTACGTCATCCACTGGTATGTCTTCCTCTCCTCTTCAAATTCCAATTGCTCATAATTTTCTGGATTCACCACCCTGTCGATCTCCAGACACAAATTCCTCCCCAAATCAAGACTTACCCGTGCATCCTACTCCGTCTACTATTCCCCCCATCACTAATTCACCAGCCCCTGTTGAGCAATCTCTTGTTCCCCGCATTCTTACTCACTCACAAACAGGTCATTCTCGACCTCACCAGTTCCCAAATTATATGGCCCATTATTCCTCACGACACCCACTTCAAATCTTCCACACAGTTGCCATTCCACTTGAACCTAACACTTATACACAGGCAAGCTCTAAACCAGAATGGCGAGCCGCCATGGAAACCGAGTTCAAAGCATTATTAGACAATGGTACATGGTCTCTCTGTCCACGACCTTCATCTCATCATATTGTGCGCAACAAATGGGTTTATAAGATCAAACAGAAACCTGATGGCTCAATTGATCGCTACAAGGCGAGATTAGTCGCCAAAGGATTTGACCAGAGGTCTGGCATCAATTACTTTGAGACCTTTGGCCCAGTTATCAAACCAACAACCGTCCGAATTATTTTGGCTTTGGCTGTTCAATTTCGATGGACTACAAGACAACTAGATGTCTCTAATGCCTTTCTACAAGGACATCTTGATGGAGAAGTCTATATGGAACAACCAAAGGGGTTTATTAGTGCTGCACATCCTACCTTTTTCTGTCGTTTGCATCGTTCCCTTTATGGCCTCAAGCAAGCACCACGTGCTTGGTTCACTCGACTCTCACAGGCTCTGTTTGATCTCGGGTTCTCTAGATCACATGTGGATTACTCGCTCTTCACTCTTCATAGAGATAAACTGCATGTGTATATATTGGTATATGTTGACGATATCATCGTCACTGGTAATGATGATCCAACAATTTTCTCAATTATATCACAGCTGAAATCTGAATTTGTGCTGAAGGACTTAGGTGACTTAAGTTATTTTCTGGGGATAGAGGCTACACGTGACCATACAGGTTTGCATCTACGACAATCTAAATATATTGTTGATTTACTTGATCGTGCTAATATGGTAGGCGCTCGACCTTACATGGCTCCCTGCGTCTCTGGATCGAAGATGTCAAAGTCTGATGGTGATCTCTTAGATGATCCCTCTGAATACAGACACATTGTCGGGGCTCTACAATATGTTACCATAACACGTTCTGATATAACATATTCAGTAAACCAATTGTGCCAACATATGCAAGCTCCCACTAGCACCCATTGGACTTCTGCGAAGAGAGTTCTTCGTTACTTAAAGCACACTGTTGACTTTGGTCTTCACTATAAACCAAGTATGGTTGCCTTACATGCCTTCTGTGATGCGGACTGGGTGGGTAATCCTGATGATAGGCGTTCTTCAACTGGCTATGGAATCTTTATTGGGCAATGTCTAGTTTCTTGGTCCTCTAAGAAACAACCTATTGTCTCTAGGGCCAGTACTGAAGCAGAGTATCGAAGCTTAGCATTAATAACAACTGAAGTTTACTGGATCCGTATGCTTTTGCGAGAGCTAAACATTTCCCTGTCTTCACCACCTACACTTTGGTGTGATAATCTCAGTGCAATATCTCTGGCATCTAATCCTATCTTCCATGCACGCACAAAACATATCAAAATAGATTATCATTTTATTAGAGAAAAGGTTGTTAATAAAGATATCGTAGTTCGATTCATCAACACCCGCAATCAAGTTGCAGATATCTTCACCAAGGGTCACATTGCTGATCGGTTCTGTGCTTTGCGTGACAAATTATTGGTCTGTTCCTTACCCAATAATTTAAGGGAAGGTGTTAAAGATGACAAGGATATCAATCCTTATCTCCCTACAAACCAGGACACTTAACTATCAAACTCTACTGTTATGTTTTACTTAGAACTCTATAGTTGATTACTCTGAAAGTCACGGTTGTAGTCATTGTAATCCTTACCATCACTGTAAACATCCATATGTAATGAGAACAATACACACGGCTAATTATCTTTTTGGCCAATACAATTGTCTCTATTGTTTTATCTTACAGCTACTTTACATTAGATAAGGAGGTGAATCCTATTCTAACACATTACTGGATGAGGATGAGATAGAAGTCCTGCATGGACTGCCCTTTGTGTTTGCTTCTGTGTTTATTACGTAGAGGATAGGACTACTGCATTGTCTGTATTCTATTGCTGTTACAGCCCCTCTCAAGCTCATGGGGAGAGAAAGAATCATGAGCTTGTCCCGAAGCATAAAGAACCGATTTGTGGTGAGGCTTTTTGTAAAAATATACGCTAATTAATCAATTGTACTGATATACTGAGTTGAGATATCTTTAACAACAATTTTCTCATGAATGAAATGATAATCAATTTCGATATGTTTTGTCCGGGCATGAAAGACAGGATTGGATGTCAGAGCAAGAGCACCCAATTATCAACCCCAGAGAGTTGGAGGAGCTGTCAAGGGAACACGTAAATCTTTGAAGAGCATACGAATCCAATATAGCTCAGTAGTAGTGATAGTCATAGAACAGTATTCAGCTTCCGTACTAGAACGTGAAACAACAGGTTGTTTCTTCGCCACCCATGAAATCAGACAAGGTCCTAGGAAAATGCAATAGCCAGTGGTGGATCGCCTATCATCAGGGCTCCTAACCTTGTCTCAGTCACAGTATAGTAGCCATGTAATTGTAAAGAACTATTTGAAAACCAGATGCCATGCTCAATCGTAGATTTAAGATATCGGAGGACTCTCTTTGCAGTTGTAATGTGTGTAGTAGTGGGAGCATGTAAAAATTGACAGAGTTGATTCACACTAAAAGCAATATTAGATCTTGTTAATGTGCAATATTGTAGGGATCTAACTATGTGACGATAAAGTAAAGAATCAAGAAGAGGGTCACCATCAAATTTGGACATCTTTGCACTAGAAATGCATTGGGACTGGTATGGTTTAGCTCCTGTCATGTTTGTATGAGTCAATAAATCCAAAATATACTTAAATTGATGCAAATGAATTCCCTCTTTACTACGGTGAACCTGAATGCCCAAAAAGTAGAACAGTGGTCCTACATGCAATTGGAGCTTGAGAATGAGATCAGAAATAGCAGTCAGCATGTTATTGGTAACAATAATTTCATCAACGTAAATCAAAACATAAATGTTGACTGCCTCCTGAAGAAAGACAAATAGTGATGTATCCATAATGGATCCTGTAAAGCCAAGATCAAAGAGTGCATGGGAGAGGCGTTGAAACCAAACGTGAGGAGCTTGTGTCAAGCCGTAAAAAGATTTCTGGAGGTGACAATCAGAATCAGGCTGAGATCAATCCACAAATCCTTGTGGTTGTTCCATAAACACTTCGTCTCTATCAACTCTCCATGTAAGAAGGCATTAGAAACATTTAGTTGCCGAATGGGCCAATCAAAATGAATTGCAAGAGCAAGAATAAGACAAATAGTAGCTGGTTTAATGACTAGACTAAAAGTCTCAGTGTAATCAATTCCATCCTATTGCTCAAAACCTTTGGCAACAAGCCTCGCCTTATAGCTATCAATGGTGTCATCTGAGTTTTGTTTAATTTTGTAGACCCACTTGTTTTGAATGACATGTTTATGAGAAGGCCATGAACACAGTTTCTAGGATCCACTGGATATTAAGGCACTGTATTCAGCAGTCATATCGTCTTGTCAATTTGGATTTTTTGAGGCCTGTAAAAAGGTAGTTGGTTCAAGTGGGAGGAGGATTGTGTTAATGGCTTGGAGAAGATGTTTAGTAGAGTGATATAGGTTAAAGTCAGGGAATGGTTTGGGTTTGAGAGAGCCATTGATGCTACAGGTAATCATCTGATGGGGCTGAGAGGAATTGGAAAGTGGCCTAGAAGAAGAATTGGCATAGGAATATGAATGTGCAGGTTTGGTTGTTGCCAATAAAGCAAGCTCTTAGGATTGTATAAAGCACAATGAATGATGAATAGAAAATCATGAGTTTCAAACATAACAAACAATAGTGAAAATTCATTATATGTATCAGAGCCAAAAAAATCTCTAACGAGAATTCTTCATGCCTGCTTTGTGCAAAATGGCCACCATATCTTTATCTACCAACGACTCACCTATCATCACAATCAATGCTACCATCACCATCAACGAAAAACTCACCCCTTATACCTTTCCTCAGTGGAGGGCTCAATTTGAAATATTGTTAATTAGGTATGATCTCAATGACTTTGTAAGTGGTGACAACAAATATCCTGTTATTGATGAAATTTCACTACCTCCAAAGTTGCAAACTCCCACTGGATTTGCCAAGACAAACTTATCCTCCATTCCATCCTTGCTTCCAACTCCACCACCATCACCCCCCTCCTTGTTGCCCACAAAACATCCCATGAGGCCTGGACATGCAGGGAAATGGAAATAAACACCCACGTAAACGTGGTATCAGATAAGAAATAAACTTGGTTCGTGCCCCACATAGGGAACGTTGCCCCACTTAAACAGGGTTATTTCTAACAAAACAAACTCTGACCATTTCAACTAGCTTAATCAGCTCCAACAAAGCCTCTCCTAAACTGAATGTAGTAATACTTTCAGTTTAATGCTGGTACTTCGCATACACCCAACGATTTGCGCAATTTTAAAAACACATCCAATTTGAGAGGTTTTGTCATAATATCTGCAACTTGTTCTTGTGTACCACAATACTTCAACTCAACCACTCCATCTCTAGTCAAATCACGTAGAAAATGAAATCTTAAGTCAATGTGTTTGCTGCGTCCGTGCATAACTGGATTCTTTGATAGCTTAATCGTAGAGCTATTGTCACATAAAACAGTGGTGCACTTGTTTTGTGAATTTCCAAGTTTTTCCAATACTCTCTGAATCCACACTCCTTGACATGCACAAGACGTAGCTGCTATAAATTCTGCTTCAGTGGTTGATAGCGTCACAACTGGCTGTTTTTTTGAAGACCATGACACAACTCCTTCACTGAGCAGAAAAACATACCCAGAAGTACTTTTTCTGTCATCCATATCTCCTGCATAATCACTGTCTGTATATGCCATCAACTCTTTATTACCCTCCTTCTGATAGAAAATTCCCAAATCCACAGTACCTATCAAGTACCTCAACACCCTCTTTGCAGCTTGCCAATGCAACTCAGTTGGATTTGCCATGAATCTACTAAGGAGACACACCACATACATTAAATCTGGCCTTGTTGCCGTTAAATACATAAGACTTCCGATCAACTGTTTATACATGGTGGCATTGACTTTGACTCCTTCTTCATCCTTCATGAGTTTAACACCAGGAACAATGGGATTCTTCACGCTATTACTTTTATCCATTCCAAATCTCTCCAAAACTTCATTGGCATATTTTTTTCTGACTAATATAAATGCCTTTAGGAGTTTGAAATACCTCCACACCAAGAAAATATCTCATTTTCCCCAAGTCAGTCATATCAAATTCAAGTTGCATAGAATTCTTGAATTTGACAAACATGCTTTCACTATTACCAGTAAAAATCAAATCATCAACATATAGGCTAACAATTAGAATTGTACCTTCATCTCCTGTTTTTATGAACAAAGTGTGTTCACAACTGCACCTTTCAAAACCTTCTTTGACAAAATATGTTTCAATCCGGCTGTACCATGCACGAGGAGCCTGTTTAAGGTCATATAAGGCTTTCTTTAATCGGTACACCCTGTGCTCCTCACCTTTCTTCTCGTAACCCCGTGGTTGTTCAATAAATACTGCTTCGTTCAGCTCGCCATGCAGAAAGGCACTTTTGACATCTAACTGATACACACTCCAACATTTTCGAGCTGCGGTGGCAATCACCATTCTTATTGTATCCCATCTAGCCACCGGTGCAAACACTTCTGTATAGTCAATACCCTGTTGGTGTGCATACCCTTTTGCTACAAGCCTAGCTTTACACCTGTCAACTTCACCAAATTCATTAAATTTAGTTTTAAAAATCCATGTAACGCCAATCTTCTTCATCCTGTCAGGCAGATCTGTCAGCTCCCAGGTCCCGTTTTTTTCAATTGCTGCGATTTCAACATTCATCGCATCTCTCCATTTTTTACTTTGAGCCGCGTCTTCATACGTGACTGGGTCGATGATGGAAGAAAATAAGACAAAATTTTCTTCCAAATTTCTCTCCTCTTCCCCTTCTAAAAATTCTCCCCCACTTGCATAATTTTCCATCCAAAATGGAACTCTTTTGTTCCTCCTTGCCTATGAGTGTTCGATAGCAGATCCTTGCCCCCCTTCTGGTAGTCCTTCGGTTTCAGCTGCCAATGGTTGTGTAGCAGCTGACCGTGGATGCTCAAGTGAGTCACCTTCTGTAGCAGATCTGTACCTCCCTTGTGGTAGCTCTTCAATTTCTTCGTGTGGGTAGTCTGTAATTAGATTTTCGGTGGAAAATCTGTGCCCCCTTGTTGATTCCTCTCCTGTTGCAGCATCTGGTGCGTTACCCACAAATGGGTTTTCTGAAGATGACGATGACCGTGAGTTGTCTTCGGCCGATAAGCTTGCATCTCCATGATACTCAGGTAGGTCAACTTCTGCATCTTCATCTCCTTCTACATTTGGATTACTTTCAAAATCATCCCATTCAAGGATGTCTGTTGTTGATTCATCAGTCACCTCCCAATTCCAGAACTCATTTTCAGCAAAGACCACGTCTCTGCTTATCACTATCTTCTTAGATTTTGGATCATACAATCGGTAGGCTTTAGATTCTTCACTGACCCCCAGTAGCACACACCGAAAGCTTTTGTCATCCAGTTTTTTTCGAGTTTGATCTGGCACATGAACATGCCCAATACACCCAAAAACTCGAAAATACTCAACATTTGGTTTAACACCACTCCAAGCTTCTTCGGGAGTCACATCTTTCACTGCTAATGTTGGACTTCTGTTGATCACGTGTGTTGTCCATTTTACAGCTTCTGGCCAGAAGATTTTTGGAACCTGCTTCTCCGATAGCATGCTCCTGACCATGTTCATGATGGTCCTGTTCTTGCGTTCGGCCACTCCGTTCTGCTGAGGAGTGTAGGCTGCGGTGAGCTACCTGCTAATGCCATGATCCTTGTAGAAATTGTCAAACTCAAAAGAGGTAAATTCACCTCCTCTGTCTGTATGCAGACAGCAGATAGAGATTCTTGCTTGTTTTTCTACCAATTCTTTGTAAGTTTTGAATACAGAGAAAGCTTGTGATTTCTCAATAAGAAAATATATCCACACCTTACGACTGTAATCATCGATGAAACTTATAAAATACCTCTTTTTGCTGTTGGAAATGGGTTTGATGGGGCCACAAATATCTGCATGAATTAATTGTAATTTTTGAGATGCTCTCCATAGACTTTTCTTTGAAATTGCTTCTCTGTGTTGTTTTCCAACCATGCAATCAGTGCATAAATTGGATGTTTCCTTCAGTTGTGGCAGCCCCTTGACCATTTCCTTGTGTTGCAATGTTCTTAGACCCCTGTAATTTAGATGTCCATATCTGCAGTGCCATAGGTATGTATTATCTTCAAGAGTTGTTTGAAAACAATTAGAAGTTTTCAATACAACTCTTGCAGATAACATGAACATCCTATTTGCAGACATTGTTGTCTGCACAATGAGCCCTCTCTTGGGATGGTAGAGTCTGCATACTCCATGCTGTATTAAAACAGCAACTCCTCTCTCTTGCATTTGTCCAAGACTTAGCAAGTTATTTCTTAACTCAGGTATATAGAAAACATCTGTGATTACCTGAATGATTCCAGCAATTTGCAATCTTATGTTCCCCTTGCCCAGCACTGTCATTCTGGAGTCATTTCCGAGCTTTACAGTCTGCTGAAATTTCTCATCAAAATCCGAGAACCACTGCCTATTTGCACACATGTGATTGCTGCACCCTGAGTCAAGATACCAGACATCTTATGTTATTGATTTATTATGATCCACATATGACATTAATAACAGTTCTTCCTTTTCTTCATGTTCAGCATAATTTGCTTCCTTCTCCCATTTAGGACATTCATATTGAAAATGCCCTAATTGATGACATTTATAGCATTCAATTAATGCTTTGTTGAACATCTGATTGCTTCTACCTCTGCCTCTGCCCCGAAAGGTTCCACGACCTTGACTGCCTCTTCCTCTGCCAAATCTAGAGTCATAGCTCACTTTCAATGCCTGCTCATCTCTGTGATGCCCATTCATCCTCTGCTCATGCACCAACAAGCTGCTTTGTAATTCATCAATGGTTAAAGTGTCTAGATTGTTAGACTCTTCAACTGAACACACAACATAATCAAATCTTGAGGTCATGGATCTCAAAAAATTTTCAATAACCACCACTTGCTGTAACTTTTCACCATGAATTTTCATTTTGTTGGCTATGGTGAGTGTTCGAGCAAAGTATGCATCAACACTCTCACCTTCCTTCATCTGCAGAATTTCAAACTCTTTTCGGAGAGCTTGAAGTTGTGCTCTTTTGACTCTTGTAGAGCCTTGGTACTTCTGTTTCATGGAGTCCCAAATGTGCTTGGCAGTGTCTCTATTCAGAATAGTTTCCATGATGGTTCGATCAATAGCTTGAAATAAGTAATTCTTCACTTTCAAGTCTTTTAGCTTTTGATCTGCAATTGATTGATGTTGAGCTTCAGTGAGTTCTGCACCTTCTGTTGTTGCAGTGATCCCATTCTCCACTAGGCTCCAATATTCCTTTGAACGAAGGAAATTTTCCATAAGCATGGACCAATGATCATAAAAGCCATCAAACTTAGGAATTGCAGGTTGAACAAATGAATTTTCAGCTGCCATTTGTAACTTTCTCAGTGTGAAATTGAATACACGTTTCACTCTGTGTTTGTAATCCCTTTTGTATTTATGAACCCCGGTGTTTATGCACTCTTCTCACTTCACTCTTCTCACTCTCTCTATGCTCTTTGTGTTTTGTAAGAAACTGCTGTTTCTCTCTCACACCCACCCAGATTTACTCTCTCTCACTCAGATCGTGTGCCCAGCTCTGATACCAATTGTTGGTAATTCTAAGCACTAAACACTTCACTGTAAAATCTGATTATCTCACTTATTGAATTCAAAAGCATATGGGTGGCTTTTATAAGCCTTACAATGCAGGGAAATGGAAATAACAACCCACGTACAACGTGGTAAACAGATAAGAAATAAACTTGGTCTACGTGCCCCACAATCAGGAGAACGTGCCCCACTTAACAGGGTTATTTTTTCTAACAAAACAAACTCTGACCATTTCAACTAGCTTAATCAGCTCCAACAATATTCACAAAACATTTAGCTTAGCTAAATGTATCCGCCTTGCTCGGGTGCAAATAAATAATAAATAGATTGGGTTTATAATTTTTAAAATATAAAACATTGAGTTAGATATAATCAAAAGCTTGAATCTAACCCAAGTATATCCATGAATGCCCCTAAAGCAAACCATTAAAAATGTTTAAAGGCCACACACTAAAAGAATATCATAATAAATAGAAAAATAGTTAAATAAAGATTTTACATATAATAATAATAATAATAATAATAATAATAATAATAATAATAAGTCTAAGCACCTTATCCCTTATACGAAAGGATTAGTTACAATTTAATTGCTAAGACAAATCAATCCTGAAACCATAAAGATTCTAATGTGAAGTCCTTATATTATACTAAGACCTAAATTGTGGCCATATCATTGTTTACTCCCAATTATTGTTCATCATCTCCTGTATTACTATGAATTATAATAATGGTCTTTTTGAAAAATTTACTTTGATCCTTAAATTTTATATTTTGTATAATTAAACACCTTTTAGCCCAACTTAGAACTTAATTACATGTTTTCTTAGGGGTGCGGGTTAAATTGAAAGACAAGAGATCAAGATAACAAATTCAAGTAAAATAGATAGCATGTCTACAATTGATTTAAAAATCTAATTTATGCTCCTATTTTTTTAAGCTATTAGTTAATCAATCCCTATAATATTTTCTAAAAACAAAATTATGGCACCAAATTTTCTTTTCTTTTCTTTTAGTATTTTTTTGGGTGCAGGAGAGAAAAAAGGTTGTTGCATTTCAACTTTAAAAAAAGAAAGTTGGCGTTAAGAAATATTCAAGCCACCAAAACGATTACTTTCTATTTCAAATGGCTCCTTATAACGAGAGGGGTTACAACCAAGTGTTCCTTAAGTGTTTTGGTTAAAATGAGTTGAAAATAGGTTTTGAGATAATTTTTTTTAAAAAAAACCTTGTTTTTTCAACCACGCTAGAGGTTGACTTTTAGGATTTTTAGACGACACAATGTTTCTCTCTCTCAAAGAGACCGGGGTGAACGACAAATCGTTTTCTTCATTAAGCTCTAAAAAAATCAAAAGCCCACACTCCTGAGCTTTTTCTTGTTTAGGCCAGGTGTTGGGCCTGAGAACCCAAGTCTAACAACCCCTAACCTCATTTTTATGAAAATAATTAATTATAAAAATAAAAAATAAAATGAATAAATTAACTTATCAAACTTGTAGTTCAATGATGAGATTAGTTTAACCATATAAAAGTATATTAAAAATAATTATGAAATCCAATTAAAAATAATGAACTCTTAGAAATCATTATGAAATCCAATTAGTTTAACAAATAAATCTAATTTTGAAGGATAAAATTGAATTATTTTTTTTAATATACTTTTTAAATAAAAAAATCCAAAGTAAGAAAAAATATTATTCAAATTAATAGTTTTTAATGAGTAGAGTTACAATAAACCCCCGTTTTTTTTTTTTTTTTAGTGATTTCAAAATACAAGGAGGTCTTAACCCAACCCAACCCGACCCGAACCCACGTGCCAAGGGAATACCGGCTTGTGAAGCCCATCCGTTGCTCCTAAAAGAAATCTTAATCGGGCATGCTAGTGGAGGCTTCCATCAAGTATCATTCTGGGCCTTGGCTTGAGGGGCATTCTTGTCATGTTACGAAAAGAAAATCACATCCACGCTTTATAAATAAAACCCCTAGCACCAGCACAACATGAATCATAGGAATCCCTAGCGGCGCCCCCCCCCCCCCCCCCCCCCCCCATCTCCTCTCCGTGTTGTTCATCCTGTTTTAGGTTTTATTCTTGTTTCTTGATCTTGTTCCTTCTTTTTTCTACTTGTTTTCTGTCGATCGCTTTCGATAGGCGTTGCGTTCTTCAATGGCCTTTACAGATCCGGGAGGACGTGTCAACGGAAGCGTACATTTATTGCAATCCCAAACTCTTTCATATATATATATATATATGTATATATATGTATATAATTCATGCTACGTTTCTTTGGAAGATCGTGGTTTGGTTTCATGGCTGGGTTTGCAACATTTTTAATCAATTTCCATTTTTAATGAGAATGTGCTTATTTTGCTGTTGCTTCCTAATGGTGAACTCTCCCTTGTAATTAACAGTGGGAGAAATTCAAGTTTCCGAAGCATAAATTGATTTATTTTAATGCCAGTATTAAACAGCACGGCGTTTAGTTTCCAGCGCCGTGTTACCTGTCTTCTGGTACATCCCTCTATTTGTTTTTCGATCTTGTCTTTTTTTTGTAGTTTTGGTTTGTTTTAGTTTTTTCCGAGTGATTTCGGTTGTTAAAGCAAACATTACACGTATTAATTATAAGCATGAGAATTCCACACCAGGACTTATCGGCAGCTGCAGTGGCCGTGGCGGCCGTGGCTGGACAAGTATTAATTGAAATGCGCAGTGATTGAAAACGTAAATAACAAACCCTGCTTCTTATGAAAATTTAATTATCATGATAATAATAATAAAATAATAATATTCAAGATAGTTTATGAATTATATATTTATTTAGTATCAATGTTTTAAAAATATAATAAATAACTAATAATTGAATATTTACTGTATATACGAGAGAAAGTTATACTTTTATTCCAAATTTATTGTTTTTTAATCAAAACTGAGAGTAAAGATATATAAATACAAATAAATTATTTATAATTATATCAAAATTATTGGAAAAAGGGATTAAAACTAAATCAAGAAATAAAAAATGTTATTTATATATTTTGTTTTCATTGGCCCTTATACTGAATTCTTTATTTTCTAGATATATTTTTAAATAGTTTTTATTTTTGTCCATGTTTATATACGTATCCTTCTAATTTTGGTTTTTAATTCTAATTATTTTCTTTTTTTGTTTAGGTTGTATTTTTTAGAAAAATTTAATTATTAGATTTTAGGTTGTTTTAATTAAAAAATTGCTCTTACAACATTTTCATGCATAATATTATGTAAACAAAACAAATAAAATGAGATGACACATAAACAAAATAGATAGATAAATTTGCCCAAATTATCTACAATGAAAAAATATACAAACAACTTTCTCTACATTTCAATTACAATGTTTTTTAGATGGAGAAAAAAACTATTTTTAATAAATTTTATTTATTATAATTTTACTAATTAAATAATTAAATAATAAATTATAATATATAAAAAATCAATCAATTTTTTATATAAAAAAAAATCATCAGCAAGTTACCTCGTAGATGTTATTGAGGTTCTTCGGCAACTAATGATCTTTTCGACGAATTTCTCTCTCAATTATCAGGCCTTTAAAAAGTTATGGTAGTTGATTAAGAATCTGTTTGGGACAGTTTTTGAAATGTTATTTCTTAAAAATCATTTTTTATTTATTTTAAATGAATATATTTTGGTGTTTTTAGATCATTTTGATGTGCTGATGTAAAAAATGATTTTTAAAAAAATAAAAAAAATATTATTTTGATATATTTCAGCACGAAAATCACTTTAAAAAATTACAACAACAGCTGTCCCAGACAGGCCTTAAATTCATGGCATAAATAAGTGCGTCCAGCAGAGTTTATGGCCATCGGACCATCTCACGGCACCCCAGATATTGTTAATTGCTTAGCTAATTGGGAGGTTCCTCGATCGATCAATTTGTAACATTTAAGCTCTAGAATTTACTAGTTTTTCTTTCTTTCATGCCGGTCATATTTAAAATATGGTAAAAAAACAAATATTTATTAAAGCTGTTATGATTTAAATTCTCAAGTAAAAAGAAATATATATTTTCAGTAAAATTCACTTTTTTATTCATGATTTTTTTTTCACATATGAAAACATGTTTTTCTTTTTCTATCAAAAACAAATTTTTTTAAATAAATACATATGGTGATGTGAAAAGCAAGTTTCGATTAAAAACCAAAATCTAAAAAAATCGTGTCTCAATAATGGATGTATAAAAAATAAAGAATAATTATTTTAAATAATTATGTAAGAAAATCTTATTCATATTTAATATTCATTATTATTTTTTTATAAAACAAATATGTATATTTGATTCGTATATAATTATTCTTGCTAAAAGTATTTTAGAAAATTTAAGAATTATGGTATAATCAATTAACTTTTTAAATATGATCTCAATCATTTTTTTACGAAAATTATTTTAAATTAATAGTTAAAAGAAACAAAAAAGGAAATGCCACAATAGAAGATGCTTGTGTTTGGGCTAGCCTAAGAAAAAAGGCTTAAACCAAGATTGTCAATTCTGTTTTGATAGGTGTTTTATTTTTTCAATTAGAATAAAATATTTTGGTTTTGAAGCATTTTAACATTTTGTTTCAGGGTTGTACTATATATATATATATGATTTAGATATTAATTCAACAAAATATTTTTAGTTCATATCCAAAGATAAAATTATTTGAAATTGTGCAATTTAAATTTCAAACATAAGTAAAAAATAAGAGTTAAACCGAAAGAACTTGATCTATTTGATAAGTCCAAAGATAACATGGAAAATTGATAGAAATATAGTTTGACTAAAAAAAATCAAAGTTGATATCTTAAAAAAATATTGAAATGATGATACAATGAATCAACTTAGGCAATCCATGTTAACCTTTTAAATGTATGACATGAGTTATAAAACCATGATAACTTTAAATAAAGCAAATTATAAATTTTCATTCCTAATAAAGTCATTGTTGAATAATGAAATTGATAAAATATTAATCTAAAAAAACACAATAAAATGATTTATCTTAACAAAATTATGAACCTAGATAATATTACGAGAATGACATCATCAATCTCGCAAGATCGTTATATTCTTTGATTGCTTTGAAATTTTAACCCAATTTATAGCAATATATCATGAGACTCCTTGTAAAATTTTATCTCGATATAACAGTCGAATTAAATGATATAATTGATATTATAAAACTATACACAATTTTTTTAAAAAAACTATTTGACTGCAACAGAACAGACAGAACGGAATCAGAAATGTTATGGGTGTATTGATCTTAGTGGAGATTCTGGTAGTAAAAGACTTGTTGTGGCTAATAAAGTTATTAGTATTCATAGTACATCTTATCTAAGACAAGTTGTGTGTGATTTTTTTGCGGTTAAGGTTTTAATGAGTTCTTAACCGATAGTCTTTCTATGACTTAGGATTTATGCGTATACTAATTCTTATTTTGATGCCCTAATAAGATTTACTTATTCTAAACGGTATCCTTAACGATATCAGAGGGCGTTGACTCAAATCCTTAACGTTTCTGGCTTCTACAGAGATGTTAATGCAAACACACTCGATACTATACAATTAACATATAGTAATTGAAAAGACTTGATAATTCCACACCAGGACTTAATTGGCAACAACACCATAGATAGTATCGGCAGCAGAAGTGGCCGTGGCTGGACAAATATTAATTGAAATGCGTAGTGATTGAAAACGTAAATAGCAAACCCTGCTTCTTAATCGGAGAAGCAGCGATACATGATGAACTTCTCCATGGGACGACCACATTCAGCACATACAACCCTCTCTGGATGCTCCCTGTCGTCCCCGGCAGTATCAGACGGTTGCAGTGGAACGGACTATGGAGTTCAAGGAGGTAATCGACCATTGCAGGCGGAAAGCCCTTTTCATTTGCGTTGGCGCTCCATGAATCAAACTCCACAAAAGCTTTCAATATGATTTCCACAACGACGTAAGAAATCTTGCAGCATTAAAGTTAAAGGCATGCAAGAGAATTAAATGCTCGATGTTCTCTCAGTTTTCCAGAACACCTTTAATAATAAGGCATATCTTTCCTCACTTTGTGGTAGGGCATGCACAATTATTAAAGGCATATCTTATCCGTTCACAATAAATAAATTAATAAATAAGGTTTTATTATATACAATATGATTAAATAATCCCTTAACCAAATATTTTATCATTTTTTATTAATATGGATGTTGGGATAAGTTTGCGCGTACCTCAACTAATCTCATGAATTACAAAGTTAACGACCATGTAAGTCTTAACAATTATGAACATTAAAGTAACAATAAGGTAAATGTTGATCGGATGAATTCTATGTATTTTTTTCATTAGTACAGCAAGATACACACATACAATATTCTTCAATTATGTCTAACTATCAGGCAAGAAAGCCATGATCCATATTTATTGGGATTTAACCTAGACTAATTTAGAAAGTAAAATATATTATATGAATGATTTTTAATAGTAGAACTCTAGTGATCATCATATTTGCAATTACAAGGCTCAAATATAAGATCATAAAAGAACAAACCATTTAGTATTTATAATTTTACCATCCTTAGTTCGATAGGATTTGTTTTTCTTCTAAAAAATGCCTTCTAGATTTCTTCATCTAATATGCTCCCTTTCTTTTTTCTTTTTATTTCTCAAAAATTAATTAAATAAATAAATATAAAAACTGAAACAAATATAAAATTGAAGAAGGGATCACCGAGTTATAAATGGATTTAGAAATAGAGAGACTAAACATATAATTTGTAAACTAAATTAATCATTTTCATTTTTCCTAATTTTCTTATGAATCAAAATTCAAAACGCCAAAATATGTTCCAACTTATTCATTTATCCAAACAGATATTTTAAATATATGGAAAACATAAAATTAAAACTCATTAACTAAAGGAGATTTAATCGTGCCTTAAATCGGCCTTGATAAAATAAGAAGTCAACGACATCAAAAACTAATAATTAAATTTAACTTAATCGATTTGTTTTACATATAGAGTTTAAAACTTTTATACCAAATATAAAGTATCAAAACAATTTCGTATTATTAAAAAGAAAAATCAACCCATCAATATACCTTTATATATCACACAATTTATCTGTCATGATCCTTTATAAACAAAAACAATTAATTATTATTAATATTTAGTTTTTTTTATTCTTTACTATATACCCCTTTAACAATTATTTATGTTAAATTTGATGGTGATGCGTGCAAAACATTATAGTTTTAATATTTATTAACAAAAAAACACTTTAATCAATAATATTTTAAAAAAACTATTAATGTTCATGTGCGTTGCGTTACATGGGGTCATTTCAATATATAACCAAGCTGATCCAAGTTCAAATCCATGCATCAATTTATACATTTATTATTATTATTATTATATTGACTTAAAAGGGTATTTTTATTAATTCATATTAAAATTACTCAAGCGTTGGTAACAATAATTTTTTTAAACATTAGAAGGTTATAAAGTCATAAAACTGTTTGAAAATATTTTTGAAATTGTTTTTAAAAATATTTTTTGTTTAGAAATATATTAAATTGATATTTTTATTTTTTAAAAAATTATTTTTGCCATCGACATATAAATATGATCTAAGAACACAATTTTTTAAATTTAAAATAAAAAATAAATAAAATTTCAATTTTTTTCAAAAACTCTTTTGAAACACAATATCAACATCCAATTTTAAAACCATGTTCGTTGATACGGCTCTAGTTTTAAAATATTTTTAAACTTATTAAGTGGTAATTGAGATAATAACTATTACTAATAAAACTTAATGACTTAAATCGGAAACTCTTAATTGTACTATGAAAAGTTTTAGGAGTAAAAAATGTTAAAGCAAGAAAACCTATTCCACTCTCAATGTAAAAATGTTATACCAAAATGCTCACATGGAATCAAGTGTTATATAAAACAGAATAATTAAATTTATGATAATAATTTTTTAATTTTTAAAAAATAATTTTGATACCAATACATATCAAAATGATCCATATATATATATAAAATTTTAAATAAATTTTTTTAATATTAATAAAAATGAATTGAATTGCAAAATCAATGCAACCCTTCAACATTTGAGAAATGAAGGATCAATCATCATCCTTCTCCTCAAACTTGTTCTAGAAATTTAAAATATAATCTAATCATCATTCTTGGTGCCTGAAACTGAAGTGTTCTGATTTTGAAAGATCATCATCACATCGCTTCAGATGATTTTTGATCTTATCCAATTGCAAACTTTATGAAATTCCAAAGAATGCAATGGGACCCAAAATCAAAGAAAGCATAATATTAAAGGATAAAATTGAATATGAAAAAAAGCATAAATTAAAAACATCAAAGAATTTATTTTTATTATAGTGAATAATGATTGCGAGGAGAGGTGAAATTAAACCTCTTCATCTTGTGTTTGTTCGTTAATGAGATAGATAAAAAAATCAATTATAAAAATAAAATGAACAAAGTTAACTTATCAAACTTGTAGTTCAATGATAAGATTAATTAACCTTATAAAAAGTGTATTAAAAATAATCATGAAATCTAACCACAAATAAATTTTGAAGGATGAAATTCAGTTATTTTTTAAAATAAAAAAATCCAAAAAAAGAAAAAATATTATTCAAATTAATAGTTTTTTTATGAGTAGAGTTACAATAAACCCCGTTTTTTTTAGTGATTTCAAAATATAAAGAGGTCTTAACCCAACCCGAACCCATGTGCCACGAGAATACCAGCTTGTGCAGCCCATCCGTTGCTCTTCAAAGAAATCTTACTCGGGCATGCTAGTGTAGGCTTCCATCAAGTATTATTCTAGGCCTGGCGTGAGGGATATTCTTGTCATGTTACGAAAAGAAAATCACATTGACGCTTTAGAGCAAGTCCAATGACAAGAGCCATTTTGGAGAGCTAAATCTTTAAAATGGCTCGTTGAATAGTGTATATATGACTTTTTTGTTGATGTGTACTCCAATGATAAAAACCATTTTGGAGAGCTAAATCTTTAAAATGGCTCGTTGAATAGTGTATATACTACTTTTTTGTTGATGTGTACTCCAATGATAAAAACCATTTTGGAGAGCTATTTTTTTTTATCTTATTTTAAATAAAGTTCAATTATTTTGTATATAGTTTAATTATACAATTAATAGAAGTAAGTTGTATAATTAAATAATTGCTTTTGAAAACCCTCCAACAATAAAATTATTTTTATTTATATTTAAATTAAAAAATGAATTTAAATATAATTAAAAGACCCACACTATTTGAAATTTATACAAAATGAACACATTAACAAATAACCAATAAGTTCAAACATAATTAATTAACATACATTTCATTACAAATAATTCAATCATATTAATTACAAATTAATACTCCTATTTGCCGTAATTTCCAACTTTCTATTTTGAAAATACGTTGCAGAAATTGGATCCAATGTAGAAGTATCCATCTTCATAATCTCCATTTCTTGTTTCTCTTGCCTTTGTTTAATCATTAGAGCTTGTTGCTCTAACATAATTTTTCTATCTTGTTTTTTTTCTCCCTCAATTTCAACCAAAGTATCCTTTGAATTGTTGTAAGAGATTTGTTACACTTGTCACCCCAACTTTCTCTTTTTCTTGTCTGCGTTTAAGTTGTTTCTTTGCAGCTTTATGTCCAATTGGTCTATTTTGGTAAATAAATGCGTCACTATCTTCTCCTAAACTAACAGAATCAGCGGTTAATGGATTTGAAGAAGCTGGACTTGCATTTCCATTATTTTTTTATTTCTTGTTTGACTTCTGATGAGGACTTGCACGTTCAAATTGCCATTTGGTTATGTTTTTTTTAAGATAACCCAACAATGTTCTAGTTGAAATCGTTTGCCAATGACTGAAGCATATATTTGCCGAACATCATTAATCTGGTAAATCAAATTCAATAAATAAAACTATGTTATATAATAAATATGGTAAACAAATAATTTAATATGAAAATGTTAAAAAAAAACATTACCCTAGATTCTTCAGTCGTTCCACTTTGTTGACAGTTTTCAATTTGGGTAACAAAACCAACAAATTTTCCAACTTCTCTATTTATTTCTTGCCATCTATTTGAGGTGCTTATTTGAGAACGATTATTCAAGTTTCCTCTATTCTCAACAAAATAAGCATGTACTCGAGCCCAAAATTATCTTGTTTGTTGTTCAACTCCTGAGATTGGATCTTTACTAGTATTTAGCCATGCAGATACAAGTAAACAATCTTCCTCCGGTGAGAAGTTTTTACTTCTTTGTGATTTTTTAGTTGTATGAACAATTAAATTAGAGTTTCTATGGAGTAATAAGAAAGTTGATTAGGATCACTTTGTTGAGAAACAATCTGTTCAAACTCATTTAGAAGAAAGTCGGTGAATGAGTTTGACAAATTTGAGTCATTTTACATAAAAAAAAATAAATTATGTGATTGCCCCATGTGACATTCTATCTAACTCAAATTCTATCATAATTATAGTATTAATCAACTTATAAAAACATTTATTTACAAATAAATGCACAGCAGGTCTAAACACAAAATTTAAACAGTTTATAAATCTAACAATAAATTTAAAACATGTAATTTAGCTAACTGATCAAGAAATTCCTAAGTTACCAATTTTGCATAAGTACAATATTAATAAACTTATAAAAACATCTATTTACGAATAAATACACAGCAGCTTTAAACACAAAATTTAAACAGTTTATAAATCTAACAGTAAATTTAAAACATGTAATTAAGCTAACTAATCAAGAAATTCCTAATTTACCAATTTCACATAATTATTTTTTTATGCTAAATATTATTATTAATTACCCCCCTTATTTTTTTAATGCTAATTATTATTATTAATTACCCCCCACCCCCGAAACCCTACCTTCCCTTATCACTTGCATCGCCCCCTCCCCCCCTTTTCCTTGGCTCCCTTTCCCATGGCTCTCCCCTCCTCTCACTCTGCTCCCTCCCCCCCTCTCACGCTGCTCTCTGCTCCCTCCCCCCTCTCCCCCGACTTTGTTCTCATTTTCAATTTTTGCCACAAATCCACTGTTTAACTAGAACACAAAGCTTCTGCTCTTATTTTTTTTTCCTAAAGTTTCTATTACATGGGTTACATGGGTTCTTGGTTTTGATCAACAAACCTACTTGTACCAAAAAATATATTAAGTGCGTGTTTGGCATTGTGGTGCGATCTGCGATTCGCAGATCGCACCACAATTTGCTGTTTGGTTAACAAAAAAAAGCATTTTTTTGTGTGGGACCCACACCAAATTAAGTTTGAAACGCCGATTCATGAAAAGCTGAAAAATGATGTTTTTTATCTGCGATTCGTGCTTATTGAAACGACGATACAAATCCATTTTCATGCAAAACTGTGAGAATTTGACATGCAAAATGTGAGAATATGCAGCTGCCCTTGACAAATCCATGTTCGATAATTAAAAAAAATTGATCTGTGCATGTCTCTCTCTCTCTCTGCCCAAAACAGAACAGCCATGGAAGCTGAGAGCTTCCATCGTTGACTTCGGCCACCACAGGCCACCATTTACGATGAAACCACCACAGGAAGAACCACCTCGGCCTCTTCTACCCGTTGGTATCCTTCGTTGAAGCTCTCGTCATGGTCGGTGAACAGTACCGCCACCTTCCAACGCTGCCTCCGGCCACCACAGGCCACCATTTCAGACGCCATCACCACAGGAAGAGCCACCTCGGCCTCCTCTACCCGTCGGTATCCTCCATTGAAGCTCTCGTCATGGTCGGTCGGAAGCCATCACGTGCACAGGTGCGCTGCACTGTCACGCGAAGAAGACGTGCACAGTGCAGCGCACCATTTCACTCTTCTGCGTGTATGGGCTGGGCTGCTCTCGGCCCAGCCCAAGTCCAGCTAAGCTGGGCCAACCCATTTAGCATTGTGAGGCCCAGTCCGAATTTGAAAAAAAAATATTTTAAAAATAACAAAAAAAAATGTATTTCGCTGATGAAAAAAAATGACGCGTGACTTCGTTGCATTCCACAACCCTGTTATTTTTTGATTGATGGGAGAATAAAAAATAATATTTGTTTTTTCATGAATTATTAATGACATTATATTATTATAATTATTAAATTTACAATATATTATATATATATATATATATATATATACCTTTTAAAGTAATTTCACAAGTTAAAAGCAATATGAAAAGCTTGGTAACCAAACACCCAAAACTATTTTTTTTTCAACCTCCAACTCAACCACAGTTTTAACCAAACAATTCACTGCTTATTTTGAACCACAGTAAAAACATTTTTTTTAAAACTGCTTTTTTCAACCTCAATCGCAAAAGCAAAAGCAATGCAAAAGCAAAAGACCCACATATTTGAAATTTATACAAAATGAAACATTAAACAAATAACCATAAGTTAACATAATTATTAACATAATTTCATGACAAATAATTTCAATCATAATAATTACAAATTAATACTTATTGCGTAATTTCTTTCTATTTTGAAAAATACGTTGCAGAAAATTGGATCAATGTAGAAGTATCATCTTCAATAATTCCATTTTTGTTACTCTTGCTTTGTTTAAATCATTAGAGTTGTTGTTAAATTTAATTTATTTTTTCTATTTGTTTTTTTTTCCCTCATTTTAAACAAAGTATCCTTTGAATTGTTGTAAGAAGATTTGTTACAACTTGTCACCCAATTTCTCTTTTTCTTGTCTGGTTTAAGTTGTTTCTTTGAGTTTATGTCCAATTGGTCTATTTTGGTAAATAAATGCGTCACTATCTTCTCCTAAACTAACAGAATCAGCGGTTAATGGATTTGAAGAAGCTGGACTTGCATTTCCATTATTTTTTTATTTCTTGTTTGACTTCTGATGAGGACTTGCACGTTCAAATTGCCATTTGGTTATGTTTTTTTTAAGATAACCCAACAATGTTCTAGTTGAAATCGTTTGCCAATGACTGAAGCATATATTTGCCGAACATCATTAATCTGGTAAATCAAATTCAATAAATAAAACTATGTTATATAATAAATATGGTAAACAAATAATTTAATATGAAAATGTTAAAAAAAAACATTACCCTAGATTCTTCAGTCGTTCCACTTTGTTGACAGTTTTCAATTTGGGTAACAAAACCAACAAATTTTCCAACTTCTCTATTTATTTCTTGCCATCTATTTGAGGTGCTTATTTGAGAACGATTATTCAAGTTTCCTCTATTCTCAACAAAATAAGCATGTACTCGAGCCCAAAATTATCTTGTTTGTTGTTCAACTCCTGAGATTGGATCTTTACTAGTATTTAGCCATGCAGATACAAGTAAACAATCTTCCTCCGGTGAGAAGTTTTTACTTCTTTGTGATTTTTTAGTTGTATGAACAATTAAATTAGAGTTTCTATGGAGTAATAAGAAAGTTGATTAGGATCACTTTGTTGAGAAACAATCTGTTCAAACTCATTTAGAAGAAAGTCGGTGAATGAGTTTGACAAATTTGAGTCATTTTACATAAAAAAAAATAAATTATGTGATTGCCCCATGTGACATTCTATCTAACTCAAATTCTATCATAATTATAGTATTAATCAACTTATAAAAACATTTATTTACAAATAAATGCACAGCAGGTCTAAACACAAAATTTAAACAGTTTATAAATCTAACAATAAATTTAAAACATGTAATTTAGCTAACTGATCAAGAAATTCCTAAGTTACCAATTTTGCATAAGTACAATATTAATAAACTTATAAAAACATCTATTTACGAATAAATACACAGCAGCTTTAAACACAAAATTTAAACAGTTTATAAATCTAACAGTAAATTTAAAACATGTAATTAAGCTAACTAATCAAGAAATTCCTAATTTACCAATTTCACATAATTATTTTTTTATGCTAAATATTATTATTAATTACCCCCTTATTTTTTTAATGCTAATTATTATTATTAATTACCCCCCACCCCCGAAACCCTACCTTCCCTTATCACTTGCATCGCCCCCTCCCCCCCTTTTCCTTGGCTCCCTTTCCCATGGCTCTCCCCTCCTCTCACTCTGCTCCCTCCCCCCCTCTCACGCTGCTCTCTGCTCCCTCCCCCCTCTCCCCCGACTTTGTTCTCATTTTCAATTTTTGCCACAAATCCACTGTTTAACTAGAAAACAAAGCTTCTGCTCTTATTTTTTTTTCCTGAAGTTTCTATTACATGGGTTACATGGGTTCTTGGTTTTGATCAACAAACCTACTTGTACCAAAAAATATATTAAGTTTAGAAAACAAACCAAAGATACAATGGTCAGAAGGTTTGTAGTTGACAGGAACCAAAGATGTAGTGGGCACAAGATTTTGATGAAGGTATTTGCTGTATTTTTTCTTGTTCTGATTGGCTGGCAAACAATGTTGCTGTGTTTTTGAGTGTTCTGGATGACCGGAAAATATTACTCTTTACTGTATTTTTTTGAATTGTTTCAATTGTTCAGTTCATTGTTCGTTTTATTAATGTGTTGCTGTGTTTTATCACTTGTTGTGTTGCAATTTGGAGAACCAACGACACAATTCTAATGGTAATATTTCATTTTTGGCTCTGCAATGAAAATCTATAGGAATGGCTATGCATGTAAAGAAAAACCATTTTGACTGTCCATTTAGCTCTCGCATTAGAGACCTAAAAAGAACAAAAACAACCAAAAATTTAAAAATTTAGCTTTGGTTGCAGGAATGCTCCTCCCCGTAGGACTTGCTCTTACAAATAAAACCCTTAGCACCAGCGCAAGATGAACCATAGGAATCCCTAGCACCACTCCTCCTATCTCCTCTCCATGTTATTCAACCTGTTTTAGGTCTCAGTTTTTTTTTGTTTCTTGATTTTGTTCCTGCCTTCAATCGCTTTCGATAGGCGTTGCGTTCTTCAATGGCTTTTACAGATCCATGAGGACGTGTCAACGGAAGCGTATATTTATTGCAATCCCAAACCTTTTCATATGTATGTATGCATGCATATAATTCATGCTACGTTTCTTTGGAAAAGCGTGGTTTGGTTTCATGGCTGGGTTTTCAACATTTTAATCAATTTCCATTTTTAATGAGAGTGTGCTTATTTTGCTGTTGCTTCCTACCGGTGAACTCTCCCTTGTAATTAACAGTGGGAGAAATTCATGTTTCCGAAGCATTAATTGATTGATTTTAATACCAGTATTAAACAACAAGGTGTTTAGTTTCCAGCGCCGTGTTACCTGTCTCCTGGTACATCCCTCTATTTGTTTTTTGATCTGGTCTTTTTTTTTGTAGTTTTGGTTTGTTTTTATTTTTCCGAGTGACAACGTTGGTTAAAGCCCCCGCTCGGAAACAGTTTTCCATATACGAAATGAACCAATCTATGCGAGGAAGGATCAGAGACCAATAGGGTTTAAGTGTTTATTAGGGATTCTAGTTGAGATAGTTTTGAAAGAGATGTTTGTTTTATTTTAAAAAAATTATTTTGTTATTAGTATATTAAAAAATCACTAATTTTTTTTAATTTAAAGTAAACTAAAAATAATTTTTTTTAAACGCATTTATTTTAAACACCAAACATTCTCTAAATCTCGAAGGATTAATTTCAAGTCTTGTTGGTGATATTAAGAGATTAAAAATGTCCCTTGCAATAAAAAGTTCGAACCAGCTACCGTTGTTTAGCAAAGGGTTTTGAGTGTTGACTCAAATCCTTAACGTTTCCGAGGGCGTAGTTCGAACTTCGAACGCAAATCCTTGTCACCGAGGCCTCGGGATATGCTCCTCTAACTGACAGTTGAACTTCTGATGAGTGGTAAGAGCATTGCTAAGCAAACGGATATGTAGAAGCCAGAGATGTTAATGCAAACAACACTCAATATTAATTATAAGCATCAAATTACAATACAATTAACATATAGTAATTAAAAAGCCTTGATAATCCCACACCAGGACTTAATTGGCAACAACACCATAGATAGATAGTAACGGCAGCAGCAGTGGCCGTGGCTGGACAAGTATTAATTGAAATGCGTAGTGATTGAAAACGTAAATAGCAAACCCTGCTTCTTAATCGGAGCAGCAGCGATACATGATGAACTTCTCCATGGGACGACCACATTCAGCACATACAACCCTCTCTGGGATGCTCCCTGTCGTCCCCGGCAGTATCAGACGGTTGCAGTGGAACGGACTATGGAGTTCATGGAGGTAATCAATCATTGCAGGCAGAAAGCCCTTTTCATTTGCGTTGGCGCTCCATAATTTAAACTCCAGTAAAGTTTTCAATATGGTTTCTCCCTTTGCCTTGGCCATTTCAGCGGGTCCCTTAATGATCACAGCCCATCCTTGATCACTTCCATCGAAACTGAGCATTGTCATTATCTCCTGCATGATGGTGTCATTCTCTACAGTCCACACGTGTTGCACTTTGGAATGCCACATGCTCTCCAGCCTCACCCAAAAGAACCAGATCAAAGCAAGGTCTGGCAATACATGGCTAAGCTTCTCGCTCTGAATAAGATCGCTGTTTTTTCTAACTTTCTCCCTGGGGTTGCTCTTCCCTACGTACAGCATTTCTAGCTGTATAGTGGCTTCGTTCGCAACATATTTTGCAGTCGTGGTGAATTTACGGATCCACTCCATATCCTCCCCACCATACAAGCATATGTACTTCTCTTGGTCCATCTGCAATAACAATTAATTCATAATGAGCTTGTGAAATTCCTCTGCACCACTCGGGTTGTTGGCTAGTTTAACACTCAGTTTCAAGTTAGGAGTTTTGAATCCATCTCTGCTGAGAAATTGGAAGTAGTACATGATGTCGATGCATTGTTGAGATAGTTTTTGATTATTATACATGCAAGCAAGAGAGCAAAGCGATACCCAAGACTGGATCATTGGATCAATGCTGTCTGCCAATAGATCGATTTTCCAGGTTTCTTTATTCCAGAGGTCTTCCTCCCTTGAGCTAGTGAAAGGGAAAGCCAGGCTTCCCCAAATCCATATCATGTGGAATGCGTTGGGGTTGACCACTTTCCCTTGTTGATCCAGAACCACAAGCATGGGCTTCTTGTTGAAGTGCCATACCTCTTTGATGAACCTGATGACGGCAACATCTAGCAATAAAGGGTCATAGACAGAGTACCATGGCATCATCTCCTGAAATTCCTGAAACATTTTTTTTTTTGATTCATTCAACGGGGAGGATCTGTCCACAATCGGGAGCCATACAACCTCATACTGACTCTCTGGCCTTCCCGGTTGCACCCGCACCTCACTGTACATTTGTTGCAGCACTGAAAGCTCTCCATGGGGAATTTCGAGGTCCGAAATCAGCAGCAACACACTCTTGCTTCTCAACACATCAAGGCTTGCCTGTAATTAACAGTGGGAAATCTGTTTTATACTTGTATATCCCTGTAGCAGGATCATTAGCAAATATTCTCGTTAGGAAGCGTGTTTGATAGCTGCACAACTATCATGTGGTTGGAATCAGGAAAGATTCCAAGCAAGACCGCTTGCAGTTTTTATTCAACTATCTCTCTAGTCTCTATTATCCAGGGAACTAACTAGCAGTGATATAGTCTGAATAAAATGGACTGAAAGAACAGAAGAATAACCGAACCCTTTTCTTGGCGGAACCATCAAACAGTGGTAGTTGATCGTCCTTGGCATAAATCATAGCCCTAAGAATTTTTATGTTGTCAATGTGGAAATCTTCGTACAGGCTCATAATTGTCTGAAATGCTTCCATATGTCTTTTCTCATCTGGGCCACAGAGATATCACTAGTTATCACCATCGAGCATGTATTTTGCATAAAAACATAGTTTTTGAAAATGGTGAATAATATAAAATATGCTGTTTGATATGAATTACAATTATTTGAGGGGGCTCGGACTCACCTATGTGTTTAATACAAAGATCGAGCTGCGTCTTGAGATGGCTTTTTATATTAGTAACCATGTCGGCCAAGCTTGTTAGCTCCGAAGCCTCTGTTGTGGATGGTATGTACCTGCATGTGGAGCAGATCGTGAGATGCAAAAGAAAAGTTTAGCACCCTCTTTACGCTACTTTTGGTTCCTTTGCATGCACGGGCAAACCAATCAAGTACTTTCATACCTAGAGCCAGAGCTGACTGAGCTTGTCAAATTGCATGTTATTTTGGTGCAAAAATACAAGCCCATACAAGTTGCATATTGGCTGGGAACGGGGCAAAATCATTGAGAAATTAAATTTATCATGGAGATCGAAGGAAACACATACTCATGTCCCATGCCAATAAGGCCCATAATTTGTGATGCGCAAGCCACAATACTCATGATGGTCCAGTAAACAGCAGTGGCAGTTAACATTTCTGGAGTGTCTGGGGTGATGTATTGGGACGGAAGCTCCTTGAACTCAACGATGCACTTGGCCACATCCATCATGGCTCTGATAAGGCCGGAGAGTGGCTCAAACTCGGGTTTCGGATTGTCAGCTCGTTTAATTATGTCCGGCAATTGCTTCAGAAGTGCAACCGCTTTAGCTAGTGGGTTTGTAAGGCAAAGCTGGGCGACAAGCCAGAACTCCCCATAGTTCATGGCGAATCCAGCCAACGCTAGCACCACCTTTTCGTCCCATGCGTAGTTTGATACCAAGTTGAGTATTGCCACAGTCGTTGCATGCGCATCTCCACCTTCAGAACACTTGCAGGACATCTGTTGGGGAAAAAAATCAGCGTATTCATAAGTGTCGTTATAAAAATAATAATAAACTTATAAGCCCACAAATATTTTCTGTTACGATTGTACGTAACACCAAACTTACCTCGCAGGAAATCGTGTTGATATCGTAAGACAGCATCTCGATCGTTTCATGAAAGCCATTTTGAAGATCCTTTTCTTCCAATTCATCAAGCTGTGCTTGATGAGCTCCCTAAAATATAGAAGTCACCATTGATGATCAGAAACATAACAGTGCTGAATAAATTATTAAATCGATATATATATATATAATAGGCAAATTAAATTATAGCATGCAAGAAGCACTACTACTGGTTGTGTATATACTTGGTGCTGAACAATGTCGGGTATCCCTGGGACAGGGGTGGCACGAAGGAAAATGTCCTCAACAATATGGAGGAGAGGCTTCACAGAAAACTCACGGCCATCATCAGGAGCATGAGTGGCCAGAATTTGCTTCATCATTGCAGTGTCGTCAGATGAAGTAAACATGTTACGTTGAGGTGCCGATGCCATTGAGGTCGAAAGAAACTATATAGATATTCAAATTCTAAGAGGGAAAGAGAGAGGAGTGAACAGATTGTGCTGGTATGCATTTGGTTAGCTGATCCGAGACCTGTATTTATAGCTAGGTCGAAGCTAGAATTAATACCTTGCTTCGGTCAGGGTTTAAGCTCTAAAGTTCCCCTAGAGAGGTACTTTTGGATAAGTTACCATGCATCTCCTTTGGCTTTGATTTTAACAATGTTGTCTCAAATCCGAATACTATGATTTCTTATGAATATTCCCTTAACTTTGCAATTAGTTGATGATCGTTATGTTGTTTCAGCAGCAATATTGCCCCTGCGATGCTTGGTGATGGTTGCATAGAAAACTGTGTAAAACAGAATTTCATCTGCTATTCTGAAATGGCTGCACGTTAATTTTTACTAGAGAATAAGATGGAGTGTAGAAAATGTTTATGAAATTTCTCTGACGAATGTTTCTTTGTCTTTTACGACGTAAGAAATGTTACATCATTAAAGTTAAAGGCTTGCAAGAGAATTATATGCTCGTTGTTTTCTCCTTTTTCCAGATCACCTTTAATAATAACGCATCTCTTTCCTCGCATTGGGGTAGGGCATACACAATTATTAAAGGCATATTTTATCCGTTCACAATAAATGAATAAATAAATTAGTTTTTATTGAATAAAATATGATTAAATAATCCCTTAACCTAATATTTTTACCATTTTTTTAACGTCGTGATCGGGTGATCGGGTCATTGTTCGCTGGTCTCGACTAATCTAACAAGTTTCAAAATTAATAACTATTTAAATTTTTATTAATTATTATATTAGTAATTATACTATTCAAACTTGAAACTACATAAACTTTTTAATTCAAGCTTTTATAACTAGTTCATCTATTATATGGTTAATATTTTTTACCTTCAATAGGATTTGTTTTTCTTCTAAACAAGGCCTTCTAGATCTCTTCATCTTATATGCTCCTTTTCTTTTTTCTTTTTATTTCTCAAAAATTAATTAAATAAATAAATATAAAAACTGAAACAAATACAAAATTGAAGAAGGAATCACCGAGTTATAAATGGATTTAGAAATAGAGAGACTAAACATATAGTTTGTAAACTAAATTACTCATTTTATTTTTTCCTAATTTTCTTGTGAATCAAAAGTCAAAACGCCAAATTATGATCCAACTAATTCATTTACCCAAAAAAATATTTTAAATATATGGAAAACTTAAAATTAAAACTCATTAAGCAAAGAATATTTAATCGTGCCTTAAATTGGCCTAGATAAAATAGGAAGTCAACAACATCAAAAACTCATAATTAAATTTAACTTAATTGATTTGTTTTACATATAAAGTTTAAAACTTTTATACCAAATATAAAGTATCAAAACAATTTTGTATTATTAAAAAGAAAAATCAACCTATCAATATACCTTTATATATCACACAATTTATCAGTCAAGTATCCTTTATAAACAAAAAACATTTAATTATAATTAATATTTAGTTTTTTTATTCTTTACTATATACCCCCTTTATCAATTATTTCTGTTAAATTTAATGGTGATGCATGCAAAACATTATAGTTTTAATATGAATTAACAAAAAAACACCTTAATCAATCATATTATAATATTCATGTGCGTAAACGACATGGTGTCATTTCAATATATAACTAAGCTGATCCAAGTTCAAATCGATGCATCAATTTATACATTTATTATTATTATTATTATTATTATTATTATTATTATTATTATTATTATTATACTGTATTGACTTAAAAAGGTATTTTTATTAATTCATATTAAAATTACTGAAGCGTTGGTAACAATAATTTTTTAAAAACATGAAACATATATATACTAAAGTATAATAACAAGTTAAAGTTTATAATTTATTAGAAGGTTATAAAGTCATCAAATTGTTTGAGAATATGGTTGAAATTACTTTTAAAACTATTTTTCATTTAGAAATATATTAAATTGATGTTTTTTTTAATGAATTATTTTTGACATTAGCATATAAAAATGATCTAAGAACATAATTTTTTTAATTTAAAATAAAAAAGTTCAATTTTTTTTCAAAAGCTCTTTTGAAATAAAATACCGAACATCCAATTTTAAAACCATGTTCGTTGACACAGCTCTTCTTTTAAAATATATTTAAGCTTATTAAGAGGTAATTGAGATAATAACTATTAATAATAAAACTTAATGACTTAAATCAAAAACTCCTAATTGTACTATGAAAAGTTTTAGGAGTAAAAAATGTTAAAGCAAGAAAACCTTTTCCACTCTCAATGTAAAAATGTTATAGCAAAATGCTCACATGGAATCAAGTGTTATATAACACAGAATAATTAAATTTATGATAATAATAATATTTTAATTTTAAAAATTAATTTTGATACAAGCACATATCAAAACGATCTATCTATCTATAAATAAAATTTTATGATTTTAATAAAAATGAATTGAATTGCAAAATCAATGCAACCATTCAATATTTGAGAAATGAAGGATCAATCATCATCCTTCTCCTTAAACTTGTTCTAGAAATTTAAAATACAATCTAATCATCATCCTTGTTACTTGAAACTGAAGTATTCTCATTTTGAAAGGTCACCATCACATCACTCCAGATGATTTTTGATCTTATCCAATTGCAAACTTTACGAAATTCCAAAGAATACAATGAGGACCCAAAATCAAAGAAAGCATAATATTAAATGATAAAATTGAATATGAAAGAAAGCATAAATTAAAAAAAATCAAAGAATTTTTTTTATTATAGTGAATAATGATTGCGAGAAGAGGTGAAATTAAACCTCTTCATCTTGTGTTTTTTTTGTTAATGAGATAGATAAAAAAATCAATTATAAAAATAAAATGAACAAAGTTAACTTATGAAACTTGTAGTTCAATGATTAGATTAATTAACCTTATAAAAGTGTATTAAAAATAATTATGAAATCTAACCATAAATAGATCTAATTTTGAAGGATGAAATTCAATTATTTTTTTTAAATAAAAAAAATCCAATGAAAGAAAAAATATTATTCAAATTAATAGTTTTTTATGAGTAGAGTTGCAATAAACCCCCGTTATTGTTTTTTTTAGTGATTTCAAAATATAAGGAGATCTTAACCCGACCCGACCCGAACCCACGTGCCACGGGAATACCGGCTTGTGCAGCCCATCCACTGCTCTTCAAAGAAATCTTACGCGGGCATTCTAGTGTAGGCTTCCATCAAGTATTATTCTGGGCCTGGCGTGAGGGGCATTCTTGTCATGTTACAGAAAGAAAATCAAATTCACGCTTTACAAATAAAACCCCTAACATCACTACAACATGAATCATTGGAATCCCTAGCGCCGCTACCCCCCATCTCCTCTCCGTGTTGTTCATCCTGTTTTAGGTCTCAGTTTATTCTTGTTTCTTGATTTTGTTCCTGCTATTTCCCCCCTTGTTTTCTGTCGATCACTTTCGATAGGCGTTGCGTTCTTCAATGGCTTTTACAGATCCGTGAGGACGTGTCAACGGAAGCGTATATTTGTCACGACCCTTAATGATTCAGAAAATAAGTATTGGATTTTCGAGGAATCCAAAACCTCCAAATTTAATTTATGAAAATTGATTTGATGATTTATTCATGACTCTGGACGTAATTTAAATCAAAACAAATAACAACCTTACCGGGTTCCAAGGACCCCGTATCTACCCAACTACTCAGCTCATCTTAAGCTAACCATTTATTTGACTAAATCTCTCAGCCACAATTAACTGACACGTGGCCTTATTATAATTCAACTGATAATAACAAAAGAACTAAACCAACATTGCAACCGAACTAATCCCATTACAATCTGGTTGGCACACACTTCGACTGACTTGACCTTTGCTGACGCAGGTGGCTTGACTTGACCTGGAACCGCTGGATCTTCGACAGGTGGACGCTCCCCCGCGCGGCATTAGTGCCTGTCCTGTCTTCCCGTGCCTGACACGTGACATTGCCCCCTTCATTTAAAAAACCTTGCCCTCAAGGTCAGGAAACCTTTTGGCCAAATCTTGCAGCTCCACCCATGATGCTTCTTCATCCTTCAACCCCCTCCATTTCACGAGAACTTCTGTAACAGCTTTTCCCTTCACTTTCTTTATTCTTCTACTCAGAACCACCTCAGGCTCCGGCCTCACAACCCCTTCTCGGTCAGTTGGTGGCAACGTCACTACCAACTAATGTCGACGACCTAACTTCTCCTTAAGACAGGAGACGTGGAAAACTGGGTGGATCCTTGACTCCTCTGGAAACTCTAGCTTGTAAGCCACACTACCCATTTTTTCCACCACCTTGAATGGGCCATAAAACCTTGGTGACAGTTTCATGTTTCTGCGTTGAGCTATAGTCTGTTGCTTGTACGGCTGCAACCTCAGGTAAACCCAATCCCCACTTTTGAAACTTCTTTCTGTTCTCTTAAGATCAGCAAATTTCTTCATACGATCTTGTGCATGGTGCAGGTTATCTTGGAGAATGCACAGGATCTGCTCTCTGGACTTTAAGGTATTCTCCACTTCTTGAATTCTTGTAGTCCCTTCTGTAAATGGTAGTAGCTTAGGTGGGGGATACCCATAAACTGACTCAAAAGAAGATAATTTAGTTGAGGAATGAGTGGTTGTGTTATACCACCATTCTGCTAAGGGCAAGAATTTAGACCATGCTCTAGGTTTATCACCAGAAAAACATTGAAGATAATGGTCCACCAATTTATTCACAATTTCAGACTGTCCATCAGTCTGAGGATGATAGGCTGAAGAAAATTTCAGTTCTGTCCCCTGTAATTTAAAAACTATCTCCAAAAAGAACTGATAAAGGTAGGATCACGTTCTGTAACAATTGAACTTGGCATACCATGCAACTTAAAGATATTGTGAATAAAAACCTGAGCAATTTTAGCTGCTGTGTAAGGGTGGGAAATAGGTATAAAATGGGCATATTTAGACAATAGGTCTACCACCACCATCACCACACTGTAACCCTCAGAAACTGGTAAACCCTCAATGAAGTCCATAGAGATATCTGTCCAAATTTTTGTAGGAATTGGCAGTGGCTGTAGTAATCCGGGTGGGTGAATATTCTCATATTTATTCTTCTGACAAACATCACATTCCCTTATGAATCTGCGTATATCAGCCTTCATACCCTTCCAATAGAATTCGGCCCTAGACCTGTGTAGAGTCTTATGGAACCCTGAATGTCCCCCTTGAGTGCTGCTGTGTAATAAGAATAATATCTCCCTGCGTATGTCTTCTGAAAAAGGAATAACTAACCTGCCCTTATAGAAGAGTAATCCATTCCTTTCATGATAATGTTGACTCACTGCATGCCCTTGCTTTAATTCTGTCAACATGTGTTGAATTCCATCATCTGTTACATAATTCTGTTTAAGTTGCTGCATCCACTCATTTGATGGTTCTGTAATTGCTGCTAAAGTAGCTTCTGTGTTGCTTGCTGTTGTTTGTTCATGTTTCTCCAATTTTCTAGACAATGCATCTGCTACCTTATTGTCTTTCCCTTGTTTGTACTCCACCACAAAATCATAGCCCAAAAGTTTGGTCACCCATTTCTGTTGAAGTGGTGAACCAATCTTTTGCTCCAATAAGTATTTCAGACTCTAATGATCAGTCTGAATCCTGAAGTGGTGACCCAACAAATACGGTCTCCACTTCTTAACTGCCAACACTAGAGCCATTAATTCCTTCTCATAAGTAGATAGCTGTAGAGCCTTTCCATGTAGTGCCTGGCTCATATATGCTAGAGGTCTACCCTGTTGCATTAAAACAGCTCCAACACCAACACCAGAAGCATCACATTGAATAATAAAAGAAATAGAAAAATTAGATAGAGCCAAAATAGGAGGATTAGTTACTGCATGCTTAAGATTCTGAAAAGCCTGTTTTGATAATTCATTCCACTGAAATGAGTTCTTTTTTAGTAGTGCAGTGAGTGGGGCTGCTATAATTCCATAGCCTTTAATAAACTTTCTATAGTACCCAGTTAATCTCAAAAAACCCCTAAGAGATTTCAGATTTGTTGTTAATGGCCAATCAATCATAGCTTCTATTTTAATAGGATTAGCCCGAACCCCCTCTTTGGAAATTAAATGTCCAAGATACTCAATTTTAGAACAGCCAAAACAACATTTAGATTCTTTAGCAAACAAGCTGTGCTTCTTTAGAATATCCAAGACTTCCTATAAATGCTGAATATGGTCTGACAAACACTTACTGTAGACTAAGATATCATCAAAAAATACCAAAATGAACTTCCTTAAGTAGGGTTTAAAAATATCATTCATAAGGCTTTGGAATGTGGCTGGGGCATTAGTGAGCCCAAATGGCATGACTAGGAATTCATAATGGCCCTCATGGGTTCTAAAAGTTGTTTTTGGAATATCATCTGAGTAAACCTGAATTTGGTGATATCCTGATCTTAGGTCTAGTTTACTGAAAATTGTTGCCCCATGTAATTCATCTAACAGTTCATCAACTATAGGTATAGGGAACTTCACTTTCACTGTTTCTTTATTTAAAGCTCTATAATCAACACATAACCTCCAAATGCCATCTTGTTTTCTCACTAACAGTACTGGGGATGAAAATGGGCTTTGACTGGGGCGTACTATGCCTGATTGCAACATTTCTTGCACAATTTTTTCAATTTCTGTCTTTTGGAAGTAGGGGTAACGGTAAGGACCAACACAAACTGGTTTAGCTTCAGGTTGTAGTATAATGTGGTGGTCATGGGCTCGGTTTGGGGGTAAGGTTTTGGGCTCTGAAAAAACTTCTGGATACTTTTGGAGAAGGGTTTTGATTAAAGGTTCATTCAGATTATCAATGGAATTTAAACTAGGCAATTCATCATCTAAAAGTTGAATAACTATTCCTCTCTTATTTTGTCTGGTAGCTTTACCGAATTTTCTACCTTCTATTATTGAATTGCTAGTGGAAATCATACATTGTAATCTCCTTGCATGCTCCCTGATGGAAAATTCCATGATTAACTTTGAGAAGTCCCACAGAATAGGTCCCAAAGTTTTAAGCCATTGAACCCCAAGGACGACATCATAACCCCCTAATGTAAGGATAAAAAAATCAACAGTGTAATTATATCCTTGCATTTGTAAAGAAACTCCCTTAGTCTGCCCCACACAATCCACTGTTTCCCCATTAGCTACCTTCACCTTCAAACTTTTCTGGTTGTCATAGGCTAGTTGACTGCCTTTAACAACTGAAGGGTCAACAAAATTATGAGTGCTGCCTGTGTCCACCAAAATCACTACTGATCTCCTGCCAATGTATCCCATAATCCTCATGGTTTTAGGATTTGGAGACCCGCACAGTGCATGAATGGAAATTTCTGGTTCCATGTATTCTTCTAGTATTCCTTCACAATTCTCCCCTTTTTGCTCCTCGGCCCAACCCTCCTTATTGGGTTCTTCAATGTCAAGGTCTTCACCCTCCATGATAAATAATCGGGCTGATTTGCATCTATGGCCCGGTCCCCATTTATCATCACAATTGTAGCATAGGCCCTTTTCTTTTCTTTCTCTCATCTGGGCTGGTGAAAGCCTTTGGATCGGAATGATGGCCTTTTTCTCAAACTGAGGAACTGGCCCATTCGGCCCACGAACTGGCCCACTGGGCCCATGGGCCCCATTCGGTACTGACCCAAATCTGGTGATCCTCCTTAGAGCAGCTACGTTTTCTTCTTGCATTTTGGCCAAGCCAAAAGCCATATGCAAGTTAACAGGATTAAGCATCCTCACCATAAACCGGATGTCTTCCCTTAACCCACTCAGAAAACAACTGAGTTTGTAGGATTCATCTAACCCCCTGAGCTGGTTTGAAAGAAATTCAAACCGTCCCTTGTATTCTTCCACAGTTGAAGTTTGCTTGAGCCGAATTAGGTCCTCCATAGGATCATCATAAGGAGAGGCCCCAAACCTGGTTTGTAAGGCCCGTAGGAAGCCCTCCCAACTGTTAAGCCCACCTGCTGCCTCAATATCCTGAAACCAAACCAAAGCCTTTCCTTCCATGTGAAAGGATGCCAACAAAATTCTGTGGTGTGGATTGGTTTGATGGTAACTGAAAAACTGGTTCGCCCGATAAATCCACCCGCTGGGATTATCCCCATTGAATTTGGGAAAATCCAACCTTATTGCTCTCGTTTGTATGCCCGATTGATCCTCATATAAAGGATTGGTGATTTGTGTAGACCCTCCTGGTTCGCCTGAATTTTGGGCAGCCTTTAATTGTACCAAGGCTTCCACATGGGAAGCCACCACATCCAGCTTTTGTGCTAATCCTTGAACTATTTCTTGTAAAGCATTCAAGTTTTGCTGTGACTGATCCTGGTTTTTTTTTACAGATGCAATTGATTCTGCCAATTGAGAATAACGAGTTCCTGCGCCTTCAGCCATTGAAAGACCTGCTCTAATACCAATATCACGACCCTTAATGATTCAGAAAATAAATATTGGATTTTCGAGGAATTCAAAACCTCCAAATTTAATTTATGAAAATTGATCTGATGATTTATTCATGACTCTGGACGTAATTTAAAGCAAAATAAATAACAACCTTACCGAGTAGTATCTACCCAACTACTCAGCTCATCTTAAGCTAACCATTTATTTGACTAAATCTCTCAGCCACAATTAACTGACACGTGACCTTATTATAATTCAACTGATAATAACAAAAGAACTAAACCAACATTGCAACCGAACTAATCCCATTACAATCTGGTTGGCACACACTTCAACTGACTTGACCTTTGCTGACGCAGGTGGCTTGACTTGACCTGGAACCGCTGGATCTTCGACAGGTGGACGCTCCCCCGCGCGGCATTAGTGCCTGTCCTGTCTTCCCGTGCCTGGCACGTGACAATATTCATTGCAATCCCAAACCCTTTCATATATATTTATATATGCGCATCTAATTCAAGCTACGTTTCTTTGGAAAAGCGTGGTTTGGTTTCATAGCTGGGTTTGCAACATTTTTAACAATTTCCATTTTTAATGATAATGTGCTTCTTTAGCTGTTGCTTCCTACTAGTGAACTCTCCCTTGTAATTAACAGCGGGAGAAATTCATGTTTCCGAAGCATAAATTAATTGATGTTAATACCAGTATTAAACAGCACGGTGTTTAGTTTCCAGCGTCGTGTTAACTGTCTCCTGGTACATCCCTCTATTAATTTGTTTTTCGATCTGGTCTTTTGTTTCCTAGTTTTGGTTTGTTTTTATTTTTCCGAGTGGTGACGGTGGTTAAAGCCCCCGCCCGGAAACAGTTTTCCATATACGAAATGAACAATCTGTACAAGGAAGGATCAGAGACCAAGAGGGTTTAAATCTCGAAGGATTAATTTCAAGTCTTGTTGGTGATATTAAGAGATTAAAAATGTCCCTTGCAATAAAAAGTTTGAACCAGCTACCGCTGGTTAGTAAAGGGTTTCGAGTGTTGACACAAATCCTTAACGTTTCCGAGGGCGTTGTTCGAACTTCGAACCCAAATCCTTGTCAACGAGGCCTCGGGATTTGCTCTAACTGACTGTTGAACTTCTGATGAGTGGTAAGAGCATTGGTAAGCAAACGGATATGTAGAAGCCAGAGATGTTAATGCAAACAACACTCAATATTAATTATAAGCATCAAATTACAATACAATTAACATATAGTAATTGAAAAGCCTCGATAATTCCACACCAGTACTAAATTGGCAACAGCAACATAGATAGATAGTATCGGCAGCAGCAGTGGCCGTGGCGGCCGTGGCTGGACAAGTATTAATTGAAATGCGTAGTGATTGAAAACGTAAATAGCAAACCCTGTTTCTTAATCGGAGCAGCAGCGATACATGATGAACTTCTCCATGGGACGACCACATTCAGCACATACAACCCTCTCTGGGATGCTCCCTGTCGTCCCCGGCAGTATCAGACGGTTGCAGTGGAACGGACTATGGAGTTCATGGAGGTAATCAATCATTGCAGGCAGAAAGCCCTTTTCATTTGCGTTGGCGCTCCATAATTCAAACTCCAGTAAAGTTTTCAATATGGTTTCTCCCTTCGCCTTGGCCATTTCAGCAGGTCCCTTACTGATCACAGCCCATCCTTGATCACTTCCATCGAAACTGAGCATTGTCATTATCTCCTGCATGATTGTGTCATTCTCTACAGTCCTCTTGTGTTGCACTTTGGAATGCCACATGCTCTCCAGCCTCACCCAAAAGAACCAGATCAAAGTAAGGTCTGGCAATACATGGCTAAGTTTCTCGCTCTGAATAAGACTGTTGTTTTTTCTAACTTTCTCCCTGGGGTTGCTCTTCCCTACATACAGCATTTCTAACTGTATAGGGGTTTCGTTCGCAACTTGTTTTGCAGTATTGGTGAATTTACGGATCCACTCCATATCCTCCCCACCATACAAGCATATGTACTTCTTCTGGTCCATCTGCAATAACAATTAATTAATCGTGTAAAATTCATGAATAACGCGCCAATGAAATTCCTATGCACCACTCGGGTTGTTGGCTAGTTTATAGATCAGTTTCAAGTTAGGAAATTTGAATCCATCTGCTGAGATATCAGAAGTAGTAGATGATGTCGATGCATTGTTGAGATAAGGACTGCATTCTAGTTTTTGATTATTATACAATGCATGCAAGAGAGAAAAGCGATACCCAAGACTGGATCATTGGATCAATGCTGTCTGCCAATAGATCGATTTTCCAGGTTTCTTCCTTCCAGAGTGCTTCCTCCCTTGAGCTAGTGAAAGGGAAAGCCAGGCTTCCCCAAATCCACATCATGTGGATTGCATTGGGGTTGACCACTTTCCCTTGTTGATCCAAAACCACAAGCAAGGGCTTCTTGTTGAAGTGCCACACCTCTTTGATGTACCTAATGACTGCAACATCTAGCAATTTAGGGTGATAGACAGAGTACCATGGCATTATCTTTTGAAAATCCTCAAACTGCTTTTCTTTTAGTTCATTCCACGGGGAGGATCTGTCCACAACTGGGAGCCATACAACCTCATACTGACTCTCTGGCCTTGCTGGTTGCTCCCGCGCCTCAGTGTACATTTGTTGCAGCACTGAAAGCTCTTCATGGGAGATTTCGAGGTCCGAAATCAGCAGCAACACACTCTTCCTTCTCAACACATCAAGGCTTGCCTGTAATTAACAGTGGGAAATCTGTTTTATCCTTGAATATCCATATAGGAGGATCATTAACAAATATTCTCGTTAGGAAGTGTGTTTGATATCTGCACAACTATCATGTGGTTGGAATCAGGAAAGATTACAAGCAAGACCGCTTGCAGTTTTTATTCAACAATCTCAGCAATCTCTCTAGCTCTATTATCCAGTGAATTAACTAACAGCAATATAGTCTGAATAAAATGGACTGAAAGAACAGAAGAATAACCGAACCCTTTTCTTGGAGGAACCATCAAAGAGTGGTAGTTGATCGTCCTTGGCATAAATCAAAGCCTTAAGAATCTTCATGTTGTCAATGTGGAAAGCTTCGAACAGGCTCACAAGTGTTTGAAATGCTTCAATATGTCTTTTCTCATCTGGGCCACAGAGAGATCACTAGTTATCACCATCCAGCATGAATTTTGCATCAAAACATAGTTTTTGAAAATGGTGAATATTATAATATGCTGTTTGATATGAATTACAATTATTTGAGTGGGCTCGGACTCACCTATGTGCTGCAAACAAAGAGTGAGCTGCTTCATGAGATGGCTGTGAATATTATTAACCTTGTGGGCCAAGCTTGATAGCTCCCAAGCCTCTGTTGTGGATGCTATGTACCTGCATGCGGAGCAGATCGTGAGATGCAAAAGCAAAATTTAGCATCCTTTTCACTCTACTTTCGGCTGCTTTGCATGCACGTGCAAACCATTCAAGTACTTTCATAGCTAGAGCCAGAGCTGACTGAGCTTGTCAAATTGTTATTTTGGTGCAAAAATACAAGCCCATGCAGGCTGCATATTGGCTGGGAACGGGGCAGAATTATTGAGAAATTAAATTTATCATGGAGAAGAAAACACATACTCATGTCCCATGCCAATAAGGCCCATAATTTGTGATGCGCAAGCCACAATACTCCTGATGGTCCAGTAAACAGCAGTGGGGATGTGCGCAGTGGCAGTTAGCATTTCTGGAGTGTCTGGGGTGATGTATTGAGACGGAAGCTCCTTGAACTCAACGATGCATTTAGCCACATCCATCATGGCTCTGATAAGGCCGGTGAGTGCCTCAAACTTGGGTTTCAGATTGTCAGCTCGTTCAATTATGTCCGGCAATTGCTTCAGAAGTGCAACCGCTTTAGCTAGTGGGTTTGTAAGGTAAAGCTGGGCGACAAGCCAGAACTCCCCATAGTTCACGGCGAATCCAGCCAACGCTAGCACCACCTTTTCGTCCCATGAGTAGTTTGATACCAAGTTGAAAATTGACACAGTCGTTGCATGTGCATCTCCACCTCCAGAACACTTGCAGGACATCTGTTGGAAAAAAATCAGCGTATTCATAATTGTGTCCTTATAAACTTGTAAGCCCACAAATCTTGTCTGTTACGATTGTGATACCAAACTTACCTCGCAGGAAATCTTGTTGATATTGTAAGACAGCATCTCGATCGTTTCATGAAAGCCATTTTGAAGAGCCTTCACTTCCAATTCATCAACTTGTGCTTGATGGGCTCCCTAAAATATAGAAGTCTCCAGTGATTATCAGAAACATATATAATAATGCTGAATAAATTACTATACCAATATATATAATAGGCAAATAAAAATACAGCATGCAAGAAGCACCACTACTGGTTGTGTATATACTTGATGCTGAGCAATGTCGGTTATGCCTGGGACATTGGTGGCACGGAGGAAAATGTCCTCAACAATATGGAGAAGAGGCTTCACAGAAAACTCACGGCCATCAGGAGCATGAGTGGCCTGAATTTGCTTCATCATTGCAGTGTCATCAGATGAAGTAAACATGTTGCGTTCACGCCTCGGCGCCTTTTGATGAGGTACCAATGCCATTGAGGTCAAAGAAAACTATATAGATATTCAAATTCTAAGGGGAAAGAGAGAGGAGTAAACAGCTTGTGTTGGTGGTTAGCTGATCCTAGACCTGTATTTATAGCTAGGTCGAAGCTAGAATTAATACCTTGCTTCAGTCAGGGTTTATGCTCTAAAGTTCCCCCAGAGAGAGGTGATCTTGGATAAGTTACCATCTCCTTTGGCTTTGATTTTAACAATGTTGCCTCAGATCCGAATACTATGATTTCTTATTTAACTTTTAATTCTGTGGAACACGTTGATGCTGAATCTTGAGTTCATATCAATATTTCCTTAACTTTGCAATTAGCTCATTATCGTAATGTTGTTTCATGCACAACAAGTCTCGAGCTCTAGTCAGAATATATATCATTTATAAGAGTTTGAGACAGTCGGATTTTACTCGTTTAATTAGACCTACAAAGTGCACTTTCCATGCACAACAAGTCTCAAATTGTAATCAAAACATATATTCTTTATAAGAGTCTAGAACAATTAAAGTTTTACTCATTTACTTGGAACTATAAAGTGCGCTTTCCAATATAGGATTTACTCGCATACAAAAATGAATTAATGGTGTTTCAGCGGCAATATTGCCTCTGCGATGTTTGTTGAGACTCTAAAGTTGAATTCCTTTCGTTTTCTTAAACATGTCGATCGTTTTCGAGCTGTAACTCAGCTGACGTTAATTAATTAATGTAATATACTCCTGCTAAAAGATCTGGAATTCAAATTTCAACTTCATGGAATGAAATTATATTTTCTAACGAAGAAAAAGGCAGCAGTACTCTTATCATATTACCATGGAAGGCGGCGGCAGTCAATCCACTAGCAATTATCTGTGCTCCTCCCGTGTGTAAAACAGAACTTCATGTGTTATTCTGAAATGGTTGCACGTTAATTTTTACTAGAGAATAAGATGAAGGGGTTTAGAAAATGTTTATGAAATTTCTCTGACGAATGTTTCTGTCTTTTACGACGTAAGAAATCTTGCATCATTAAAGTTAAAGGCATGCAAGAGAATAATATGCTCGTTTTTTCTCAGTTTTCCAGATCACCTTTAATTATAACGCATCTCTTTCCTCACTTTGTGGTAGGGCATACACAATTATTAAAGGCATATCTTATCCGTTCACAATAAATAAATAAATAAATAAATAAATAAATTAGTTTTTTTCATATAAAATATGATTAAACAATCCCTTAACCAAATATTTTCATAATTTTTTTTATTAACATAAATATCCAAGCAATTTATATACATATCAACTACTTCTATGAACCCTAAAATTAACGATTATATAAACCTTTGGTGATTATCAATTAAAGAAGAGATCAACGAGTTATAAATGGATTTAGAATAAAGAGACTAAACATATAATTTGTAAACTAAATGACTCATTTTCATTTTTCCTAATTTTCTTATGAATCAAAATTCGAAACGCCAAATTATGTTCCAACTTATTCATTTACCCAAACAGATATTTTAAATATATGGAAAACATACATTAACTAAAGAAGATTTAATCGTGCCTTAAATCGGCCTTGATAAAATAGGAACTCAACAACATCAAAAACTAATAATTAAATTTAACTTAATCGATTTGTTTTACATATAGAGTTTAAAACTTTTATACCAAATATAAAGTATCAAAACAATTTCGTATTATTAAAAAAATCAACTTATCAATATACCTTTATATATCACACAATTCATCAGTCATGTATCCTTTATAAACAAAAACAATTAATTATAATTAATATTTAGTTTTTTTTATTCTTTACTATATACCCCTTTATCAATTATTTCTGTTAAATTTAATGGTGATGCGTGCAAAACATTATAGTTTTAATATGAATTAACAAAAAAACACTTTAATCAATAATACTTTTAAAAAACTATTAATGTTCATGTGCGTTGCGTTACATGGGGCATTTCAATATGTAACTAAGCTTATCCAAGTTCAAATTCATGCATCAATTTATACATTTATTATTATTATTATTATTATTATTATTATTATATTGACTTAAAAGGGTATTTTTATTAATTCATGTTAAAATTACTCAAGCGCTGGTAACTGTAATTTTTTTAAACATGAAAAATATATATACTAGAGTATAATAACAAGTTAAAGGTTATAATTGATTAGAAGGTTATAAAGTCACAAAGTGACTGTTTGAGAATATAGTTGAGATTATTTTCAAAAGTAATTTTTGTTTAAAAATATATTAAAATGATATTTTTTTATTTTTTAAAAATTATTTTTGACATCAATATATGAAAATGATCTAAAAACATATATATTTTTTTTAATTTAAAATGAAAAATAAAGATTATTTTTTTATTTATTTTTTTCAAAAATATTTTTAAAACGCGATGCCAAAGATCCAATTTTAAAACCATGTTTGTTGATACGGCTCTGCTTTTAAAATATATTTAAACTTATTAAGTGGTAATTGAGATCATAACTATTAATAATAAAACTTAATAACTTAAATCGGAAACTCTTAATTGTACTATGAAAAGTTTTAGGAGTAAAAAATGTTAAAGCAAGAAAACCTTTTCCACTCTCAATGTAAAAATGTTATACCAAAATGCTCCCGTGGAATCGAGTGTTATATAGAACAGAATAATTAAATTATGATAATAATAATAATAATTTTTAATTTTTAAAAAATAATTTTGTTAACAGTCTATTTGATCCAAATATATATAAATAATTTTAAATAAAAACTTAAATTTCAATAAAAATGAATTGAATCTCCAAATCAGATGCAACTCTTCAATGTTTGAGAAATGAAGGATCAATCATCATCCTTCTCCTCAAACTTGTTCTAGAAATTTAAAATTCAATCTTCAATCTCATCATCCCTGGTGCCTGTAACTGAAGTGTTCTGATTTTGAAAGATCATCAAAAATAGATCACTCCAGATGATTTTTGATCTTATCCCACTTCAAACTTTATGAAATTCCAAAGAGTGCAATGGGGACCCAAAATCAAAGCATAAGGTGGAAAAGGAAAAGAATAAGCAAGTCCCGTCTATTCTCTATACTTGAAGGCCAAGGAAGGTGGGAATAAGGCACAACGGCTTTAGACACCTTTACCAAGCGAGGGGGAAATAAAAGGTTACTAGGATGTAAATTGAAAAAAAAAAAAAATCTTGGTTCATATTTTTAAAAAATATATCAATTTGAATTAATAGTTCTGACTCTAGTAGATTAATCCGAAATACTTAGCTTGTACATATTAAATTGAGTTTTAAAACTATAGTGAATAAGTTTTAAATTATTTTACTAAAAAAATATCTTTCAAACCCGGTCTAAATTCATTCGAGTTTAGATCAGGCTAATCGGATAATTAAAAATTTAATTGATGAAATTAATATTTTTTTAATTTAATTTAAAGATCGAACTTGATTAAGTTTCGAGCCTGAGTTTTCTAGCTGATATTGGCCGGGTTTAACATCTATGAAATAATTAACTATGCTAGCATAAGACTAACTTGTATTTTATTCGGTGGTGTTTCGAAAACACTCAAAAAAGTGTTTTTCGAAAAAAATAATTTTTTTAAAATGACAATTGTTTGTGTTTTTAGATATTTTGATGTCAAATATAATTTTTAAAAACTAAAAAACATATTATTTTAATATATTTATAAATAAAAAAATATTTTTAAAAATTAACCATAATCAAACTCCAAAAATACAATGTCTGTTGTCCTCTTCGTACTAATTTAATCGACGAGCCTAAATCCAGAGGAACAAAAGCTGCAACGTGTAGGCCGCCTTTTCTACCTTTTTTTGTGTGCTCATTATCTTTATAGTTTATACAGATCTCAGACAATTAACAGGACAAGCTTGCTTTACTTTTTACTAAGAACATGATCAAGTGTACTGTAAAATCAACCTGTGATTAGATGATCATAATAAAATGTCAGACATTCTGTTTAGCAGCGATAATAAAATAAATAGCTTGAATTGCTCTGTAAATCTCGATATTTCACTCATAAACAACGTACTTCTTCATGGGATGCATGCACTTCTCACACAGTACAGTTTCTTCTGTTAGCCCTTCTGCATAAGGAACAACTTTCGAATGATTGCAAGGCCCTGGAGGAGGAGGAGGCGGAGGAGGCGGATCAATGGCAGCTCTAAGTGCTGAAACGAACCCTAACTTTGTCACATTTTCTTCCCATTCTGGAAACCTATCCAACCATTTTATCGCTTCACTAGCTGAAAGTCTCACAATGTCTGCTGTATTCCCTCTTCCGATTATGACCCACCCTTCGTTGGCTGTATCTAGCAATGCCGACACCTCCTTCAAGATATGATCATCGGAATGGATTGTTTGTCCCAGTTTGAGTTTTGATCTTCTGATACTCTCTAACCGAAGCCAAAAGAAATGGAGTTTTGTGAAAGTGAATAAGTTTCTGTGCAGTTCTTCACTGATAACTGCTAACATGGGCCTTACTTGCTCGCTAAGGTCTTTCCAGCCAACATACACCATTTCAAGCTGCACACCAGCATTTCTGATTACCTTAAATCTGGCATTGAATTCCCTAATCCAGTCTAGGTTGTCACTTCCATAAATGCAAATATTTCTGCCTTCTTCTACCTGAGATCAATGCAATTTAATGAGTGCAAAAGCGATTGAAGTAGTTCCTTAAGTATTCAACCATATTGAAGATTCAAGTACCATACCCAGGTGGTTAATAGAGAGTCAATTTCATCGAGCAAAAGTTTCAGGGTCCAATTCTCTTCGTCCCAGAGCTGTTCTTCTTTCGAAGATGAGAAGGGGTACGCTCTGGCACCCCAGATGAACACCATATCCATTGCATTTGAATTTGTGACCATACCTTGTGAATCCAATACTACAATAAGAGGGACATTTTTGTAGCCCCATTCTTGTTTTATATAGTCCACAACAGCTGAGTAGAGTACCCACGGTCGCCGGACTGAGTACCATGGCAGTGAGTTTGACAGAAAATCGAACATGTCCCGCTCAGAATCAGTCCATGTATCAGAAACTGAAATCCAAACAATTTCATAACTTCCCTCTAACTTCTTGTGGTAATGATGGTCATATGTTCTCTCAAGCAGAAGAAGCAATTCCTCCAGTGGAAGGAGCTCTGCCTTCGATACCAAAATTAAAACTACCTTGTCCTTCACTTCAGATACACCTAGCTGTAAGTGAACTCAAGGAAAATCGTATCAGATGCGATGTTGTGGATAGAACGAAGATCAAATCCAAAAACTTTATACCTCTTTGTTCTTCACATTTTTAGAACCAGAAATCATTTAGACTACATGAATCAAGTGTCGTTAAGCATCATGGCTTGGCTCACTCTCGCTTTCTCTCTGTTTTTTCCCCTTCTTGCGTGGATGTTGGATTGCCAGACGAAGAAGACACTATTAGGAAAAATAGTAAATACCTTGTCTTGTGTGGAGGAATTTTTGAGTGGTAACTCATCCTTTGTAGCCAGTAATATTCCTAGGACATCTTGGTTATCAGGATGGACCTCCTGGAAAACTTTTAGCAGCTTCTGATGCATCTTTTCCTCTGCAAGTTGTGCAAAAAGATGAGGTGTCAAAATAATTCATAATGGATTTCACATTGATCACTCGGAAATAGGTTTCCAAATCTGTCCCGAGAAACAAAAATCAGGTACCCATTTGTTGATGACACAAATCCACCTGCCGTCTGAGGTGACTGCATATGCTGCTCAACTTATATGCCAGACTTGAGAGCTCCCATGCTGCAATCAATGTTGAATTTGACCACCTGAAAAGAAAATCTGTATGTTATTAATGTTATAATAGTATAAACTCTGTAAATGATCTGTTTCTTTTCATGTCTGAACAGAGTTTAATCTACACCATTTTTATCCTAAAATGCACAGAAAGAACTGAGAATGGACAGTAGATTAAATCCATTTTGACATAATGATACATATCAATGCTTATTATTGATAATAAATAGAATAAAATTGTACATATTAAAGCCAGATTGAAGGGAAGGAACATGCACTTGCTCAGGCTTCTTGGCTTTCATGTCTCTGATTTGAGAAGTGCATGCCACCATGCTTCTTGTGACCCAGTAAGTAGCTACATAGATCCAAGACTTTGCAAGGACCATTGTTTCATCATCCAGCCGAGCATATCTAAAGGGAAGCCCTTCAAGCTTTATTATGCACTTGGTAACATCCATGGCTGTCCGGACTAACAAGCTCAAGGCCTTAAATTGAGGCTTCAATGTGCTCAAGTTTCTTGGCAGATGCTTCAGCTTGGAGACTGATACTGCCAAGGGATTACAAGGGTATTGCTGCATTATAATGCAAAACTCACCGTAGGTTGCTGCAAAGGCCGCAAGTGCTAATACCATTTTGACATCCCACCTATAATTTCCAAGTACATCGAACAAGATCATCGTTCTCGTATGCAGGTTTTCCTTGCCAGGATGTTTGCGAAGCATCTTCAATAACGAGTAGAAAAAAAAGGAAGCTTCAAAATGTCGGCTTTCTTGCATGTTTGAAGGAAAGAAAAATGGGTCGAGGAAATGATTACCTCAATCTTAATTCTGTCGATGATCTGTGCCAGTGTTTCTTGTGATCCAACCACTTCAATGTCGCTTACATCATCCTTTGGAATGGCATCCATATGAAAACCACAGACCTGAAAGTGGAACTAAATTTGAATTAATGTTCAAAATGCCGCTTAACTCTGCTAATGGTATCCATTTCGGCGAGTCAGCGACAGTACCGTTGCTACGGGGTGGAGGTCTGAACGCCTCTAATGAAATCCAACAAAAATCAAATCTTTCATGCGATAAAGTTGAAAGATAAAGCTAGATGTTGATTATGACAAGTAAATTGTTGAAACATATTCTTTCATAACTAGTCTTCTACTTCCATACATAATGATGAACATGTTGCAATCAGAAATAAGATGTCAATTCCTAGAGCTCGTTCTGCCAGGCATCTTTGAATCACTTTCCATGGAGATAACCATGCAAAACCTGCCCCCAGGAAAACAAGAAAACCTTTCTTTTCGTTTTCGTTTTTGTTTGTTTGAGAAAATTTGATATGTCTTCATCCAAATATTGCCTCATAAATCTCTGAAAATCAATTGTACTAGTTTCTAAACCACGATTAGGGTGAAAATGAAAGATAAAAAACTGCTTAAAAGTGCAGGGAAGTTTAGTTGTCTGTAGTACTTGGGATGTAGCGGCATAGCACATGACATTCTCCATTGCACGAAGCAGTAGCTCAGAATCTAGGCTACGACCATCAGGATCATGTGTCAACAGGAGCTTCTTTATCAGAATATCATCATCTTTTGAAGGCATCGAAGAATTCTGGGGAAAACAGTCATTGCCAAACAAGTTCATGACCTAAGTGATTGTGAATTGAAGGCTAAGTGTTCACAGGTTAAGAAAAGCAACATGTGGTTGAAAGGTCTTATAATTATTATACAATTAGGTCAAAAGATGGGTTCAGATTGAGTAAACGAACACAATCTGCATAATTAGGCCATATCTGAAAGAAGGATCGGCTACAGCTTCTTTTCCTTGGAGACCACTAACGGAAACATTTCCTGCTAAAAGATTTTTTTCACTGATTGCAGGAATCAAGTCCGAGACCTTCACTTTGCACTTTTTCCATAGTTTACTTTCAAGGGACTAAAGCATGAAATACTATAAAAAATAAATATGAAACAAGCACCCGCAAATTCTTTAATAATACATATAAATTAAGCTGATTCCTTTATTTTTAAAGTTTTTCCTGCACACACAGAACAAAGCTTCGGAGACAAAAAATATTCGACGAAAAAGATGAAATATAAAAGCATGTGCTATAATTCAAATATTCTTAAATCTGTTTCTTTAATGATTGATACATCAGAGAATCAGTTTGACTGCGTGTCTTGGCCTTCACTGACAAAGGCAAAAATAGCAGCAAAAGAAAAAGATGAAAGTGAATCGTGCTTCGTCTTTACTTGCTTCTTATTCCGAAGGATGAGAAAAGGGCGTTCAGAGAAGAAAATAAAAGTAACGGCAAAACTACACGGTGAGTGATGCAATCACATTGTCAGACTCCGAGGAATATGGCTATCATCGAGGGACTTCGAGATGAAATATTTTATTTTTAATTTATTTTTAACATCAATATAATATATCAAAGTAATAATAAAAAATATGCATGGGAAACAGAGTTATCTAAACTGAATAAAACTATTTATTTTCTATAATATATTAACAAGACGGGACAAGAAAGAGCAAAATATCTTATGAATTTCAAGTGTTATCTAGTTTAGTTAAATATAAATATGATGTTGAGCCCTCGGCGTAGTGGCAGTGTCTTCTCCTCATGTGGTTGTCTCGGAGTAATGATCGAGTCAGGGACAGAAGAAGCTGATTATTCTGCCCGGAGACCAAGTTAGAAAAACAGTAAAACTGCAATATTTTTTTTGTTCTTCGAGGAGCGAAATTAGAAAATTGCAATGATAAAAAATATATGGTAAAGACTGAAATCCTGGGAGGGCCTTCGATGTTTAGCTGAGTTAGTACTGTTTGATAATGTGTTTGAAATTTATTTTTTAAAATGTTTTTTATTCGTAAATATATTAAATGATATTTAAAAAAAAATAATATCAATATATGAAAATAATCTGAAAACACTAATTTTTTAATTTAAAATAATAAATAAAAATAAAAAATTCAAAAAAACTTTTGAAATATAATATCAAATTATTAGGATCAAATATAAGACCTCATAGATGCTGTAATAGGTTCTTCGGCAACTAATGATCTTTTCGACGAATTTCTCTCTCAATTATTAGGCTTTTAAAAAGGGTTGGTAGTTAAATAAATTAATGGCCTTCGGCATAATAAAATGTCCGTCCAGCAGAGTTTATGGCCATCGGACCATCTCACGGCACCCTAGTATTGTTAATTGCATAGCTAATTGGGAGGTTCCTCGATTGATCAATTTGTAACATTTAAGTTCTAGAATTTACTAGGGTTTTCCCCCCTTTCATGCCGGTCATATTTAAAATTATGGTAAAAGAACAAATATTTATTAGAGCTGTTATGATTTAAATTTTCAAGTAAAAGAAATATATATTCTCAGTAAAATTCACTTTTTTTATTCATGATTTTTTTTTCACACATGAAAACATGTTTTTCTTTTTCTATCAAAAACAAGAATTTTTAAATAAATACATATGGTGATGTGAAAAGCAAGTTTCAATTAAAAAACAATATCTAAAAAAAACGTGTCTCAATAATGGATGTATAAAAAATAAAGAATACTTATTTTAAATAATTATGTAAAAAAATCTTATTCTTATTTAATATTCATTTTTATTTTTTTATAAAACAAATATGTATATTAGATTCATATATAATTATTCTTGCTAAAATTATTTTAGAAAAATTAAGAATTATGGTATAATCAAATAAGTTTAAATATGATCTCATTTTTTTTAACTATTTAAAAATAATAATTAAAAGAAACAAAAAGGGAAATGCCACAATAGAAGATGCCTATGTTTGGGCTAGCCTAAGAAAAAAAGGCTTAAACTAATGTTGTCAATTCTGTTTGGTTGGTGTTTTGTTTTTTCAATTGGAATAAAATATTTTGATTTCAAGGCGTTTTGTTTCAGGATTTTACTGTTTTTATATATATATATATATATATATATATATTAAATAAATTAATTAAAAAAACAAAATTTTAGTTCAAATCCAATGATAACATTATTTGAAATTGTGTAATTCAAATTTCTAACATAAATAAAAAAAATAGCAGCTGAACTGATATAACTCGATTGACTTGATATATCCAAAGATAATATAAAAAATTGATAAAAATATAGTTGGACTAGAAAAAATCAAGTTGTCATCTTAATTTTTTTTTGAAATGATGATATTTTGGATCAACTTAGGTTAGACTAAGTTAACCTTTTAAATATGCGACTTGAGTTATAAGACCATGATAATCTTAAATAAAACAAATTATAAAGTTCAATTCCTAATAAACTCATTTTTGAATAGTGAAATTGAGAAAAAAAAATTAATCTAAAACAAGGACACAATAAAATGATTTTTTGAACAAGATTATGAACCTAAATAATATTATTAGAATGACATCATCACTCTCATAAGACCGTTATATTCTTTGATTGTTCTGAAATTTTAACTAATATATATATATATATATATATCAAGAGACTCATCTTAAAATTTCATCTCAATCTAACAGTCAGATTAAAAGATATAAAAACTATACACTATTTGGTCGGAACAGAATGGACAGAACAAAACCAAAATATTTTGGGCAAAATTTCCAGAATAAAACGAGATTTTGAGCGAGATGAAATTTATTCTGGATGGAATAAAATAGAATTGACAACCTTGGTTTATACCTAGACCTTCGCCCGTGTTTTGCCAAGGACTAGAAAAAAAATTTAACCAAAAGAAAATAAAATAAAACATGTTTTCCAGTAATCATATGGAGGTTTATTTAATGTGACTCAATTAATTTGATATATCCAAAACTAACTTGGATGACAAAAAAATAAATAAAAATCATATTAATACATGCAATCACTTTATCAGAGAGCATGCAAAGAACAATGAAGTTGAACTGGTATTTTACAAAATAAATTATCAATTTACATATTTCCTTATAAAGCCATTGAAGAGAGAATAGTTTATTAGATTGAAGCTCATGCTTGAAACAACATTGTTTGACTGAGTTTAAAAAGGAAATTTATTGCAGGAAGCTCACTCTAGAAGGTCAATAATGGCAACCACCAATAATGATCGACGGATACTAAACATTAACCAACAACCACTAGCCACCTTCACATTTCCTCCAACCACTACCGTTCACAGTTGGAACTTTGATTTTTCATTCTTTTATCATGCATAGAAATAAGCAACATAGCAAGATTTTTTAAATAAAAAACATATCATGATGTGAAAAACAAGTTTCAATAAAAAAAACCTAAAAATAAATCATGTCTATATACTTTTTACATGGAAGTATAAAAATATATATTTTATTCTTATTTAATATTCATTATTAATTTTTAATAAAAAACATTTTCATATTAAATTCTCATATAACTATTCTTAAAACAATTGCTAAACTTATTTTAAAAAAAATAAAATTTATGGTATAATTAAATAACTTTTTAAATATCATATCAATATTTTTATTTTAAAAAAATCTTCTAAATTCAAAAACAAATAATTGAAAGAATTAAAAAAAAAGGTAATGGGACAATAGAATGAAGCCTAATGTTTGGGTTAGCCTTAAAAAAAAGTCTAACCATGTTTAGGCTTAAAAGTCAAGGTCTATGCACATAACTATTATTTTCCCAAAGAAATAGGCAGAGAACTCAATGTCGACCCAATATGTTTTAAATATAACAAAAATGTGTTGTGTAGTAGAATATATCTCAATTTTCTCCAATTATTGAGAAATTAGGATTCAAGTTTTGGACCTTCAAAACAAAGATTGTCAATTCCGTTTCAGTTGGTATTTTGTTTTTTCAATTGGAACGAAATGTTTCAGTTTCAGAGCGTTTTGACGCGATGTTTTTGGGTTATACTGTTTATGTATATATATATTTTTATAATTAAATATATTAATTAAAAAAATAGTTCAAATACATATTTTTTTTATTTAGAATTGTGCAATTTAATGTAAAAAAAACACAATAAAATGATTTTTTTGAACAAAATTATGAACATGTATAATATTACGAGAATGTCATCATCAATCTCACAAGATCATTACATTCTCTTATTGCTCTAAAATTTTAACATAATATATATAAATATATGAAGAGACTCCTCATGACGGTTGAATTAAGAGATATGGTTGATATTGTAAAATTATTCATTATTAAAAAAAAATACTATTTGACCAAAACGGAACGGGCAAAATAAAATTGGAACATTTTGGCTGGTACATGGCCGAAAGATTCAGAATAAGCCAGAATTTAAATCAAGATAAAAACAACACCATTTTTACCTTGGTTGGATTAAAAGATATGGTTGATATTATAAAATTATTTATTATTAAAAAAAATACTATTTGGCCAAACAAAATGGACGGAACAAAACCGGAACATTTCAGTTGCTACATGGTCGAAAAATTCATAATGGGCCAGGATTTAAACCAAATTAAAAACAACACCGTTTTGTCTTATTTTTTTAATTGGTACGAAATGTTTCTTAGATATAATAGAAAGACTCCATAAACATTATAAAAATCTCACTAACCTATCTTCTACCCTAAAACATTTTAATTAGATATAATAGAAAGACTTTAAGGAAAGACTTTAAGGACCTAATATATTTTTTTGGATAGGATTAAAGGGTAAAACCACTTGTATTGAACCTTCATTCTCTAAGACTCCATTAACATCATGATTGTATTTGTTTTTGTGACAGCCTAAAATCTTTCTCTCGTATCTCTATTTTATAGAGTTTTTCTTTCAATCCTCTCAATATCTAAGGAATAAAACGTGAAAATAAAATAAAATCTTAGGAATGAAACATAAAAACAAAAACATACAAAGACAAATTAATATAAAAAATCAACATGAATTAGATTGATTTTTTTAAAATAAATTAGATTATACCATAGTAGAACAATTAAGTATAAAACTAAAGTTGTGGGGAAAACAATGTTTCCTCACATTCAATAGCATTGTCGATCACAATCGTAATCCATATTTTTTTTCTTCATTTTGAGCACTTTTGTTTTCTTTAGTTATTTTTTTTTTAATTTGATCCATATATTATGTATTTTTATTTTTAGGAATTTAGACATGATATATTATTTTAATTTATCTTTTTATATGATTATTGAGGTATAAAAAAAGATCTTGGCATCAAATTGATATTGAAAAAATATCACATTGTCGTGGTAAAGTCTATTTTTAAAAAAAAAAAACTTAGTTAAATAAAAAATAACTTAAAGAAACTAGGTTATTAAACTTTATGGAATTAATGACCTAGTTTGCGAGTTTAGCGAGTAACCCCAGTTTCCTTGGTTTGCATGCTTCGTGGGGTATTTGTTTTCTAATTATTATTATTATAAAGAAAAAAATGTGTGGGGAAAACACTATTTTCCCCATCCAATAGCACTGTAGATCACAACAATATCTTTTGCATCTTGACTCTTTTCCTCCCTTTGGTTATTGACTTTTTTCTTTTAATTTAGTCTTTATATGATGTGTTTTTTTTTTAATTTAATCATTATATGATGTATTTACTGGTATGTAGAATTAATAATTTATTTTAATTTTATTTCTGTATGGTTCTCTCGATATCAAACAAATATCTTAGTATCACAGTGTGGTCTATTTTTTTCAAAAAGTTTAAATAAATAAAAAAATAGTTTTAAAAAACCAGGTTATTAAAATTTATGAAGTCAATAATTTGGTTTGCAAGTTTGACTAGGTAACTTTGATAGTAATTAATGGTATTGATAATAATAAAGTAAGTAGCATAGCTGGAAGTTTCCTGCTTTAAATTTTGCATCATTTTTTGCTCGGAATTGTCATATTCGTGTAACCATAAAAAAGTAGCTGGTTAATTAATTCAATGCAGCTAGGGTATTGTTGCTTCATGAATCACCACCACCACCATAATTATCCTCGTCACTTGTATAGATCATAACATGGTCCATCATTTTTTATTTTTTCTTACAGAGATGTTGCCATGGCGGAGTTTAATTGCCCCTGATTTGTGTCTTGCCCATCTTGAGATTTGTCCCCCCATCAATATTGTGGGCCACGTGTACGTTATGGGAGGTGGGATGCATTAATAACTTTCAACATTAAAAACTATAATCATGCATTTAATAATAATATCATTGTTGGGAAGAAATAATGGAGAGAGAATAAGCTAACGTACAGAGTAGCGACGTGGGTGCGGAAAAATTCGGTGAAACCAGCAGAGTTTGGTTCTCTTCAACTTTTGACTTTTAAGCGTATTCATGGCTGAACTAAGTACGAGCTCCTTGGATAGGATTAAAATGTCTGTCCTTTATTTGATTTCATGTTATTATTCATTTTTATCTAAGAAATTAATATTTGAAGGTTTTTTTTATATAAAATCCTTACTTGCCTCAATTTTAAAATTAAATTATATAAAAATTATTTTGGTTCATTTAAGGGAATATAAACTCAAATATTAAAATAGTAACATATTAGATCGATCTGAGTTTCACAGCTTAACTTATCAAATTTATGATTCGGATAATAACATATTAATATCAAAACTAAGTTATTAAATATTTTAGCATCGTGGTGAGGTCTATTTTTTAAAAAAAGTTTAAATAAATAAAAAATAATTTAAAAAAAATAGATTATTAAAATTTAAAAAATTAATAATTTGGTTTGCAAGTTTGACGAGGTAATTTTGTTTTTTTAACTGACGATATTGATAATGATAAGGTAAGTAGCATAGTTTGAAGTTCCCTGTATTAAATTTTGCATCATTTTTGGCTTGGAATTGTCATATTCGTGGAACCATAAAAAAGTAGCTGGTTAATTAATTCATTGCAGCTAGGTAATGTTACTTCATGAATCATCATCATCACCATAATTATTCTCGTCACTTGTATACATCATATGGCCCATCAATATTTTTACATATCCGCACCTATATTGTCTTTTTGACAGGGATTATTGTCCATTAAGACATCACAACTTGGTGTGTTCTATGTTGAGATGGCTCGTTTGAATAGTCATATAAGTAAGTCATATGGTACAACTTGGTGTGCTCTATGTTGAGATATCAATAATTTTATTACATTAAATTATTGTTTTCATGTTAAGCCAGTTAAAAGTTTTTAAGAACTTTAGGTGAATATATATATATATATATATATATATATATATATATATATCAAGACAATGAATTTGGAGGTGGTACAAATGTACCCTAAATAAAATTTAAATATAATTGAAATGTGAGTTGTAACTTGTTCTAAGTTGTTTTTATATAAAAAAAATCTTGTTTAAGATTTATAAATTGAACTTGTTTTTTTAATCAATATGTTGATTATATTTAAATTTTTAGTCTTTGCTTTTTTCTTAAGAAAAAAAAGAGACAAGTTTCAATTCATTAATTTTTGAAGTAATGCTCTCATGATTAAATTTGTCAAGAGTAATCAAGTCAATAAATAGATTGATAAGGAAAACAGTATGATTAATATCATTTATAGCAACAAAATAGTTTTTAATATAAAATTAAAAATTGGTACTAATGTTTTTGTATTTGATAACTAATCTAGTATTATTTGTTGCAGAAATATTTTGTAAAAATAATTTTAAGACTATGTCTTATTTAATACATTTAAACTATGCACCTATATCAATTAAGGCTATAGTATCTATTTTAAATTCATTTGAAAAAACCAATGTAACTTTTATTCAGTGTCTTTTTGAGGTAATTTGAGTTAAAACTTGAAGATAGTTTTCAGGAACATGCTCAATGTTTGATAATGCATGATCTAATATTTGTCTCTCTTGTGTTTGTTCTTTTTATTTTGGTAAAAATTCAGCTAACTCTTTAATTTTGAAAATGAGATGTTGTAAAATGATAGACATTTTTTGTTGGGCTTGTTTTAGATTTTGTAACTTAGTCTCGAGGGTTTTTGTCTAAGATTAGAGTTCTAAAATAATGACTACAGCTTTAGATATCTTCTTTTTGTTGAGAATTATGGTAAGGTCATAAGTATACTAGTTTATGACCATGATGATTGTTTTTTAACAAGTTATGGTGTTTTTGGCTTATTAAAGGAATTCATAAGTTTGTTAAGATATTTTTTTTTTGCAATTAAGGATCATGTAGTCTTTTGATGGATTTAAGGATAAATTCTTAATCTTGGGTTAAAGCATTTATTTATTTTTAAGCAATATGGTTTGATGCATTTGAATTAGAACTGGATGTTGCTAGCTCATCAATTTGGAAAGGTTCTTCAAAAAACGTTTGATTAATTGAATTCAGTCTCAAAAACTTTAATCAAGAGGTTTATTATATGGTGAATGACTTCTTCTAATTATAGTTCATGTAATTTTCTATTGATTTGATAAAATTTAGAAGTATTACCGTTTTGGTCATATTTGTAACAACTAATGTTTTTAGGGTTACACTTTGTCTTGGGTTTTGACTTTAATTGGAAAGGTTTTATAGCAAAGCTCAATTTTGGTATATAAACATTTTTTGTATTTGTTGTATGATCTTAGCATTTTAGTTGTTAGACAAGAAGTAAATCAGGGCATTTATATAGTCCAACTTTATAAATTTTGCACATTGACCTCTTTTTGTTTACTTTTTCCCAATCTCCCCCATCATTTTCTTCTCAATTAATTAATGCCTTAATTAATTTCACCCCTCTCATATACTTATTTATCTATTCATTTAATATTATTTTTCTTATTTTTAGATTAAAATCATAATAAAATATTCTCTTTTTATTTTCGATTGGGTTATATTATAACTAGGTTTTTATTATTAGAGTAATTATACTAGATAATTTGTGGTTATATATCTTTTATTTATATCTTGAACATTATAATTCAATGCATAATGTGATATTAAAATGAATTGCAATGATTGTGATTAGTTGTGTTGCAAAATGATTCGTCCAAGATGGTTGGACAATGTTTGTGTTGTGTGTGATGAGTATATTGAAGTGTTACAAGTATTTCTTGATAACTTAAGATCTTCTGATATAGGAAAGATTTTGTCAAAATTTTGATAGATTCCTATAAAGTCAAGCTTTTTAATATATATCTATATATATAAAAAAAATCTTTCCCTTCAAATAATAATTATTTGTAGGAAATAAAGCCTGAAATTAATGATATTATTGAGAGTTTTACAACTATGATGGCTGGAATCTAGACTTGCAAACAACATGTCGTCGATTGTTTTCTTCATAAAATAAAGGTGAAGTCATCTATCCCTTAAAAAAAAAAAATTTATGAAGAAAACAATCTTTGTTGAGTTTTGAAAGTTTCATTCCCCTTTCAAGCATAGCATGGCCGTATATATATATATACGTTTTAACGAAAGAATTTTTTTTTTACTCTTACTGCAGCTAACGACGTCACTTCAAGCTGCAGGTGCTATATAACATAAATACCATTGCCCTAGGCATCATCTTCAACCTCTAAAACAATTAAATGAGCTCCTGCCATTTCAAAAATATCACTGTTTCTGTCATGGAAAGAGAACCAACAATGGCAAAAAATTTCTTGTTCTCTGCAACGCAATGGATGCACATTCACTCATCCCTTTGGGATGTATTTCTTGCTTTGCTGGGACTCTTTGTTTTCCGATGTATCAATGAAAGGCTCACCAACAAAGGTCCTATGCTATGGCCGGTGCTGGGAATCTTGCCCACCATGTTCCTCAACATCAACGACATGTACAATTTCATCACGAGAGCTTTAAGCAGAGCAGGGGGGACTTTCCACCACAAAGGAATGTGGATGGGAGGCGCATATGGAATCGCCACGGCTGACCCTTCCAATGTCGCGTACATGCTTAAAACGAATTTCAAGAACTTCCCGAAAGGAAAATACTTCAGAGACAGGTTTCGGGATTTGCTTGGAGATGGTATTTTCAATGCTGACGATGAATTGTGGAGGGAACACAGGCAAGTAGTGAAAGCAGAGATGCATTCAAGCAGGTTCATTGAGCACTCGCTTCAGACCATGCAGGATCTGTTGCACCAGAAGCTGTTGAAGCTGACAGAGAAATTGGTAAAGTCAGGAGATAGTTTTGATCTCCAAGAAATGCTTCTTCGGTTTACATTTGATAACATTTGTACTGCAGCTTTTGGCGTTGATCCTGGGTGCTTAGCCCTGGATTTTCCTGAAGTTCCCTTCGCAAAAGCTTTCGAAAAAGCAACAGAATTAACTTTGTTCAGGTTCCTGGTTCCTCCTTTCATTTGGAAGCCCATGAAGTTCTTTGGAATAGGATACGAGAAGGCACTGAAGGAGGCAGTTGGAATTGTGCATGACTTTGCCGAGAAGACAGTGGAGAGTAGAAGGATCGAGGCATGGAAGCATGGTAGCTTGTGTCGTCAATCTGATCTCTTGTCCAGGCTTATCGAGATTGAATATACTGGCGGACAAGGAAAGAAGCTGCAATTCCCAGACAAGTATTTCAGAGATTTGTGTGTAAATCTCATCCTAGCAGGGCGAGACACCACTTCGGTGGCATTGGCATGGTTTTTCTGGTTAGTAAACAGCAACCCAGAAGTGGAAAACAAGATTCTATGCGAGATTAATGACATCTTGTCCCTTCGTGGTGAGACATGGACCGAAAATGAGATCATTTTCACCATGGAAGAACTGAACAAGATGGTGTATCTCCATGCAGCACTGTCCGAATCCCTGAGGCTGTACCCATCTGTCCCAATTGAAGTGAAAGAAGTGGCAGAAGATGATGTTCTCCCTGACGGCTCAATAGTCAAGAAGGGCGCTCGAGTTTTCTATTGCATATTCGCAATGGGCAGGATGGATTCTATATGGGGGGAGAATTGCTTGGAGTTTGTTCCAGAGAGGTGGATTAGGGATGGAAAGTTCGTCGCTGAAAATCAGTTCAAATACGCAGTGTTTAACGCTGGTCCAAGGTTGTGCCTGGGGAAGAAGTTTGCTTACATGCAGATGAAAATGGTGGCAGCTTCAGTCCTGTTGAGGTATTCAGTTAAGGTCGTTGAAGGCCACGATGCTTCTCCAAAGATGACGACCACACTTTACATGAAGAATGGATTGCCAGTGAATCTAATCCCTAGGGCTGTGAACCCCAACCTTGCATAGCTTGTGTCGCTAAATTTGTACGTTTAAGTTTGCTTAATTTGTTTGCTTAGTCGATGAAACATCAGCCTATGCCTATGATACGTACGATCTAAGAATGTTTTACTCGATAGAATAATAATAATATCGTCCTATTTGCTTAGCATATTTATGATATAGATTCCGTCTAACTATTCTGTTTGTCTAACGTTCCATCAAATTATAGAATTTAACATTCAATCATATATATATCATTTTTGTCATTTAAAAAAAATATTATTTTAATGTATTTATAAATAAAAAAATAATTTTAATAACTACACTTCCAAACAGTCACGCAAACTTTGCATGTCTCTTAGAGGTTTAGAGTCATTATTAAAATTTTGATATCATTTTACACTAATAATTTGAATTTTATTTCAAATATTTAAATCTTATATTAAGTGATACATTCTCGATCTTTTATATTGATTTATTTTAGCTTTTAATATATTTATTTGATCTGAATCTAACTTTTAAATTATAGTTTTTTCTCTGTAAGATTTTGATATTACTTGAGAGTATAGTGTTGATTATTTTTTAAAATATATAATTGTTTTTTTTATAAAAAAAAATACAAGAATAATTTTATATTAAATACACTGTAATAATGTCAATGCACAGTAGAGGTGGTGGATCCCAATGGTAACGGTAGACGGTGGTATTTCTTAGCTGGCTCGTTCATTTTATTTATTAACCAACAACTCCATTTTTTGGCGTAAATGAATGCCACCGGCAAAAATTCTGATGGACGGACCAAGTCCACAATTATTTCTGCTTTCAGAAAAAACCAAGAGGAAACCATGCATGCATGTGCCCTTTTTCTTTCTCACGACCCTACTCTTCAGAGTTAATAACTTCTGATGTGTTTTCCACAAATTTACAATGCCTCTAGAAAAATCCAAAGGTACTAGACTCGTGTACACTCACGAAACTATTTTATTTATAAATTTAAATTATTAATAAGACTCTATATATAATTTATATTATTTTATTACGTGTTCTTTCTAAGTAAAAATTCTTTGAGATTGAAACTTATACACATATCAACACTATATTATACTTAATTTTATCAAAAAGAATTAAATAGATAAAATTCGAACTCGTAACCGCTGAATCAATAAAACTCTGATAATCTCACTTGAAAATTAAGCTTTTAAATAAGTTTTCATAATATAATTTAAATTATTCTTTAATAAGCTTAACCATAACTTGTTGCATTTATGTGGTTGAACTCTCAATCTCACCATATCAGAAAATTCAACATTATTTCCTAAAACATTGAATGAAAAAGGCAGTGACTTTCTCTTAAGATAACTAGAATTTCAATTTTTACGAGTTCATGGTTCCTGCATCCTTGTATTATTCATTGTATTTTACACATAAGCATGTTTGCATTTTTTTTTTTAATTTCTGGTTTGATAAGAAAGTTCAATGGATATTAGTTCTGGGAATACGATTAAGGTTGTTTTTTAAGTACTTTTCATTCATAAAAGTATTATAATAATTTATTTTTTAAAAATTATTTTTCATATTAACCCATTAAAATTATTTAAATTAAAAAAAATAGTTTAAAATAAAAACTAAAAATAAGAAAAATCTATATATTTTTAAAATGCAGTGACAAAAGTAGTTAGACTACAAATATAATAGAATATCTCTCTCTCTTTTGTCTCTAGGATATAAACGTTCAATGAAAGAGGGAGGCAATAATGAGAGCAGAGAGGTACACTACGTATTTATTAAACTTTCCGTACATCAACATTTAAGAAGTTGTCAGTATCGACAATCAGATGAAATTAACAGTAAGAATTAAACACAACCAACCACCGAGATTTAAAGCCTATTTTTTAAAAATAATTTCAATTATCGAAATTTAAAGCATATTTTCAATTAAAAAATAGTCTCAATTAATGTTTATTTGCTTGGCTTAATTATTTTTTTAAAAAAAAACTATTTCAATTATTTTGTTTATCATTTTGAAGTGCTAATTTGTTTTTATAAAAAAAATCATTTTTATATTTTTTTAAATAAAAAATATTTTAAAAAATAATTGTTATTATAATATCAAATATTAAATACAAACACACTTATTGCTTAATATTAACTGACCTCTATGCTCGAGTTTCACTTCGGGGCCAAACTATTTTTTCATACAAAAAACAATACTTAGATATTGAAATGGGATTAAAAAAGAATATATTTTTTCATGATAAATCTGTAACAACTCTAATTAGGGCTAAGCCAATACAAGATATCTTGTCAAACTTGTGATTTATTTTATGTGATTGGAATAATCCGATCAAAAAATAAAGAGAATTATAAGGTTTTTTTTTATAAAAAAATATTATATTTTTAAAACATTACCTTAAGTCATTAGACTTGAAGCATTAAATCTAGAAAAATCAGGAGGTTCAATTCCTAATAAATTAGATTTTAAGGCTCAAATTAAATATTATAATTCAATCATACAAAATAATTGAAAAATAAGTATTTAAAAAATAAAAATCAAGGTCACTATCACTATCACTATCACTATCACTATTACTATTATTAATATGTGAGATATCATTACTATTGTTACTACTACTAATAATAATAATATTATCGTTTTTAGTAATAAAAGTAGCAATCTTATTATTACTACTACTAGCATTATTGTTTTTAGTAATATAATAACAGTCTTATTAATATTATTATTATTATTTTTACAATTGATATCATCATCATCATCATCATTCTTCTTTTTCTTCTTCTCCTCCTCTTTTATTTACCACCACCACCATCACTATTATAACCATATTTTTTTTTGTATTATTGGTATTATTATCTTTACAATTATTTTTATAACTATTACTGTTATTATTATAACAAACTATTATCATCATCAATATCATTATTGTAAGCCTTGGTTAAAATATTTTGAGATATTAAAAATTAAACCTAGATATAAAGAGGGTTAAACCAGTTTTAATGAAACTTAGATTAAATAAAATAAAAAAATGGTGAAACTAAAAGTGATAATGGAGTGCATAGAACAATTCCATCGGTAATGATGTTTGTAAAAGACCGATGGAAATCAGGCTTGTTAATTCCGTTTCGTTCTGGTCGGAATGTTCCGTGCCGTTAAAAAAATAGAGACGAAACGATGTTGTTTTTATCTTAGTTTTAATTCCGGTCCGTTCCGGAAATTCTAGCTAAATTCTAGCTGGAATATCTCGGTACCGTTCCGGCCTTAAAATCCTCTTTATTTTGATTAAAACTTGTGATTTTTTCTTCTAATTTTGAGATTATGTTTGTTTGACTTTGTGTTTATATTGTATAATTTAAAGTTAATTTATCTTGAATTTTAATTATGCTTGTTAAATTAATATTTTAATTATATATATATATATAATTAATTACATATGAACAGTACAACTCCGAAACGACACGCCGAAACGCTCTGAAACCAGAACGTTCCGTTCTAATAGAAAAACCGGAACGGCAACCGGAACAGTATTGACAACTTTGATGAAAATACTCTTCGATAAATCCTGACTTGAATGGCGACGACAACATTTTGGTCGATAATATTAATAGCCAAATATCAACAGAGAAATTCCGTCGGTATTTCTGCATGAATTGGTCTATCTCTAGAGGAAAGAAAAATAGATAATAAAAAATTTATGATTTATAAAAAATAATAAAAATGATTTTATCTAGAATTTTTTATATCATTAGCCCAACACCGTAAAATTACTTGCTACACGGTGGTCTCTTCTTCTCTTTTCATACTCGTAGAAAAACTGAGGCTGTGTTCTTCCCGCGACTCGATCGTATCACTCTCTTTCCTTCTTCCTCTCCTCCTGAATCTCTTACATTAATGGCCTCCATTTCAACTCTTGGAATTCACGATTATATATGAATTTACTAACTATTCAGCTTCATCATTATATATTTATTTTTATAAAGTGAGGTAAAACAACTACTTTGGTTCCAAGGAAAATACAAATTCAACTATTTAAGAAATAAAAATAATCGAGGTTCGAGCCATGTAGATTAACGGGTTTGCTCTCTTTGTAGTTTCAGATTTGATTCATGTGGTTGCTAATATGATAGTCATTGGAGGCTTACATGATTATTAATTTCAGGACTCGTGGAATTAGTAAATATGGACACAAGCTAGTCAGAATACCAATGATAATAATAAAAAATTAAAAATAATAATAATCGAGCTAGTGTTGCTTTGAAAAATTTGATGGATTCAAAAATCTGTGTGAAAATGATTTTTTGGTCAAATACCAGCCGAAACATTCCGGTTTTCTTCCGCTCGTTCTGTTTCGGCAAAATAATGTTTTTTTAAATAATAAATAATTTTACAATATCAATCATATCTCTTAATCCAAACGTTAGATTAAGATGAAATTTTACGAGGAGTCTCTTTACATATTTATATATATTATGTCAAAATTTCAGAGCAATCAGAGAATGTTATGACCTTGCAAGATTGATGATGACATTCTCGTAATATTATACATGTTTATAATTTTGTTCAGAAAAGATCATTTTATTGTGTCTTTTTTAGATTGCACAATTCTATATAATTTTATTTTTGGATTTGAACTATTTTTTTTGAATTAATATATTTAATTATACACACACACACACATAAATAATACAATCTGAAACAGCACGCCAAAACGCTCCAAAACCGAAATATTCTGTCCCAATTGAAAAAACGAAGCACCAACCGAAATGGTATTGTCAGACTTCTTGATTTATCTTTGAATGTCCAATTAATAATCTGTACTGCATCTCTGGTTTCATGATGATTGTCTTCAGATATATTCAATTCCAAGCTGAATCTGTTTCGGGACTATACGGGTCCAGAAATCAAAAGTTGATGTTCAGACAATACTTCTTCTATAGAAAGATTATCTATTTTCGCCAACATCTCTGTCCTGTTTTCCAGGTACAATGGCCATGTTCAAGTTGCTTTGGTGCCAGGAGGAGACATCACTGGACCACATCTACACTTGATGAGTTTTTTTACGAGTATGGCAGTAATCTCATGCACGTTTTGCTTGCTGAACTGAATATTCTTATTGTTCTACGACACAGATCACTTCTTCTATATTCTGTGTCGAAACTACAAGGTTTCTTCCATCTATTTTCTTAATGGTATTGATTAGCATTTGACCTTGTGCAGTTCTTGTCTTTTATTTTTTGAAATTCTTGTGCATTTTCTTAAGAAAAGATAACAGAAGAAGAAAAACTTAGGTTTGGTAAGTCTACAACTACTGCAATCCTTCTCCTATAATTTCCACAATTGGTTGGTTGCAATATTACTTGATAGTAGACATTTTAGATTCCAGGCCCATCTGCTAGCTTCAGCAATAAGCAAACCTGCACTAATTTGCAGATAAATTTGACAGAAGAAAAATGAACAGGAGAGAGAGAATGTTTCTGATTGAGCTTGCATGGTAAAAGTCCTGGCAATTCAACCATATTATTGCTATATACTTTAAGATTGTCCAAACTAGAAACTAGTAAAGTTACAATATTGAGCCTAGAAGCTTCCATAAAAGTCCTTTCCTGGGAAACTGAGAATTGAATTCATCAGAGAGAAGGTTATTTCATGGTAGAACTTCTTGTGCTGTTAACTAATTTAAACCATTGATTTTCAGGGTCGCATGCGTTGTCTTTACTTAAACATTTGCAAGTATTTGCCACAATGGTGTTGTTGGAATCCACATCGAGGCAAACGGTTGTGCTATTGGAAGCTTTCGATGACAAATGCATTTTAGAATCTGAGATGGTATCCCATTTTGAATTAGAATCTGTGCAAGTTATACCAAGTTTTGCTGGTTTGGCCAAACCATCTGTTTGTAAGCAGAAATAGGTCCCTTTCACCGAAAGTATCTTCTGGGGTGTATAGGTCCAAGCTTCAGATTTAGTACAGGGACCTAACCTTAGTGGTTCGAGCATTGATTTTCTCAACACACAAAGACCTGTTGATGGGTGGAAAATCACTTTATGTGGATTAGCTTCAGATAAACCTGGCCCTGAAATTTACACAAACATTATATATCAAAGTTTATAAATATGTTAGACTAGTGTGTAAATATGTTTAGTTTGTTAAAGAATAATATAAATCATATTCTGGGACCTCACCTAACAGCTTAAGCTTTTAGATGAGATGGTTCCTTAACATAGTTTATCATAATACATTTATAGTTTAAAATTAATAATTAGCATGGATTGATAGTTTATTATAAAACTAAGATCTATATTTCAAAGCCATAAAATGAGAATAAAACACTAAAATATAAGATGAGAAAAATAATATAAAAACTGAAGCATTCATGCATTAAACTCTTTCTTGACCCTTTATAGTGATGAATTGAAAGTTGACAATGATGAGAATTACACCATAAATTGAAAACTAAATCTAGAAAAATCAGTATTTTTTAAAATTAGTTTTTCATTCATCTATAACTTGTTTAATTGAAATAGATTTTCAACAAACACAAGTATAAAACACTTGAACAGATTGGAGTCACAAATGCTATACCTCGAAATGGAGATTGGAGAGCAGATATTTTCTGCAAGAAGGTTGGATTCCTGGCCTCACGCCAGTTCGAATTCAACACCCCATAGTACTCGTTCACCCCTACAACACCTTGCCTCAAATAGTAACTCCCAACCAGCGTCCACAAAGCCCAATCAAAGTCGAGTTCAGCAGCAACACCGAGGAAGCATCCCAAGAATCTATTATCATTAACATTTGTGCCTCTTTGATCCACCCCGAACTCACTCACGAACAGAGGCCATCCTTGGTCCAGCAAAAATCCAGACATCCTCATCATATTATCCACCACTCTTCCACAAACTTGGTTCGAGTTGCCATTTTTCCATGCCTCCCCATCTGTAAACCCATACCAATGTGCTTCGAACACTATTTTACCACTAAATGTTACACTCACCGGCCGATTGCGAATGAAAGACAAGTCTTTGTCGTAATTCAGGCCCGATAGAATGACAATAACATCAGGGTTCGCTGAGTGCACCGCCTCGGCTCCTTTCTGCATGTACCTGGCTCATGCCATTAGCGTGGTAATTAGCAAATCATTCTATTTAGGACTATAGCCATTGACTCGGGACTAAGAAGCTTTTTCAAAAACAAAATCCCAGAAGACAAATCACCTGTACCAATCATTGACATTCTGTTTGGGGCCTCGAAGCTCATTCCTCAAGCTCATGCCCACCACATTAGGCACACCTTTAAACATGCTCGCCATTCTTGTGAGGCCTGTGATCCACACATCCGGATCGAAATATTGGTCACCGAAGAAGCCATTGCCATCAGAACTACTGCAGCACCAACCAGGCTTGCTTATGTGATTGTCCAGTATCACCATCAAATTATTGTCACCAAGACTAGACACCACTGCCTGAAACACAGTTGGGTTGTGTTTAGTTAGTGTTGGAGACATAGATAGAAGTGATAAAACTGTGTTTGGTTTAGGAAACATAAAACAAATGTCTCTTAAACTGAACTGATAGCGTAATACTGTTGCTTGAAGGAGTTAGCATTAGAGTTATAAATACCTGGTAAACGTCAAGGAGGGAGAGATCAATGATAGAGGGGTTGTTGGCCTGGATACCAGAGATTGATTCGAGCAGACCATGGATTTGAAATGATTGTCTCGCAGTGAGGGACCCCAGAGTGTCATTGGTTACCAAGAAAACTGGCCAGGTGAGTCTAACGCAGTTGAACCCCATGGACAAAATCCGCTTGGAGATAGCATCCATGGGCTGCTTGCTAAGCCCCTCGGCCACCATGACCTCAAGATGTGACACCCAGTTCACGCATGCCAGCTTCACTCTCTGCCCGTTTTCGTCCACGATCCACCGTGAGTCAGTGGACAGGGGGAGTGCCGTGACATGGTGTTGTGGTATCACCACCTCAGAGAATGTCGCAAGGAAAGAGAAGATGGAGACAAATGAGAAGAAAAGTAGCCTCCCCATTAGTGGATTTTTCCTGACTACGGAGGTTTTCCAAGGGCAGAGCTCCAGGTCCATATATATATATATATATATATATATATATATATATATATATATATATATATATATATTCCTTTTTAGTTTTGAAATTTCTTTTTTCTGATAGATATTTCCGGGAAATGATGCACTGTTTTTCATCTCTATATTAATTAACCTTATTTTACCCCGGATTATAACGTGAAGAACAAGTATGTTCTTGACCCAAAACTAACAACAAAGCGTCAAGAATGTACGACAATATAATTGAATTCCAGTAAAATTATTTAAAAAAAATGTATATACAATATTAAACTATTGCTAACATTTTTCTAATAAAAAAATAATTATGAATTCAATTATCTAAAAATCTAAAATTAAAGCATAATATAAAATAAAATAAAAATGAGTTGTTGGATGTTGAAGTTTTTTTTTTATATTTTTTTTTAAATTATGAAGCTCAATTAAAAAAGACCAAGAAAATAAACAAAGTCAACTTGGATTAATCGTTAAACCTGTTATCCGGGTATTGAAATCGAGAGAATTCTATATAAAAAAATAAAAAGAATTACAAAGATTAATTTCTAACCAATCCAATATTAAAGAATGAAATTAGAAATAAAAAATCTTAAAACAATAACCCATGTTTACTTGTTAAACATGTGACTTACATTATAAGATAAAATTATGAAATTTCACTCCTAACATATTTAATCATATATGAAAATTATGATAAGATTATAACGTGGATAATTAAGTTTTTATTCTTTATTTAAAATATCTTGAGATATTCTATAAAAAAAAATAGCTTAGATTCACGGTATCACGGGATCCTATCTAGTACTTCTCGTGATAGGAAAAGGTTGTATTGCCATTGTCGGCATGGTTATTTTGTCTTTTATTTTATTTTTGTTTCATTCGTTAGAAGGGAAAAGGAAATAATAGCATATTCTAAATTTTAAAAAATGTTTCGTAGAGATCTATAAACATGAGTAAAATAACTGTTTAATATTTCGCATATTCATAAAAAAATAATTAAAAAATAATTTAAACTCCACCTGGATTTTGAGTTTCACATTGTAATTGTCTTCAACAATGGATTTCCTTTTTTTTTAGGTCATCTCTTTCTTACCTCCAAATCTTATCTCATATAATAGGAATATCACTTTCTTGTCTCCAAATCTTATCTTATCTTATATATAAATATAGACTTCACCGCAACTAGAACCATATTTTTTAAAATGTAAAAACAATATTAAGAGTATGAGATTTTCTTATAATGTTATAAATTTGGGGAAAATAATAAATCTTGGTAGATTTTTTTTGAAGTACGAGTTTTCAATAAAATATATAAATTTTAAATTGATATAAATTTATTTGTTAAGTTTTAACGAAATTATCATCATGAAATTATCATCGCCGTTAAAAAAGATAAAAGATTCGAATTTCTGAATCATTGAATTCATTGTATTAGAATTAGTTCATTTAATAATTTAATTTAAATTAAACACAATAATAAAATATAAATAGTTTAAACACCTAAAATAATTAAACAAAAAAATAAATCGTTGATTTTATACCTATAAAAAGAAGAAAACATTATTGAAAATTCAGTGTTATGTCACTATTATCATCATGACCAATGTTATTAAAATCGCGAGTTGACTCGCAAAATCGTACGATTTTGCGAGTCAACTCGCTGAAACTTGTTAAATCGCAGACAAAAATCGTTTTTTGCCAAAATCGTAAAAAAAAAGGTAAAATCGTTCAGGATCGCAAAATCATACCAGATCGGTCCGATTTTGCGATCCCAATGGTTCGGAGTTCAACAGACATAAATTAAGTAAAATCAGTGATTAACTTTTCCCCCAAATCGATTTTATCTTCTCTTCTCCTCTCCATCGTAGTCTTCTCTTCTCAAGTTCTCATCCCCAAATCGATTTTATTTTCTCCTCTTCAGTCTTCATCGTGAGCGGTGATCATCTCCTTCAATTGTAATACGTTTCTCGACGACGGTGACCATTTGTAACCCTCTCGAGTGCAAGCCGAACTCTCATCGTCGTCTGCGTCTTCATCGTCGTCTCCATCGTTGCCTCTGAACTCTCAAGGTAAGTGATTTTCTGTTAATTTCAAGCATGGCCTTCAACTCCTTATGGATTTCTGATTCAACCATTTGTAACCCTTAAAGAAAAACCCACCACACCATGCAGATTGCAGAGCATCCCCTGATATTGAATCATGATGGATTAACGGTTGTTTGTTTTGTGTTTGAAAAAAATGGATTGTTTTTTGCTCTGACCAGTGAGCAGAGCACACCACCGATCCCTTGAAGCAGTGTTTGTTATGTGTTGTGTGACTTGTGTGTATGCTGGGGTGAAAGTGTTTATCTAGTTACTGAATTTGGTGGAAAACCTGGAAACTAGAGTTGAAAATATAAACAATTTATGAGTAAATATATTTGTCCGTTTTGTGACAATGTTTGTTTTAGTGGAAGTGGAAGTACTCAGCAAGTGTGTATGCTCAGTAAATATAAACAATTTATGAGTAAATATATTTCTTTGGTATGCTTGCTAGCTGGATATCTACCTGACTCTGTTGTTGATGTTTTTTCACTGTCAGTCATTGTTCAATGAGGTTTTAGCTTATTGTCTCTCTTGAATAGGGTCTGCTGGGTGTGTAGTCTTTGGTTATGATATTTTACTAAAGAAATTTGTTTGGGACATGGAACTACTTCTGGAGGTTTTTTACAAGTTTATGGTTTTTTACAAGTTTATGGCTTTTATTTTACTAAAGAAATCCCACGCTGCATCTCTGATAATGAGATACATGAAAGGCTACAGAATACGCAACCGATAGAATAATAAAATGTGCTCATAAAGCTGCTTCTAGCAATGCTTCAGAATTCAATTTATCTTTTAGTTGAAAGGTATACAAGAACATAATGTGTACCACATAAGGAATAATACATGAGCTTTTCAAAGACCAAAATCACTATATACTTTAGGGTCAGTGAATGATAACTGCAGTTTTGATGTATTATTTCAATGAATTGCAGATTACATGGCATCCAAAAAAACTACCAGTGGCAATAGACTTGATGTGGGATGGCAGCATGGTATAGATATTGAGAATACTTCAAGAAAAGTTCAATGCAAGTATTGTCAGAAAATTTTCAGCGGAGGCATTTATCGTTTCAAGCATCATTTGGCTTGCACTCGAAAGAATGTTGAGCCATGCCATCAAGTACCAGCAGATGTGAAGCAGATGATGTTAAATGTGTTGGTGAAAAATCTAGAAGTATCTGAGAAGAAAAGAAAGGCTTTTCAGTTTTTTAGAAGTGACGAAGATGCAGACGAAGATTTTGAAATTAGCTCAATTAACAAGGGAAAGCAACCAATAAGTGGAAGTGGAAGTACTCAAATGACCATCAATCAGATGCTAAAGAAGGATATTAGAGAAGAAGCATGTCAACAAATAGCAAGGTTTTTTTACACTAGTGCTATTCCTTTTAATTGTGTTAAAAACCCTGAGTTTGTTAAAGCGCTTGAATTAGTTGCAAAACATGGGCCAGGATTTAAGCCTCCATCTTACCATGATATTAGAGAGAAGTACTTAAAGCAAGAAGTAGATAACACAATGCATTTGCTTGATGACTATAAGCTGGAATGGAAAAAAACAGGCTGCTCAATAATGTCTGATGGATGGACTGATAGGAAAAGACGCTCTATTTGTAACTTTTTGGTTAATAGTCCTAAAGGAACTTTTTTTTTATCATCTGTAGACACATCTCATGTATCCAAAACAGCTACTAAAGTATTTGAGATGTTAGATGCTATTGTTGAAAGGATTGGAGAGACAAATGTGGTGCAGGTAATTACTGATAATGCTGCGAACTATAAGGCAGCTGGGCATTTGTTGATGGAAAAAAGAAAAAACTTGTATTGGACACCATGCGCTGCTCATTGTATTGATTTGATTTTGGAAGATTTTGAAAAGAAACTAGAGGTGCATGCTGTAACCATTAGTAAGGGGAGGAGAATCACCACTTATATATATTCAAGAACTATCCTTATTTCCATGCTGAGAAACTTCACAAAAGGAAAAGATTTGATCAGGCCTGCTGCCACTCGATTTGCCACTGCATACTTGACTCTTGGATGTTTGAACGATTGTAAGATTAAACTGATGTCAATGTTCACTTCCGTCCAATGGAGGTCAAGTCAGTATTCAAAAAGTGAAGAAGGGCAGCAAATTCAAAATTGTGTTTTGGACAGCAAATTTTGGCATGATGTCTCTCATTGCATTAAGGCAGCATATCCTCTTATAAAAGTTCTTCGATTAGTTGATTCAGATGAGACACCGGCCATGGGTTTTATATATAAAGCCATGATTGAAGCGAAAGAGAAGATACAAGTTAATTTTGAAAATGTGCAAAAAAGGTGCAAATTATCTATTATGCCAATTGTTTATTTAATATAACTATTTTTTTATCTTATGTTATTTAATATTGATGTTAATATCCTAATTTTTATTTTCTTTTGTAGCTATAAACCTGTATGGGATATTATTGATGCAAGATGGGAGCTTCAACTTCACAGACCTTTGCATGCATTTGCTTTTTGGTTGAATCCTCATTATCATTATATTACCGATTATAGACAGTACAACAATATTAAATATGGAATGTATGACTGCTTAAATCGGATGGTGCCTAGTGAAGCAGAGAGGAATAAAGTTGATTTACAACTTGATATATTCTCGGAAGCAAAGGGGTTATTTGGCATTGAGGCTGCCAAAATAGCAAGGGATAAAAAAACTCCAGCTAGATGGTGGGCTTCTTATGGAGATGAATGTCCAGAGCTACAAAATCTTGCAATTCGAGTTCTAAGCTTGACTTGCAGTTCATCTGGATGTGAGCGTAACTGGAGTGCATTTGAGATGGTAAGTTTTTTTTTTAAAAAAAGAAATATTGTTTTCATTTTTTATAAGAATCTTATATTTTATCAATTGTGAATTTTTTTTATAGGTTCATACGAAACGAAGAAATCGTCTACAACAGAAAAAAATGAATGACTTGGTTTTTGTGATGTGTAATTTGAAAATGAATGATAAGGACAAAAGGCAAGTTATTGATTTTGATGACGTTTTAGATGATCTTCCATCTGATGATGAATGGGTGACTGAAAGAGAAGGACACGGTGGTTCATCGAACATTAATTTACTTCAGGCTATTGATAGTGCAACACGAAGAAAAAATGGAACAGGAGACGATAGTGATGAAGATACTTTTAATGGTGTTGAGATGAGTACTGAAGCCACTGAAGATTATTTTGAAACTTTGAATTCAAGGAGTTTAGGGTTCAATAATGTTGGAGCTCAATCTCGTACTAGCAATATCGGTGTTAGCACCGGTAGTACTAGTAATCTTTTTCATTGTGATGCTATTGATGCAATTCCTGGACATAGTGAGGGGGATGAAACTGAAGCTGGTTTTAGTTTACATTGTACGCCAGCTGAAGATTTGTTTTAAATTTGTTAGTTTTTAACTTATGAAATTTTAGGGACATAATTGTTTTGTAATGTGTTTTGAAGTTATTTTAAATCATGTATGAACCTAAACTAATTAAGTTTTATGTCCATAATTATGCTATTTTGTATTCAGAAATATTTTACATACGATTTTACGATTTTTTTTCTCACACGATTTTAGCTGTGATTTTACGATTTTTGTACGGACAAATTCGGGTACGATCTTACGATTTTACGATCCGATCTTACGATCCGATTTTTCGAAGCCCCTTCCGATTCGAGTCAAAATCTCGATTTTGACAACCTTGATCATGACTATAACAACTAAAATTACCATTATTATTACTGCTCAAACAATAAAAATTATTAAATCATCCCGAAGAATAATAAAAAAACAAAATAGTTTAACAAAAGAGCAAACAAGAAAACAATAAAAAAAACAATCACTAAAATTATCATTATTATACGTAAACAATAAAAGCCATAAAATTATTACAAAGAATAAAAAAACTCAAAAAAATTTAAACATGTGTTATATATTAATAAATAGAATAGTCAATATTTTTTATGAAACAAATAAAAAATAGTGTTTTGTTTTTGTTCACCAAACCTGAAAAACCAAACATGAAAAATCAACAATATCCTCACCGACAATTTTTTTTTGTCAAATCTAAGGGTAAAGTAGTTATTTCATTGTTCGTGGTCAGATAAAAATCTCTCAAATACCTTTGCCCAACCTTTGTTTTTTTGTTTGCTTTTAGGGGCAAAGCTATAGTTTTATTGTTTCAATAAAATCGGAAAAGATGCAAACAATCTGTTAATGACATACAAATGCAATGGAAAAGTAAAATATACCTCCAAGATAGACAATTAACTTTTATGCACTGGAGGGTAAAATAGTAATTATATTGTTAAAATTCATAATAATCCGTGTCTAGAAACACAATGAAATACCGACGCGTTTTATGTTTTGTTAAATATATAATAATAATGTTTATGTAAGTAAAGTGGACATGCATATAGTTCCCCATCACGTGCTTAGTCTGAAAAAGAGAAGTAACACTGTGTATTTATTAGACTTTCCGGACATTACCATTGAAAAAGTTGTTGTAATCAGATGAATTTAACCATAAGAATTAAACACAACCACCCACCGAGAATTAAAGTAATGTTTATTTTTGCTGTTTAGTAAATAGTTTTTTTATGTTTTTTTCTATTTTTTTTATAACATATTTATTACTGCAATGCCAAATACTAAACGCACACACATTTATAACTTAGTATTAACCAGTCTCAGTGTCTAAGTTGTTGCGGGACTGAGTTATTTTTTTATATAAAAAAAATAATATTTATGTATTGAAATTAGGTTAAAAAAGAACATGATAAATTATTGAAATTATTTATGATATCAGCACATCAAAATAATCTAAAAAAACTAAAAAAATCTTCATTTAAAGCAAAAAAAATCATTTTGAAATAAATATTTTTTTAATCAAATGATTATATTTGCAGATAAAAATGAATCGTCATTGAAAATAAATTAAATAAAACTGTGAAACTAAAAAATAATAATTTAAAAAAAAAACAAAGAAAAAAAATTGGGTCACACTAGGTTAACTTTGCAAATCTTATGACCATGAATGTTATATTAGGATAATCTCATAAAAAAAAATGAAAGAAAGCAAGAAAATCAATTCTTAAGAAACTAAATGTTGAATGATCAAATTAAAAAAAAAAACCTTAAAAAGATTAAAGTCAACTCATGTTAACTTTTAAAACTTGAGGTCATAAGGGCGAGACTAATTGCATAGAAGAAAAACTAAAAACATTTTTTTTAATAAAAAATACTAGGGCTTATGAGACTTGGATAATCTTATATAAAATAAACCAAAACAAATTGAAATCAACTTAGGTTAACTTATCAAACTCATAACTTGTTTTTTGAGATTAATATAACTCAATAAAAAACAAATTGAACAAATTATTAAGTATGATTTTCAATAAAATTATTATTGAATTGAAAAACAATTCAATCTAAAAACATATAATAAAATGACCCGAATCTACCTAGATTAACTTGCAAAACTCATGACCCGAGTTATGAGACTAAAATAATCTCATAGAAAATAAATCAAAATAAAAAAAATTATTTTCTAATTAACCTGATATTGAAATATGAAAGAAAAAAAAAATCAATTAAAAAATTTAGTCAACTAGAATGAAAACAATAAGAGATGCACAACTCAAAACCTTAGCCTAAACCAAGAAGAAAATCAAATAAGCAAGGCAAGTGAAGGTATATGGATATCTCGGAGCCCAATACAAAGAAATCAAGGCTTTCCAAAGTTTCTTTCTTTTTTCATTTTTCCTCTTTTGTTTTTTCCTATCAATCAATATGGGAGAATACTGTTTCTAAATTTTATTTTCTATTTATAAATGGTAGGATTAAAGACTATCAAATTGACATGGACTGGGGGTATGTTTTTTAATTTAGTTTGAAAAAAACACGTTATCCACTCCTATAATTTTTTGGCTAGCTCTAGTAACTGAACACTTGAAATCAACTTCTGAAATCCTAAGAACCAGAATTTTAACATGTTTTGACCTAAAAACATTCTTAAAATGTCCTAAAAACTTCAAAAACCTCGTTCCTAGTCACATTTGATAAGCCCTTGCTTCACAAGGAAAAATCAGAGTACATGAAGCATCAGCGATGAGCAACAACTTAGCACCGAGCTCTTAGGATGGAATCATTCTTGGAGCATGGAGCATAAACAAGAGCCATGTTTAGAAACTTTGTAAGTGACAAAAATTGTGAGAAAATACATAATATGGCTCTTAATATTTACTAGTGCGAAGTTGAGATTACTGTCGATACAAAGACAACAACAGTCTTGACAGTTCAACCATATTGTTACTGTATACTTTTTGATTGGCCAAACAAGCAACTTGTACAGTTGCTTCATAGGCAACTTATACCATGTAAGTTACAGTACCGAGCCTAAGAACTTCCATGAAAATCCTTTGATGGGAAATTGAGGATTGGAATCATCTGAGACAAAGGTTTTATCATGGTCGAGCTTCTTGTGCTGTTAACTAGTTTAAACCATTGACTTTCTGGGTCGCATGCGTTATCTTTACTCAAACATTTGCAAATATTCGTCACAATGGTGTTATTGGAATCTACATCTAGGCAAACAGTTGTGCCATTGGAAGCTTTAGATGACAAATGCATTTTGGAATCTGAGATGGTTTCCCATTTTGAATTAGAATCTGTGCATATTATACCAAGTTTTGCTGGTTTGGCTAAATCATCTGTTTGTAAGCAGAAATATGTCCCTTTCACTGAAAGTATCTTTTGGGGCGTGTAGTTCCAGGATTCAGATTCAGAGCAAGGACCTAATCTTAGTGGTTCAAACATTGATTTTCTGAACACACAAAGACCTGTTGATGGGTGGAAAATCACTATATGTGGATTAACTTCGGATAAACCTGGCCCTGGATTTTACACAAAAAAACAAAACCTTTAAGAATTGGCTAAAAAACACAATTGAATAGATCAGGAGTATAAGATTTAGATTTGAGGAACTTATACGAAATGAAGTCACAAATGCTTTGCCTCGAAATGGAGATTGGAGGGCAGATATTTGCTGCAAGAAGGTTGAATTCCTGGCCTCACACCAATTCCAATCCAACACCCCATAGTACTCATTCATGCCTAGAACGCCTTGCCTCAAATAGTAACTCCCAACCAGCGTCCACAAAGCCCAATCAAAGTCAAGTTCAGCAGCAACACCAAGGAAGCATCCCAGGTATCTATTATCATTAACATTTGTGCCTCTTTGATCCACCCCGAACTCACTCACAAACAGAGGCCATCCCTGGTCCAGCAAAAATCCAGACATCCTCATCATATTATCCACCACTCTTCCACACACTTGGTTCGAGTTGCCATTTTTCCATGCCTCCCCATCTGTAAACCCATACCAGTGTGCTTCGAACACTATTTTACCACTAAATGTTACACTCACCGGCCGATTGCGAAGGAAAGACAAGTCTTTGTCGTAATTCAGGCCCGATAGAATGACAATAACATCAGGGTTCGCTGAGTGCACCGCCTCGGCTCCTTTCTGCATGTACCTGGCTCATTCCGTCAGCATGGCAACAAATCATTCGATTTAGGAAGATAGCAATTGACTCGGGACTAAGAAGTTTTTCTCAAAAACAAAATCCCAGAGGACAAATCACCTGTACCAATCATTGACATTCTGTTTGGGGCCTCGAAGCTCATTCCTCAAGCTCATGCCCACCACATTAGGCACACCATTGAACATGCTCGCCATTCTTGTGAGGCCTGTGATCCACACATCCGGATCGAAATATTGGTCACCGAAGAAGCCATTGCCATCAAAATTACTGCAGCACCAACCAGGCTTGCTTATGTGATTGTCCAGTATCACCATCAGATTATTGTCACCAAGACTAGACACTACTGCCTGAAACACAGTTGGGTTGTGTTTAGTTAGTGTTGGAGACATATATAGAAGTGATAAAACTGTGTTTCGTTTAGGAAACATAAAACTAATGTCTCTTAAAAAATTTAAGAGACTAACTACGCTGTTACCTTGAACTCAAATTTCTTTTCTTTCTGTTTTTTCCAGGGAAATTAAACTGAACTGATAGCGTAATAATGTTGCTTGAAGTCTCACTAAACCACCGACATTTAGCATTAGAGCTATAAATACCTGGTAAACGTCAAGGAGGGAGAGATCAACGATAGAGGGGTTGTTGGCCTGGATACCAGAGATTGATTCGAGTAGACCATGGCTTTGAAGGGATTGTCTCGCAGTGAGGGACCCCAGAGTGTCATTAGTTACCAAGAAAACTGGCCAGGTGAGTCTAACGCAGTTGAACCCCATGGACAAAATCCGCTTGGCGATAGCATCCATGGGCTGCTTGCTGAGCCCCTCGGCCACCATGACCTCAAGATGTGATACCCAATTCACGCATGCCAGCTTCACTCTCTGCCCGTTTTCGTCCACGATCCACCGTGAGTCAGTCGACAGAGGGAGTGCCATGACATGCTTCTGTGGTATCATCACAGCAGAGAATGTCACAAGGAAAGAGAAGATGGAGACAAATGAGAAAACTAGACTCCCCATTGGTGGATTTGTTGGAGGTTTGCCTAGAGAAGAGCTCCAGCTCCTTATTTATATCCTATGAATACATTCCTTTTTAGTTTTTTTTTGGCATACATTTTCAGAAAATGAAGCGTATTTTACAGCTTTATGTTTTTTTTTTGGTTGAGTTTCATCTGTGTATTAATTAACCTTATTTAACCCCGGATTATAACTTGAACCCAATGCTAACAAGCAAACATTTAGAATGTACTGAGAATTTTGCTGCCAGTATCAATTTATTCAAAACAAAAATGAAAACTTTCAAGCGTTTCTAATAAATAGTAATTAAAAATATAATATATATTGATCAATATTGTATTTTAAAAAAAATGAATATGGTAATATATTGAATGATATTTATTTTTAAATATTGAGAAAATAATATATTAAATCGATCTAAATTAACTTATTAAATATACAACCTGAATCATGAGATTATGATAACTTTATTAAAAATAAATTAAAATAAATTATAAAAACTAATTTCTAATCAATCTATTAAAGAACTCATCGAGAAGCATTATTACAATTTAATATTCAAACTAGTATTATTATATCTACGAGTACAAGGACTCATCGAGAAGCATTTTAATGCTTCAAGAGTCCTTTTCCAGCTAAAATTGGAAACCCAAATGTAAACGTAAACGTTGGAAGCACGCTAAGCAATCAACAGCAAAGGGTAGCTGCAGAAAATCCACACCTACGGCGGTTGCAACCTTGATAGACTTGCAAGGCAATGCATTTATGATTCACGTATTTCCCACCCTCGATTTTAAATATAGACCTAATAGTAGCTCATTGTTGCGGGTAGAATTAGAGAAATCTAGGTCTAACTATACTTTAATGAACACCAAGAAAAAATATAATGGTAATATTAAATTATTTGAGTTAATGATCAATACAATTACTATATAAATTTTCAAAAATATTTGAATAATTCTAAAAGTAATTTGGCCTTTCATTTTTTTCACATTTTTTCTTCAAATTTCATCATTAAACATTTTGTTTCTTAAAAATTGAGTTTTATGATTTAAAAATGATATAAATACATTAAAAACATTTTAATGCTTCTATTTTTTATTGTTTTTTTCTATTTTCTATATTTAATAAAAATATTTAAAAAGTAGTAAAAAATTATATAGATCAACACCATTTTAATTCTAAAATGACAAGATGTGGCCCAAGTGGTCTGTAGATGATTTTTCATTTCAGCTTATAGGCTAGGTAGCTGGGGTCAAGCCTTCAATTGTGGATTAGGGAATGCATTAATCATATATCAACTTAATTCTTCTATTCTCTCATGTATCATATTAATTATATTAATCATGTGTGAGTTTCCAATCACGGATATATTAGCAACTATAAATTTGTATTAGATAATTTTCAATGCAAATTCCATTGCTAATATTTGTTAGCAACGAATTCCTTTATTAAAAGTAACGGATTAATCCGTTGCTAATAACATTATTTTTTAATAGTGTTGCATCTATATTGTCCCAAAGCACATAGTGTACTCAAAGGGAGCTCATTTTTTATCCCAAGAGCTTTCCACACTAATGTGTTAAATAATACATTAAAATAAATCAAAAGGATCATGAATCTCCTTTGTTTGGTATATATTTTGTTAGAGAATAATATAAATTATATTTTGGAGCTCCACCTAAGAGCTTAAATTTTTAGATAAGATGATTCCTTCACATGGTATTAGAATTTTATTGACCCAACGGTCATGAGTTCAAATATAACTACCTGTGTTCTATTTGATAAAAATCAAGCTCAAGATAATATGAACCTGTGCAAGTTTCAAGCTCAACTTTCACTTGAGGGTGTTTGTTAGAAAATAATATAAATTATATCTTAGAGCCTCACCTAATAACTTAAACTTTTAGACGAGATGATTCTTTCACGTGTTTTGTCAATAATAGAGCATATACATGTTAAAGAATAATATAAATTATATTTTGGGACCTCACCTAACAACTTAAGCTTTTAGGTGAGATGATTCTTTGACATGGTATTTGAACCTTGTTGACCCAACGGTCATTATTTCGAATCTTACCATCCTCATTCTATTTGATAAAAATCAAGCACAATATAGTGTGGGTCTTTATAAGTTTCAAGCCCAAATGATTTTCACTTGAGGAGGTATGTTAGAGAATAATATAATCTAATAACTTAAACTTTTAGATGAGATAGTTTCTTGCAATATAAAGGTGTTTTTATCATGTAAATGATTTACCTATAAAACCTATCCATTATCCATGCCCTAGTTTCTGTTAAGGAACAATCTCACCTAAAAGCTTAAGCTTATAGGTAAGGCCCTAGAATATGATTTATATTATTCTCTAACACACTCCCTCATGTGAAAGTCTTTTGGGCTTGAAACTTGCACACAGACCCATACTACCTTGTGTTTTATTTTTATCAAATAGAATAGAGGTGATGAGATTCGAACTCATGACCGCTGGGTCAATAAGGTTCTGATACCATGTTAAGAAACCATCTCACCTAAAAACTTAAGCTTATAGATAAGACCCAGAATATGATTTATATTATTCTCTAACAGTTTCAATCTTGAAACGATTTCTGAAAGTGGAAGAATATCGTCAACTGGGAAGAGCCTGAAGTTAAATCTGCGTCCATTTCCTCACACTTGTAGGCAACCATCAATGTTTCACTGGAAGGAAAAGTGCGCTACAATTTTCTTGTAGCTTTTTTTCTAGTTCTTCGTTACCTTGGAACTTTATTTACTGGAACTCCGGATTTTATTGCCCATTCGTGACTAATAGATCTTATGTTCTATCTATGTAGCTTGTATTTCTTGACCAGTCTTACTTGAATCTCACCTCATTTTCCATCAGCATCCATTTCGAATCCTTGTTCTACCCATTGTTGTCTTCAGATTTAAGAAACGTAGTCCCAGAAATATATTTTTATCGGAAACTTTGAATGGTTATCTTTCTCGGCCCCGCTTGACATCCTGATAGAAATCTACCTTCCAAGAAAGAAAAAAAAGGCTATTATCCTAGTGGTCTACAGGTGGTAAAAGATGAGAGAGCAAGATTTGTTTTTGGCATTTCTTCATTTGTTTTTGCTGTAGCTCCCACCCTTCATGCTGACTCAAAAAAGGCTTGCTATAAAGACGGTGCACATAGATAATATTCTTATCAAAATCACGAGTTATCAAAATCACGAGTTAATTTATAAAATTATATGATTTTACAAGATTTACATGCAAAATCGGACTCAAAACCAGTAAATCAAAGACTTGTGCAAATCGGTAAAAATTATTAAAATCAATAAAATCAATCTGATTTTACGAGTTTATTATATTTTTTATACTTCACCGTACATCAAAATCATTCAACATTACTACAAAGATTCCTTCCCAGGCCAAAAAATAAAGTATTTACACATATAAAAGAATGAATTTGCAAAATGAACACAAGTCTGTGGTGTCGTCCTCAGCTATGGTATAAACTTGCATGAATCAAACTAGTTTCCCGAATTTCTACAAGGCCGGGGCTGGCAGTTTTATACATCTCCTTTATTTTGTCCCGGGCAGAAGAAAACATCCCGGATCAACCCTGCACGTCCTAAAACTGTTTCATTCTTCACGAAGGTCGTCTAGAAATCTCTCTCTCTCTCTCACACAACAAATTAACAGGTGAAAATGGCACTATAAAATGGCTAGCCTGCCCCTGCCTCAGAAAAATGAGAATTTGATTCAGCTTCCACCGAACCAAACATGTAGGGAGCAGAAACAATCTCAGAGATTGCATTGAAACTTATTAATAGAGCTTGATTCTGGTATGTATAGGGCGTCGACATATAGGGCACAGCTCGAGGTCTTCTCCACAGTCACAACAAGTCTGCAGAATAAAAGTGGTGTCAATAAAGTACTTGTGGTTATGATCCCATTTCCCTGACAAACTAGCATAAAGTGAACATGGTTCTTGCTTAAAGTAAATAAAAAGATCATGGTTCACCTGATGCCCACATCCGAAGGCCATGTTCTTAGGATTGGTAAGACAAACTGCGCAAACCTGTCAAAGTTCATAAAAAGAAAGTGTTAATTGCTTCCTCACAAATCAAAATGAGAGAACTGAATGTGTTGGTATGGATATGATTATTGAATGAGTTTACATAGAAACAGTTAAACTTGCAAGGATAGATTGGCGACTAGACCTAAAATATAACGACGTAGTGATCAGTGATGTAACAGAAAAGAAACATTACTAATCAATAAAATGAAATGCATCTGGAAAAGTTTTTCAACCTGACTATCGTACACAGAGCTAGAAGATGGACCCTTCCCTGATGGTGTTTCGTATCCACTAACTGGTGAATCATATCCAGAATAAGAAGGTGCCCGCTGCTGGAAGCTGCTTGAGCGGGAAGCTTTTGATCTGATTGAAGAATGCGGGCCGTAAAGTGGTGGGGGCAAAGGAACCCTCAATGGTGAAATCCCTCTCTGGTGACTGCGTTATCCATGGAGGCATACAAATGAGATTTTTATAAAAGCTTACACGACTAACGCATCGAAGTGTATCAGTGAAAAGGACTGGACTAAGACTTCATTCTTACCCTAACAAGCCAAGCTCAATAGTTGCTTTATGTTGAGAAGGTATTTCCATCAATGATGCAAGAGCAAATTCTGTTTCTTTTCTAGATTCAGATATATTTTTGGACATTATTTCTGTAAAATTCACAAACTGAGAAGACAGGATAAAGTTGTCTAATTAGTTTATGTCTAGGTGTAGAGCTGCAACGTCTTAACAATCATATGACAGAACTACTGGTTACCTGGAAATTGTCGAAGGCTCGAGCAGGGATGTTATCATCGAACTCCCTCATCATGTCCCAAGGTCCATCACCAACTCCAACTAAGATGATCGATAAAGGGTATTCGCTGAATTATCAAGCGTGTAAGAAAGTGATCAGACAAATCTAAAACTAGCTATTGAGACTGTAATATCATATGTATCTACCGTGCCCACACACACACACAGACAAGTGCTAGGCTGCATTACCTTGCTCTGACAATGGCATCAATTGTCCTTCTCTCTTGTGGACTGAGCTGGCCATGCCGCGTGTCAGCACTTCTCGTCACCTATCATTGATTAAGTTTTCTTTTAAGCGGAAATGTTACAACAAAAAGCTTTGACAAGCCAAGTACATGGGAAAAACTATGCATTTTGTGCAGTAGGAATATCTCAACTGCTTCACCTAAATATCAACAAAAAAAAGTACATATCCTTTTGTTTTTCATTTTCCATGCACCAATAAAATGTCATGACCATCACAAGAAACTGTAGCTTCATGGAATCATTGAAAAACATTCAATTCACTTCCGCCTCAATCTGATGGAAAAAAATTCACCATGGAGAGACCTGCTTAGAAAGTAGTCTTTCTGCAAATGTTCCTTTTACTTTTTTATTCGAACTGATGTAAATGTTTCTGACCAGTTTTTATTTCTTCAGGAATGGATTCGTATTGGTAGTTTATATAACAAATAATTGCAACTTTGATGTTGTTATGTCTAAGTTGTCAAAGGATTAGTATTTTCCCAGCACTCAAAACCTTGAAAAATGAGGATTAAATGAGCTACTAAAGGCAGAACAATCAAAATTCCCTGTCTTTCAAGGATACTAACCATGAATTGTTTCACCTATCTTAATAGAACATCTAGAATCACACATGATAGACCTAATCTAATCTACTCGAAAAGAGAAAATCCATCTTTAAGGTGGTGAAATACCTGTCCATCGGCAATTATCAGCAAAACATGGTACTGCCCACCACTTTGCTCAACAATAGTAATGGCCATTTCAATAACAGGTGCAAAAGATGTCGGTCCTACAATGAGAAAACATAAACAAAATGCCTTAGAACCACCTGATAGAATGTTTGGAATAAGTTGACATAGTTAGACAATGAACAGAAGCTGACCTGCAAGCCGAAGGTTGGGAACGATTTCTTTGTATTGCATCAGCACTTCCTCGAATCCATTACAAAATCTCTCATCCGGAAAGAAACTAAAAACATCTTGATCATGAGTTGATGCTGCGAAAATTGATGAGAATATCATTCCTCGTACGAATATTCATTCAACAGAACATAATTCAAGAGAATTCTTCGAAAAACAAAAACAAGAATGCTTAGTATAAAATTACCATCTCCGAACCCATAACATGGGATTAAGTTATCCTCATCAAATGCAGATAAAGTCCTCCCAATAATTGATATTGCTTGTTCATATGGATTTTGACCATTTCCTAAATGATGTAAGCTTCGCCGATTGAATGATCTTGCACCTGATATGATTTCGAGAAAAGGCTAAGCATGCCTTCTGTGACTAAATCATGATGGATGCTATACATTAAACAAATCAGGATAAGACTAAACCTGTCCACTCATTGCTTTTTGTGAAGTCAATTCCAACAATGAGATTAGAAGACTCTAACCCAGCTTGAGCAAGAGCAACAGTCACCTGTGTGCAGTGATTTACTTCGTTCAGTACTTAACAGCATGTCATATACTAAAATTTTACAGAAAATCATCTAGTATAGATAGAAACAAGCAAGCAAATGATATAAAAGTGAGGGGGGAATCAGAAAGAGATTTGAAGATGCACTAGAATTATACTATCAATCATAATTGTACTATCAATTATATGCTCAATCGGTAACAGTCCACAACCAGAATTGATTTTTTTTTCACTTTCTAGCATACATGCATTAGATATCGATGCTCCCACAATACTTTGATTAAAGTCAAAGAGTACTATCCATTTTTTCCAGTTTTCCACTAATACCCATAAAAGTGTTTAACCATAGAAGCCATAAATAGAAAGAATTAAAATTACAAGTAATTAAGGTCCAACCAACCTGATCCAGGGTCTGGTAATTATCAGCTATTCTCGAGTATTTCCTATCCAACCTCTTCTGTGGATGTTGGGGGGTTCTTTGTGAACCAGGAGCAGGTTCATGGTGCTGCTGAGATGCGTAATAGGAACTCTGTTGAGAAGATGGATATGGATATGGTGATGCTGGAGGATAACCATATTGATTCCATGTAGATGAAGAATTGGCTGAACCATAAGAAGAATAATCTCTCCCAATTGACCCTTTGGAGCTCTTGCCTCCCATCAGCAATCAAAATAGTTGCAAACAAGAAATCTCTATCTTTACCAGTTGAACCAAATTAGTACTGTATCTCTCTCTCTCTCTCTCTCTACCTGTAGAGAAAATTAACCATCATATACATAAATACACCATGAATATCGAAGGTGTCAACTCCAGAAAACAATATCAGATCTTAACTTAAAACTCGAAAGACTTGGGGAATGCAAAAGGCTGCAGAATTTATTTAATTATGGGGTATTTAAGTTGGAGAAGGAGGGAATTAAAAGGAAGCTTCTGTGAGTTGAAAAAGACATTGAGGACAAGTAGTATGAAACAGAGTAACGAGATTTAAAAGCCGGCTTATTGGAAAATAATTAACGACCGATTCAAAGACAGAACAGCCGACCTGAGCTCGAACGACACAGATGTTTTGTTCATTTCTTGCGTAGAGAAAACTAATTCACTCTCCCGTGAGCTTCCAGGATAAAACACTCCTCCATTCCACGCCCCAAATAATGAAAGATTGAAGAAATGCAGTAAAGCCACTACGTAAGTTTTGTTTGATGAACACGCAACTGACATCTATCTATCTATTTATCTATATATATAAAGAAATGGAAATAATGATATCTTCATATTTATATAATTGCTGTTTTAAAAGTTTATATATATATATATCTTTTTTGTTTTACTCTATCTCTTCAATTAAATAATTATTATTTTCTATATTTATTTAACAGTTCTCAGTCAACTGCTTTCCTCTTCTGAATCAAGTTCTATAATGAAAAGGCATATTCGAAGTATGATCTCCAAAAAATACAGTAATTGAAAAGTCATTTCAACTATTATTATATTGTGTTTTAATTGTTATTATATTTTATTTTAACTGTTACTGTATTTTGGAATAATATATGGTTCAAAATCAATGTTTATCAGTTGATATTTAACTAGTTTAATTGTAACTGTAATGTGATTCTCACTAGTTCAATTGTTATTATATTGTGTTTCAATTGTTATTTTATTGTGTTTCAACTGTTTCAGTTACTGATAATATTTTATCGTGTTAAGGAACCATCTTAGCTAAAAGTTTAAACTGTTAGATAAGCCCCTAAAATATAGTTTATATTATTCTTTAACACACTCCTTGAAGTGAAAATCTTTTGTACTTGAAACTTGCACAAACCCTGAAACTTGCACAAACTCATATCATTTTGTGCTTGATTTTTATCAAATAGAATAAGGATGATGAGATTCGAACTAGTAACTATTGGGTCAATAAGATCCTGATATCATGTTAAGAAACAATCTCATTTAAAAACTTAAATTATTAAATAAAACTTCAAAATATAAATTATATTATTCTCTATCACTCTCATCTTTTTATTAATAGCCCCGGATCGCTTCAACCTTCTTCATTTTTCATTTTAATTAATAAACGAAAATACATTTTCTACATCTGTTTATGTGTATTCTTGTGAGTGGTATATATTGGAGATGATGAGTGGTGGGGTATATTTGTTTTCTTTAAGGATAAAGATATTCTAGAATATTTTGACGAAATACAACAATGTTTTAACTATGTATATATATAAAAAAAGGTGAAACTGGTCAAACGAAAAGTGATAGAAGTTGCTCATAATTTAAAAGTAATAGAAAGGCACTCGCACGTACCTCTCATGGGAGCATGATCGACTTTTCCACATTTAGCCCAATTTTCACATGTTACTCTCTTTTTTTATATATTTTACTCAAAATTCAGAAAGGGTAATAATAGTTTGGTGTATGAAGTTAAAGGTGTGATGTAGTTTTATGTGTAAAGTTGAGTTTGGTATATAAGATGATTTTTAAATTTTTAAGTAAATATATTTATAAAAAAAGTATCCAATGATATTTTAAATAGAGAAATTCTATATATTTATATGCAAATATGTAGATAATAGATAGAATATCAACCTTTTATATAGATTATTTATATGGTATTTATAGCTCATGAATCACGTATTTTTATTTGGGTGTAAGAGTAAATCCAATGATAAAAGCTATTTTAAAAAATTAAATATTTAAAATAATTTTTTGAATAGTGTAAATACAATTTTTTTGTTTATTTATGTCTACTCAAATGGTAAAAATCACTTAGAAGAGCCACTTTTTATATATCATTTTATATATAATATAATTATTTTATATATAATTTAATTATACAATTAATTATATATTAATTGGAGTAAGTTATATAATTAAATAATTAGTTTTAAAAACACTCCAACATTATATTTTTTAATTTTTTAATATTATTTAAATAAAAAAATCTAATTTGAAATAAAAAAACTCGCCAATATTTTAAATTTTAAAATATTGAAAAAATACACCAAAATTTCAATTTTATTAATCCTACCAAACATTCCCATGCAGATAAAAGTATCTCAACAAACACAAGATAAAATTAAACATCGAGGCACCCAAGAGAAAAAATAGTTCTGCAAGAAATTTTCTTCGTACGGCCTTTTTTTTTTTTTTTAATCCTTGTTGTGTATAATTTCAATGGATATGTGTGTGTTTTTTTTTAATGTTTTCTAACTTTTGACTTTTCTCTCATAATGTGTAGGAATAGTTGTCCAGTAAATAAAGAGTCATTTTAGCTATCGATATAGCTACTACATTGGAGACATTAAAAGCAAATATAAAAAATAAAAGGACAATTATTTAGCTTTACCAACGCAGATGACTTCTGCGTTGGACTTGCTTTAAGTGCTTAAGAGTAAATGTATCCTTATAAATTAATATTGTTAGTCATGAGTTGTATTCTACTTAGTCTATCAAAGGCATTATAGCCAAACACACTAAAAATATCTGTTCATCTTATCATTCTCGTAAATTAATGAAAATGGGAAGTGGTAGGCTCTTAAAAAGATTTTTGTAAACCTAAATGTGTAAAGGGAGTAGGATTTTAGCTAAAAATGACTTGGATCAATTAAATATATTGAGGAGCCTGCATGGGCCCCTGAAAAATCAAACTTTGATGATTGGGCCTGGGTGGCACAATTAAGCCCAAAAGGCGCCCAAAATCGGCCCAGGTGTGTTTTCTTGGCCGATAAGTGTTGGGCTAGGGTGTGACACCAGTAGTGAAGACATTCAGTAGGTTCCCAAGACTTTTTTCCTGGATTCTATTAAACCATGACGATATAAGATATTAAGAAGAAAATTTATGAAACTTTGGAGCCTACCTAAACCTTCTGGTTATTTTAGGGACCAATCATTACCATCCCAAATAATCAGGGACTGATTTTGAACTTCCTTATTCTTGCTGTAAATTTCCTTCGAAGAAAGACAGACAGAGACCGGTTGTTGGGACGTCAGATTGCAGCTTCCAGTTTGGCCTTCAATTTCGCTTCTTAAACTTACAATTATCTCTCAAATAAGTCCCTCCCTTTCCTAATCCGTCTCCTATTCGAACTTCTCCTTTCCTTCTATTTTCCGTTTGTTGCAAGTTATCCTTTACTTGCTCCATCAATCTTTTATTTTCATTTTTTTTTATCTAATAGCCATGGATTAAGAAACGGACTCCTAAATTATAGTAATTAAATATAAATCATGGTCTGATTTCTTCGATTGATAAAAATACACAGCACTGGAATTTTGGTTTGTTTCTTCAAATGGCGAACATTGTAGACGATGACGCCGATGCGGTATTGAGCGATGTGGAAGGGGACGATCCGGTGGCGATCGTAATAAAAAGTCCGAGTCAGGAAGATAATTCGGTTGAGAAATTCCGTGAGCTCCTCGATCGCGAGCGAGCAGCACGGGAGGCAGCCGAGGCTTCGAAGTCGGAACTGCAAGTGTCATTTAATCGATTAAGGATTAAAAGCTCTCGCACACGAAGCAATAAAAAAGCGAGACGAGTGCTCGAGGCAGAGAGACGAAGCGCTGAGAGAGAAAGAAGAGGCGTTGAAAGCTAACGAGGAATTATCGAATGAATTGGTTCAGTTGAACGGGTCGAAAGAGGAGATTGAGAAGAAACTCGATGGTTTGCAATCTCAGATTGAGGATTCGAGGCATATGTTAGTTAGTGGAATTGATAAGATATCAGGTAAATTTAGTAATATAAAGAATTTTGCGGCGGCAGGATTGCCTAGGTCGCAGAAATACAGCGGATTGCAGGCGGTTGCGTATGGAGTTATTAAGAGGACGAATGAGATTGTCGAGGAGCTTGTTAGGCAGATTGATGTCACTGCAAAATCTAGAAATGATGCTAGAGAACAGATGGAGCAGAGGAATTACGAGATTGCCATTGAGGTTTCTCAGCTTGAGGCTACAATTAGTGGATTGAGAGATGAAGTTGCCAAGAAAACGACTTTGATCGAGGATTTAGAGAAGAGCGTGGTCGAGAAGGAGGGGAAAGTATCGGAGATTGAGAGAGAGATGTTGGAGAGGAAGCATTTGGTGGAGAAGGAAGCATCGGGGTTGAGGGACTTGGTTGGAGAGTATGATGATAAGTTGACGAACTTGGAGTCGAAGATGGAATCACAGAGACTTTTGTTGTTTGATCAGTTGAATTTGGTGGCGAAAATTTATAACCGGCTTTATGATGTCATTAAGATCGTTGATAGCAATCATTTGGATTCCGAGGTGTCAGAGTCGTTGTTTCTCCCCCAACAAACGGAAATGGAGGAGAACATACGTGCTTCTTTAGCCGGGATGGAGTCAATTTATGAGGTGGGTAGAATTGTTGCTGAAAAAACAAGGGATTTAGTAGAGGAGAAGAATCACGAAGAGAAGAATTTGAAGGAAACAGTGGGTAGATTAGTGAAAGAGAAAGAACATATTGGTTCTTTACTTAGGAGTGCCTTGTCGAAGAGGATTAAATTAGACCCATCCTCCAAAACAAGTGGGTTGTTTCAAGTTGCTGAAAATGGTTTAAGAGAGACTGGGATAGATTTCAAATTCAGTAAGGTACTTGGGAGTGGTAGGGTATCTTATGATAAAGGCGGCTTACCGGATGCAGAGAGTGATGAAATATACACTCTGGTAAATATTTTTTAGAGTTGACTTGTTCAGTCATATTTGTTATGCTTGTATGTTTGGAAACCGAATTTGTTGTTGCTCTTGCGTGTTGCGCACAGGCTGGTGCTCTGGAGAATATCGTCAAGGAATCTCAGCTTGAGATCATTGAGCTACGGCATTCTGTGGAGGAACTAAGGTGTTTCAAACGATTCCTCTGATAAGGCTGCATGTAGATAGTGAACATATTTGATTTGTGTACTGATTAGGTATTCTTCTGTTATGTTATGTGCTTTCCTGTATCTAGGGCAGAGTCAGATTTACTTAAAGAGCATGTAGAGGTTCAAGCGAAGGAACTGAGCAATAGAATGGGCAGGATAGAAGAGCTTGAAGAGAAGGAGAGAGTGGCAAATGAAAGCGTGAGTTTTTAATGTTGTGTTGAGCCAGTTCGATATTAGGCAGTTAACTTCACAGTTTATGGAATGCTTCAGAATGATAAATAATTTTTAAAGTGTTTTGTTGTTTTGATTACCAAAGTTGGCCTCTCCGGCGTTGTAGGTTGAAGGACTTATGATGGACATTGCTGCTGCAGAAGAAGAAATTACAAGGTGGAAAGTAGCAGCTGAGCAAGAGGCTGCTGCAGGCAGAGCTGTCGAACAAGACTTTGTGGCTCAGGTATACTGGAAAAATTGGTCACAAAAATTATGCTAGACATTTTACCTGATATTGATGGCTGATTGTATGAACTTGTGAACCCCACTTTTTTTATATCATAATTTCCAGAAATGACTTTGTCATTGAATATCCTAATGATAACAGAAGATGGTTGCCCAAGAAACTTTGGAGATAATGGCCTTTTGATTGGTGAGAGCAGTTTAATTTGAGCAAAATAAACAGTGAGAGTTAAGCTAGGAGCTTGTTATTGTTAAAGCCAATGGAGGAATGATTTGTTACAAAATCAGAACTAAGCAGGTTTGGTTAGACTTAGCAGTTCTCTAGGAAAGTAGATGAGAAATAATTGCCTTATTATAATGTTGGCTAGAGAACGTTTTATTTGTTGAATAGAAAATTCTTTGGAATAATGAGATGATGTCTTGAGAATTTTGAAACACTTGCTCGGCCTTGTTATAGTTGAATGCTATCATTTATTCCAAATCCACTTTTTTTCTGGTCCTACTCATAGACTGACACATGTGAAGCATAATTTGTTATGGTTTGAGGCAGCTTGATGAGGTGTTTAAAGCAAAGTCAAATTCCAACGCATCTTTATACTCAAAATACTTTCCAAAGAAAGTCCTGATTGAATCTTGTGCGTAATCGATATGTAATTGCAGTTGTCAGCAGTTCAGCAAGAACTTGAAGAGGCAGGGCAAGCCATGTTAGAATCAGAGAAGAAGTTAAAATTCAAAGAAGAAACAGCGACTGCTGCCATGGCGGCAAGAGAGGCTGCTGAGAGGTCATTGAGTTTGGCAGACACGAGGGCATCAAGGCTGAGGGATAGGATAGAGGAGCTCAGCCACCAGGTGGAAGAGTTTGAAACTCGAGAAGATTTGACGGGACGAAATCGGCCTAGATATGTATGTTGGCCTTGGCAATGGCTTGGGCTGGACTTTGTAGGCCATCACAAACCTGAGACACAACAAGAGGATTCAAATGAAATGGAGCTTTCTGAACCCTTCTTATGATCGTCTCCTCTATTTTTCTTTTGTGTGTATGTATGATCAACTTTCGTGGTCTTAGAAATGGTAGCCAATCCACCTTCATTCTTCAAGGCTAAGCTTATCTTTGTTTCTTCGTAGGTGTTTGATAGTGCGGTCTGAACTGAGATGGCAAAAAAATTGATATTTTGATGTTCGCATGAGATTAAAAAACTGAAAATTTCGTGTGGATCCCACATGAAAAACCCATTAAACCAACGTTTTACAAGAAGCAGATATCAGCTGCTTTATCTTGCTTTTCACAAACCACATCTCAATCATGTCACACTCAACTTCACCCCCACCTCAATCACGTGCTTCACAGTCAAGACGGTGCAGTTTCTCTTCAAATCTCTTCAATCCAGACTCTATTTTCTTCTCATTATTAAAATGGTAAGACCAGCTGCCTCTTCCATGTTGATTTCTATTGCTTAGGCTGATTTCCAGTCCTAAAAATATATTCTGAAACTCGAGATCTCGGGCAATTTAGATACGACATCTTCATTTTTTTTTTGTCATAAGCATGACATGCAAGAGAGAGATCAGGATCTTAGTTTCATGGAGTCCTCAAAAACCACATGTAAATAAGCACAGAATGTGTTCCTGCTTTGCTGTGTGACAACTTGAGGAACATATGGCAACGGAAACTGGGTTTTTTTTCCAAACGATACGCCAGAGTAGCACCCTGCTTCAAGTTGGTGCTACTCAGCCTACATATAGAGAGAGGTCAAGTTATCTTGAAAATCCCAATTCTATAAGCAACAAAACTGTCATTGGGTTGTCATGGAAGAGAAAAGAAATTTCTACAAGAGTAAAGCCATCTGCAATTATGCTGAGAGATGAAAAGCATTTGTGTGGAAGTGGTCAGTATGAATGCTGCCAGAGCTTAGCAAAATAATTCAAACTCGTTAAGATGATCATAAATCTCCTCGAGTGAAAGCTTACGATGATCATAAATCACCTTCTTTAAAATGATAAAATTCAAAATAAATATTACGGAGAACTCGTTCAATTCTTGCTTGATGACTGGTAACTCTTTAATTAATCTTGAAAATTCTGTTACAAAGCCTAAAAATTCCTTTTTCTTCTACTCATCTCTATCGTAAGAGCAATAACTCTTAAATTAATCTTGAGTCTATTAATTGTAAAACCCACTAGTTATCTTTGAAATAGTATATAGTATAAAGGAAATCAAAAGCAAGAAGAGCATCATCCGGGCATGCTCACTTTCGACTAATTCAAGCCGCAGGGAGGGTTCCGCGATGGTGGAAATTTTGAGTGATTATGGAGATAGATGAGGTGATGTCGCAGAGGGTGATGCTAGTGCTGTAGATGGATTTTTGAGACTCGAGAAGGAAGGTGAGAATGGACGCATGGATGGTTTTAGAGGACTTCGATGTGAAAATGGTAAAGAAAGACTAGATGATAAAAGTTATAGTATAATAAAGGTGTCTTTTAATTTCTTCACTGTCAAATGGTTCTGTTCTCTGTTTTGACACCATAAAACATAGAAATTCTACAGATTGGATGGGATGATATGCCATGCCACTGGCTCAATGGCATCCATATCTCCACCCCGAGAGAGGTCTTTCCTGTCGACGGATCCTCTTCTTTATTTGGAGAACACACAGAGAGAGAAAAAAAAGGCACAATCATACATAATTTTGTGCATGCAACTCTTAGAATGCTTATGAGTTTATGATATCTTCTGATAGTCACTGAAGGTAGTTGACAGGTACGAGGATTACTGGTGTCTTCTTAGAGGGAGCAAGGCTAACACCAGCTTTCTCTTCCATGTTGATATCTTCCTTCTTCAACCCATGGGGCAAAATCCAATCAAAACAGTACAAGAGATTTGAAAGTATAATCTCTACTGTTATAGATCCCATGTGAATCCCAGGACAAATTCTTCGACCAGATCCAAATGGCAAATACTCAAAACTTTGTCCATTGAAGTCACGGGAGCTGTCCAGAAATCTTTCAGGGAAAAACTCTTCAGGATCCTTCCAGTACTTGGGGTCACGTCCAATTGCCCACACATTAACATGGACCAGCGTCTTCGGATAGATATTGTAACCACTGACCTTACAGTGAGACATGGTTTCCCTTGGGATAAGTAGTGGGGCAGGAGGGTGCAGTCTCAGAGTTTCTTTTATTACCATCTTGAGATACTCAAGTTGATCGACATCCCCTTCAGTAACTCTTCCTTTCTTTCCAACCCATTTCCTCACTTCATCCTGCACTTTCTTCATCACTCTTGGATTCTTGACAAGCTCTGCCATTGCCCAAGTCACCGTAAGTGAACTAGTGTCTACTCCGCCCAAAAATATATTCTGACAGACAAACACCAGAATCCAAGTAGACAGTTAATTTGTAGGAAATATAGAGAAAAGTAGGCGATTAATTTCATAATAACAGAAAGCAAATATTTTTTTTATAGCTTTAGCTTATAACAATTTCATCGCATGATGTTTGCTGGACAGCAATCTGCTTCGTTAGCATGTCGCTCATGCTATCCCCATACACTTACAGAGAGATGAATCTCAAGAATCATGCATATATATTAAACACAACTTATTTTTAGATTATACTCAAAGCATTTGTTTTTTAAAATGGGATGGCTTTCATGCTATTAACATCAACACAAGGGCACAAAGCACATTCAACAAATTTTTATAATTTAAAATTCAGGTATGTTAGATTGCATTCTTATGATATCAATTTGATCATTGTAATGCCAATGAGATGATATTCTAGCAGCTAGACCATTGCATATATGGCACTGGCTGAATAGATTCCTGTTTCAGACTAGCAAAGGCCAGTAGTGCCTTGTGCTCATGGTTGTCAAAATCGCGATTTTGACACGACACGGAAAGGGGTTTGGAAACTCGGATTGTAAGATCGGATCGTAAAATCATAAAATCGTACCTGAATTTTTCCGTACAAAAATCGTAAAATCATAGCTAAAATCGTGTAGGTAGAAAAATCATAAAATCATAAGTAAAATATTTCTGAATACAATACAACATAATTATGGCTATAAAACTTCATTAGTTAAGGTTCATATATAATTCAAAATAATTTAAAAATACATTACAAAACAATTATGTCCATAGAATTTCATTAGGTAAAAACTAACAAATTTAAAATAAATATTTTGATGATATGCTATATAAATTAAAATCAGTCTCATGTCCGTCATTTTCCTCGTTATTTCTAATACATTTATCAAAAGTATTATTATTGAAAGGATTATCAGTACTAATACTGGTATCAACAGTCAACATCGATATTACTAGTACTAGTTCCAACTCCAACAAATTATTTCTACATCAGGATATGAAAATGATTTAAAAACATCAATTTTTTTTAATTTAAAGTAAAAAATAAAAAAATTTAAGTATAAATTTTAAAGTTAATATTACTGATTTTCAAGAGTGATTCCATGATATATATATATATATATATATATATTTTTTTTAATATATATATTAAAAAAATATAAAAAATATATATATAATTTTTATTTTTTATAAAATCAACACAACAATTTTATTTTTTTATAAAATATATTTTTTATAATTTTTTTAATATATATATTAAAAAAATTATATATATATATATATATATAATTTATCCGATGTGGGACAATGCAATTTGTCCCACATCGGACAAATACAATTCTTCCTCAATTCTTCTCCAGTTAAATACTCTCCAGTCTCCAGTCTCCACTCTTCAGTCGATGATGAAAGTTTAAACGTTTCCTTCAATTATCCCACATCGGATAAGTAATGAGAAGGTAAATTTTTTTGTGTATAAATATAAGAGGTGAATCAGTGAATGATTTGGCTTTAAAATGATGAATCAGCCGGATCGTAAAATCGGACCGATCCGGTCCAATTTTATGATTTTGACCGATTTTGGTCGAGTTTGACCAAAATCAAATTTTCTTCCCGAGTTAACAAGGTTTGATGAGTTGACTCGTAAAATCGGATGATTTTACGAGTCAACTCGCGATTTTGACAACCATGCTTGTGCTGCCTATAATAAGCCTGGTAGCAAATTCTGAAATATGCAGGCAGCAATGAAATGATAGGCACTGCAGATACAATAAAAAGAGGATTTCATTTAATATATGATAATGGCTATGTTGATCTGCATACCAGGAGGATTGCCTTGATATTATCCCTCGTAAACTGAGATGCACCCACTTCAGTTTGTTCCTTCTCTATTGTCAGCAGAACATCTATCATGTCATCCTGATACTTTTTCCTTCCAGGTTGAAGATGATCATCAATTGCATGCTGGAAGAAAGTATCTAACTCGTGGAAAACTCTTTCCATCCTTGCACGGTGACCAGTGAGCCAGTCTACAATCCATCCTAAATATGGGATGTATTCATCTGCTGAGATGCTTCCCACCACAGCCTCGGTGTCATGAACCACTTCATGGAATCTATCTCGATCAAAGTTAGTCCTTCGATAATCGAGCCCATAAGCCACCCTGAATGTTATACTCGCAACAAGAGCATATACCTTCTCAGTAAGATCAACTGGTGCTGCTAAAGCTGATGACTCAGAGAGAGAATTAAGCAGAAACCCAACTTCTTCTTCCCTAATGAACCGGAATGATTTCACCTTTTTCAAGCTGAAGAGCTCCAAAGTAACGATTTTTCTCATGTTTCTCCAGTGATCACTATACGGTGAAGATGCAATGTCTAGAAAATTGTACGTGAGTCTGCCAGCGCCTGTTAACAAAGGTCTACTGCAAAAGGCAAGATCATGAACTTTTAACACCTCCCTTGCTGCCTCAGCGGAGGAGATGACAAGAGTTGGTATGCGACCAAGTCTCAGGAGCATGACAGGGCCATATTTCTTGGAGAGATGCCACATAGATTGGTGAGGCAGTGAACTAAGCTGGTGCAAATTTCCTAAAATTGGAAGCCTGGGAGGGCATGGAGGAAGAAGCTGCTCACTTTGTCTCACAACTTTCATCTTTTTCATAAACAAAAGCAGTAGAGGCGGAAGCAAGATAAGAGGAAGCCACAAAGGTGCAGCATCGATCAGAGCCATGAGAGCTTAATTTGTTATCTAGAATGACGGTGTTGAAAAAAGGATCTAGCAAATGAGGATAATATAGAATAATTAGATTTCTAAATAGTTCTCACTTCTAAGAAAAATGGATACACTAAAAAAAAAACACTGCTTGGGTACTAATATTTGACAAAAATGACAAATGATTATTCAATTTGAATGCATGACTTGTTCTGCCGCATGTAGAAATTTTTTTGTTTTATATTTTGTTTTTTATTATTTAATATTTTTTTATTTAATTTCAATCTTTTTAATTTTTTCAGTCTTTCTGAGCTAGTTTTTTTATATTTATATTCTTAGTCTTGATTTTTAATTTTTATTGTTATTTATTTATATATTTAATGCAATTTACATTAAAAAACAAAATAAATTTAGTTTTAGTTGTAGGTATTGAAGATTAGGAGTGGTGGCTGCTAAAATGTGGGAGTTAACGATAGGGTGTTCAACATGGCATTATGTTCCAGCTTGAAGGTTCATTTCATGTTAATTGTTATTTCCACTGTTATGTTAGTGGTCTGAATATTGCATTAGTGACACTAGCTTTTTAGGAGTTGGTTGTTGAACAATTTGTTTATAAATGAATTTCACAGTCAATCTCCATCACCCTGTAACTCAGATCTCAAACCCGGTATCATAACTAGGCTTGTCAATTCCGTTCTGTTCCGATCTAAATGGCTGGAACGTTCCGTTTCATTAAAAAAACTGAGACGAAATGACGTCGTTTTCATCTCGGTTTTAATTCCGGCCCGTTCCAGAAATTCCCGCTAAATTCCGACCAGAACGCCTCGGTACCGTTCCGGCTCAAAATCATAATATTTCTTTTATTTTAGAATATTTTACTATCATAATATTTTGGAATTTTAGAGATGTTTCTAATTTTGATATTATGTATGTTTGACTTTGTGTTTGTATTGTATAATTTAAAGTTAATTTATCTTGAATTTAAATTATACTTGTTAAATTAATATTTTAATTTTTTTTCACATATATAATTAATTATATATGAACAGTACAACCCCGAAACGGCACGTCGAAACGCTTCGAAACCAAAATGTTCCGTTCCAATAGAAAAACCAGAACAGCGACCAGAACGGCGACCGGAACGGTATTGACAACCTTGATCATAACAACATCCATGAATCAGAAAGCACCAGTCACAGTCGTTGTTATGCTACAATATCTTTTTGGCTTTTCTTGTGCATGTCCACACCCACTAGTCTACATGAGATATTAACTAAAATATAAATGGTGATGTCATTTTACTATGCAATTCTCCATTATGTACCTAGACACAGTTCATTGTGGACTGCTACAGTAAAATGACCATTTTACTCCATGGCTGAAAATTTTTAACCCCCGGGACCAAGGGTATTTTAGAACTTTTTAGGGACATAGATAGTATTTCTGAATTTGTTGCATAGTAAAACTACAAAATTAACCCTCGAAACGACAAAATATTTCCTCTGGGTCTGGGGGTGGTTTCGGTTTTTTCAAAATTTTTGCACAGTAAAACTATTGAAATAACCTCCAAAAAAGACAAAATCAAATATTGTATCCGGGGATAGTGTTGTATTTTCCACACAAGTTTTTTCGTGATTATCACTGGGTGCAGGGGTGTATAGGTAATTAACCAGTATTATCATCGACTAATAAAATTTACAAATTTGAGAAGTAATTAGGAGTAAGTATAGAAATTTTACACTAAATTGAAGTTTCTCCAGAATTTTTTTAATAAGAAAGCATGGCTGTAAGTATCAAAATATATCATTTAATTCACTTTTACATGGGGAAATCTGACTGCTTGATTTCAATAGGGGGCACAAATCTTTTCAAACAATTAACCGGTTCCAGGTGGAAAGGAGCTTTATCTGTATGCATTATAGCTTACTAGGGTGTCTGGTTCGTGTTTACATCATAGCTGTCAGTTTTTATCAGTACGAAATGTTTCAATTTCTGTGTTTTGAGGTTATATTATTTATTTTTAATTAATTATATATATATATATATATTAAATTTGACACAACAGTTTAATTTTTTATAATATATATATTTTTTTATTTTTATTGTTTTGATTTTGGTTATTATATATGTTGGTACCTAATTTTTGACCCACTTCTTTTTTTGTTTCAAAAAGAACAAAAAAATCCAAAAAAATAAAAAATCCAAAAATATCCTCACATGAAGACCAAAATTGAAAAAAAAGGACTACAAAACATATTTTTTAATTATATATAGAGGTGCTCATACATGTGTGCACCTATGAGGAGATAACAAAAAAATGGGGAGAGAATAAAAATTTATCACACTTCCCCTACACAAAAACCCTAAAAGCTAAAAAACATTTCCTTCACTGTCACCATCGGTTACCCTCCATTCACCTCCATTTCTCTCCCGTCAACCACCACAACCGCCCCTCACAGCCAATCCCATAGTAGCACCTACCCCGACAGCTTCTCCTTCACCATTAACAACTTCTATTTTTATTTTTTATTTTAAATTAATTTTTATATATATTTTTATGAGTTGATGTCAAAAATATTTCTTTAAAAAAAATCATTTTAATGCATTTTTAATGAAAACCACTTTTCAAAATAACTCTAACCACATTTTCAAATAGACCAAAAAGAAAAATGGACACACCAAAAAAAACTTCTTGGGGTACTAATATTTCACAAAAATGACAAATTATTATTCAATTTGAATGCATGACAAACTCGTTTAATTCTTACACCAGTTTAAATCTCTACTTCACTAGCAGCCAATGGACTGCCAATTTCATATATATATATATATATATAAACAAATATTTTATATATCTATATAAACATACACAGTTTATTTCTTCAACCAGGAAGCCTACAGCTGACTGCCAATTCATCTCTAATCAGTGCTGGTAAATCCAGTACTATTTATTTTAGTTTTCTAATTGGTTTCCTAATAGTTCAATATGAAATGGCTCTAATACCACTTGTTGGAACTAGAATTTCATAGCATAAAGAAATTACAATTATGTCGAATTATCAAGAACGCATAAAAGATAAAATGGAAGTGTACCTGAATCCATATCCGAAAGTTGCTCTCTAAAGTCATACAGATGACCTTTCAGATTAAGACATTCTCTTTTGAGAGTCTTTTGATTCTCTCTACCTTAATCTTATTCTCTCTGATAATGGGATGTCAGAAATGAGAATGAAATAGCACGTTTAATCTGGGGACTATAACCCTATATATAGGTAACCAGGTACCTTTTGGTATTCATGTCTTTTGACATTCCTATCCTTTGATATTCCTATTTTAGCTCATCACTAAAATATGGATAATCCTTTAATCTCTACACGTTAAAAGTCCACACTCTATTAAATACAATAAAAATCCAATTGCCTAAAAATACTTAGCAGATTATTTTTAATTAGGCTTCACTTTATTTGACAGCCCATATACATATAATTATTCTCATATAAACCCAATATTTGATTAATGATTCAACAGTTTCCATTTCTTGTATCTGTTTCTTGAAAATTATTTTCACTAGGGGGGTGATTGCTTGGCATTTGGGTGAAAATGTGGGGAAATGGTGAGGAAAATAATAGTCCAGAGTATTGGGGTATTTGTGATTTATAGGCTACATTCCGATGGGAAAATGAAGGAATTTGGAATTTGATTTTTGGGTTTTATGATGTAAACCGATATTTTTGGAGGGTTTTTTTAAATCAATTATTTAATTATATAACTTACTCCTATTAATTGTATAATTAAATTATATACAAAATAATTGCACTATATTTAAAATGATATATAAAAAATAGCTATTCTAAATGGCTTTTATCATTGGAGTAGACATAAACAAAAAAATTGTATTTACACTATTAAAAAAAATCATTTTATAGATTTAACTCTCTAAAATAGTTTTTACCATTGGAGATGCTCTTAGGTCTCGTTGATATTACATTTTAGCATTGTTATAGCAACTTCAATGCTAAAAAGCATTTTAGAGAGATAAATTGATAAAATATCTTTTTGAATACTGTAAATATAACTTTTTTGTTTATGTGTGTTCCAATGGTAAAAACTATTTAGAAGAGTCAGTTTTTGTATATAATATAATTATATAATTAATTATATAATTAATATGAGTATTTTATATAATTAAATAATTTTTTTTAAAAAAACTTCAATATTATAATTAATAATTTTTTATTATCATTTTAAATATGAAAATATTTCACTAAGCTATATTTACACAAAGGTACAGCATAGATCAGAGCCATGAGAATGCCTCAAGTATGAATGCTCTTCTCCTCTGATTCAAAAGCATCCATCAATCAGAAAGCACAAGGAACAAATATCTTTTTGGATTTTCTTGTGCATGTACACAGTAACTAGTCTAATGAGATGATGAGCCTCAATCAAAGATATATATACAGTAGAGTTGGTAATCAAATCAGACTTGTCCTCCTCTGGAATGTGACATTAATTTTTTTTTGGATATGAGAAATCTTATCCTGTAAATGTATTTTGTATATTAGCAATTAAAACTTTAGCTGTTTATCATGTCATGCTTTTTGAGGACGTGACATTAACACAAGAAAAAAAGAAAAAACTAAATGCTCAATCATAGGATGTTATTTAACATTATCATTAAAAAAAAAAAAAACAGCCAAAACTTCATGCGATGTTTTGGTCCAGTCCTCCGTAGTGCAGAGAGAAAGAGAGACGGTTGATATTAGATTTTAGCATTGTTAGGCATTGATTTTTAGCCCCTTTTGTTTTATTTTATTAAAGTTTGATTTTTTATTTCAAATTAATTTTCTTGATTATTTTACTGTCGTAATATTAAAAATAAATTTAAAATAAAAAAATAATTATTTCAATGCATTTTTTAACATAAAATACTTTGAAAAATATGTAATTCCACATTTTAAACATTTATTTTGATCATAAAAAAGTTGTTGATGGTAATTAAGAACCCTAAAATAACTTTGAATAAAAAAATTATATTAATGTATATTAAGATTGAAAATTGGTTCGTGAAATTCGTTGGGATGAACTTGGATGTTTTAAAGTAAAAAAAGCCACGCAAATTTCTGGTTTAAATGCCAAAACTTTTCAGTTTTTCCTATTTCATGTTCTGTTTTGTAACTTCTTGTTCATCTTCTTTAGCTTCTGTTATCTTACTTCTGGTTTATCTTCCTCAATTTTCATATAACTTCCCAGGGGTTGCTTTCTATTCATCTTCTTCGGTGTCTATGAAGCTTTCTGTTTCGGCCAGATGCAGTTGAACATAATGGATTGCAATTGTTGTTCCTGATGATTTTTATTAGATGTTTCTCGATCAAATAGCAAGAGATTGTAAAGGCCTTTATACACACACGTGTGTGTCCCTTTTAAAGTAATTTCACAAGATCAATATGAAAAACATAGTAACCAAACACATGAAGTTATTTTTTATTAAATCTCAAACTCAATTATAGTTTTAACCAAACACTTCAATTTCAGTTATGAACTGCATCTAAAAATATTTTTCATGAAACTGTTTTTTTTTTAAAACCTCAACCACAACAATAATCGTAATATTAAACACATCCTTAGAGTTTAAATGGTGCAGAAACATGGAAGAAACCATAAGATAATTTTAATTTTCAATTTCATTGAGATCGTTGGATTCTCTCTTAAGCGTACTCTTCCTATCCTTTCAAAATAGATCAAAAGAAGAAGAAGGTTGAATAAACACCATTCTTTATAGATGGATTTCACAGTTAATTGACCTGTGCAACTCGATCACAAACTTGGTAGCATAACAGCATCCATGAATCAGAAAGCACAAGGAACAGGCGATGCTATGCTAAAATATCTTTTTGGATTTTCTAATGCATGTCCACAGCAACTAGTCTACATGAGATGAGCCTCAATCAAAGATATAGAATGTTATTTAACATTATCATTAACAACAAAAAAACAGCTAACATTTCCAGTGAGTGATTCGGAATCTGTAAAAGACCATGTTACACTCCTTTCCATCTTGCACCGTCTGTCTACTCTGAAGGTATTGCTGCGCTTTGCCGTGTCGATTTGCTAGTGGACATGGATGCAAACAAGAACTACAATCGAAAATGACATTAAGGGATTGTAAATCCGTAAAGTCCTTGAAAATTAGAAAAGAGTAGAAAACAACAGAAAGGAAAAATCATTTCAATTCTGAAACTCTTTTAACTGTGTGGATTTGTAAGGATTTGCAGAAGATTAAATCAATTGTAAAGAAGAGAAAGTGTTTAGAGATTTTGAGAGAGAAAAGAGAATCAGAAACTGCTCTGTTTCTGTTATTATGATTTCCACACACCCAATGTGTGTCCAGTCCTTCCTATTTATACCTCTCCTCATGCACAGAGATACAAATGTGCATTTATCAATGTATACTCTATCATTAACAAGGTGCAAAATCCATCAATGTTTGCCAGTTTGAAAACAATAGCATGTACTGGCAAATTACAGAATATTTCTCATCGTTTTGTTCTGCATTTGGTAGCTCGAAGGACACCACTAGGAGGAGCTGTCACCAAGATAGTGCAATGACCATACAGCCTATACGAATCAGTAAAGTCCCCAGTTTAGATCGCACCCGAAATACCAGGTAGACTATAAGGACAATTAGGCCTCCCAGGAATATCACGATCCAAAGAATTGCGCAGAAAACTGCAGTACCTAACCATATTATGGGTTTGGTTCCGCCAGGTTTTGGCAGCCCAGAAAACTGTCCTTGTCCGACTCCAAGACCGGGGGGTCGTCGGGGGTGTCCTTGATGCTATGGATGTGTCATCCCAGGACCACGGTCTTGATCTTGATTTCTCGGTGGTCCTTGAGGTTCCCGATCATGCTTGGGATCATATGGCTGGGAATGTTAGGCACGGGGCTGTGGTGGAACCCATGGACTCTAGAAACCTCAATCATGCAGTGGAAAATGTGGATGGCTAGGTTTATTTTGATGCTGTGGTGGCTGCGTTGGTGGACTCTGGACTTGGCTGTCATGAAGTGGAAAGTGTGAATCGGGGTGTTGGCCCGGATGCTGTTGTGCTGGTGTCATCCATGGAAATTAGGATATGCATAATTGTGCGAATAACTCATAAATTAATGTTGAGTCTATTAATTGTAAAACCCACTAGTTTATCTTTGAGTAGATCTATCCGTATATAGTATAGAGGAAATCAAAAGCAAGCAGAGCATCATCCAGGCATGCTCACTTGCGACTAATTCAAGCCGCAGGGAGGTTTCCGTGATGGTGGTAATTTTGAGTGATTATGGGGGATAGATGAGGTGATGTCGCAGAGGGTGATGCTAGTTCTTTAGATGGATTTGCGAGACTCGAGGAGAAGGAAGGTGAGGATGGATGGATGCATGTATGGTTTTAGAGGACTTCGATGTGAAAATGGTGAGTGAAGAGCCCGGAATCAGATGATAAAAGAGAGATTTAAATGTGTGTTTGATATTGCTTTTACTTTTGTGGTTGAGATTTAAAAAAAAACAGTTTTATGAAAAACACTTTCAGTTGCTATTCAAAATTAAAATTATATTGTTTGGTTAAAACTATGGTTGAGTTTGAGGTTGAAAATAAGTTGTTTCGTGTGTTTGGTTATCATGTTTTTTATATTGTTGTCAACTTGTGAAATTATTTTAAATGACACACACACACACATATATTGTTTTTTAAATATTGTAGATTAATAATCATAACAATAAAATATAATTAATAATTCATGAAAACCAACAGGTTTGCGGAGTGAAACGAAGTCACGTGCCTTTCTCTTTCATCAGGACTAATCTTTATCTACATATTTTTTTTAAATATATATATATTTTTTAAAAAATCAAATTGGGCCCAACCTAAGTAAATGGGTCGACCCAGCCAAATTGAGCCAAAGCTCAACTCATCTTGGAATTGGGTTGGGCCGAGAGCAGGCCTAGCCTGAGTCTAGCTTTAAATGCTGGGCGTGAAACGGTGCACTGCACTGTTCACGTCTTCTTACGTGAATAGTGCAGCGCTACTGTTCACGTGAATTAATTCACTTGAACAGTAGCGTCCGACCGATCACGACGAGAGCTTCAACGGCCGATGTCGATGGGTAAAGGAGGCCGAGATGGTTCTTCCTGTGGTGGTGGCAGCGTCGGAAATGGTGGCCTATTATGGCCGGTAGGAGTGTCGGAAGCCTGCTACCGTAGTTGCTGCTTTGACTCCTCTCACTGGAGGTGGTCACGGAGGAGCTTATGGAGTGGAGGAGAAGCTACCGGTGATGAGAGGGGTAATGATGGTGTTTCTAGGAGCTACCATCGACTGTGGAGAGAGAGAGAGATGTCGTTGTGGAGAGAGAGAAAACATCGTTGTGGAGAGAGAAAGAGCTGCAGCTGTAGAGAAAAAGAGACTGATGGTTGCTTCCCATCGTGATGTTGCTTCAAGCTGCTAGGCAAGACCTACAATCAATGAAACGCAGGCAAAAAAAATCAATCGTGATCGCAGGAAAAGCTTCATTTTTCAGCTTCCGTGAACCATGGTTTCAATCATTTTTTTGTGGGTCTCGTGATGAATTAATCCGTGTTTCCTCCATTACCAAAAACCACAAAACTGCTTTTTGCTCCAACCTCCGTTTCTGCTGCAATGTCAAACGCCTTCTTAGGCTTTTTGTAGGAAGGGTAAAGAAAGACTAGATGATAAAAGTTATGATATAATAATGGTGTCTTTTAATTTCTTCACTGTCAAATGGTTCTGTTCTCTGTTTTGACACCATAAAACATAGAAATTCTATAGATTGGATGGGATGATATACTATGCCACTGGCTCTATGGCATCCATATCTCCACCCCGAAAGAGGTCTTTCCTGTCGGACCCTCTTCTTTATTTGGAGAACACACACACAGAGAGAAAAGCACAAATCATACATTCTTTGGTGCATGCAGCTCTTAGAATGCACGTGAGTTTATGATATCTTCTGATAATCACTGAAGGTAGTTGACAGGTACGAGGATTACTGGTGTCTTCTTAGAGGGAACAATGCTGGCACCAGCTTTGTCTTCCATGTTGATATCTTCCTTTTGCAGCCCATGGGGCAAAATCCAATCAAAACAGTACAAGAGATTTGAAAGTATAATCTCTACTGTTATAGATCCCATATGAATCCCAGGACAAATTCTTCGACCAGATCCAAATGGCAAATACTCAAACCTTTGTCCATTGAAGTCATGGGAGCTGTCCAGAAATCTTTCAGGGAAAAACTCTTCAGGATCCTTCCAGTACTTGGGGTCACGTCCAATTGCCCACACATTAACATGGACCAGCGTTTTTGGATAGATATTGTAACCACTGACCTTACAGTGAGACATGGTTTCTCTTGGGATAAGTAGTGGGGCAGGAGGGTGCAGTCTAAGAGTTTCTTTTATTACCATCCTGAGATACTCAAGTTGATCGACATCGTCTTCAGTAACTCTTCCTTTCTTTCCAACCCATGTCCTCACTTCATCCTGCACTTTCTTCATCACTCTTGGATTCCTGACAAGCTCTGCCATTGCCCAAATCACCGTAAATGAACTAGTGTCCACTCCGCCCAAAAATATATTCTTACAGACAAACAGCAGAATCCAAGTAGACAGTTAATTTGTAGGAAATATAGAGAGAAGCAGGCGATTAATTTCATAATAACAGAAAGCAAATATGTTTTTATAGCTTTAGCTTATGACAACAATTTCATGTTGCTGGACAGCAATCTGCTTCATTAGCGTGTTGCTCATGCTATCCCCAAACACTTACAGAGAGATGAATCTCAAGAATCATGCATATATATTAAACACAACAACTTATTTTTAGATTATATTCAAAGGATTTGCTTTTTTAAAATGGGATGGCTTTCATGCCATTCAACACCAGCACAAGGGCACAAAACACATACAACAAATTTTTATGATTAAAATTCAGGTATGTTAGATTGCATTCTTATGATATCAATTTCATCATTGTAATGCCAATGAGATGATATGCTAGCAGCTTGACCATTGCATATATGGCACTAGCTGAATAGATTCCTGTTTCAGATTAGCAAAGGCCAGTAGTGAAGCCTGGTAGCAAATTCTGAAATATGCAGGCAGGAATGAAATGATAGGCACTGCAGTTGAATATCTGTTGAAGAATTTGGTTCCAATTCTGCTACAAACTAGTGATAAATTTTTTTATTAATGTTAGTCATTTAATTTCATCATTTAGTGATGTGTTTTGATTGTTCTTTTCTACTTCTAGTTTAAATTTTATATATGATAAGATTAGTTTAAGAGTTTGGACTAGATTAGAGTTCTTTTTGTAATGCTTTGATTTCTTCTACAAATACAATTAGAGGGATGACAAGAAAAAATAGATCTTGAATTTTACCCCTTAATCTCTACAATTATTTGTTCTTTGTTCTTAGCTAAGGGCTAAAATTTATCAATTGAAATAGTGGACACCTCTATATTCCAACAATTAGTATCAGAATTTTTTCCAATTTTCCAACACATACCAGGAGGATTGCCTTGATATTATCCCTCGTAAACTGAGACGCACCCAGTTCAGTTTGCTCCTTCTCTATTCTCAGCAGAACATCTATCATGTCATCCTGATACTTTTTCCTTCCAGGTTGAAGATGGTTATCAATTACATGCTGCAAGAAAGTGTCTAACTCGTGGAAAACTCTTTCCATCCTTGCACGGTGACCAGTAAGCCAGTCTACAATCCATCCTAAATATGGGATGTATTCATCTGCTGAGATGCTTCCCATCACAGCCTCAGTGTCATGAACCACTTCATGGAATCTATCTCGATCAAAGTTAGTCCCTCGATAATCGAGCCCATAAGCTACCCTGAATGTTATGTTCGCAACAAGAGCATATACCTTCTGAGTAAGATCAACTGGTGCTGCTAAAGCTGATGACTCGGAGAGAGAATTAACCAGAAAGCCAACTTCTTCTTCCCTGATGAACCGGAAAGATTGCACCTTTTTCAAGCTGAAGAGCTCCAAAGTAACGATTTTTCTCATGTTTCTCCAGTGATCACTATATGGTGAAAAAGCAATGTCTAGATAATTGTACGTGAGTCTGCCAGTGCCAGATAACAAAGGTCTGCTGCAAAAGGCAAGATCATGAACTTTTAACACCTCCCTTGCTGCCTCGGCGGAGGAGATCACAAGAGTTGGTATTTGACCAAGTCTCAGGAGCATGACAGGGCCGTATTTCTTGGAGAGATGGCACATAGATTGGTGAGGCAGTGAACTAAGCTGGTGCAAATTTCCCAAAATTGGAAGCCTGGGAGGGCTTGGAGGAAGAAGCTGCTCACTTCGTCTCACCACTTTCATCTTTTTCATAAACAAAAGCAGTAGAGGCGGAAGCAAGATAAGAGGAAGCCACAAAGGTACAGCATAGATCAGAGCCATGAGAGATTTTCTATCTAGAATAACAACAGGGTTGAATGCCTCAAGGATGAATGCTCTTCACCTCTATTTCAAACGCATCATGAATCAGAAAGCACCAGGAACAGTCGCTGTTATGCTACAATAACTTTTTGGCTTTTCTTGCACATGTCCACAGTCACTAGCCTACATGAGATGAGCCTCAATCAAAGATATATACAGTAGAGTTTGGTAATCAAATCACTCTTCCTCCTCTGGAATGTGACATTAACTTATTTTTGGATGTGTGTACTGAAAATGTATTTTGTGGACCCAGTAAATCTAATTGGGGACGTGACATTAACATTAACTCAAGAGAAAAAAGAAAAGAAAAACTAAATACTCAATCATAGGATGTTATTTAACATTATCATTAACAAAAAAAAAAGACCCAGCTAAAACTACATGGTGAGAGGTATGGTTGGAAAATGTACTGTGCTGATGAACAAGATCATAGCCATTAGAGCTTTTCTATTTTCTAGAATACTAACAGGGTTGAATGCCTCGAGTTTTATGTTGTGTTTTGTAACTTCTTGTTCATCTTCTTCAGCTTCTGTTATCTTACTTCTGGTTTATCTTCCTCAATTTTCAATTTTCATATAACTTCCCAGGGGGTTGCTTTCTATTCATCTTCCTCAGTGTCCATGAAGCTTTCTGTTTCAATGGTAAGCAGAAACATGGAAGAAACCATAAGATAATTTTAATTTTCAATTTCATTGAGATCGTTGGATTCTCTCTTAAGCGAACTCTTCCTATCCTTTCAAAATAGATCAAAAGAAGAAGAAGGTTGAATAAACACCATTCTTTATAGATGGATTTCACAGTTAATTGACCTGTGCAACTCGATCACAAACTTGGTAGCATAACAGCATCCATGAATCAGAAAGCACAAGGAACAGGCGATGCTATGCTAAAATATCTTTTTGGATTTTCTAATGCATGTCCACAGCAACTAGTCTACATGAGATGAGCCTCAATCAAAGCTTTTAGGTGAGATGGTTCCTTAACATGTTAAAGAATCATCTCACCTAAAAGTTCAAGCTTGTAGGTGAGGCCCCAGAATATGATTTATATCATTCTCTAACACACTCCCTCAAGTGAAAGACCTTTGGGCTTGAAACTTGCACACATGCCTATATTACCTTGTGCTTGATTTTTATCAAATAGAATGGGGGTGGTGAGATTCGAACTCATGACCGCGGGGTCAATAAGGCTCTGATACCATGTCAAGGAACCATCTCACCTAAAAGCTCAAGCTTATAGGTGAGGCCCCAGAATATGTTATATTATTCTCTAATAATATGCACTTCATTTAAAAACCATACCTCTCACCCTTTAGTTTTGGCTGTTATTTTTTTTGCAGTCATGCATGATATGCGTCTCATCCACACTGACTTGGAACCAGAAAATATACCTTTTGTTTCTTCAGAATATATAAAAATACCAGATTCTAAGGTATTTATTTCTTCTGGTATGTTCTGCTGTGCTAGCAATTGAAATCTTTTTTTAACGTTTATTCTTTCCCTTTATTTTTTGCACTTTGATTTTTTGCCTTTGTTCTTTAATTTTGTTTTACAATTATTTTCATTTGTTCTTTATATATATAAAAAAATCAATGCTGCTAATATTGTGTTTGGTTTTACTTTTAATCATAATAATATAATGAGAATAATAATTTAAGTAATTTATCATTTGATTTTGTATTTATTAAGAATTAAGTTTTGTAATTTCTCTACAGATAATATATCAAATCTTATATCCCAGATTAATGATTTGAAAAATAATTATGGCTCAATTTTATTTTTAAAATTTTATCTTATCTCTTTAAAACTGTATGACTTAATATTAATCCAAGGGATTATAATAATTATATTCATAATGGTAATAATACAGATTTTGTTTCTATCCTTTAATTTTGTACTTTAACATTTTTCATTTGTTCTTGAAATCAAATAATATCTTTTTTTGTTGATAATATTTTTTTTCTTTCAATCATAAGAATAACAATTGAAATAATTTATCATTTGATGTTGTATTGATTAAGAATTATATTTTACAACTTCTCTATATATAATAGTTCAAATCTAATAATTTATCATTTGATGTTGTATACGTTAAAAATCTCGTAACTCAATGTTGTCTTTAGTTTTTTACCTTATTTCTTTTAAATTATATTATTTAACACTAGTATTAGACACAAAAATTGTCTATAATTAGTTTTTTTGACAGTACCTAATAAATGTTTTGTCTAGGTTGATTATTTCGCTTAGATGTACAGTATAAAAAAAAATCTAGTACCATTGATATTTTTTAAAATGTTAAAAAAATCTAACATCATTCTCCCCAGGCTTAACTTCTTCTTTAATATTTTTATTAATATCATTTAAATTATAATTAATATTATTATCATCATTAATATCATTATTATAATTGTTTCTATTGTTTTTTATATTTTTGATATTATTTTATGAGTTATTGTTATTATTATCATTAAAGTTATAATTATTAACACCATAAGCACTATAACCATTACAATTGCTATTATCATTATGATTAGTAATGTCACTATTATTACAGTATATAACACCTAAAATTATTATTATTATTATTATTATTATTATTATTACTAAAATAATAAAAAATTATTAAATTACCATGGAGAATAAAAAAACTCAAAAAAATGAGCAAAAGAGTAAGCAAAACAAACTAAAATTATTATTAATATCACGTAAATAATAGAAATAATAAAATTACCCTAGCGAATAAAAAAAACCTAAAAAATTTAACAAAAGAATACCATAACCCCAATAAAAATAGAAAAAAATATTTTTAGTTTAAAAAAATCATTGGACTTGAAGAATAAATAAAAATAAAAAGAATAAAGGGTGAAAAAAAAGAAGTATCAATTTTTAAATGATCACTAACACGAATTAAAATTTAAGGACTAAATTGAATAAAAACATAACCCCAATAAAAGAAAAAATAAAAAAAATTATAAACCAAAATTAAGAACATATACATATAAACATGGACAAAATATATGAACTATTTCAGAAGGATCGAAAAGATATATTAAAAAGCATTCATTTTTGTAGTATTTTGGCAGAGAAAAAGAAATATATATGATCTTTTTTTTATAAATAGAAAAAAATAGATCTAGATACTATTTTTTATTGTGTTTCTTTAGAATGAAATAATAACAATTGTTGAAATTGTATTATTAATTGTTGAATCTCATATCAAATGGAGCCCTTAGGTCTAAAGATCCGTTGTTAAAGTAGTTTTTATGGGGTAGATTGTGGTTTTTCTCATGTTTTAATGAGCAATTTGTTAAATATGTCTGAGATGGGTGCTTATAAATAATTTCATGGTTTTAAGGTAATGTGCCTACTTTTCCACGACCCTTTTATTCGAAGGGAAGATCTCTCAAGTTTCCCATGTGTAATCTTGTATGCTACCTCAGCTTTTTGAGACTGATTCCCCCCCATGGTAAGACCAGCTGCCTCTTCCATGTTGATTTCTATTGCTTTGGCTGATTTCCAATGCTAACAATATAAGAGACTTCTAGTCCTAAAAATATATATTCTGAAACGCGAGCATCTTTCCAATCCTAAAATTATATTTTGAAACTCGAGATCTCGGGTAATTTAGAATTTTAGATACGACAATATGTTTTTTTGTCATAAGCATGGCATGCAAGAGAGATGCTAGGATCTTAGTTTCATGGAGTCCTAAAAACTCACATACATGTAAATAAGCACGGAATGTGTTTCTGCTTTGCTGTGTATCAACTTGAGGAACATATGGCAACAAAAACTAGGTTTTTTTCCACACGATACGCTAGAGTAGCACCCTGCTTCAAGGTGGTGCTACTCAACCTACATTTAGAGAGAGGTTAAGTAATCTGATAAGCCATTATCATTGCAACTACGCAAGTCCATCAGACGTGGTATACAGAATCCCAGGTATTGTGATTAACGTGAGATGTTGCATGCAACATGCATTACGTGCCGAGTGACATGGCCAACGCTGATAAGATATCACACAATATGTTGTTATTTGCTTCTGTATTTGTTTCGATTGAATTAGTTTCCTGGTTTTTAGGGAGTTTGTTAAGCTACGCCTTATTTAAGGATTGGCCAAGAAAGAGCAAAATAAGAAATATTTTCTCTTTAAAACACTTGTACCTGTGGTTTAGCTTTCACCTAAGAAAGCCAAAAGTTATCAATATTGTTTTTGTTGCGATCATAATCTATCATTGGTATCAGAGTCAGGTTTATTATCATGACTACCAATAAAGAGTGTATTGAAAATCTAGAAGTTGGGCTTGGTGGATTGCAGGACGGTGTACATCGAATAGAGATGGGAATGGCAGATAAATTTAGTCAACTGGAAGCCACACTCAACCGCATGTCTAAAGTACTTTTGTCTAACTAAACGAGCACTAACTATGACATTCACGAGCAAGACCCATATCCATGTTCTCAGAGAGAGAACCATGTTGTATCCTCTAAAACAGCCAAACTCGAGTTTCCAATATATGCAGGCGGTGACCCCACGGAATGGTTTGCGCGAGTAGACCAGTTCTTCGAGTTCTAAGCCATGGCAGAAGCTTAAAGAGTCATGTTGGCATTTTTTCACTTGGAAGGTGAAGCCAACTAGTGGTAGAGATCATTGAGCTGTACGTTTCGAGAAGAAAGAAGAGAAGTAACGTGGGTTGTTTTCGAAGAGGAACTGTGGGCTCTATTTGGACCTACAGATGGTGAAGATTTTGATGAAGCCTTATCACACATCAGGAGAAAGAAAAATCTCTATGAGAGTATCAACAAGAATTCAAGAAGCTAGGCAATAGAGTTCAAGGGTGGACTCAAAAGACATTAGTAGGGACTTTTATGGGTGGTTTAAACTTGAAATTGCTTAGGGGATTCGATTGTTCAAACCCCAGACATTGAAAGAAGCTATCAACCTTGCTAGGATGAAGGATGAACAAATGACACGACAACAACAATTCACACATCCTCCCTAAAAGACATTAGTAGGGACTTTTATGGGTGGTTTAAACTTGAAATTGCTTAGGGGATTCGATTGTTCAAACCCCGGACATTGAAAGAAGCTATCAACCTTGCTAGGATGAAGGATGAACAGATGACACGACAACAACAATTCACACATCCTCCCTAAATCAACTGCCAGCCAACCAGTGTTCCCATACCAACCAGTACCAAACCAACATTCCCAGTCAGATGACTTTCATGGGAGGAAATGCAAAGGAGATGAGCCATGGGATTGTGTTTTAATTGTGATGACAAATTTACAACTAATCATAAATGTTGCGGGGCACAATTGCTTTTATTAAAAGCATCAATAGACATTAGTCCCTTTTGCTGTGAAAAAGTGACAAAGGAACAACCAAGGTGATGTGAACTGGAAGCAGAACCAGAGCCTAAGATTTCACTGTATGCACTGATTGGATGGTCTTCACGAAAAACAACGAGGGTGGCAACCCGAATAGGAACACTAGAGGTAGTGGCCCTCATCGATAGCGACTCAACTATAACTTCATCAGTGACCATGTGGCTCACTTGTTGCGATTATCAGTGGTTCCCATCGATCCCTTTAATGTGCGAGTCGCCAATGGATAGAAACTAAGTTGTCAAAGAAGATTTGAACAGGTACCAGTCCACTTGAAGGGTATACTTTTTCTGCTCACCCTTTATGCACTTCCTATAGCAGGTCTTGATCTGGTATTGGGGTTTCAATGGTTGGAGATGCTGGGATTAGTCATGTTTAACTGGAAGCAACTCACAATGGAATTTGAATGGGAGAATGCACCACAAAAGTTGTAAGGAATGAACCAAGAAGCAATCCAGGAAGCTTCCTTGAAAGAAATGTCAAAAGAATTTTGTCAAGGTAATTCTCTCTTTACAATCTATTTGAATTCTCTAGGGAAACGTCACACAAAAGGCCATATAACCAGCCATGCAAAACTTGCTAGAACAATACTGAGATGTTTTTGCCAAACCACCCCAATTACCACCTAAAAGAGAAGTAGACCATTGCATTCCTCTAAAAGAAAGGACCAAACCAGTCAACATACAACCCTACTAGTATGCCTACTTCTAGAAGGTAGAAATTGAGAAAAAGGTGCAAGAGATGTTTAACTAGGGAATCATACGCCCAAGCACTAGTCCCTTATGCTCTCTTGTATTACTGGTCAAAAAGAAAAATGGCAGCTTAAGATTCAATACGGACTATCGTGCACTCGACACAATAACTATCAAAGATCATTTCATGTTTCCTACCATAAAAGATATGCTAGATGAGTTGCATGGCACCATTTATTTTACAAAAGGGCAGGATACCAAATATGGGTTTATTCTCCGGACATTCCTAAAATAACTTTCAGGACATATAATGGGCATTATGAGTATTTTGTCATGTATTTTTGGCCAATGCAATGCCCCTTCTACATTCCAAGCTATCATGAACTCTATCTTTCGACCCTATCTTAGAAAATATATACTTGTCTTTTTTTATGACATTTTGATTTATAGCCCAACTTGAGAATCACATTTGCAAAATATGGAGACAACCTTAGAGGTATTGCGACATCACCAGTTTTTTATTAAGGCATCGAAGTGTGCTTATGGCCAGCACAAGCTTGAATATCTGGGATATATTGTTACACAACATGGGGTCAAGGTAGATATGAGAAAAATAGAAGCAATGGTAGTGTGGCCCCGACCTAGTAACATCACGAAACTACAGGGTTTCTTGGGCCTTATAGGATATTGCAGAAAATTTGTGCAAAATTATGGTGTTATTGCACGACCTCTCACCAACCTCCTATAGAAGGGTCAATTTATATGGGGTGCTGACGCGACAACTGCCTTCTTTTCACTCTAAAAGCTCATGACCACTACGCCTACACTAGCAATGCCTAACTTCAACAATTCATTCATCATTGATGTAGATGCATCAGGGATTGGAATCAGGCGGTTCTTTCTCAACAAGGAAAATCGATTGCCTTTATGAGCAAAGCATTGGGAGTCACCAAGCAATCATGGTTCATTTATGCAAAAGAAATGTTAGCAATTGTAGAAGCCATTCGCACCTAGTGTCCTTACCTCTTTGGGAGAAAATTCATCATTCAACTGACCAAAAGAGCCTAATATACCTTCTGGACCAGCAAATCACTACTCCCAAACAACAACAATGGGTGACCAAGCTACTAGGCTATGAGTATGAAAATCAATATCATCCCGGTCAAGAGAACTCTAGGGCAAATGCACTTTCACGTAAGCCAGCCAGCCCAGTTCTCAACCATTTGTTTATGCTGCAGGTCAGTCTATAGGAAGAAATGAAAGCAACTACAAGTTAGGATTAATACACTACCCAGTTCATTGCCACTGCCAATGATTACAAGTTATGGGATGGTTTGGTTCTTTATAAAACCACAATCATGGTCCCTCGAGTTCAAGAGCTCCGCTAAAAACTTCTAGCTGAAATTCATGATAGTAAGCTGGCAAGACACTATGGTGTCTTGCGCACTTATAAAAGGTTAGCTCGGCAATTCTAATGGCCTACCATGTATAAGGATGTTCAAGCTTATGTCTCTACTTGTGAGACTAGTCAAAAGGCAAAGTCTAAATCTCTTGCACTGACGGGTCTTCTCTAGCCCTTGCTTATCCCGTGTCAAGTCTGAGATGATATTACACTTGATTTCATTGAAGGACTTCCAAGGTCCCACAAAAAGGATACAATTTTAATGGTCGTCGACAGACTAAGTAAGCCCATTTTATGTCATTATCCCATCCTTTCACGACTAAGTGGTAGCTGAATGATTTATGGAGGGTGTAGTCAAGTTACATGGCATACCCCAGTCCTTTATCAGTGATCGTGACCTTATTTTTATCAGTAAATTTTGACAAGAATTCTTTACTATGTCTGGCACCAAACTCAAGCTTAGCTCAGTCTCTATCACTCACAAACTGATGGGCAAACAGAGATAGTGAATCGCTACCTTGAGCAGTACCTACGGTGCTTCGTTCATCAATGGCCAAGGAAGTGGACTAAGTACCTATCGTGGGTGAAATTGTGGCACAATACTACTTACCATATTTCCATTGGAATGACACAATTTCATGCTCTTTATGATCGCCCTCCCCCAGCCATACCCTACTACCAAGCAAGCCAATCACCTATTCACGAGGTAGACAAGAATTTAACTCGTAGGGATGCACTCCTTGTCCAGCTTAAATCCAACCTCGCTAGAGCCAGTAACCGTATGAAATAAATGGCTAACAAGAAAAGACAAGATGTGGACTTGCAGATAGGTGACATGGTGTTCTTGAAGTTACACTCGTATCGACAACAGATTGTCTTCAAGCGTGCTCATTATAAGCTCACCGGTCATTACATTGGACCCTGCCCTATTCTCCAACATATTGGCCAAGTTGCTTGCAAGTTGCAGTTACCTGAAGGGTCGCCTGTACATCTAGTGTTCCATGTGTCACTTCTTAAGAAATTAGTTGGGGATTGTTAGAGAATAATATAAATCATATTCTGAGGCCTCACCTACAAGCTTGAGCTTTTAGGTGAGATGGTTCCTTAACATGGTATCAGAGCCTTATTGACCCAGCAGTCATGAGTTCGAATCTCACCACCCCTATTCTATTTGATAAAAATCAAACACAAGGCAGTGTGGGCCTGTGTGCAAGTTTCAAGCCCAAAGGGCTTTCACTTGAGGGGGTGTGTTAGAGAATAATATAAATCATATTCTGTGGCTTCACCTACAAGCTTGAGCTTTTAGGTGAGATGGTTCTTTAACAGGGATAACAATATAGCATGTCTCGATTTATTGCCTGTGGCAAACGATGGCATGGTCTTGTTGGAACCACAACGCATTTTGGACACATGTTGGGTTAAGCAGGGCAACAAGTTTAATTTAGAGTATCTAGTTCAGTGGCGTCGCCTACTAGTAGAAGAGGCTACCTAGGAGGATGCAACAGTGCTTCAACAACAGTTTCTTACTTTGGACCTTAGGGACAAGGTCCCGCTCCAAGGCGGGAGAATTGATAGCCATTATCACTTCCACTACACAGGTCCATCAGACGTGGTAGACAGAATCACGGGTATTGTGATTAACATGGGACGTTGCATGCAGCATGCACTAGATGTCGAGTGACGTAGCCAGCACTGATAAGATATCCCACAATATGTTGTTATTTGCTTCTGTATTTGTTTCGATTGAATTAGTTTCCTAGTTTTTAGGGAGTTTGTTAAGCTACAACTTAGTTAAGGATTGACCAAGAAAGAGCAGGATGAGAAATATTTCCTTTTTAAAACACTTGTGCCTGTGGTTTAGCTTTCACCCTAAGAAAGCCAAAAGTTATCAATGTTGTCTCTACTGCGATCGGGATCTATCATAATCTTGAAAATCCCAATTCGATAAGCAACAGAAGTGTCATTGGTTCATGGCTGCCATGGAAGAGAGAAGAAATTTCTACAAGAGTAAAGCCATCTGCAATTATGCTGAGAGATGAAAAGCATTTGTGTGGAAGTGGTCAGTATGAATGCTGCCAGAGCTTAACAAAATAATTCAAACTCATTAAGAGGATCATAAATTTCATCGAGTGAAAGCTCATACTATCTTTAAGATGATCATAAATCACCTTCTTTAAAATGATAAAATTCAAATTCGTTACGAGTCTTTAATTTGAAACCATCGATCTCTTTCTAAAATCTAAGTTGTTAAATAAATATCTAGATATAATTTATATTATTTCTGAATAAATATTACGGAGAACTCGCTCAATTCTTGCTTGATGACTGGTAATTCTTTAATTAATCTTGAAAGTTCTGTTACACAGCCAAAAAAATTCTTTTTTCTTCCACTCATCTCAATCGAAAGAGCAATAACTCTTAAATTAATCTTGAGTCAAATAATTGTAAAACCCACTAGGTATCTGTGACTAGATCTATCCGTATATAGTATAGAGGAAATCAAAAGCAAGAAGTGCATCATCCGGGCATGCTCGCTTTCGACTAATTCAAGCCGCAGGGAGGGTTCCGCGATGGTGGTAATTTTGAGTGGTTATGGAGATAGATGAGGTGATGTCGCAGAGGGTGATGCTAGTGCTTTAGATGGATTAGAGAGACTCGAAGAGAAGGAAGGTGAGGATGGATGCATGGATGGTTTTAGAGGACTTCGATGTGAAAATGGTGAGTGAAAGATTAGTGGTGTTTTACACTATATTTCAAAAATATTTTTCAAAAAATTGAATTCTTTTTATTTTAGATTAATTTTTTTGATATTTTTAGATAATTTTAATATGTTGACATCAAAAATAATTTTTAAAAAATAAAAAATAATAACAAACAAAAGTTATGGTATAATAATGGTGTCTTTTGATTTCTTCACTGTCAAATGGTTCTGTTCTCTGTTTTGACACCATAAAACATAGAAATTCTACATATTTGATGGGATGATATGCCATGCCACTGGCTCAATGGCATCCATATCTCCATCCCGAAAGAGGTCTTTCCTGTCGGACCCTATTCTTTATTTGGAGAACACACACAGAGAGAAAAAAAGGGCACAAATCATAAATAATTTTGTGCATGCAACTCTTAGAATGCTTATGACTTTATGATATCTTCTGATAGTCACTGAAGGTAGTTGACAGGTACGAGGATTACTGGTGTCTTCTTAGAGGGAGCAAGGCTAACACCAGCTTTCTCTTCCATGTTGATATCTTCCTTCTGCAACCCATGGGGCAAAATCCAATCAAAACAGTACAAGAGATTTGAAAGTATAATCTCTACTGTTATAGATCCCATGTGAATCCCAGGACAAATTCTTCGACCAGATCCAAATGGCAAATACTCAAAATTTTGTCCATTGAAGTCATGGGAGCTGTCCAGAAATCTTTCAGGGAAAAACTCTTCAGGATCCTTCCAGTACCTGGGGTCACGTCCAATTGCCCACACATTAACATGGACCAGCGTCTTCGGATAGATATTGTAACCACTGACCTTACAGTGAGACATGGTTTCTCTTGGGATAAGTAGTGGGGCAGGAGGGTGCAGTCTCAGAGTTTCTTTTATTACCATCCTGAGATACTCAAGTTGATCGACATCGTCTTCAGTAACTCTTCCTTTCTTTCCAACCCATGTCCTCACTTCATCCTGCACTTTCTTCATCACTCTTGGATTCCTGACAAGCTCTGCCATTGCCCAATTCACCGTAAGTGAACTAGTGTCTACTCCGCCCAAAAATAAATTCTGACAGACAAACATCAGAATCCAAGTAGACAGTTAATTTGTAGGAAACATAGAGAAAAGTAGGCGATTAATTTCATAATAACAGAAAGCAAATATTTTTTTATAGCTTTATCTTATGACAACAATTTCATTGCATGTTGTTCATGCTATCCCGATACACTTACAGAGAGATGAATCTCAAGAATCATGCATGTATATTAAACACAACAACTTATTTTTAGATTATATTCAAAGGATTTGTTTTTTAAAATGGGATGGCTTTCATGCCAATGAAATGATATGCGAGCAGCTAGACCATTACATATGTATGGCACTAGCTGAATAGATTCCTGTTTCAGACTAGCAAAGGCCAGTAGTGCCTTGTGCTGCCTATAAGCCTGGGAGCAAATTCTGAAATATGCAGTCAGCAATGAAATGATAGGCACTGCAGATACAGTAAAAAGAGGATTTCATTTAATATATGATAATCGCAATGTTGATCTGCATACCAGGAGGATTGCCTTGATATTATCCCTCGTAAACTGAGATGCACCCACTTCAGTTTGTTCCTTCTCTATTGTCAGCAGAACATCTATCATGTCATCCTGATACTTTTTCCTTCCAGGTTGAAGATGATTATCAATTGCATGCTGGAAGAAAGTATCTAACTCGTGGAAAACTCTTTCCATCTTTGCACGGTGACCAGTGAGCCAGTCTACAATCCATCCTAAATATGGGATGTATTCATCTGCTGAGATGCTTCCCACTACAGCCTCGGTGTCATGAACCACTTCATGGAATCTATCTCGATCAAAGTTAGTCCCTCGATAATCGAGCCCATAAGCCACCCTGAATGTTATACTCGCAACAAGAGCATATACCTTCTGAGTAAGATCAACTGGTGCAGCTAAAGCTGATGACTCCGAGAGAGAGTTGACCAGAAAGCCAACTTCTTCTTCCCTAATGAACCGGAAAGATTGCACCTTTTTCAAGCTGAAGAGCTCCAAAGTAACGATTTTTCTCATGTTTCTCCAGTGATCACTATATGGTGAAAACGCAATGTCTAGATAATTGTACGTGAGTCTGCCAGTGCCAGATAACAAAGGTCTGCTGCAAAAGGCAAGATCATGAACTTTTAACACCTCCCTTGCTGCCTCAGCGGAGGAGATGACAACAGTTGGTATTTGACCAAGTCTCAGGAGCATGACAGGGCCATATTTCTTGGAGAGATGGCACATAGATTGGTGAGGTAGTGAGCTAAGCTGGTGCAAATTTCCCAAAATTGGAAGCCCGGGAGGGCTTGGAGGAAGAAGCTGCTCACTATGTCTCACAGCTTTCATCTTTTTCATAAACAAAAGCAGTAGAGGCGGAAGCAAGATAAGAGGAAGCCACAAAGGTACAGCATAGATCAGAGCCATTAGAGCTTTTTTTTTATCTAGAATAACAACAGGGTTGAATGCCTCGAGAATGAATGTTCTTCACCTCTAATTCAAACTCATCATGAATCAGAAAGCACCAGGAACAGTCGCTGTTATGCTACAAAAACTTTTTGGCTTTTCTTGTACATGTCCACAGCCACAAGTCTACATGAGATGAGCCTCAATCAAAGATATATACAGTAGAGTTTGGTAATCAAATCAGACTTTTCCTCCTCTGGAATGTGACTCGATCATAGGATGTTATTTAACATTATCATTAGCAAAAATATCAGCTAACATTATTTAACATTATCATGAATGTATGGACACATGACTTGTTCATATACTAAGTTGTCTGGTTCGTGTTTACATTTCAATCTCCAGTTTTTTTTATAACATTCAACTTTAGTTACAAAACTTCATTGGATGTTTTGGTCCATTCCTAGGTAGCGCAGAGAGAGAGAGAGATGGTTGATATTAGATTTTAGCATTTTTAGGCATTGATTTTTAGCCCCCTATTTTTTATTAAGGTTTGATTTTTTTATTTTAAATTAATTTTCTTGATTATTTTTAGCCATGAGAGCTTTTTTTAATCTAGAATAACAGTGTTGAATGTCTCGAGTATGAATGTTCTTCACCTCTAATTCAAACGCATCTGCACGTGGATAAGGCCAAAGGAAATTTATCAGCAACGTGGAAAGTGTTGAAGAAAATGAGTGGTGGCTGCTAAAATGTGGGAGTTAACGATAGGGTGTTCAACACAAGTATATCAATTTTGCATCGGCTCCTGTTTTGTTTTTTTAATTGAGACGTAATATTTTAATTTTGTTTTTACGTATTATTAAGGGGTTGTACTATTTATATATATATATATATAATCAAATATATTAATTCAAAAAAAATTTAATTCAAAACCAAAAATAAAATTATTTAGAATTGTGCAATTTAATATAAAAAAATACTAAATTGATTTTTCTGAATAAAATTATGAGCATGTACAATATTACAAGAATATCATTATCAATCTCGCAAGGTCATTACATTATATGATTGCTCTGAAATTTTAACATAATATATATAAATATGGCAAGAGGCTCGTAAAATTTTATTTTAATCTGACGGTCGGATAAAGAGATATGATTGATATTGTAAATTATTCATTATTTAAAAAAAACATTATTTGGCCGAAATGGAACGGGCGGAACGAAACTGGAAAGTTTCAGCTGGTATTTGGATGAAAAATACAAAATGGACCGGAATTTAAACCGAGATAAAAACGACTCTATTTTGTTTCATTTTTTTAACTGGTATAAAATATTTCAGCCGTTTCGATTGCAGCAGAATGAAACTGACAGCCTTGGTTCAACATGGCATTATGCTCCAGCTTGAAGGTTCATTTTATATGTAATTGTTATTTCTTATTGTTATGTAATTGTTATTTCCATTCTTATGTTAGTGGTCTAAATAGTGTGTTAGTGGCACCAACTTTTTTGGAGTTTAAATTGTAAGCAGAAATATGGAGGAAATCATAGAAGAATTTTAATTTTTGATTTTATTGAGATAGTTGGTTTCTCTCTTAAACGAATTAAACATCATTCTATATAAATAGATTTCACAATCAATCGCCATGCAACTCGACCACAAATATATATATATATATATATATATATAGATGTTAATATTAAACAAATATCAAAATATATAATTAATCTCACATATTTTTTAGGAAAAAACTCTAAAAATAACCATTATTATTTTAAACATTTTATCTATAATAAAATGAATATATAAAAAAAACTAAATAATCAAAAAATTTATAGGCTTATTATTTTGCTTAGATGTATAGCATTATAAAAAAATCTATGACCATTAATATTTTTTTACATGTTAAAAAATTTATGGCGAAGCGCGGGGCAAGTGACTCATATATTTTTACATTGTAGATAATTTGACCTAATTTTTCCACCCATTTTGTCTACGTGTGGCTTCGTATATTTTTTATTTACGTGATGTTAGATCTTAAATATCACACATAAAAAAGGTGCAAAAATATTTTTTTAACAAAAACAACACAGAGTAATGAATTATTTAGATTATTATTAACAATTGTGTTTATCATGATTATTTTTTAATAATTTAATAGAAATATTATATTATCATCGACTAATAAAATTTACAAATTTGAGAAGTAATTAGGAGTAAGTATAGAAATTTTACACTAAATTGAAGTTTCTCCAGATTTTTTTTAATAAGAAAGCATGGCTGTAAGTACCAAAATATATCATTTAATTCACTTTTACATAGGGAAATCTGACTGCTTGATTTCAATTGGGGGCACAAATCTTTTCAAACAGTTGACCGGTTCCAGGTGGAAAGGAGCTTTATCTGTATGCCTTATAGCTGGGCCATTAAAAACAAACAACACGAAAAGAAGAAATTAATGGTGACAAAGTATTTAACATTTATCATTAACAAAAAAAACAAAGAACAGCTAACATTATTTAACATTATCATGAGCTGTGCACATGGACACATGACTTGTTCATTTACGAGGTTGTCTGGTTCGTGTTTACATCATAGCTGCCAGTTTTTATTGTTACGAAAAGATTCAGTTTCGGTGTGTTGTTTTGAGACTATATTATTTATATATAATTAATTAATTATATATATTTGAAAAAATTAAAAAGTAAAAAATTTAAATATAATTTTATTTTTTATAAAATCAAATTTGACACAACAATTTTATTTTTTTATAATATATATATTTTAATTTTTATTGTTTTAATTTTGGTTATTGTATATTCTGGTACCTAATTTTTGACCCACTTCTTTTTCTGTTTCGAAGAGAACAAAAAATACCAAAAAAATCAAAAATCCAAAAATATCATGACATAGAGACAAAAATTGAAAAAAACAAGCAAGGACCATAAAAACATATTTTTTTTATTATATACAGAGGTGCTCATACATGTGTGCACCTATGAGGAGATAAAAAAAAAAGGGGAGAGAAAATAAAAATTTATCACACCCCCCTCCCCATTTTTTTTTTTGCGGCCACCATTCTAGCCTCCCCGGGCCCCAGCTCTCAGCCACAACCCCGGTCGATCAACATATCTCCCTTCCCTTCCTCTGCTTCACGTCAGCCCCAAGCCTTCAATGTCACCATCGGTGACCCTCCCTTCACCTCCATTTCTCTCCCGTCAACCACCACAACCGTCCCTCACAGCCAATCCCATAGCAGCACCCACCCCGACAGCTTCTCCTTCACCATTGACAACCTCTATTTTTATTTTTTATTTTAAATTAGTTTTTTTATATATTTTTATATCATTTTCATGTGCTGATATTAAAAATATTTTTTAAAACATTAAAAAAATTATTTTGATATATTTCTAACGAAAAATATTTTTCAAAATAACTCTATCCACATTTCCATACATGCACCAAGAAGAAAAATGGATACACTAAAAAAAACTTCCTGGGTACTAATATTTCACAAAAATGACAAATGATTATTCAATTTGTTATGGGATGTGGTGGTTATATTTTTATATTTTCTGAAAAGTGTTTCATTTAAAACATATATTAAATTGATATTTTTTTAGTATTTTTAAAAATATTTAATGTGTTTGTATATATATATATATATTAAAAAAAATTTGATGCGAGTTTAACCACGGTCAAGTTGAGCGCATATCTAGCCAACTATGGTCAACAAGGGTTAGAAAAAACAAATATATTATTATTCTGTTGCAAATAAATAAATACTTGAATTAATTGGATCGGTCGATCAATGAAAACCTAATGTTAGGGTTAGGGTTAGGGTTAGGGTTATTGTATGAATGAATGAAATAATTAAGAAATGGAGATGGAGTATTGGAGTGAATTCCCTCACAATTACATGGATCGTCGTCCCAGAAAGAGGCCCATATTAGCAGCAGCAGCTTCGGATATCCCTCCTCAAAACCTCACACTCACACCAAGGTATGGCATTCTATTATTATTATTGTCACACCCTCCGCTAAAGCGTCGCATCGCGGTGACTCTCCCCACAAGCTGGAGAATTCATGTTGAAGTTTTATCTTTATTTTTGTGAAAAAGAGAGTCGCCACCTAGTATTATGACTACTAGGAAACCTAAATTGGTCTTTCAGAGATTCTAAGACAAGGGACTGGTTGCGTAAAGGGAAGGTTTTAGCACCACTAGTACTCTCTACCTAAGATAAGCTACTTGGTATTTTTGTTTGTCCTATGATTGTTATGGTATTTATCTTTCAAAAATACGTTGGTTAAATGATGATGACGTATTATTCCCGTAAAAAATATTTTGAATATTTACAACTTTAAAGTTTCTTTATCCAAATATTTACGGTGAATAACAACAAATTATCACTGCTGTTTTTTTCTACATTTTTGTCTCTACAATTTTTTCAACCCCTCTGCTTTTTTCTCCTCTCTGCTCTGATGCTCTGCCCCTCTTTTCTCTTTTGTTCTCCAATGCCCCCTACTACATGCTGCGAGCGTGCAATTTATAGGGGAAGAGGCAATCTTTGACATGCATATTGCGTGGAGCTGCTACATCTGAATTTGCAGAGGCGTGCCCTGCACTGTTCATGTGTCGGAACAGTGTAGGCACCTACAAATTTGATTTTGGGAAAGTGAAAATATAATTTGGTCCCTAAATTTTCAATTGTTCTAATTGCATTCCCAATTAGCTTTAAAATTTTAATTTTGTGCAATTGTAATCCCGTCAGAATTTTGAGAGCATCCTTAGCTTTGCGCGCTTTTTTATTTATTTTGATCATTGATTTCTAATTTGCGCGATTTAACCCTCAATTGACCATTGGACTCTGATTTCATTCAATTTGGCCTCTGATTTCGCATAATTGGCTTGAAAAAATTCAATTCAGCCTCCGAAAATTCCAATCTCATCAATTGAACCCGAATTAAAATTCAAGAACTTGATTTCTCATCGACTAAGCCCTTAATAAAATTAATTTGAACAATTTAAAGTATAATTAAGTCATTGCACTTAATTAAACCCTTCAATTGGACCCTAAATTAATTCTCAAACATAATTACACTTTTAAATTGGCCAACGATTAAATCGAATTGGCCCATAAAAATATAATTATATCTTTCGACTTAATTTTTACACGGATTAATCCAATAATAAATTACTTTATCCTTGAATCTGCATTTTCTTAAATTTTGGGCACAAAAGATGTACGATCGAGCTCTCGAAAATGTCAAAAAAATTCACCTTGATTTTTGTACCGACACTGGCCCCTTTTATTTTATTTTTGCTATTTTTGAGTAGATTTGGGGAATAACCCAAAATTGGCTTATGACAATTATTATTATAAAAAATTGTCATAAATTAAAAAATAATTGTTTTTGGTAGTATTTTGAGGGTAAAATTCATGGATTTTGGCAGAGAAAAAGAAATATCTGATCTTTTTTTTATAAATAGAAAAAAATAGATTCGGATACTATATTTTTATTGTGAATTTTTTAGAATGAAATAATAATAATTATTGAAATTGTATTATTAATTGTTGCCCTTAGGTCTAAAGATCCATTGTTAAAGTAGTTTTTTATGGGGTAGATTGTTGTTTTTCTCATGTTTTAATGAGCAATTTGTTAAATATGTCTGAGATGGGTGCTTATAAATAATTTCATGGTTTTAAGGTAATGTGCCTACTTGTCCACGACCCTTTTATTTGAAGGGAAGGTATCTTAAGTTGCCCACGTGCAATCTTGTATGCTACCTCAGCTTTTTGAGACTGATTCACTCCCGCCCCTCTTTGGCTGAAGTGGATAGGTTCTACAGTTCATAACAAAACAGCGCACCCTCCACCACTTAAAATTGTAAGACCACCTGCCTCTTCCATGTTGATTTCTATTGCTTGGGCTGATTTCCAGTCCTAAAAATATATTCTGAAACGCGAGCATCTTTCCAATCCTAAAAATATATTCTGAAACTCGAGATCTCGGGCAATTTAGATACGACATCTTCATTTATTTATTTTTGTCAAAAGCATGACATGCACGAGAGATATCAGGATCTTAGTTTCATGGAATCCTCAAAAATCACATGTAAATAAGCACAGAATGGTGTCTTTTAATTTCTTCACTGTCAAATGGTTCTGTTCTCTGTTTTGACACCATAAAACATAGAAATTCTATAGATTGGATGGGATGATATACTATGCCACTGGCTCTATGGCATCCATATCTCCACCCCGAAAGAGGTCTTTCCTGTCGGACCCTCTTCTTTATTTGGAGAACACACACACAGAGAGAAAAGCACAAATCATACATTCTTTGGTGCATGCAGCTCTTAGAATGCACGTGAGTTTATGATATCTTCTGATAATCACTGAAGGTAGTTGACAGGTACGAGGATTACTGGTGTCTTCTTAGAGGGAACAATGCTGGCACCAGCTTTGTCTTCCATGTTGATATCTTCCTTTTGCAGCCCATGGGGCAAAATCCAATCAAAACAGTACAAGAGATTTGAAAGTATAATCTCTACTGTTATAGATCCCATATGAATCCCAGGACAAATTCTTCGACCAGATCCAAATGGCAAATACTCAAACCTTTGTCCATTGAAGTCATGAGAGCTGTCCAGAAATCTTTCAGGGAAAAACTCTTCAGGATCCTTCCAGTACTTGGGGTCACGTCCAATTGCCCACACATTAACATGGACCAGCGTTTTTGGATAGATATTGTAACCACTGACCTTACAGTGAGACATGGTTTCTCTTGGGATAAGTAGTGGGGCAGGAGGGTGCAGTCTAAGAGTTTCTTTTATTACCATCCTGAGATACTCAAGTTGATCGACATCGTCTTCAGTAACTCTTCCTTTCTTTCCAACCCATGTCCTCACTTCATCCTGCACTTTCTTCATCACTCTTGGATTCCTGACAAGCTCTGCCATTGCCCAAATCACCGTAAATGAACTAGTGTCCACTCCGCCTAAAAATATATTCTTACAGACAAACAGTGGAATCCAAGTAGACAGTTAATTTGTAGGAAATATAGAGAGAAGCAGGCGATTAATTTCATAATAACAGAAAGCAAATATGTTTTTATAGCTTTAGCTTATGACAACAATTTCATGTTGCTGGACAGCAATCTGCTTCATTAGCGTGTTGCTCATGCTATCCCCAAACACTTACAGAGAGATGAATCTCAAGAATCATGCATATATATTAAACACAACAACTTATTTTTAGATTATATTCAAAGGATTTGCTTTTTTAAAATGGGATGGCTTTCATGCCATTCAACACCAGCACAAGGGCACAAAACACATACAACAAATTTTTATGATTAAAATTCAGGTATGTTAGATTGCATTCTTATGATATCAATTTCATCATTGTAATGCCAATGAGATGATATGCTAGCAGCTTGACCATTGCATATATGGCACTAGCTGAATAGATTCCTGTTTCAGATTAGCAAAGGCCAGTAGTGAAGCCTGGTAGCAAATTCTGAAATATGCAGGCAGGAATGAAATGATAGGCACTGCAGTTGAATATCTGTTGAAGAATTTGGTTCCAATTCTGCTACAAACTAGTGATAATTTTTTTTATTAATGTTAGTCATTTAATTTCATCATTTAGTGATGTGTTTTGATTGTTCTTTTCTACTTCTAGTTTAAATTTTATATATGATAAGATTAGTTTAAGAGTTTGGACTAGATTAGAGTTCTTTTTGTAATGCTTTGATTTCTTCTACAAATACAATTAGAGGGATGACAAGAAAAAATAGATCTTGAATTTTACCCCTTAATCTCTACAATTATTTGTTCTTTGTTCTTAGCTAAAGGCTAAAATTTATCAATTGAAATAGTGGACACCTCTATATTCCAACAATTAGTATCAGAATTTTTTCCAATTTTCCAACACATACCAGGAGGATTGCCTTGATATTATCCCTCGTAAACTGAGACGCACCCAGTTCAGTTTGCTCCTTCTCTATTCTCAGCAGAACATCTATCATGTCATCCTGATACTTTTTCCTTCCAGGTTTCAGATGGTTATCAATTACATGCTGGAAGAAAGTGTCTAACTCGTGGAAAACTCTTTCCATCCTTGCACGGTGACCAGTAAGCCAGTCTACAATCCATCCTAAATATGGGATGTATTCATCTGCTGAGATGCTTCCCATCACAGCCTCAGTGTCATGAACCACTTCATGGAATCTATCTCGATCAAAGTTAGTCCCTCGATAATCGAGCCCATAAGCTACCCTGAATGTTATGTTCGCAACAAGAGCATATACCTTCTGAGTAAGATCAACTGGTGCTGCTAAAGCTGATGACTCGGAGAGAGAATTAACCAGAAAGCCAACTTCTTCTTCCCTGATGAACCGGAAAGATTGCACCTTTTTCAAGCTGAAGAGCTCCAAAGTAACGATTTTTCTCATGTTTCTCCAGTGATCACTATATGGTGAAAACGCAATGTCTAGATAATTGTACGTGAGTCTGCCAGTGCCACATAACAAAGGTCTGCTGCAAAAGGCAAGATCATGAACTTTTAACACCTCCCTTGCTGCCTCGGCGGAGGAGATGACAACAGTTGGTATTTGACCAAGTCTCAGGAGCATGACAGGGCCATATTTCTTGGAGAGATGGCACATAGATTGGTGAGGCAGTGAACTAAGCTGGTGCAAATTTCCCAAAATTGGAAGCCTGGGAGGGCTTGGAGGAAGAAGCTGCTCACTTCGTCTCACCACTTTCATCTTTTTCATAAACAAAAGCAGTAGAGGCGGAAGCAAGATAAGAGGAAGCCACAAAGGTACAGCATAGATCAGAGCCATGAGAGATTTTCTATCTAGAATAACAACAGGGTTGAATGCCTCAAGGATGAATGCTCTTCACCTCTATTTCAAACGCATCATGAATCAGAAAGCACCAGGAACAGCCGCTGTTATGCTACAATAACTTTTTGGCTTTTCTTGTACATATCCACAGCCACTAGTACTCTACATGAGATGAGCCTCAATCAAAGATATACATTAGAGTTTTTTGGGGATGTGAGAAACCTTATCCTGTGCAGTGTATTTTGTATATCAACCAGTAAAATCGTGGTTATTTCAAGCTCCATGTTAACACTAACACAAGAAAGAAAGGAAGAAAACTAAATACTCGATCATAGGATGTTATTTAACATTATCATTAACAAAATAAAAACCAGCTAAAACTAAAGGGTGAGAGGTATGGTTTTTAAATGAACTGTGCATATGGACACATGACTTGTTCATTTACTAAGTTGTCTGGTTCGTGTTTACATTTCAATCTCCAGTTTTTGATAAAATTCAACTTTAACTTCATTCGATATTTTGGTCCAGTCCTCGGTAGCAGAGAGATGGTTAGGTCTCGTTGATATTAGATTTTAGAATTGTTAGGCATTGATATTTTTCCCCTCTTTATTAAAGTTTTTTTTTTATTTTAAGTTAATTTTTTTGATTATTTTAATGTCCTGCTATTAAAAATTAAATTTTAAAAATTAAATTAAATTATTTTAATACATTTTTTAACATAAAATACTTTGAAAAATATTTATTTCCAGATTTCTAAACATTTATTTTGATCATAAAAACACTTGTTGATGGTAGTTAAAAACCCTAAAATAACTTTGATTAAAAAACTATAATCATATATTTTAAGATTGAAAATTGGTTCGTGAAATTTGTTAGGATTAAAAAAATATAATAATATATTTCTAGATTTTTTTTTATCTAGAATAACAACAGGTTTGAATGCCTCGAGTATACATGTTCTTCACCTATACGTCAAACTCATCATGAATCAGAAAGCACCAAGAACAGTCGCTGTTTTGCTACAATAACTTTTTGGCTTTTCTTGCACATTTCCACAGCCACTAGTCTACATGAGATGAGCCTCAATCAAAGATATATAAACAGTAGAGTTTGGTAATCAAATCAGGCTTTTCCTCCTCTAGAATGTGACATTAACTTTCTTTTTTTGGGATGTGAGAAATCTTATCTTTTAAAGTGTATTTTGTGTATCAGCAAGTAAAATTTTAACTGTTTAATCTTATTATATCATGATTTTTGAGGACGTGACATTAATACAAGAAAAAAATGGTAGTGAATAATATAAATCATATTCTGAAACTTTACCTAATAGGTTAAGATTTTAGGTGAGATGGTTCCTTAACATGGTATCAGAGCCTTGTTGACCCGACGGTCATGAGTTCAAATCTCACCACCTCCATTCTATTTGATAAAAATCAAGCACAAGATAATGTGGGTCTGTGCAAGTTTCAAGCCCAAAGGATTTTCATTTGAGGGTATGTATTAGAGAATAATATAAATCATATTCTGGAACTTCACCTAACAATCCTAACAATTTAAGTTTTCTTAACAGAAAGAAAGAAAAAACTAAATGCTCAATCATAGGATGTTATTTAACATTTTTTTTAAAAAAAAAACAGCCAAAACTAAAGGGTGAGAGGTATGGTTTTTAAATGAACTGTGCATATGAACACATGTTCATGTACTAATTTGTCTGGTTCGTGTATATTAAGATTGAAAATTGGATCGTGAAATTTGTTGGGATGAACTTGGATGTTTTAAAGTAAAAAAAAGCCACGCAAATTTCTGGTTTACATGCCAAAACTTTTCAGCTTTTCCTATTTTTTTCTAGAAAAATACGTGTTTCCTCATTCAAAATTGAAATTGTTCTTTTTTCTAAAAATATATTATTCAATTTGAATGTATGACATGTTTTTATTTTTGTATCTTCTGAAAAGTGTTTCATATAAAAAAAAAAATCATTTGGGGACATCGGGCTATATTTGCTTCATTCATAAGGAACATTTTCCAGAAATTCATGCTTTATGCAAACCTATGAATCCTCTCCAGACTCATTTTTGTGTTACATAATATTGTTTCCATGGCAGAACTTAGTAACGCAGCACGATGATCACTCTGCTGGAGATATCATTGATCTCTTGCAAGGCTTCCTTAGACATGACCCTGCCAATAGAATAACAGCTCATGAAGCCCGCAGGCACCCTTTCTTCACAAGGTATAGAAGATTTTGAGTGGAGAGTTCATTAATACTCTCCTATTTTGATATTGTAAATGGTTTATTATTAAGTGAGAGTGGAGCTGGCGGATGTGGGTTCCTGGATTGCTTTCAATTACCATGTTACAGTATTTCTTGACTGACTTTGTGAGATAGTGGGTGGCTTAGCCTGGATTTCTGAGCTGCTTGTGCAGTTTTCCTTAAAAATTGAGCATTTGTAAATAGCCATCCTGTAATCAGGAGAGGCTTTCTCCATGTCCCAAGTTTTGTACACGGAGTAGTGTTGTAATTTATTTTTGTCCACCTTGGTGCTGTACAGGGGAGGGGTATTATGACAGAAATTGCTGAAACAAGGCTTTTTTCATTGCAGATGTGTGGTAATTTCCAGTGAGTGGTTCTGAATCTGTAAAAGACCATGTTACACTCCTTTCCATCTTGCACCGTCTGTCTACTCTGAAGGTATTGCTGCGCTTTGCATTTGCTATAATTCGATGCATGGACATGGATGCAAACAAGGAAAGAACTACAATCGAAAACGACAGTAAGCGATTGTAAATCCTGAAAGTTCTTGAAAATTAGAAAAGAGTAGAAAAAAACAGAAAGGAAAAATCATTTCAATTCTGATACTCTTTTAACAAGGTGCAAAATCCATCAATGTTTGCCAGTTTGAAAACAATAGCATGTACTGGCAAGTTACAGAATATTTCTCATCGTTTTGTTCTGCATTTGGTGGCTCGAAGGACTCCACTAGGAGGAGCTGTCACCAAGATAGTGCAATGACCATACAGCCTATACGAATACTTGAGTAAAGTCCCCAGTTTAGATCGCACCCGAAACACTCCTTTCACGGCAAATATGGCTCCATTTTTACTAATCTGCTCCTGGAGCCGTTCGCTTTCCAATACGGGAAGCCGAACCTGACTTGTAACCATATGAACATTTACGAATCTCGACTCGGCCCTCTCCGCTGAAAACGGTTCTATATACTGGGTGGCGATGAGGGTGCTTCCATAGTATAGATCAATGACCATGTAACTGAAGTCGAAGCTCACTTTCTTGTTTGGATTGGTGAAGTTTGCTAGCACAGATAGATCAGCATTAAGTAGAGATCCTGCATCGATGTAGGCTGTGTTTAAGGTGGCACTGGACACATCAAACCGTGGACTTCGTGGGCGATATACCAGGTAGACTATAAGGACAATTAGGCCTCCCAGGAATATCACGATCCAAAGAATTGCGCAGAAAACTGCGCCTAACCATATTATGGGTTTGGTTCCGCCAGGTTTTGGCAGCCCAGAAAAATGTGCTTGTCCGACTCCATGACCGGGGGCTCGCCGGGGGTGTCCTTGATGCTGTGGATGTGTCATCCCAGGACCACGGTCTTGATCTTGATTCCCCGGTGGTGGTACTTGAGGTTCCCGATCATGCTTGGGATCATATGGCTGATATTGTTGGCCACGGGGCTGTGGTTGAAATGCCCATGGACTCTGGAAATCTCCACCATGCAGTGGAAAATGTGGCAGGCTAGATTTATTTTGAAGCTGTGGTGGCTGCGTTGGTGGACTCTGGACTTGGCTTTCATGAAGTGGAAAGTTTGAATCGGGGTGCTGGCCCGGATGCTGTTGTGCTGGTGTGGCCCATGGACTGCGGAATTCGTCTTCATGCTTTGGTTGAACCACCGATGCTCCTCCCTTCTTCTTGGAACCTTGCCCTCTGTTCCTAGATCGAGTCGCCAGTGGGGCCTGAGGTTGCTGGTTTTGTTGATCTTGACGACCCGGCGACACCCCCCCGGGACTCGTTGGTGTCCGGGAGGGCTGGCCTTCACGCTTTGGTAGCGGTGTTTTAATAAAATGAGGGTTTGTTTCTGGATGCGAAGACATGGTAGCATGGAGATGTTGAGAACTGAAGAGTTGCAGGAGGAGAATAAGAAGAGTTGTTGTTGGACCAATGAAAAAGAGGATTACTTCACGAGAACTTCAAGTAGGATTCATGTCCAGGCAACGAATCAAACATAAGCTAATCAAGGGAGGCAAGTAATCTTTGATTGATTCTTTTTTTTCCTTTAAGGTTGTATGTATCTTAAGATATAATCTATATACTATGGTCCCAGGATACAGGATTAATTGCTTCCCAGTTACACCGCACCTCAACGCCAGAACCAGCCTCCCCTTTTCCACTGCTCACAACTCTTTTTTTTTCCTTTTTTCAACTGTTAGTATTCTCTGTGCTTGTGTTGCTGCATATATTTTACAAAATATTAAAATTAATTGTATGAAAATGATAAACAAACTGAATTTTAACATGATTATATTAGCATGATAGATTTTACAGACCCCTTTTGATATTTAAATATAAAAAAAAATATTTAATATTTACTAATAAAATCCTCTCAATACATGTGAGGGTTCTTAAAAATTATAAATATTGTTATCGAATCAAATATTTTAATACAGTTATGAATCTGCATGTGCTCTTTCGAGAGATGCAAAAACACGACCCCTATCCATAACGATGACAGCTTCTCAAATTCTCCTTCAGTGTTTTTCTTTTGGTCCTTCTCAGTTAATAACAAAACGTAAGGTCACCAAAACCCAAAAACAGAGAGATGGCCGGGATTCCAGACGTTAATACTGTCATATGCCTCCTGACACCAGAACAGTTTGGTCACAATACAATATAGGAATTCCCGTACTCAAGGAGTGTGGCGTGATGACAAGGTTTAAGAGTCTCAAATCCAAGTTAGGACATGTATCTTTTGTAAGGGTCTCGGTCAGTTAAGGTTTTACTCGCTCACCTAGATCTACAAATTACATTTTTCAGAGGTGGAATTTCCTCGAATTCAAAAAAAAAATAGGAATTCCCAATTTTGCATTTCTCTTCCCACTGGAGCAATGATAAATGATAATAAATTGTTTCTACTGCAGAATGGCCAGCAAATTGGAGAAAAGGATGGCCTTCCTATATCCAGGGAAATATTCAGTGCCATAGCAATCAGCTGTTCTCTTATTGTAAGTGATAAAAGTCGCTGTAAAATTATAAAATCATACAAGAAAGGATGCGTTTAATTTCTTCTGGCCTATGGATAATGAATATCATAACATTGTAAGGCTCTGTTTCTGATTTGAAGTGGCCAGCAGCAGGAGTTCAGGTAGCTTCAAAGGCACGCCAGGTTTGAAAAAATGCTCGGTGCCATAAGAGAAGCCCCACTTCATAAGCAATCAGTTTTAAAGTTTTGTTGGAGTCACAGTTTCAGCCCTGAGCTCTCCTCAGAATTTAGTGTTTTATTAGATTCGGATATCAGCAAAAAAAGTCATCATCAATCTGTAAAATCATTATATTCTCTGATTGTTCTGCAATTTTAACATGATATATATAAATATATCAAGAAACTTCTCATAAAATTTTATCTTAATTTAAAGATCGGATTAAGAGATATGATTGATATTATAAAATTATTCATTATTAAAAAAAAATGGCCGAAACAGACCGTGCGGAACAAAACCAGAACATTTCGGCCTGTATTTGGCTAAAATATCCGGAATGGACCGAAATTTAAACCGAGATAAAAATGATATCGTTTTGTCTCGTCTTTTAATTGATACAAAACTTTCAGCCAAAACAGAACAAAATTGACAACCCTATTTTTATTAGCTCATCTCCTGCAAGATCCAGAAATAGTATCGGCAAGATTTATCAACAGTCATCTTACATTCGATATCTGACTTCAGTTTTGTTTTGGTTTTAACATGCTTTCACTTGCTAGAATGGATAGCCATGATGCCAACTTGATGGGGAACCAATTTTACCGAGATTTTAAAATTTGTTTTCGACGGTTCGAGCCCCGCGATGCGCCTAATCAATCCTACCTGCTCTATAAACCAATGTACTAACCTCAAACTGGCAACCACTAATTCCACCATTAACAAGCTCATAAGCTAATTCCACTTCCTCCCCCCCATCACACAAATCAACAACAAGCGCTCCACATTCCTTATTATCTGGTCCGATCCCTTTATCTAACATATGAGGCCAAACTGAACAGCAGCATCGAATTTCTTCAATTTACACAAACTATCAATAATATTAGTAAATGTTACAGCATCAGGCTCTCCCTTTGTTAACCATTCTCTCAAACAGCTCTAATGTTGAATCTACCCTGCTCTCGCGATAGAACAGATTCAAATAAATATTAAAAGCCCACGTGTATCGGGCACGCAATAAATTCTCTCCATGTCACTTGCCACTTCATCAATAAACGTAGTCTTTTATCTGATATAAACCGGAAATGAAGTTACAGTTGGTAAAGGAAGACAAGGAGAACCCAAGAGGGGCCATTTTAGAGTAGAACTTGTGGGCTAAATTCCAGCTTAAAATTCCTAACCAACCAAAATAATTAAGGATAAACTAAAAAAAAAAGATATAAAAAAATATAGATTTTAAAAAATAAAATCCAAATTTGATACAAATAAAATAAACCCAATTATAAGATGAAATTGAAAAACAACTCCGATTAAAAAAGGGATAAAAAAAACTAACAATCAAACGAGTAAAAATCAAATTTAATATAAAAATCAAATGTCAATAGATAAATTTTAAAAAATAATTCAATAAAAAATTCAAGACCAAATCCATTACAATTAAAATAAATAAAGATCAAATCTACTATAAAAATAAAATATCAATGGATGAAATTGAAAATCAAATAACTCAATAAACAGTTCAAAACCAAATACATTGCAATAAAATAAAAACTTAACTTAACAAACATATAGTCAAGACTCTTTCTTTTGCAATGGTTAGCACATTTTTCTGAGAGGGGAGGAGATGGAGAGGAAAGAAAAAATGTAAGATTTCAGCTCCAAAAAAGCGCCTTCCTATACGGAAAATGTTGTGTGAACGATTGAAGATCTCAAACAGCATAAAGGAGGAGATAATTGACAGAAAGGAGTTCCACCCGGGCACTGCTGCCAAAGGTAAGAGACGACACTATACACAAAAGTTTAGCCATAAATATCCCTTGCATGTTTCCATTACAAAATTTACCATCATCAGTGATATACTCACCCACCTCGAGGTTGCAGGATTAAGTGGATAGCAAATGCACAGCCACGGTACTCGATTCATTTTGTGCTCATCATAATTCATTTTGTGCTCTTAATAAAGCAACTATTGGACCCAATGCGCTGCCTCTCAAGGCCTTGTAAGACCATGGGCTCCTGCCTGAACTCTCAGGTTTTTTCCAGCTATCTTCCTGAGATGGCCATGCCTTCTGTGCCTGGCTAGTTTCTTCCCATGGATTATGTTTTCCGTTTTCTGAGATACAAGAAAGGTAAGTAAGCATGTTCACATTGATCAAATTGTTATCATTGCTCTTTGCACCCATCATTAACCTGATTCTTGATTTAAAAATAGTTGGAACTAATACCTTGAGCAGAAGTACCAGCTTCGTGGCTATTGTTCAGCTTCAAACCTGCTCTAGAATCTTGATCCCTTGTATGGACTTCAATAGACCCACCAGGAACTGATTTTTCTGACTTCAGATTGCCATGGTGAACAAGGCGAACTTCAAAAAGTGTTGAAAACTTTATCTGGAGAAGAGCTTCACTTGTCAACTTTCTTCATTGAGAAGGACAAACAAGAACAGTTTGGCCTAAGGTTACTAAATCTATCATTTAGGCAACTGCAAACTAGACCGCAGCCCAAGACTTTTAATCTAATAGCCTGAACCGTCAAATAACATAAAAGTCCCAAAAACTAATAAAATCCAATTGTCAAGCACTTCAATACTGAAGAACACCGTAATCAATTTAGTCAGATCCCTCTAGTTTTTGGAAGCACATTCAAATTCTGTGATGGCCTAAATATAGAATAGTCCGTGTTCACTAAAATCCACCCCCACCATATATGTATATATACATAGAAACACACACAGAGACACCACAATACGAACACAGCACCAGACACCTAAATGAAAACATACATATGTAAGAAATGCAATGCGGAGCAAACATACCTCCAAGGAACCATCTTCCTGATAAGAGGATGTTTCTGGTATTGCAGCGGATGCCTCATCATCGATCTTCTCTGGAATTACTGGATATTCTGGTACTTGGACCAGCATAACTATATTGGATTCAAGATCATATTTTGATACCTTTCCAACCTATGGACAAAGAGAATACAATGAACGGTGTGGTCTGCCAATAAATAATAAGTTGAAGATCAGTTTTATTACAAAAGAAGCCCTACGCGGTAGGATGAGAGCTCAGGGGTCCAGGATGATGACAGCTCAACCAAACGATAAGCAATTACATCACCTTCCTGCAAAATTCCAAGAATAACTAGATGTGTTGGCCTACAAACGAGAAACAAATTTGGACTATGCTCTTTGCAAATTAGGACACTTTCAAGACAAATACAAGTTTGATCAATCAACAGATCCAGATTAGGACTTAAAAGTAAACTAGCAGTCACTATGACAATATAAAGCCCAGGTTCCACTGTTTATTTTCTACAATAGAAAGATATAGAGATCGATGCAATGAATTGCAAATGAAGTTTTAACAAAAACAAACCTTTGGCAAGCTAGCACAGAGTGGAAACTCTTCAAAGTTGGTGCAATCAGATACAGGTGTCTTTTCTTCAATAGTACGACTGCTGGAAGCCTCTTCCTTGAAATTGTTATAATCATTCCTTTTACATGACACCACTTTCTCTTGACCCCACTTTTGGCCCATCTTTTTGCTTGTTATTCCATTCCACTGAAATCTTTCCTAAAGCAGGACACGAGTACAGAAATGCAATATCAATTTTACAAGTGATGCTATAACAACATACAAGTGTAGCACACACAAATCATTTTTTTTACAAGGAGCGCACACAAAGATATTGTAAAAGTTTGCAACTACAAATATCAAAAACCTGTTGATTATTTTATAAAAACAACTATATATCAAAATCATATTTCAATGCAGTTCCAGAAAATTACAACAAACCATTTGTGCAGAACATTTAGCACTCCCCCGGGTACACTCTCATAAAGCATGGCATAATTGTAGGGCATGTGGAAGAGAAAAAAGATTGTAGAGATGTTGGACACAAACATCTTAGGACTTACAAAAGTAATAATATGAGGGAGTGCTACAATGTTCTGCAGAAATGGTTGCAATTTTTACTTACAAAACTTAAATGGATAAAAGAAATGCATGCTAGAATATCTCTCATCAAGGTATTGAGTACTCAAAACATGAGTCTAGAGACAAGTGCAGTAAAAAATTAAATGGATAAATGAAACATACAATGGGAACATGGTGTTGCGACACAGCATGATCAGAATCCCCTGGAACAAAATACATGCTGGTGTGTCATATGACTGAACGGTATATTCACAGCCTTGTGATAAAAATATAGAACTCTTTAGCCACATAAAAGGAAGAAAAGACACTGAGCTTCAGACCTTTCTTGAGTGGCTCAAAACGAATATGCCCCGGCCTGATCACTACGGGAACAACATCACCCTCTACATCACTATCTCGCTCTCCCAATTGGTTATCTTCACTGAGTTTCTCTTCAGTGGTTTTCTGACTTCCTGGTTCAGGTGATTCTCCAGGAACATTCTGCTCATCCTTTTCAAATGATTGCTGATTGATATTCAAAAGCAACTCCCTCTGATTTTGCTGTAAAATTCAACATAAAGCAAAAGTGTAGCCAAAAACTAATTTCCCAGCCAACAGCACCCAGGGATATATCTATATCTATATAATATAGATATAGATATCCGTGTGTGCGTGGGCGCGTGTGTGTAGCCAAGAACTAATTTCCAGCAAACAGCACCCAGGGATGTGTGTGTGTGTGTGCACGCGTGCACACGCACTCCAAAGATCATCCCCAAAAGCAAAGCAGCTAGACCGCATGAATACACTATGAATAACTGGGTTGGAAACTTAACAAACACCAACGTACTGCTTTCTTTTCAGATTTGAGTTGTTCCTTCAACCATTGCCTCTTGGCCTTTTTACGCCTAGCACTTCTACTGGGGCACTGAAAAGAAAGGGAAATGCAAATGTCAGAATCATTGCTTCCACAAGGAGGCCAATAGCCTCTGGCTTCAGCCCCTTTGTCTGTTAGTCATACTAGCAAGACCCCTAGCCTAAATGTTCAGAAAGCTTTAAATTATAAAAAATAATTTTCAAGCATGCAAACACTCTATTCCCTTTCATGTCCTTTGCTTTCACAATTACCATTAAAGTATGTGCTAAATAGTCCCTTTGTGTTCTGTAAGGGAAATCATGACATGCATCGGTCCTCAATAGTCCTCCATGGAAAGAAGGCAATGAATACATGATATTGTTTCTGTAGAGTTTTATGACCACAAGACACGCCAAATTAGACTTTGATTATTTAGCTGCACACGCTCCTTCATAAATACAAGCACAATTATGGTTGTTTTCCATCAGAAAGAGAGCTGAGCTTACACACACACATTCACAGAATATGTTTAATACAATGAAATGGGTGGGGTTTAGCCAAATCTTAATAACATGTTATAGGGACACAAATAACTCAGCCTTAACAATAGTCAAATTTAATTTGACACCAGAAAATGTTTTTGACAGTGAAAAGGCACGGGCAGCAGAAATCATTACAACATGCTGAGTTTCACCCAATTTCTAGATGAAAGACTACAGCACATCTCAGAATCAAAACACAAATGTTAGCCATATTTTCAGTAAAATTATAGATCGAAACCTTTTTAGATCCAGAAAGTGTATGTGATGAATCCACACTCCCATTTCCATTTTGTTCAGGCTGGCAAGACCTACAAAGCAGAAGGGTAAAGAGATATTTAGTTAGCCAAGTAAAAATGAAGAAAAGAATTGAGGACATCATGAGCTATAAAGATGCCTTCCCTCATGAACAATCAATATTTTTGCATAGTCATATCATACAGGAGGGAACAATCATCATATCATATTTTCACATTTCTAGAAAAGTGGATCATAAATTTCAAAATATGAGTAGAACTTCAAATGAAAGTTCTAGTATAGAAACCAGACAAGACTTCGAAATTTTCTCTCTCTAAAAAGCATGTTCCTTGGGTTGGAATAGTTCCTTGTTAACTTCATTGAGGTCCATCCCACTAGCCAAACAAAGACACATGGCCAACCATGGAAAGCTGTGGTCAAGATTGGCAATGAAAAGACAGAATGCCTTAAAAGCCTTGGAACTAGTCTAGTGAAGTTGATTTGGAATTGCTAATCAAATCTTAATAGCAATTTCTGTGGAAAAGGGACACTTAAAACAAATGTCACTTATGCCTACCTTACTGCATTAGGCTTCTATTTATGCAAACATTCAATGCTGTATATGATCCTCGACCCATTGAATGATGTTCTGGGATAGGTCATACTCATTCTCATTCCAGGTGATCTGTATAATTGGAATTCTAGGTAACTCGAACATGAAATAACACATTGCTCAAATCTTACCGGTGCCACCAACAATGAATAATGATGAAGAATATCTCGTGGTATTTTTTTTATAGATAGGAAAATCTTATAGTTAGAAACTTACCAAGGAAGAAAAACATGGTTATGTGGATCTTACAGAACTTACTTTTTTTCATTAAAAGTAGCTTCCGTACTCTTGCTACTTCTTTCATCAGTGCCATTCTGCCCTGTGCAGACACTTGTCACCACATTTTCTGAAGCTTCCATACATTTTTCAGCACTGGCAGATTTAGTTTTCTTCCTCCTGCAGTATAGAAATTCTGGAATTGAGTGCAAACCCAAAAGCTATTTTAGAAATTGTACGAATTTTACTGCTGAAAAAGGTGCACTAATTGGCACTGAGAATTTTACAAAACTTACTTCTTAGTGTCACGCGTAGCTTTCCTACTCTTGCCACTTCTTTCATCAACATTAACAATGCTCAAAGTGTCATTCTTCTCTGCAGAGACATCAGTAACTACATTTTCTGAAACTTCTAGGTATTTTTCAGCACTAGCAGATTTGGTTTTCTTCCTCCTGCAGCATAGAAATCCCATTAACAATGAGTTTACAAGAAATCATTCTAAACCAGCTACTTCATCTTTGAATTTGTTTTGAACACAATGAAATTACTAGTTGGAGTCTCTACACTACAGAGACGCTACAAATGACACGAATCATGTGTGTGTGACATAAGATACATATTAAAAAATTATTATTTTTCACCCCATTTTGAAAAGTAGCACACAGAAACCATACTTTGGTCTGTGCGGATCCTTTGATGCCTTTCTCTTCTTCGAAACTGCTTTCGCTTCTGGACTGTTTTCAACATCCTCCACCTTGTCAGCAACATCCACCTCTAGTTCACTTTCATAGCCACCAGATTCCTTTTCAAATTCCTCATTCGCCAGCAGATTCATGCCTGTAATTACCGTTGGCTTGTCAATTATTTCCACCACGTTCAACGAATCATTCAGCCCATCATCTATCTTAATAATTTCAGTAGCCGTTCCAGCTTTCTTTATCACTCTGTTACAGATATTACATTATAATATAAACAGCACTCAGTGTTATTTTCCACAGAAAAATAATTTGTGATTTTACTAACCTGACAATATCTTTATCCTTCAAGATACAAGTGGACTCAAAAGGCGGTAATACAAACCCTTCCATCTGAGACCGTAAAATAAAATCAGAAGGAAGAAAAAGAGCTTCAATGACTGGTAAAAAAAAATTGCAATCTATTAAAGAGATATTAACTACTTACAGAGAGGAAGAGGCCGCTAGGGCATGCATTGTGGAGGTCGAACACCTGGAGGATATGGGTGGAGAGATCGGAGATGGTTTTGTGTTGAGGTTTTAATAGCATCCAGCACTTTCTGAGTCCTTCCGTCTTCGTATTCAAAGCGTTGTCGAATACTAAGCGTAGCCTCACCGTCTCCATCGCCGCAGCGATTGAAGAGAGAGAGAGGAGGGGAGGAGGGAGGGAGGATTTCAAGCAGGAATGGGGTTGCCAAGACCGTCACTTTTAAACCCTCTTTCTCAGTGGTTTGGGGTTTTGAGAACAGTACTGTAAAATGTCAATTTTTACAAGAGCGCGTGTACTTTCCAAAACGGAGCACGTAAAGATTTTTATTTTATTTTTATTTCTCTTATTGAAGGAGAGAATCATAGATATAAAACTTGGCTTGGCTTTTGTGTTGATTTGGGACCCGAGTAATTTGAGGTTTTAGCTGGGTTTAAGCGGTTAAATTTTTTTATTTAAAAATATACTAAGATAATATTTTTTATTTTTTAAAAATTAATTTTAATATTAAAATATTAAAATAATTTAAAAATACAAAAAACAATTCACTTAAGGAAAAAAATACAATTTATTTCAAAAAATATTTTTTTGAGTTTCTCAAACACACTTTTAGACTTATTATTATCACGGTTGAACTTGAATGACTAGTCAAATTAAAAATTTAACGTGGGCTAAGTGCTCGTTTGGTTGTGCGTTTCATTCGGTGTTTTGCTGAAATTTAAATTTTTTTTTTTTTTGTTCATTTTAAATGAATATGATTTGGTGTTTTTAGATCATTTTGATGTGCTGATGTCAAAAATGATTTTTTTAAAAAAAAACATCATTTTGATGTATTTCGGCACGAAAAGCACTTTGAAAAGCTACCGCAATCGCACTCCCAAACAAGTCCTAAGTGAGACTTGATTTTTTTCTTTAATATATCTAAAAATTGCAACATTAATTTGTGAATATTTAGTTTTCCCCCAATGTATTTATAGAATAATTGTATTTATAGCTTACACACCTGCAATGTTTTTAAAAATTGTTAAATAGTGTCCTTGTTTGTTCATTATTATGTTTATGCACGATAAAAAAAATTGTTAATTAAAAAAAATTAATTAATTATGGTCAGGGTTTTTTTCAAAGCATTTTACTTTTTTAATATATAGTAAAATTATACTTTTGACCTTGACGTTTAAAAAATTAAGCCGTGAACATAGGGGGATTGATGTCTTTTCGTGTTACTTTTTTTTGTAATTGTTAGTTTGATCAAGGATGATAGTATAATTTATTATCTAATTATTATTTTTAAAATTGAAAAGGATTGTTGATGTGTGTTGTATTTTGGTCAACACAATGATGTCTCTCACGGTTAAAAATATACTTATTTCATCTTGTTTTTTTATTTGTCTGTGTTTTTTTTCCTTGATGAATAATACATTAACAAAAACACTAAAAGGAATCGTTGTTTCCCTGTTCATTACTGTGCACCGTGACTCATTGCCACTGTTCATTGGCAATAAGTCTCGGTGCATCGCGGTTGTTGGTCCTCTTTTTTTTTTCGATTTCAAACAGTGTATTAACGAAAATAGCCCCCGAAAAAGACAAAAAACGCCGCCATTTGGAGGGGCTGGACGGTCATTGGCCGTTTTCGGCCCGCACCGGACCGGTCCAGCCGCCCGGTTCCATGAATATTTTATATTTCTTTTACAGTGCAAATAACCATTTTAGCCCCACAAAACGACAAAAACATGTTCTGCCGCTGAGGGGCTCCCCCGTCAATTAACCCTTTTTTTTTTCGCCGATTTATTGCAGGGGCGTCGCCGGACGCGCCGGCCATTTTCAACGTTCACGCGTTGTTCAGCCGGCGCGTGCGGATGATTCCGGCGTCCAAAAATACCCAACCGGCGTCTAGAATGATTTCCATAGATGTTATCTTCCTGCCGGTGCGGCGCGTGTAATCCTGCGGTGGTCGTGGACGGTGTAATGGTCGTTTGAAAAAATTCCCCCCTTTTCTCTCTCCTCCTGCGCAAGCTGACGTCAGCGCAACTGTTTTTTCTCAATTTTCACTTCGGTCCCTGCACTTCTAATTTTCTGATTTTGGTCCTTGTTGTTATTATATAGGTTTTGACTTCTTTCAATTTCGTCCTTCAATTGAAATTAAGTATATATTGTAGTTTCATTTCGGTCCTCAGACTTTGAATTTCAGAAATTGGTCTGGAATCCATATTTTTTAAAGTCTCAAAGTTTTGATTTATTTCAATGTTATCCTTCCATGCAAATTCAGTATAAATTAAAGTTTCATTTCGGTCCTAATTCTTTTAATTTTCCGGTTTTCTTTCAAATTATTTAATTTCATTAGTATCCATGCTTGGATTTATTTCAATTTTGTCCTTCAAATTATATTTAACATAAAAAAACATTTCTCTTCGAATTTTAATTTTGTACTTAACACAATAATAATAATAATAATAATAATAATAATAATATTATTATTATTATTATTATTATTATTATTATTATTATTATTATTTAATTGTTTTTCTTGCTTACGCTTCTGTTAATATTTTTTTCCCTTCGGATAATTTAATAATTTTTATTGTTTTGACAGTAATAGCAATGGTAATGTTTTTTTTCTTTTATCTTTTGTTAGAGGTTCTTGAATATTTTTAGTCTATCATTAATTATATGTTCTAATATTTATTGAATATTATTGCATAGAAATATATATAGGGAGAAGAAAACATGACCTAGGATTTTTTGAATAAAAAAAATTAATATCATTATTCTTAAATACATTTTATATAATAATATAATTAATTAATCGAATAACATAAAAAAAAATTTATTGAATATTATCGCCTATAAATATATAGAGAGAGGAAAAAAATGACCTAGGATTTTTTCCTTAAAAAAAACTTAATATCAATATTCTTAAATACATTTAATGTAATAATATCATTAATAAATCTTATAAAAAAATTTTGTTTAACTTTATTTCTTAAAAATAAATTTACAATATTTTCATTTTTAATATTTTAAATATAATATTACCTGGGAAAAAATTAAACTAAAAAAAAAAAATTAAAAATTTACTTAGGTTATCTATAATTAAAAAATATACGGGTCACTTTCCATTTTGATTACATAGATTTTATCAATTATAATTATACTAACTAAATATTAAAATAATAAAATACAATTCATATAAAAGCTATCAATTTTCTACATAGATAAAAAAAAGCCGCTGCATCGCGCGGGTATACCGCTCGTGTCATCTAAAGATTGTCTAGATCATTGGTAACCCTTTCCTTCTCTCTCTTTTTTCCTTTCATTTCTCTCTAATGCCCCTAAAAACTAAATAGGACTTTCATTGTTATTGGTGTTTTATAATCCATCATTTTAGTTTTGATTTTTTATTTTGATCATTTTTTCTTTTATTTTGTTAAGTTTCATTTTTCTTCAACTCATTTTTTTAATTCTAATTTGTATAGGTAATGTTTTTTTATTTGATCCTTCTACTTTTGATTTTTTTCCCCTGGCCCTTTACTTAATAGTAGTAGTGGCAGCACACATAAAATATATAAAATATTTAAAATTGAAAGTTGTAGGTTAGGAATGACTTAGAATCAATGTCATTAGTTTCTATCGGCTTATTTTCGAGGCTTTTATTTATAGTCATAATAAAGCTGGAGGTTAGGAGTGACTTGTAAATTTTATTTTAGGTACCAACTCACGAAAGAATTTAGCTCGTGAGAAGGCTGCCAATTCAAAAAGAACAAAAAAGAGACCCACTCAATGAAAATACCATCCAAAAACACAAGACGCAAAAAAATTACCCGACATTCAGCAACGCAAACAGAACTACATTGGATAATAGAGAGGCATTGCAGACTGCCAAGAGAACGTAATTGGAGTTTGAAATAACAACTTAAGTTCACTAGAAGCTGAGAAAAATCCTGCTGGTTAATCAACCTCTTACAGTCCATCCTGCACCAAGAAGGGTACTTCAAAGATTTTCTTACAAGCCCCTGTGAAACATTAATCAGTATCAATAAAGATCACATGGTAAGTCTGGCGTGGTGAAAATGTCACAAAAGAAAAAGGTAGACAAAAACAGGGAAAAAGAAGAACAATCATCTAATATCCCAGATTTAAGATTCTGGCCAACCCAAACTTGCAAGGATCTAATCTCCCAAATTTAGGATTATGGTCAACCCAAACTTGCAAGGACCAACCATCAACTAGTCAGGCTTGGATATCTGTATGCTTAAACATAACAAACAATTACTTGAGATATAATGTGCTACAATCCTAGTGATCCAAATAAGATTCGTGGTTTTGTACATCTACAGCACTACTTCACAGCATAGATACAGCACCACACTGCACACCTTTGCCTGTCCACACTGTCCAGATGGTTTCTTGGATAAATACCACCTACTTCTCGCCCTTGCTAGGGAGAATTCAACCATTACAGACTTCTTGATATATTGCTTGCAACTCCCATGCCAGTCATGTGTGCAAAATACGATTTTTGCTCTAGTTTCGGTGTAGTATGGAGATAAATGGGTGTCAAGAATGGCAGAAGCAAAAGAGTGTAAGCTCTAGAGCACTATCCCATGGGTAAATATTTCTGCACATTGTGCTTCTTGTTATTGCAAAACCCAGGGAGCCACGACAACATTCAACAAGAGACTTCTTCAGGAAGTCAGCCACTAAATGTGAACCATAAGAGGCTAGAAGCATTACATAGAAGCTTATTACTATTAGAGCAGCCCATTCAACTCACATGTCCTTTTTTCGGGGCCTATTGCATCCTTGAATATGATGAGGTGAGAATAATAATCCGTCACTACCAATTTCATCGAGCTCAATGGTAAATGTGACGCCCCCAGCTCCCTTGCCAGTTACCTAACTAGCGTGACCAGGTTCGCCACACTGTTGGGACTAAGTCCCCTATTTCCTCCATCATAAACCACAAAATACATAGATAACTACATTGTTGAAAACATACGGGATAATTTACAACATCCTTAGAACAATTCTATAATTTACAAAATACTCAAAATGCCTAGATATTTAATTTATAAATTTGGCTCGTACCCTTTTTTTTTCTTCCACAAAAGATATTCCTATTTTTATCAGTGACACATGAGCCTCTTTTAGCGAGAACCGGTAGCATCCTCGAAGATTTGTGGAGGGCTTCTCTAAGATAGCCAGGCCTCTTACTAACTTGATGAAAAAGAATGCCAAGTTTCAGTGGACGGATGCTTGTGAGAAGAGTTTTCAAGAATTAAAACAAAGACTAGTCACCGCCCCAGTGCTAACCATTCTGTCTGAAAGTGGAAACTTCGTGGTATATAGCGATGCTTCTAAAAATGGGCTAGGAGCGGTGTTGATGCAGAATGGAAGAGTAATAGCCTATGCATCGCGGCAGCTGAAAGAATACGAACGGAATTATCCAACACATGATCTGGAATTAGCGGCGGTAGTATTTGCCTTAAAAATATGGAGACATTACTTATACGGAGAAAAATGTGAGATATATACGGATCACAAAAGCTTACGATATATCTTCACACAAAAGGAGCTGAATATGAGGCAAAGGTGGTTAGAGCTAGTAAAGGACTATGACTGTATAATCAACTACCACCCGGGAAAAGCCAATGTTGTTGCCAATGCTTTAAGTAGAAAATCGATGGCACTGATGCGATTAATTCAACAGCCGATAGCGAGGGACCTTCAAAGGCTGGAACTGGAAGTGATTCCTGTGGGCCACAAGAATATTATATCAGCTTTGATAGTCCAGCCGACTCTGCAGGAGAGAATCAAGATGGAGCAACAGAAGGATGTAAAGCTGACTGAAATAAAACAGAGTATAGAGGCTGGGAAAGAGTCTAATTTTATGATGGATGAAAAAGGCGTAATCAAATTTAAGGGAAGGTTGTGTGTTCCCTCGGTAAAGGACTTGAAGGAAGAGATATTAAGGGAAGCACATGCAACTCCATACTCGATACACCCAGGAAGCACAAAAATGTATCGGGATTTACGAAAATGTTATTGGTGGCCTGGAATGAAGAAAGACGTGGCAAATCATGTAGCAAGATGTCAGATTTGTCAACAAGTGAAAGCGGAGCACCAAAGATCTTCGGGAACGTTAAAACCACTAGTAATTCCAGAATGGAAATGGGAGCATGTAACTATGGATTTTGTCATGGGATTGCCAAGGTCGGAGAAGGGGTCTGATGCTATTTGGGTGATTGTGGATAGGTTAACCAAGTCAGCCCATTTTCTTCCAATAAGACCACCTATAATCTGAACCAGCTTGCCCAGTTGTACATTGATGAGATTGTAAGATTACATGGGATTCCAATCTCAATTGTATCTGATCGAGATCCAAGGTTCACTTCTGTATTTTGGAAGAGTCTGCATAAAGCCTTGGGCACGAAGCTTTTAGAAGACATGTTGCGAGCATGTGTTCTAGATTGGTCCGGAAAATGGGAGAAATATGTATGCTTAGCTGAATTTGCGTATAACAATAGCTACCAAGCTTCAATCGGAATGGCTCCGTATGAAGCTTTGTATGGACGTCGATGTAGATCTCCCGTGCATTGGGATGAAGTAGGAGAAAGAAAGTTGTTGGGACCAGAGTTGATGCAACAAACAGCTGAAGCAGTGGATAAAATCCGTCAACGATTAAAAACGGCTCAAAGCAGACAGAAAAGCTACGCCGACAGGAGACGAAGGGATCTAGAATTTGAAATCGGTGACTATGTGTTCCTAAGGGTTTCACCGATGAAAGGTGTGCTGCGATTTGGAAAGAAAGGAAAGTTGAGTCCCCGATACATTGGGTCATTCGAGATACTGGATCGAGTAGGCGATAAGGCATATCGCCTGTTGCTACCATCATCCTTAGCGGGTGTGCATAATGTGTTTCATGTATCTATGCTAAGGAAGTGCATTGGAGAGCCTAGCCAAATTGTGGAGACAGACATACCAAACCTTACTCCTGACTTGACATATGAAGAGAGACCAGTCCAGATTTTGGATAGTCAAGTCAAACAATTAAAGCACAAGGAGATTAGGCTAGTTAAAGTTATGTGGGAGAATCACGATCACGAAGAAATGACTTGGGAGCTGGAGGATGAGATGAGAGAAAAATACCCGATATTATTCGAATAGATCAATTTCGAGGACGAAATTTCTTTTAAGGAGGGGAGAAATGTAACTAGCGTAAAATTCGTAACCGTATAAGTGTACTGATCGGGATAATTTATATTCGTACGTATGTATATAGTATATAGGGTACGTACGTGACAATCTGTAACCAGGTAAAAATATGTACTAGAATATATGGTATGTACGTAATTGGCGTTTATGTACGTGATTAATTAATATACGTAAATATTTAGGAAAAATAATTCTAGGTGAATTAATTAGTAAATCCTTTGTATATGTAATAAGTATAAATTATAGTATGTAAAATGATGATAGCCAAAAATAATAATAATAAAACAATATACATACCTAAAAAAAAAAATCATAGAACCTAACTAAATGAATTGCCTTGAAATCCATCACAATTTAAGCCTAATTTAGCTTTACATTTCACCATAACTCATTGACACATGGCATAAGCATTAAATGTAAGAGATATTTAAGTAAAACAAATATGTGGGAGAAGGAGGCATTTTTTATGCATCCCGTAACTTTACAAAAAAAAGTGAAAGAGAAGGGAAAGCTAAAAAGATTTTAGGGAAACTTAATCTAAAGTAAGTAGGTTTCATTTTATTTATGCTTTCCATTTTTATGAGTTGTTTAATTAATGTAAAATGTGATTATGATGGTTTTGAACTCTTGATGTTTGATGATGGATGGTTAAGCATGCATGATGAGAAGTGTGCTTAGTGTGAAAATTTTGGATTTCTTTTAGGGATGGAAAAACCCGAATTTGGGGTGAATTATTTCGGGATCTTGGAGTGAGTTTTAGGAAAAATGCAAAGCATGAAAGTTGTGGATATATATGTCTACTACATCCCTGTGAAATGTCGTGATTTTTAGAAAAATAGACATGGAGTTATGACTGATATGGAGTGGGTTGCTCAAATGAATACCTGCTGGAAAAATATTTTCCGTCCGAAATTGTGTGTGAATTAATTAGAGACCTTAGAGTGATTGTTAGAAAAAAATACAAAGAAGGAAAGTTGTTGATCTATATGTCTACTATTTCTCCTTAAAATTTCGTAATTTTTAGATATATATGTAAGGAATTATACCAATTTGGCCATAATTCCTTACATATATATCTAAAAATTACGAAATTTTAAGGAGAAATAGTAGACATATAGATCAACAACTTTCCTTCTTTGTATTTTTTTCTAACAATCACTCTAAGGTCTCTAATTAATTCACACACAATTTCGGACGGAAAATATTTTTCCAGCAGGTATTCATTTGAGCAACCCACGCCATATCAGTCATAACTCCATGTCTATTTTTCTAAAAATCACGACATTTCACAGGGATGTAGTAGACATATATATCCACAACTTTCATGCTTTGCATTTTTCCTAAAACTCACTCCAAGATCCCGAAATAATTCACCCCAAATTCGGGTTTTTCCATCCCTAAAAGAAATCCAAAATTTTCACACTAAGCACACTTCTCATCATGCATGCTTAACCATCCATCATCAAACATCAAGAGTTCAAAACCATCATAATCACATTTTACATTAATTAAACAACTCATAAAAATGGAAAGCATAAACAAAACAAAAATAAAATGAAACCTACTTACTTTAGATTAAGTTTCCCTAAAATCTTTTTAGCTTTTCCTTCCTTTTCCCTTCTTCTTCTTCCTTTTTTCCCTTCTCTTTCACTTTTTTTTTTTTGTAAAGTTACAGGATGCATAAAAAATGCCTCCTTCTCCCACATATTTGTTTTACTTAAATATCTCTTACATTTAATGCTTATGCCATGTGTCAATGAGTTATGGTGAAATGCAAAGCTAAATTAGGCTTAAATTGTGATGGATTTCAAGGCAATTCATTTAGTTAGGTTCTATGATTTATTTTTTTTAGGTATATATATTGTTTTATTATTATTATTTTTGGCTATCATCATTTTACATACTATAATTTATACGTATTACATATACAAAGGATTTACTAATTAATTCACCTAGAATTATTTTTCCTAAATATTTGCGTACATTAATTAATCCCAACAATCACGTACATAAACGCCAATTACGTACATACCATATATTCTAGTACATATTTTTACCTGGTTACAGATTGTCACGTACTTACCCTATATACTATATACATACGTACGAATATAATTATCCCGATCAGTACACTTATACGGTTACGAATTTTACGCTAGTTACAGTAAATGAGAATTAATCCAACTTAAAAACAATATCAAATGACTCCAAACATCAATTGTGATAGCAGCTTTACTGCAGAACATGGCTGTGAATTCTATAACGCCTCACCATTAGACAAGTCTAGATCGCTGTTTTAACATGCTTTATTAACATTTCTGTTCTAATTGTATTCCTACTGTTCATGTATTTATTTTAACATGCTCTAAACAAGCTTTAGAATGGAGTCTGCTACATGCATTCTTAGCTGCCAAATAAGTGGCATAACATTATTCAATTCAAGTTGATACAGAATAGATGTATCATCCATATTTTAACTAACAACTTCATAATTAATGTCCGCCAGGTGCGAGGTCAAGGTTTTACAGTGCAGTTTAACATAATTCCAAAATCTCCTTCCAACAATCACAGTTAAAAAAACCTAAACAACCTATAATAAATAGATTCCAATTCAATTTCTCAATGAAAAAAAAACATAAGCACGCACCTGGCTTTATCAGCGAGGATAACCTTGATCCTGTGAGCAAGTTCTTGGGATTGAATCCTACGCTGAAGTTTCTTGCGAGCCAAAACTCGCTTCTCTGAATTCTTAACATGGTGAGTCTGTAAGTTCTTTATTTGCCTTTCAATCCCACTGGACTGCATCTTCCTCTGCATAAACTTCAATGCCTGCTCCAAGTTCCCATTATGTACCCTCACTCTGATCCCCCTGCATTGTTGTATCTGATGTTCTCCGCTCAATGATTTAACTCCCTGAACTGGCAGAAGCAGTGGACTCCTACAGAGATTATATGCTCTTCTTGCTATCGTGTTCATTTCTCAAATCCCTTGAGTCAATTGCTTGTGTAGCTAGGGATTTAGCTATCACTGGCTAAAGAGAAAATAACAGAAAATACATCAATTACTATTATTAAATATACTACAAGAACTGGATTTCGTTATGGTGCTTCACTCGTCATTTTTTTCTCTTCAGCCTGACCCAAAACCGGACCTGGAATTTATCTATAAAAACAGAACCGAACCTGACCCAAAACCGGAACTGGAAATTAATAACATCCTTCAATTTTTTTAAAATTACATTTGTGCCATATCTATATAACAGAAAATTAGGTTATTATACTTCTCCAGCCGTTTCTGTAAATTGGTGATCCTCAAAAACTAAAATGGATTCTCTGTAAATTCCATTTTCAACAATGCCAAGCAGATTGAACCTGCTATATATCTGCTTGTGATCATTTTAGCTTCTAATATCAAATGGACTGTTCTATTTTTCTTGTTTGTCAACTGGGTTCTCGTAAAGGTTTGAATATTGATGCAAGTTTTGATAATTAATATTAGCAAGTTTGTAAACTAATAATTTTAGATTTTCTTGCAGTGGACCAGTGGTGGTAGTTGTTGACAGTCTACGGGCTATGTAGCAGAAATATAGTAAATTAGTAGACTTGAATTTGCAGAAGCGATGATATGACGTACCTTTTGTAAACAATCGGCTGTCTCAAACAATCTGTAGCTAACTCTTGGCTCAATCGGCTGTCTCAACGTGATAATCTCTGTGACGACTGGCGAGTAGAAATAAGAGAGGCTGGTGAATTGTAGAGGGAGGGGATGATTGGTAGTGCTTTTCTTTGTTTAATTCATGGCCGCTGAACGCAGATTGCAGAGGGAAGGAGGGGGCGCCGGCTAGGTTTAGGAACTTAGGAAAAAATTAAAAAGCTCGAAAGTTTTCTATTTATAGTACATTGTTTTAGGTCCTGTTTGTTTTAGCTTTTCCAACCATTTTTTTTTTAAAAAAAAACCGGCAGTTTAGTGTTTTTAGATTACTTTAATGTGCTGATATCAAAAATAATTTTTAAAAAATAAAAAAATATCATTTTGATATGTTTCGACACGAAACACTTTTTAAAAAGTTATGAAAAACTACAGCAACAACTCTCCCAAACACCCTCTTATTGTGAACTGGTTCGGTTCGGTTTATTCAGTTTTGCTTACAAAACCGAATCCAAACCGATTATTTTACAGAATTTTTTAATCGGTTTTTTAATCGGTTCTTTTCCGATTTTATCGGTTTAATCGGGTGGCCGGTTTTTTTTTTCTGGCAGCATCCACGAGCGATTCTCTTGTAATGTAATCCGAAATCTTATTATTAGCTATTACCATCTGAACTCGAAGTCACAGGCAAGGCATTCCTTGAGACAGTTGAGCTTCATCATCTGCAGAGCTGGCTTACAGTCCAAAGAGAGCGATGGCGGAGCTGAGGCATTCGAGCTCGCTGGGAGCTCGAGCCTCTTCGTCACCAATGAAGCGTGACGAGGACGCCTCACCTCTCATTCACGGTACAACTCACGATGACGATGACCGTCATCACTTGTCCAGAGATCGTGACCGTTCTTTTTGGTCTTTTCTCAGTGACGATCCTCGGGTTTTTTCTCTTCTTAACTCCAGGATCTCGTTATTCTTGATTGCCGTTTTTTTTATTGTTGGATTGATCTCCGCTTTCTCCATCTTTAATCGATTGGTGGGTTTTTGGATTTCGATTCTGAAATTTCTTTGGATTTCTTTTCTTTTTATCTCACTACTAATTTCTTATCTGTAGAATGCCCCATACCTGTGTAAGAAAGATGGCATTGTTCTTCACTGTCCGCATGTAAGTTCTTCAAGTTTCTTTCTGTTTGCCTCGATTTATAGTTTTTGATAAAAATCTGCTAGGTTTTTTTCTCTCACCAGCTTCTTCTATATTTTAGGTCAACGAAGCTCCTTCGCTTTGGGAAAATCCATACTCTGCCACAACATCATGGAAGCCTTGTGCTGAGCGCCGTGATAATGGGATATCAGGTGAGTTTTAAATGAGCACAGTGGTTTAGCACTAGATATTCATGTTGGCTTCATACGACATTGGTGTGGGAATGAAATACAAGTTCAAAATACATTCATACCTGGCGGTTTAGCCCATGTTGACATGGTGTGATCTCGTCCTTTCATTTCGTTTTCATTTCTCATTCGCACCCATTTTGATTGCGAATGCGCAGAGAGACGAAGGTCGATTTGGCCTTTGGGCCCTTGACTTCACCTTTCACATGACCTCTTTAATCGTTGAGTGTATTTGACCATCACTATCAAGCTTTGCTGTTCCTTACATTTTTATTACACCTTGTTCTTTGAAATACAAGTTGAATTGAAAGGCCGTAATATCACCCTTCATCTGTAAAGAAGGGTGACAATATATGAACGAGATCAGCACTCAATACAGTATGTCACCACTCTTGCAACATATTTGAACAAGAAAGCATTTGCTCACCATAATTGCAAGGGCTTTGCAGTTTTCTTTTTTAAATATATCAATTCATGTTGGTACAATTTTGCAACTATTATCTCCAATCTGTTAAAATGTGGAGATATATTTGTGAGGGGAATTGGAATGATAACAATGTAGAATAATCTATTCCGTGCATCCCTCTCTGATTTGGATCCCTGTCCCCGCAACCTATGATTTGGATTTGAACAAATTGGACACTTAGACACATTTGTATCTGGCTCCCACTGGGGAGTCGAAACATATCATGAAGTGGTTTGTGAAGGGTGTCATTGTGTGTGTTCTATGACATAATTCTTTAATGAAAAGAAAATAAAAATGCATCACAGGCTAGTTTTGTCTGGCCCATGACATTATGATTTTTTTTGGTTATTTAGCACACTAATTCACGTGGAGATTATACAATTGAGAGTCAATTAATTACTTCCAAATGAATTGACTTGTAATGTGAACAGACAAGGATAGGAAAGAAGTTTAGAAGAAACTTGTGCTGTTTAACATGTTTTAATGTTATATTTCCAGTTTACATATAGGAACACTCAGTCATATGTTGTGTTGTTGGAAAGATTGGCATGGACAATATATAATGGTGAAAGCAATGTTTTTTTACCTACGGTCCTTTTTCTTGCTTTATTCTTGTCCATTCATTTTGTCCATTTTAACGTGCTTTTTCTCTAATTTTTGCAGATCTTCCTCCCGAAAATGAAACAAATGGTTATATATTTATCCATGCAGAGGGCGGTTTGAATCAGCAAAGGATTGCTGTATGGATTTGTTTTGTCAAATAGTGTAATTATGAAAGTTCCTTTTTTCTTTTTTCTTTTTCCTTTTGGTTTTGAATTGTGATATATTTATCTGCCTAAATTCCATCTTTTCTAATGTGATTCACTGTTGTGTCTTCCCATACTGGCCATGGACACAAAAACACTGGCATGCCGCACAATGTCCGTAGGGAAAATAGCTCCAAATAACTAGAATTAAGATTCTATTTAGCTATAATAAGGGACAATGATTTAATATTTGGGGGGTTCTCCCTAATGGTGCCCAAGGCAAGCCTCAAGGTCTACGCTGTCATTCACATTGCTATGACTTGCACCTCTAAGTGACCACTCCACTAGAATCTTTTAATTGAATTAGTTCAGAATAATGTTTTTTAGTTCAGTAGGTCTATCTGGACTTGGTGATTTCAGATATTCTTTTTATGGCCAATCAATTTTTATTATTTGATGTTGGCAATTTGCTAGTTCAATAATCAATTTTTCTTTTTTCTCCTCACCTCTTTTTTTAATCAAAGTAACTTCCTGTAGTAGATTTCATAAAAACATTATGCATTTCCTTAGCTTACCAAGCAACAAGCTTTAAAGTGTTTGAATTATAGTGACTGTGCCTTTATTTTTAATGCAGATATGCAATGCTGTAGCAGTGGCCAAAATAATGAATGCCACCCTTATTTTGCCTGTTCTGAAGCAGGACCAGATTTGGAAAGACCAAACGTAAGCCAATACTCTTAATCTTATGCATATGATAACATTGATACCTAGACATTACATCTTGCAACATTCTTTTAAAAAAAAATTTGTTTTTGTTTCTCCTTGTTCTTCTGAGATTTATAAACAATGTCTCATGTGGATGGCTTTGCTCCTCATATTTCCTATTAAGGTCTTTCAGCTTCAACAATGCCAGGTCTTGCTGTTTTTGAGGGGGGGGAAACATCAGTTGGAAATAGATGTGATATTATGCACTCAACAAGCATGTATATTCATTGGGAATTCTACTTTGGGACGGCATGTTCATTTGATTTTGGCATATTACTATTATATGATTAGCTATATCTCCTTTTTTTCACATTAAACCTTATCTCATTTGTAGGTACATTAACGAGTTAGATTTTCTGCTCACATGCTTGTTTTCTTTAACAAAATGTCTGCAGGAAATTTGAAGACATTTTTGATGTTGATCATTTTATTGACTATTTAAAGTACGATGTACGAATTGTTCGTGATATACCTGAGTGGTTTACTGACAAATCAGAGTTATTCGCTAGTATAAGGTTTGATTTTTGTGCTCATTTTCTCATGTTGTGCACATTTATATGATACTTGAATTTGTTGCAACTGGTGTTGATTATTTGGAAAAATATTGCCATGTGTTAAAGACGGACAGTGAAAAACATTCCAAAGTACGCACCTGCTCAATTCTACGTTGATAATGTACTGCCTCGAATCAAGGAAAAGAAGATAATGGCCCTAAAGCCTTTTGTTGACCGACTTGGGTGAGTCATGGATGTTGTACATCTCTAGGGCACTATGCTCAAAATCTTACTTTCACTGGAAGAAAAACAATTAGTCTTGGATTGTTATTTTTCTGTCTTTTTTTTAATTTCTTTTTCTTTTTCTTTTTTGTGTATGTTGTAGATATGATAATGTTCCTTCAGAAATCAACAGACTTAGGTGCAGGGTGAATTATCATGCTCTGAAATTTCTTCCTGAGATAGAGGAAATGTCTGATTTGTTGGTATCAAGGATGCGGAACCGCACAGGAGTTTCAAATCCATATATGTATGTGAGACTGATATCTGAAGTTGTCTGGATTTCTTTCCAAATTTTGATAAATCAAAGTTCAGTGGCACTAAGCATTATTTGTCATACAGGGCTCTTCATCTTAGATTTGAAAAGGGAATGGTAGGTCTATCATTCTGTGATTTTGTGGGGACAAGGGATGAGAAAGCTAGAATGGCAGAATATAGAAAAAAAGAGTGGCCTCGACGATATAAGGTGAGTTACCATTTTTCTGGTTTTAGTTTGAAACTTAAACAGGCATGGATGCGTCATAAGCTTTTGGGGATTTGTCATGCAGAACGGTTCCCATCTATGGCAGTTGGCCCTGCAAAAACGGAAGGAAGGAAGGTGCCCTCTTGAACCAGGGGAAGTAGCTGTGATTCTTCGGGCAATGGGATATCCTAAGGAAACTCAGATTTATGTAGCTTCTGGCCAGGTTTATGGTGGACAAAACCGAATGGCTCCACTGAAGAACATGTTCCCAAGCCTGGTATGGCCTTCGATCCTGTTTCTGTCACTTCTCCATTTTCATTGGTTAAGTGGCTTAACATGTTTATGAAATCATTTCCATCTCCCTCCTTTGTGCATACTTGGTGCCCAGCATATACATCCAATTGATGTTTTCAAAATGGAAATTTTTGTATAAATTCCACTAGTGAATAATATTCTGCAGCCAAGGGATACTCCATCCTGTTACGTCCTTCGATTCAAAATCATCGATACCTCTCTTATCTCCAAAGATAAATTAAGAATGTTTTCCAGCTTCTGCTATATTCATGCATGCATGAATAAACATGCCTGCGAATGTATTTATATGTATGGTACCATTGGAAAAAGAGAATCTAATTTTACTTTGGGATGGGAAGCTGAATGGTTTTGCATGCTCTAAATTCTATTTAATGTTTATGAAATTGAGAAATCAAAGCACTTTCAGGCTCCAAACGTTGGCTGAATTTCTGTAGCTACATTTTTTTTAATGGATAGCCTGTGGGAGGAGCCTTTCAAAGCGAATTCTTTTTAAACAAATTTTGATTTTATAAACCATCAATATATGACTGTGAGGGTTTCTAACAGGTGACAAAGGAAGAGTTGGCAACCAAAGCGGAGTTGGATGGTTTCAGGAAGCATGTAACAAGTTTGGCAGCTCTTGACTTCTTGGTTTGCCTGAAGTCTGATGTGTTTGTGATGACCCATGGAGGCAACTTTGCTAAATTGATTATTGGGGCCCGTCGGTACATGGGTCATCGTCATAAATCCATAAAACCAGACAAGGGGCTGATGTCCAAATCTTTTGGAGACCCATACATGGGCTGGGCAACTTTTGTAGAGGATGTGGTTGTCACTCACCAAACACGAACTGGATTGCCAGAGGAGACCTTCCCTAATTATGACCTCTGGGAAAACCCTCTTACTCCTTGTATGTGTAGAGCCTGACTGCATATATTTCTAGATATTCATTCCGAGGATCATATTCTGAAAGAGTCATAGCTCTGTGACTTGAGAAGCTCTATTATTTTACCATGATCGAAGAAATGAGTGGCGTGAGGTTTTTATATGGGAAGGACTAGGGGAATATGGATCCACACAGATAGGCGCTGGCATGCTAGAGCAGGCACGCAGCAGTTTAGTCTCCAGGACAAAACTAGATAAAGCAATGGTGCCAAAGACTAGAAACTTGGTTTTTTTTGGTTGATTTATTTATTGTAAATCACAAGTTGAAATTTGTGAGTTGGATAGCTTTTGCTAATGGAAATATCGAGGTCTATCTAGAGGCTGGAAATAGCAAATGAGAAAATAAGCTACCAGTCAACAAATACTCACAGGTGACCTATCTCTGTTAAGACCACCAAACTGATTTATGCGCGTGGCACCTCCCATTGACTTTGTGGGTGTGGCCTGGTCGAATTGGGTTTTCTTGGTGCTGCTTGTTTGGATCAGCACAGGGTCTCTGCTTCTCCGGTGGCTTGTGTTTCTCTACATATCATGCAATTAAGGTGCTGGCCCTCAACAAGTTCTGGCCGTTCCTCAACCAACGAGGCCTGGTGAGCACACCTGGCAAGGCCAGGGTAGCTATTGCCAATTATTATACAATAAACTATAAACTAAAAGAGCTAGGGAAATCACAGTGCATTGTGAGTGAAAACATTGTGGATTTTAATAGTTTTTTTGTTTTTTGTTTTTGAACAGTAAATATACTATTTATATATTCTTTCACAAAAAAGATAATGAAAGACATGTAGCACACTGGCAAAGACACGCCTGTGTCTTAAGAGGGGCAAGGGTCAGTGCATTGTTTTTTCACTTTTGCTTTTTTGTGTTTTGTTTGCTTTTTTTTTTCACTTATGTTTTTTTTTCATTTTTATTTATTTTGATTGTTTTTTTATTTGTTGATTTATTTTGACTTTTTTTTTTATTTTGACCTTAATTGTTTTTTTCACTTATGTTTTTCGTAAAAAAACAATTTATTGACATTTTTTTCTTTGATTGAATTTTTTCCAATTATTAACTCAATAAGAATAATAATATTAGTTTTTTTCTTGCTTCTTTTGTTTATGTTTTTTATTTTTTTCATAGTAATAATTTAATAATTTTTATTGTTTTAGTTGTAATTTTTCATCGTAATAATTTAATAATTTTTATTGTTTTAGTTGTAATAGTAATAATATTCTTAGATTTTAAGACTTCGATGTTTTCATTTCGCCCCTTATATTTTTAATTTTAGATTTTAATCCCTTTATATTTAATGTTCATTTCAGCCCTATTACTTTTAATTTTTTATTTTAATCCCTTTATTTCTTTTGATTTCAAGAATAATCCTTACTTTTGTCCATATATATATATATATATATAAGTGTGCTTAGCTTTGATTTTTAATTTTTTTTATTTTCTTATTTGTTGGGCTGGTATATTTTTTTTCAAAAAAAATAGTTCTTAAATTTTATTTTATATCTATGATCATCTCGAAATTGATATTTGTATTTTTTTATTATTTCTTTTAGTTTTTTTTCCTTTTTTTTATTTTTACGTCATATGACTTTTTTTACCTGATAATTTTTATTTTATTTTTTTGTTTGATCTTTTGTTAAAGTTTTTATGATTTTTTTAGTCTTTTATTTTTTTTCATAATAATAATAATAATTTAATGTTTTTCTCTTACTTACTCTTTTGTTAATGTTTTTTAGGTTTTTTTCTCTCTCGGGATAATTTGATAATTTTTATTCTTTTAACAGTTATACAAACTTTTTACTCAGTCCGCAAAGTAGTGTAATATTTTTTATAAATTTTCAGGTCAAATAAGTTTTTTTCCAGTCAATAATTTTTATTGTTTTTTTCATTTATTTTATTTTTTCATTTGCTCTTTTGTTAATGTTTTTAGGTTTTTTTTAAGCCTTTGATTTAATTTTGTTTTCTTCCCGTTATTAAAACAATAATAATATGAATATTAAGAATAATAATAATAATAATAATAATTATTATTATTATTTTAGGTTTTTGTTCTTACGTGCTTTTTTATTAATTTTTTTTGGTTTTTCTCTGAGATTTGTTAAATAATATTTATTATTTTGACAGTGATGGTGATGATAATTTAAGAAGTTAAGACTTTGATTTACTATTATTATAATAAAGAATGTTGATCTTTTTTATTATATCAAATTTTACATACTGAAATATTATATTTTAATTTCAACAATTATGAAGATTATTTGTTCTGCTCGCATTATGCTCGCAACGTAGTGCGGGTAATCCAACTAGTCCTCGACTAAAACTGCAAGGGTAGGTTGCTCAGTCTTGTCAGAAGCAGTTCATCAACTTGTAAATTTGACTGCTCATTGGAAATCAAGTCTTCTTGTTAAAATGAGAAAATGAGACCAAATTGAAAAGCAAAAATCGAGAGATTAATTCTCCAGTGAATTCAACAAGTTTAGAAGAATCTATTTAGCCAATTGTGAATCGAAAGTCGAGTTCAGAAGATTGTTGGGGCTCGAATGAATCTATTAACAAATTCAGTGTCCTAATTTGATCCTATCTTGTCGGATAAGTAACCAGCTTGTGCTCCGACCGAGCCGCCGGCTCCAATTTTAACACTTGTTTCATCTTTTCAACTACCTAGTCGACAACACCGTTTAATAAATATTTTTTTAAGGTTAAAAATTACCATACCTTTAAGTAGAGTTGAAAAGGACACGTGGGGCCTTATTAGCATCGCCAGCAGGTTAAATAAGAAGAAAAAACATTTTTGTCATCATCACCATCACAATAATAATCCCCTACCCCAGTTACTGATCATCACTGCTTCATTAATGTCCTTTGACGGTTAGGGAGAAAGAACTGCATTGCATTTCAGTAATAATAATAAAGAAGAAGAGAACTCCAGACTGTGAGGATCCTACCGTGGAGCCCTCTTTCTCTTCTTCTTCTCCTGTTTCTCTCTTTATAGGTGCTTCTCTCTCTCTCTCACACACACACAATTATTTATCTCAATCTTTATATGTTCAACCCAGAACTAGAAAAACTCATCCTTTCTTTTGTTGGAGAAATCTGTAGTGGATTTCTTGGAAATATTATACAAGTCGAATTCCACCCTTGCTTCATGTAATTACTAATTAAGCAAGCCTGGTGCTTTCAAGATTCCCAGCAATTTTTTGTTCTTAAGTTTGGCTACATCAATTCATAAATCACCATCTAGCTAACTTGGTTTAAAAAGTTTTTTTTTTTTTATCTATATTCTGTCTTTTACACCTCTCTAATTCTTGCTACATTTGCATTTCAGTATACTAAAACAATGAGGATCCAGTTGCTGAGCTCTCTGTTTCTTTTCTCCTTCTGTTCTTATCTTTACAGGTGTTTCTCTCTCTATGTTTCTTCTTATGATTTACATAGGAGTTATGTTGGTAGAATTAATTCCAGACTTTTTTTAGTAAATCTCCTTCTCTTGTTTCTGCTATTTCGATGCACTGTCTTATCTAGTCTTTGCTGATCCTCATAGGACATTGAATTGAAGAATACACAATTATGTTTCATTTTTTAAATCACATAATTGTTCCAACATTTGTTTTGAAGGCTTTCTTGACTAAATGTATTAGTTTGTGAACTTAATAATTTGTACAAAACCTGTTTAGGGTATCATCTCGACCTGAGCACGCTAGCTTCCCACCACGAGGTTGGAACTCTTACGATTCCTTTTGCTGGATTATGTCTGAAGAAGACTTCTTGCAAAGTGCCGGAATCATCTCTCAGCGTCTAAAACCTTATGGATATGAGGTATAAAATGGCTGATGACTACAATCAACTTTCAGATTTTTTTTTATTTACTTGATCAATACGAGAATGGGAAAGTTTATTGAAATAGAAGTTGTCATTTTATCTGTGTAATTTCATGTAGTATGCAGTGGTAGATTACCTGTGGTATAGGAAGAATGTTCCAGGTGCTTACCCAGATTCTCTTGGATTTGATGTCATTGATGAATGGGGGAGGTTGATCCCTGATCCTAGTAGGTGGCCCTCATCCAAAAATAGGAAAGGGTTCACTGAAGTAGCCAACAAAGTACACAGCATGGGTTTAAAGTTTGGGATTCATGTTATGAGAGGATTAAGTAGACAGGCATATGATGCAAACACCCTCATCTTGGATACTGCCACGGTATTGTTCCTTATTATTAATGAGAATTCATTCTTCTCTCTTCTTTTGTTTTCTTTATTTTTCTTTTGTTTTCATGTTTTTTTCACCGGGAGAAGTATTTATTCTCTTTTCCCTTGCATGCTCAAATGGCAGTCTTGTAAACTTTATCATCATAAAAATAGACTAGTCAGGCGAAAGGTCTGATATAAGGCATAAAGTTAACAATCTAATCAATTTGCTCTCATAAGTTAATGCTAAATTTCTATTTTTATTAGGGAGGTGCTTATGAAGAGTCTGGACGACAATGGCGGGCAAAGGACATTGGGATCAAGGAGAGAGCTTGTGCATGGATGTCACATGGTTTCATGAGTGTAAATACTAAGTTGGGAGCCGGAAGAGCATTCTTGAGGTCACTGTATGAACAGTATGCGGAGTGGGGTGTTGATTTTGGTAATTAATAATTAATTGAAACCTGCATTTCCCGATCTTACCCAACACATTAAGAAGCCTTTGAATCCAATAGGGTGTATCTCAAGTCTCAACATTTTCTAGAGAATGAATTCTACCTTTTACTTATTAAAAACAGTAAAATAATTTCTCAAAGTAGCATTGCATCTTTTGAGAATTTCCATTATAGGAAGCATGGATGAATTATTGTTTCTGTAATAGTGTGGGGAGTCTATGCTGGAGGTCCTGGAAGGACTAGATAGTAATTTTGCAAATGGGTCTAGTAGTGTTTTGACCTCTTCAAGCATTTTAAGCTCGAACTAGCCTTAGGCAAGTTTGCAAGCTTCTTACATTTTATTTAGAACAGAACCTCCAAAATTTATCTTGAGCTCAAGGTTGTTAACTCAGCCAAGAAGTGAAATTGCAAAGTTTGGATTCACAAGTCATTCTGACAGAAGCCAAACCTGTATAGATATCAATTTTTGTGGAAAGAAACGAGAAAAAAAATATTTATTTCTGAAAGGGCAGAGCTCTGTAGTCTTTTTAGGACACTTAGTTTCCTTGTTTGTGCTGAATATGTGCTTGTTTGTGTAAAATCAAGTTATTCTGTTCATCTTTATGGAGTTGAGCTCAGAACTGGTCACAAACAATGTGCTTTGTTTGCTACCCTAAATCACGCCAGGAATTAAATAGTTTTGACTCACATTTATTACAAAATTGTGAATTCTGTACATTTCATTCCTTCCTCCTGTTATTTATACCAGTACATTTTCTTAGTGGCTTCATGTCAGTCTTTCTTTTGTTTTAATAACTGTCATGTTCTTTTCTTCTCTTTTATTTGCAGTGAAACATGATTGTGTATTTGGTGATGACTTGGATGTGGATGAAATAACGTTTGTGTCAGAGGTATACAGCACTTTATGGTGCATAAATTTTATGTCTTCAAACTTTTCTAAATAGAGATGATGATATGAGAAGACTACTTGTTCAGGTTCTGCAAAAGCTCAACCGTCCCATTCTGTATTCTTTGTCTCCTGGAACTAGCGTGACACCATCCATGGCGAAAGATATAAGTGGTTTAGTCAACATGTACAGGGTAACAGGGGATGATTGGGATACATGGGGAGATGTTGCAGCTCATTTCGATGTTTCAAGGTGGATTAAATAAGAGCCTAAAGCTCAAATTATATGTAGATTGTCGCCCATTGTTGGTGCTTTGCTTCTATTCTTTCATTTTCTTTTTTTATGTGATATCTTGTTCTTCTACTTCAGGGACTTTGCTGCTGCTAATAAGATTGGTGCCAAGGGCTTGCTAGGGAGATCATGGCCTGACTTAGATATGCTGCCCCTAGGATGGCTTACAGATCCAGGTGATAAAAATTAGCAGATTGCTATCTTTAATTCTCTTACATTTTAAGTAATTTTATTTCGTAAAGGGTTGTTGAGAGTGAGTATAGGAAAGCTGATTGCAACATCGATTACTGACATATAAATTGAACAAAGCAGTGGAATGTTTGCTGTTACATTGGGGTAGCAAAACAACATAGCTTGTCCATGCACTCTGAGTGTTTATCATGATAATAAACAGTAACGACACACATCCTAGTGACAAGTTCATTGAAAAGTATACATTTGGACCAGTTTTTACCTCGGGTCCAGGGGTTGGCAACATAAGTTGCTGGTTATTCATGATTAACTTGAAAGTGTTTGAAGAGTTCTACTAGAAAAGACAAAATCTTGAATAATCATATTGCTTTTCTGTATCCTAGGTTCTAACAGAGGACCATATAGAACGAGTAACCTTAATCTAAATGAGCAAAAAACTCAGGTATGTACATGCAACTCTATATGCGTGTCAGTCCACTGTTGAAAAACTAAGCTTCTTTATTGATGACTCGATACAATATTTTCTTTTGCAGATGACTTTGTGGGCAATGGCCAGATCCCCTCTAATGTTTGGAGGAGATGTTAGAAAGCTTGATAAGACCACATACAGTTTGATCACAAATCCCTTCATTCTGGAAATAAATTCTTTTAGCACGAACAATATGGAGGCATGTGCAACAATGTGTTTTGGAGGTCTTTGGAATTTTAACCGAGTTTGTTTTCTGATATATCGTCGCATTGTACTTGCAGTTTCCTTATGTTACTGGTACAAAGGGTTCTACATACAAGACCATGGCGCACAGCCAAGGATCAAGAAGATGTTTGGAGGAAGTTGGCAAATCACAAACACAGTTTCTGGGTTTCACTAGCTGCAATCATCCTAAAGTTAACGGTTGGTCAATTGAAGCTCTTGACCAAGATCTTGACCAGATATGCTGGAAAGAGAACACGGGAAGCCATGAACCTTTATGCTTATACAAGAGAAAAACTCGTTTTGCTTCGTATGCACTTTCACCCTCCTTATTGAAGTTGTTCCAAACAACAAATTATTATTATTCTCACTACCTGATCCTTTGAATGGCAATGTAGTGATGAGCGGTTAATTTACAATGAAGGAGAGCTCCGTTTATTTGCTAGTGATGGAATGCAGTTTTGTTTGGATGCATCTCCAAGACAGAAGCGTACTTCAAGAGAACTTAAGAGCGGTTCCTTCTCCCCTTGCAGATCAGATGCCAACCAGGTATCTCTTCACTCAGAATTCCCTAGCATCTAACAAAGGCACAGAGGCTAGCATCCTGTAAGATTTTGATGGAATGCAAAGGAGACAAATGTCACTTTCTTGTCGAATAATGTATAAATTTACATCAAACAATTAAAAAATATATATAGCAGGAACTTGGAAAAGTCTGATTGATAGTCGAAGCTCCAAATCAAAGTGTCATTATGTAATTAATTGGTTTGCCAGAATGCCTTTTCTGTTCAGTCTGTCTTCAGGGTGACTTTTTTTCTCATAAATTTGACGTATATTTAAGTATCATCATTTCAGTGGTATTTGAAAGCAAAGTCTTAAAATTTCAACAGATGTGGGAGTTAAACAGTAATGGATCTCTTGTCAGCAGCTATTCTGGTCTCTGTGCAACTGTGAAATCAACTGACGGTAATATGCTAGAAGTTCAAGCTGATTTTCAATACTTGCATTGAAGGCCATTTGATAATGCTTCCTTGATATATGCAGCTAATGTCGGTAGCAGCAGAGTTCGCTCTTGGATTGCTACTGGTAGAAAAGGTTTAATGCCCCCCTAAAGCCTCTGTAAATTTATTTATCATTCTGTTACCTTTCCTTTTTTGCTGTTTTTTCTTTTTATCAAGTTCCAAGTTGCCTAATTTAAAGAGACTTAATGATCTTCTTCTGCTAGCTGCCAACTTCTGTGTCTACAATGGCATTCTGGTAGTAACCAACCATGCCTATGAATTATGATTGATAATTAACGTGCCGACAGTTCATTGTCTGAAAACTTTTATGGCATATCACACACACACACACACACACACATATATATATTTCTCTTAATAATTCAGTCCTGACTTTGCCTCGGTTTACTCAGGAGAGATTTATGTTGCACTTTTCAATCTGAAATCAGAGAAGACAGTAATATCAGCAACGATATCAGACCTGACGAAGGCACTTCCCGGGAGAAGCTTGAACACGACAACGTGTCACGGCACAGAAGTTTGGAGTGGAAAAGATTTTGGAAAGATGAAAGATTCGATATCAATGGAGATAGGGATGCATGGTTGTGCATTGTTTGCCCTCAACTGTCCCTAGTATAAACTGACACGCAGCAGAGTTTCTTTCCATCCCCCCCCCCCCCCCCCTCATCCTCGCTCTATGTTGTTGTGTGAGTGGAAAGAAGAGGTGCCTGCTGCATCAATGGCAGTGAATTCATGTTCGTCTAAAGTTGGTGCAGCCAAAATGATTCTGCTACACCAGCTCTTAAATGTCATATTGACTTGCTTATCTTCTTGCATCCTTCTGTAGACATTATTCAATGCACTGTTTCACGAATCGCGCGCACAGGTAGTGGTTCTTTCGCATTATGATTTCTTAGGCTTGTGGCTTTTTTTCTGTTAAGAGTTTGGCATTCATTAGTTAAGTTGCTAGCATGATGCACCTAAAATCTTCCGACTTTTTATTTTTTTTATAATTACATTCTATTTTTTTTATTTTCATTATAAAAAATGATTTTATTTTTAACCCTACTTGCGCTCTAATTATTTAATTTCTTACTGGTTTGATTCTCATGTCATGTAGGATGAAATATTTTTTTCACAAACAATAAAAGATTTTGGCGTTAACCTTTTCTTCACCGTCAAGAAAAAAACTTTACTATAAAGTTTATGTGCATTTGATAATTTGTTTTTCAAGAATTAAATATGTCAATAAATGATAATAAATTTAATAATTATAATCAAAGATTGAGTTGAGTAATTGACATAAAGATGATATTTTGTAGAAAAATAAGGACTGAATATTTATTTTAGTTTGAAATTAGGGATCCAAAATTTTAAGTGGTTTGAATAAATAATTTAAAATTATAATCCCAAGTTAATTTAAATAAAAAAAATTGACAAAAAAATTTAAAAAAAATAATATGGAGATGACTATGCAACTCATAATGAAACGTGTATTTATTATGAAGAGTGTGTTTCACCTCAAATGGTTCAATGTTTTTTTTATATAATACCAGCTGTGAAGACTACAAATTAAACATAACTTGAACATGAAAATATATTAAGCGCACAATGCCCCCAATCTCCAACAAACCCTAAGATTCTTAAACAAGAAAACAAGCCTGAGATGGGGAGAGAAGAGGCACTATAAACACTGAATTTGTGAGGGCGTCTGTCGAAGAAGAAGAAACCAAACCCTAAGCTAAGTTATTGTTTTTTAAATTAAAAAGAAAAAGAAATGGGGAGACAAGTGGGGTTGTCAAGTTTTAATTGATTTTAAAATTGCTTATAGATTTTTTAAAAATAAATAAATAAATGTGCAACAGTATCAATAAAGTTGTTACTGGTTTATCAACAGATTTTTAGTTTGAATTATGGTATATATTTTTTATAAGAATTCAGAGCAATTAAAATTTTACTGGTTTAACTAGATTAATAAAATATATTTTTAGATTTTTAGAGGTAACATAAAAGCTCTTCTCCTTTCAGGTGTTTCTCTCTCTATGTTTCTTCTCTTCACTGCTGTTATGGTATAGGAAGAATGTTCCAGGTGCTTACCCAGATTCTCTTGGATTTGATGTCATTGATGAATGGGGGAGGTTGGTCCCTGATCCTAGTAGGTGGCCCTCATCCAAAAATAGGAAAGGATTCACTGAAGTAGCCAACAAAGTACACAGCATGGGTTTAAAGTTTGGGATTCATGTTATGAGAGGATTAAGTAGACAGGCATATGATGCAAACACCCTCATCTTGGATACTGCCACGGTATTGTTCCTTACTATCAATGAGGATTCATTCTTCTCTCTTCTTTTCTTTTCTTTTCTTTTCTTTTTCTTTTTCTTTTTCAGCAGGAGAAGTGTTTCTTCTCTTTTTCCTTCCATGCTCAGATTTTACAGTCCTACAAACATTATCATTATAAAAATAGATTAGTCAGGTGAAAGGTGAAATATAAGACATACTGTTAACAATCTAATCGATTTGCTCTCAAAAGTTAATGCTAAATTTCTATTTTTATTAGGGAGGAGTTTATGAAGAGTCTGGACGACAATGGCGAGCACAAGACATAGGGATCACGGAGAGGGCTTGTGGATGGATGCCACATGGTTTCATGAGTGTAAATACTAAGTTGGGAGCAGGAAGAGCCTTCTTGAGGTCACTTTATGAACAGTATGCTGGGTGGGGTGTTGATTTTGGTAATAAATAATTAACTGAAGCCTGCATTTTCCCATCTTACCCAACACATTAAGAGGTCTGTGAATCCAATAGGGTGCATCTCAGGTCTCAACATTTTCTAGAGAATGAATTTTACCTTTTACTAATAAAAAACGGTAGAATAATTTGTCAAAGCAGCATTGCATTGTTCGAGAATTTCCGTTGTTGGAAGCATGGGTGAAGTATTGTTTCTATAATAATGTAGGGAATGTATGTTGAAGGTCCTGGAAGGTGTGCATAGTAATATTGCAAATGAGTCTAGTAGAGTTTTGGCCTCTTCAAGCATTTTAAGCTCGAACTTGGCTCAGACAAGCTTCTTGTGGTTTATTTGAAAAAGAACTGCCAAAATTTATCTTGAGCTCAAGTATGTAAACTCAGCCAAGAAATGAAAGTGCAGAGTTTGGAAACACAAGTCGTGCTGGCAGAACTTGTACCAAACCTGTATAGATATCATTTTTTGTGGAAAGAACAGGAAAAAAAAACAAGAAGGAATTGATTTCTGAAATGGCTGAGGCTTGTTGTTTGTTTTAGGATGCTTAGTTGCCCTGTTTGTGCTGAATATGTGTTTGTATGTTTAAAATCTAGCTATTCTGTTCATCTTTATGGAGTTAAGTTCAGAACTGGTCGCAAACAATTTGCTTTGTCTGCTACCCTAAATCAAACCAGGAATTAAAGATTTTGACTCTTATTTATTACAAAATTGTGAATTCAGCACATTTCAATCTCCCTCCTGTTATTTAAACCACTAGATTTTCAGTGGCTCCATGTCAGTCTTTCTTTGTATTGATAATTTTCATGTTCTTTTCTTCTCTTTTATTTGCAGTGAAACATGATTGTGTATTTGGTAATGACTTGGATGTAGATGAAATAACATTTGTGTCAGAGGTATACAGCACTTTATGGTGCATAAATTTTATGTCCAGTCTTTTCCGAATATAGATGATGATACAAGAAGGGTACTTTTATTCAGGTTCTGCAAAAGCTCAATCGTCCCATTCTGTATTCTGTGTCTCCGGGAGTTATCCCGATGCCAGTCATGGAGAAAGATATAAGTGATTTAGTCAACATGTACAGGGTAACAGGGGATGATTGGGATACATGGGGAGATGTTGCAGCTCATTTCGATGTTTCAAGGTGGATTAAAGTTTTCATGTAAAATAAGAGCGCAAAGTTCAAATTATATATAGATCGTCACTCCTAATTGGTGCCTTTCTTCTATTCTTTCAATTTTTTATGCGATTTTTTCTAGTTCATCTACTTCAGGGACTTTGCTGCTGCTAATAAGATTGGTGCCAAGGGCTTGCTGGGGAGGTCGTGGCCTGACTTGGATATGCTGCCCATAGGATGGCTTACAAATCCAGGTAATAAAAATTAGCAGATTGTTCTCTTTAATTCTATCACATTTTAAGTGATTTTATTTTGTAAAGGGTTGGTGAGAATGAGTATAGGAAAGTTGATTGCAACATGGATTTACTGACCTGTAAATTGAACGAAGCAGTGGAATGCTTGCTGTTACTTTGGGGTAGCAAAACAGCGTAGCTTGTCCATGCACTCGAGTATTTATCATGGTAATTAACTTGGGTCTAGCGGTTTGCCACACAAGTTGCTGGATATTCATGATTAACATGAAAGTTTTTAAAGAGTTCTACTGAAAAGACAAAAACTTGAATAATCACATTGCTTTTCTGTATCCTAGGTTCTAACAGAGGACCACACAGAATGAGTAACCTTAATCTGGATGAGCAGAAAACTCAGGTATGTACACGCAACTCTATATGTGCGTCTGTCCACTGTTAAAAAAATAAGATTCTTTATTGATGACTCGATACTAGTATTTTCCCTCCCTTCCCAGATGACCTTATGGGCAATGGCCAGATCCCCTATCATGTTTGGAGGAGATGTTAGAAGGCTTGATGAGACCACGTCTAGTTTGATCACTAATCCCTTCATTCTGGAAATAAACTCTTTTAGCACGAACAATATGGAGGCATGTGAAAAGATTTCTTAGAGGTCTTTGGAATATTAACTGGGTTTTTTTCTCATGTATTATCGCATTGCACATGCAGTTTCCTTATGTTACTGGCACAAAGGTTTCTACAAATAAGACTACAAATCACAGACAAAGATCAGGAAGAAGTTTGAAGGAAGTTGGCACATCACATACACAGTTTGTGGGTTTCACTAGCTGTAATGATCCAAAAGTTGACGGTTGGTCAGTTAAAGCGCTTGACCAAGATGTTGACCAGATATGCTGGAAAGAGAGCATGAGAAGCCATGAACCTATATGCCTATACAAGCGAAAACCTCATTTGCCTTCGTATGCATTTTCACCTTCCTTGTTCAAGTTCCAAAAACAAGTAGTTGTTCTTGTTATTATCATTATTTTCACTATCTGATTCTGTGAATGGCAATGTAGTGATGATGGACAGTTAATTTACAATCAAGGAGGGTTCCATTTATTTGCTAGTGATGGAATGGAGTTTTGTTTGGATGCTTCTCCAAGAAAGAAACGTGCTTCAAAGGAATTCACGAGTGGTTCCTTCTTCCATTGCAGATCAGATGCGAGCCAGGTATCTCTTCATTCACAAAATTTTAGTGGAATGCGAAGGAGACAAATGTCACTTTCTTGTTGAATCATGTATAAGCTGACATCAAACAATTAACGAACATAAATAGCGGAAAATTGGAAGAGTTTGATTGACAGTTGAAGCTACAAATTTAAATGTCATTATGCATATATAAATTGGTTTGCCAGAAATCGTGTATTTTTCTGTTCACTGCCAGCCTGCAGCTTGGCCTTTTCTCTCCCGTGAATTTTACATGCAACGAAGCATCATCATATGAGTGGTATTTGAAAGCAAACTCTTAATTTCAACAGATGTGGGATTTAAACAGTAACGGATCCCTTATCAGCAGCTATTTTGGTCTCTGTGCTACTGTGAAATCAACTGACGGTAATATGCTAGAAGTTCAAGCTGATTCTCTATACGTACGTTAAGGGCCATTTAATGATTCTTCCTTGATATACGCAGCAAATGTTGATAACAGTGGAGTTCGCTCCTGGATTGCTACTGGTAGAAAAGGTTTAATGCCTCCCCCCCTATAGTCTCGATAAATTTGGTTTCCAATCTGCTACCATTCCTTTGCTGTTTTCTCTTTTCAGATGAACCCAAAGAAGTTTGTGGTTTAATGAGAAACTTCACCCCTAAGATGGTTTCTCGTGACTCGAACAAGAGACCTGTATGCTCATCATCGTTTACCGTACGATGATTATAATTTATTTATTTTCAATGGAAAATAGTCTGCTCGCCATCTATATTCATGCTTCATTGATTACGTGAATATATATTCATTTTATCAAGTTCCAAGTTGCCTAATTTAAATAGACTTAATGATCTTCTTCTGCTACCTGCCAACTTCTGTGTCTACTATGGCACTCTGGTAGTAACCAATCATACCTGTGGATCTTGACTGATAATTAACATGCCGACAGTTCATGTTTGAAAACTTTCATGGCATATCTCATATATATCTATTTCTCTTAATAATTCAGTCCTGACTTTGCCTCGGCTTACTCAGGAGAGATTTATGTTGCACTTTTCAATCTGAACTCAGAGAAGACAGTAATATCAGCAACGATATCAGACCTCACGAAGGCACTTCCTGGGAGAAGCTTGAATGCGACGTCGTGTCACGGCACAGAAGTTTGGAGCGGAAAAGATTTTGGAGAGATAAAAGATTCGATATCAATGGAGGTAGAGATGCATGGCTGTGCATTGTTTGTTCTCAACTGCCCCTAGTATAAACCAAGGTGATTGATGTTTTGTTTTTTCAATTGAAATTGACCATAAATCCTAGAAAAATTATTTAGAATTGTACAATTTAATCTAAAAAAAATATAATAAAATGATTTCTCTAAATAAAAGTATAAACATGTATAATTTTATGAGAATATCATCATCAATCTCGCAATGTCATTATATTCTCTGATTGTTCTGAAATTTTAACATAATATATATAAATATATCAAGAGACTCCTCGTAAAAGTTTATCCGAATCTAATGGTCGGATTAAGAGATATGATTGATATTGTAAAATTATTCATTATTTAAAAAAAAATACTATTTGCCGAAATGGAACGGGCGTAACGAAACTGGAATATTTCGGTTTTGTTTATTTAAAAAAAATACTATTTGGCTGAAATGGAACGGGCGAAATGAAACTGGAATATTTCGGCCGGTATTTGGATGAAAAATCTGGAATAGACTGGAATTTAAACCAAGATAAAATTGATATTGTTTTATCTCAATTTTTTAATTGGCATAAAACATTTCGGCTGAAATGAAACGAAACTGATAACATTCTATAAACTTACACGTAGCATAGTTTCTTTCCATTTTTTCCCTTCTCATCTTCGCTCTATGTTTGTCGTGTGGGTGTAAAGAAGAGGTGTCTGTTGCATCAAAGGCAGTGAATTCATGTCCGTCTGAAGTTGGTGCAGCCAAAACGAGGCCATGCATCGCCGGAATCCCTGCTCGGAATTCAGATGGTCATCTCCATGTTGCCGTTAATGTGTGTGTACACACACACGATGTATACACACGCCCGCACGCGCATAAAATTATGTAAAAAATAATACTTGTCACCTTTAGAAAATTGTTGATGGGAGTTATAGAGCTGTACATCAGGAATGCGAGGGATGGAATTGCATCAAACTTTAATAAAAGACACTTGACTGGATAAAAAGTCTAACAAAACAATCCAATTTCAAATGAAAAGGGAGTTCCAGAGCATGACAGTAATTACTTTATTTAAGTAATTTTAATTTGAAAATATATTAAAGGTCTGATATAAGGCATAAAGTTAACAATCTAATCAATTTGCTCTCAAAAGTTAATGCTAAATTTCTATTTTTATTAGGGAGGTGCTTATGAAGAGTCTGGACGACAATGGCGGGCAAAGGACATTGGGATCAAGGAGAGAGCTTGTGCATGGATGTCGCATGGTTTCATGAGTGTAAATACTAAGTTGGGAGCCGGAAGAGCATTCTTGAGGTCACTTTATGAGCAGTATGCTGAGTGGGGTGTTGATTTTGGTAATTAATAATTAATTGAAACCTGCATTTCCCGATCTTACCCAACACATTAAGAAGCCTTTGAATCCAATAGGGTGTATCTCAAGTCTCAACATTTTCTAGAGAATGAATTCTACCTTTTACTTATTAAAAACAGTAAAATAATTTCTCAAAGTAGCATTGCATCTTTTGAGAATTTCCATTATAGGTAGCATGGATGAATTATTGTTTCTGTAATAGTGTGGGGAATCTATGCTGGAGGTTCTGGAAGGACTAGATAGTAATTTTGCAAATGGGTCTAGTAGTGTTTTGACCTCTTCAAGCATTTTAAGCTCGAACTAGCCTTGGGCAAGTTTGCAAGCTTCTTACGTTTTATTTAGAACAGAACCTCCAAAATTTATCTTGAGCTCAAGGTTGTTAACTCGGCCAAGAAATGAAATTGCAAAGTTTGGATTCACAAGTCATTCTGACAGAAGAAGTGCCAAACCTGTATAGATATCGATTTTTGTGGAAAGAAACGAGAAAAAAAATATTTATTTCTGAAAGGGCGGAGCTCTGTAGTCTTTTTAGGACACTTAGTTTCCCTGTTTGTGCTCAATATGTGCTTGTTTGTGTAAAATCAAGTTATTCTGTTCATCTTTATGGAGTTGAGCTCAGAACTGGTCACAAACAATGTGCTTTGTTTGCTACCCTAAATCACGCCAGGAATTAAATAGTTTTGACTCACATTTATTACAAAATTGTGAATTCTGTACATTTCATTCCTTCCTCCTGTTATTTATACCAGTTCATTTTCTTAGTGGCTTCATGTCAGTCTTTCTTTTGTTTTAATTACTGTCATGTTCTTTTCTTCTCTTTTATTTGCAGTGAAACATGATTGTGTATTTGGTGATGACTTGGATGTGGATGAAATAACGTTTGTGTCAGAGGTATACAGCACTTTATGGTGCATAAATTTTATGTCTTCAAACTTTTCTAAATAGAGATGATGATATGAGAAGACTACTTGTTCAGGTTCTGCAAAAGCTCAACCGTCCCATTCTGTATTCTTTGTCTCCTGGAACTAGCGTGACACCATCCATGGCGAAAGATATAAGTGGTTTAGTCAACATGTACAGGGTAACAGGGGATGATTGGGATACATGGGGAGATGTTGCAGCTCATTTCGATGTTTCAAGGTGGATTAAATAAGAGCCTAAAGCTCAAATTATATGTAGATTGTCGCCCATTGTTGGTGCTTTGCTTCTATTCTTTCATTTTCTTTTTTTATGTGATATCTTGTTCTTCTACTTCAGGGACTTTGCTGCTGCTAATAAGATTGGTGCCAAGGGCTTGCTAGGGAGATCATGGCCTGACTTAGATATGCTGCCCCTAGGATGGCTTACAGATCCAGGTGATAAAAATTAGCAGATTGCTATCTTTAATTCTCTTACAATTTAAGTAATTTTATTTTGTAAAGGGTTGTTGAGAGTGAGTATAGGAAAGCTGATTGCAACATCGATTACTGACATTTAAATTGAACAAAGCAGTGGAATGTTTGCTGTTACATTGGGGTAGCAAAACAACATAGCTTGTCCATGCACTCTGAGTGTTTATCATGATAATAAACAGTAACGACACACATCCTAGTGACAAGGTCATTGAAAAGTATACATTTGGACCAGTTTTTACCTCGGGTCCAGGGGTTGGCAACATAAGTTGCTGGTTATTCATGATTAACTTGAAAGTGTTTGAAGAGTTCTACTAGAAAAGACAAAATCTTGAATAATCATATTGCTTTTCTGTATCCTAGGTTCTAACAGAGGACCATATAGAACGAGTAACCTTAATCTAAATGAGCAAAAAAGTCAGGTATGTACATGCAACTCTATATGTGTGTCAGTCCACTGTTGAAAAACTAAGCTTCTTTATTGATGACTCGATACAATATTTTCTTTTGCAGATGACTTTGTGGGCAATGGCCAGATCCCCTCTAATGTTTGGAGGAGATGTTAGAAAGCTTGATAAGACCACATACAGTTTGATCACAAATCCCTTCATTCTGGAAATAAATTCTTTTAGCACGAACAATATGGAGGCATGTGCAACAATGTGTTTTGGAGGTCTTTGGAATTTTAACCGAGTTTGTTTTCTGATATATCGTCGCATTGTACTTGCAGTTTCCTTATGTTACTGGTACAAAGGGTTCTACATACAAGACCATGGCGCACAGCCAAGGATCAAGAAGATGTTTGGAGGAAGTTGGCAAATCACAAACACAGTTTCTGGGTTTCACTAGCTGCAATCATCCTAAAGTTAACGGTTGGTCAATTGAAGCTCTTGACCAAGATCTTGACCAGATATGCTGGAAAGAGAACATGGGAAGCCATGAACCTTTATGCTTATACAAGCGAAAAACTCGTTTTGCTTCGTATGCACTTTCACCCTCCTTATTGAAGTTGTTCCAAACAACAAATTATTATTATTCTCACTACCTGATCCTTTGAATGGCAATGTAGTGATGAGCGGTTAATTTACAATGAAGGAGAGCTCCGTTTATTTGCTAGTGATGGAATGCAGTTTTGTTTGGATGCATCTCCAAGACAGAAGCGTACTTCAAGAGAACTTAAGAGCGGTTCCTTCTCCCCTTGCAGATCAGATGCCAACCAGGTATCTCTTCACTCAGAATTCCCTAGCATCTAACAAAGGCACAGAGGCTAGCATCCTGTAAGATTTTGATGGAATGCAAAGGAGACAAATGTCACTTTCTTGTCGAATAATGTATAAATATACATCAAACAATTAAAAAATATATATAGCAGGAACTTGGAAAAGTCTGATTGATAGTCGAAGCTCCAAATCAAAGTGTCATTATGTAATTAATTGGTTTGCCAGAATGCCTTTTCTGTTCAGTCTGTCTTCAGGGTGACTTTTTTTCTCATAAATTTGACGTATATTTAAGTATCATCATTTCAGTGGTATTTGAAAGCAAAGTCTTAATTTCATCAGATGTGGGAGTTAAACAGTAATGGATCCCTTGTTAGCAGCTATTCTGGTCTCTGTGCAACTGTGAAATCAACTGACGGTAATATGCTAAAAGTTCAAGCTGATTTTCAATACTTGCATCGAGGGCCATTTGATGATGCTTCCTTGATATATGCAGCTAATGTTGGTAACAGCAGAGTTCGCTCTTGGATTGCTACCGGTAGAAAAGGTTTAATGCCCCCCTAAAGCCTCTGTAAATTTGGTTATCATTCTGTTACCTTTCCTTTGCTGTTTTTTTTCTTTTTATCAAGTTCCAAGTTGCCTAATTTAAAGAGACTTAATGATCTTCTTCTGCTACCTGCCAACTTCTGTGTCTACTATGGCACTCTGGTAGTAACCAATCATACCTATGGATTTTGACTGATAATTAACATGCCGACAGTTCATGTCTGAAAACTTTCATGGCATATCTCATATATATCCATTTCTCTTAATAATTCAGTCCTGACTTTGCCTCGGTTTACTCAGGAGAGATTTATGTTGCACTTTTCAATCTGAAATCAGAGAAGACAGTAATATCAGCAACGATATCAGACCTGACGAAGGCACTTCCTGGGAGAAGCTTGAACGCGACAACATGTCGCGGCACAGAAGTTTGGAGTGGAAAAGATTTTGGAAAGATGAAAGATTCGATATCAATGGAGATAGAGATGCATGGTTGTGCACTGTTTGTCCTCAACTGTCCCTAGTATAAACTGACACGCAGCGGAGTTTCTTTCCATTTCCCCCCCTCTCATCCTCGCTCTATGTTGTTGTGTGAGTGGAAACAAGAGGTGCCTGCTGCATCAATGGCAGTGAATTCATGTTCGTCTAAAGTTGGTGCAGCCAAAATGATTCTGCTACACCAGCTCTTAAATGTCATATTGACTTTCTTATCTTCTTGCATCCTTCTGTAGACATTATTCAATGCACTGCTTCACGAATCGCGCGCACAGGTAGTGCTTCTTTCGCATTATGATTTCTTAGGCTTGTGGTTTTTTCTCTGTTAGAGTTTGGCATTCATTAGTTAAGTTGCTAGCATGATGCAGCTAAAATCTTCCAACTTTTTATTTTTTTTATAATTACATTCTATTTTTTTATTTTCATTATAAAAATGATTTTATTTTTAATCCTACTTGCGTTGTAATTATATAAAATTATATTTTTATTAAATTGAGCATTAACTCAAAATCAAAACTTATTATTAGCATTTTTAGAGCTTTATATAAAACAAATTTATACAAAACATCAACCTCAGTCCCAAGTTAATTTAAATAAAAAAAATGACAAAAAAATTAAAAAAATAATAATATTGAGATGACTATACAACTAATAATGAAACGTGTATTTATTATGAAGAATGTGTTTCACCTCAAATGGTTTAATGTCTTTTTAATATAATACCAGCTGTGAAGACTACAAATTAAACATAACTTGTATATGAAAATATATTAAGCGCACAATGCCCCCAATCTCCAACAAACCCTAAGATTCTTAAACAAGAAAACAAACCTGAGATGGGGAGAGAAGACTGAAGAGGCACTATAAACACTGAATTTGTGAGGGCGTCTGTCGAAGAAGAAGAAACCAAACCCTAAGCTAAGTTATTGTTTTTTAAATTAAAAAGAAAAGGAAATGGGGAGACAAGTGGGGTTGTCAAGTTTTAATTGATTTTAAAATTGCTGATAGATTTTTTTAAAAAAAAAAATAGACGTGCAACAGTATCAATAAAGTTGTTGCTGAAATATTTTTATTTTTTTCAATGGAAATTATTGACAAAAATCCTCCATCGCAATTTGCATTAGTAAATTAAAATTTTACTGGTTCATCTAAATTAACAAAATATATTTTTTGATTTTTAAAGATAAGGTTTACTCGAATAAATAAATAAAAGACATGCATACGATTTTCATAAATGAGATGATGTCATGATAAGGTGTTGACTGCATGATTTTTTTTTTGTTTGCCTCATCTGATTGTTGAGCCATGTACTTTCTTTCCTAGTTGAGTGATGCTAATTAGCCCATGTTATGTTTGCTATATGTGGTTCACGCTCTCACCTTGTCGTAGACAGTTAGACAGAAGGGTTTAGTTTGCATTTCAGTATACTAAAACAATGAGGATCCATCTGCTGAGCTCTCTGTTTCTCTTCTCCTTCAGCTCTTCTCCTTTCAGGTGTTTCTCTCTCTATGTTTCTTCTCTTCACTGCTGTTATGGTTCACAATGGAGTGATGTTGGCAGAATGAATACAAGTGTTTGTTGTAAATTTCCTTCTCTGGATTTGAGATAAGAAAACCCTTTTTACTTTTGATTCATGGAGGCAAGACAAGTACCTTCAAAATTGCTAACTAAATAGGACTGCAACTAAATATACCGTCTTCTCTAGTCTTTGATGATCCTCGTAGGACATTGAATTGAAGAAATACACGATCCTGTTTCTTTGTTTTTCAATCCCATAATTGTTCCAACGTTTGTTTTGAAGGGCTTTCTTGGCTAAATATATTAGTTTGTGAACTTAGTAATTTGTACAAAACTTGTTTTAGGGTATCATCTCAACCTGAGCGCGCTAGCTTCCCACCTCGAGGTTGGAACTCTTACGATTCCTTTGACTGGATTATATCTGAAGTAGACTACTTGCAAAGTGCCGAAATGATCTCTCAGCGTCTACAGCCTTATGGATATGAGGTACAAAGTGACTACAATCAACTTTTAGACCTTTTTTTTTAATTACTAGATCAATATGAGAATGGGAAAGTTTATTGAAATAGAAGTTGTCGTTTTATCTGTGTAATTTCATTTAGTATGCAGTGGTAGATTACCTGTGGTATAGGAAGAATGTTCCAGGTGCTTACCCAGATTCTCTTGGATTTGATGTCATTGACGAATGGGGGAGGTTGATCCCTGATCCAGATAGGTGGCCCTCATCCGAAGATGGGAAAGGATTCACTGAAGTAGCCCAGAAAGTACAGAGCGTGGGTTTGAAGTTTGGGATTCATGTTATGAGAGGATTGAGTAGACAGGCATATGATGCGAACACCCCCATCTTGGATACTACCACGGTATTGTTCCTTACTATCAATGAGGATTCATTCTTCTTTTCTTTTCTTTATTTTTCTTTTCTTTTTCTTTTTCAGCAGGAGAAGTGTTTCTTCTCTTTTTCCTTCCATGCTCAGATTTTACAGTCCTACAAACATTATCATTATAAAAATAGATTAGTCAGGTGAAAGGTGAAATATAAGACATACTGTTAACAATCTAATCGATTTGCTCTCAAAAGTTAATGCTAAATTTCTATTTTTATTAGGGAGGAGTTTATGAAGAGTCTGGACGACAATGGCGAGCACAAGACATAGGGATCACGGAGAGGGCTTGTGGATGGATGCCACATGGTTTCATGAGTGTAAATACTAAGTTGGGAGCAGGAAGAGCCTTCTTGAGGTCACTTTATGAACAGTATGCTGGGTGGGGTGTTGATTTTGGTAATAAATAATTAACTGAAACCTGCATTTTCCCATCTTACCCAACACATTAAGAGGTCTGTGAATCCAATAGGGTGCATCTCAAGTCTCAACATTTTCTAGAGAATGAATTTTACCTTTTACTAATAAAAAACGGTAAAATAATTTGTCAAAGCAGCATTGCATTGTTCGAGAATTTCCGTTGTTGGAAGCATGGGTGAAGTATTGTTTCTATAATAATGTAGGGAATGTATGTTGAAGGTCCTGGAAGGTGTGCATAGTAATATTGCAAATGAGTCTAGTAGAGTTTTGGCCTCTTCAAGCATTTTAAGCTCGAACTTGGCTCAGACAAGCTTCTTGTGGTTTATTTGAAAAAGAACTGCCAAAATTTATCTTGAGCTCAAGTATGTAAACTCAGCCAAGAAATGAAAGTGAAGAGTTTGGAAACACAAGTCGTGCTGGCAGAACTTGTACCAAACCTGTATAGATGTCAATTTTTGTGGAAAGAACAGGAAAAAAAAACAAGAAGGAATTGATTTCTGAAATGGCTGAGGCTTGTTGTTTGTTTTAGGATGCTTAGTTGCCCTGTTTGTGCTGAATATGTGTTTGTATGTTTAAAATCTAGTTATTCTGTTCATCTTTATGGAGTTAAGTTCAGAACTGGTCGCAAACAATTTGCTTTGTCTGCTACCCTAAATCAAACCAGGAATTAAAGATTTTGACTCTTATTTATTACAAAATTGTGAATTCAGCACATTTCAATCTCCCTCCTGTTATTTATACCACTAGATTTTCAGTGGCTCCATGTCAGTCTTTCTTTGTATTGATAATTTTCATTTCTTTTCTTCTCTTTTATTTGCAGTGAAACATGATTGTGTATTTGGTAATGACTTGGATGTAGATGAAATAACATTTGTGTCAGAGGTATACAGCACTTTATGGTGCATAAATTTTATGTCTTCAGTCTTTTCCGAATATAGATGATGATACAAGAAGGGTACTTTTATTCAGGTTCTGCAAAAGCTCAATCGTCCCATTCTGTATTCTGTGTCTCCGGGAGTTATCCCGATGCCAGTCATGGAGAAAGATATAAGTGATTTAGTCAACATGTACAGGGTAACAGGGGATGATTGGGATACATGGGGAGATGTTGCAGCTCATTTCGATGTTTCAAGGTGGATTAAAGTTTTCATGTAAAATAAGAGCGCAAAGTTCAAATTATATATAGATCGTCACTCCTAATTGGTGCCTTTCTTCTATTCTTTCATTTTTTTATGCGATTTTTTCTAGTTCATCTACTTCAGGGACTTTGCTTCTGCTAATAAGATTGGTGCCAAGGGCTTGCTGGGGAGGTCGTGGCCTGACTTAGATATGCTGCCCATAGGATGGCTTTCAAATGCAGGTAATAAAAATTAGCAGATTGTTCTCTTTAATTCTATCACATTTTAAGTGATTTTATTTTGTAAAGGGTTGGTGAGAATGAGTATAGGAAAGTTGATTGCAACATATATTTACTGACCTGTAAATTGAACGAAGCAGTGGAATGCTTGCTGTTACTTTGGGGCAGCAAAACAGCATAGCTTGTCCATGCACTCGAGTATTTATCATGGTAATTAACTTGGGTCTAGCGGTTTGGCACACAAGTTGCTGGATATTCATGATTAACTTGAAAGTTTTTAAAGAGTTCTACTGAAAAGACAAAAACTTGAATAATCACATTGCTTTTCTGTATCCTAGGTTCTAACAGAGGACCACACAGAATGAGTAACCTTAATCTGGATGAGCAGAAAACTCAGGTATGTACACACAACTCTATATGTGCGTCTGTCCACTGTTAGAAAAATAAGATTATTTATTGATGACTCGATACTAGTATTTTCCTTCCCTTCCCAGATGACCTTATGGGCAATGGCCAGATCCCCTATCATGTTTGGAGGAGATGTTAGAAGGCTTGATGAGACCACGTCTAGTTTGATCACTAATCCCTTCATTCTGGAAATAAACTCTTTTAGCTCGAACAATATGGAGGCATGTGAAATGATGTCTTTTAGAGGTCTTTGGAATATTAACTGAGGTATTTTCTGATGTATTATCGCATTGCACATGCAGTTTCCTTATGTTACTGGCACAAAGGTTTCTACAAATAAGACCACAAATCACAACCAAAGATCAGGAAGAAGTTTGAAGGAAGTTGGCACATCACATACACAGTTTGTGGGTTTCACTAGCTGTAATCATCCAAAAGTTGACGGTTGGTCAGTTAAAGCGCTTGACCAAGATGTTGACCAGATATGCTGGAAAGAGAGCATGAGAAGCCATGAACCTATATGCCTATACAAGCGAAAACCTCATTTGCCTTCGTATGCATTTTCACCTTCCTTTTTCAAGTTCCAAAAACAAGTAGTTGTTCTTGTTATTATCATTATTTTCACTATCTGATTCTGTGAATGGCAATGTAGTGATGATGGAAGGTTAATTTACAATCAAGGAGGGTTCCATTTATTTGCTAGTGATGGAATGGAGTTTTGTTTGGATGCTTCTCCAAGAAAGAAACGTGCTTCAAAGGAATTCACGAGTGGTTCCTTCTTCCATTGCAGATCAGATGCGAGCCAGGTATCTCTTCATTCACAAAATTTAGTGGAATGCGAAGGAGACAAATGTCACTTTCTTGTTGAATCATGTATAAGCTGACATCAAACAATTAACGAACATAAATAGCGGAAAATTGGAAGAGTTTGATTGACAGTTGAAGCTACAAATTTAAATGTCATTATGCATATATAAATTGGTTTGCCAGAATGCTTGTATTTTTCTGTTCACAGCCTGTCTGCAGCTTGGCCTTTTCTCTCCCGTGAAGTTTACATGCAACTAAGCATCATCATATGAGTGGTATTTGAAAGCATACTCTTAATTTCAACAGATGTGGGATTTAAACAGTAACGGATCCCTTATCAGCAGCTATTTTGGTCTCTGTGCTACTGTGAAATCAACTGACGGTAATATGCTAGAAGTTCAAGCTGATTCTCTATACGTACGTTAATGGCCATTTAATGATTCTTCCTTGATATATGCAGCAAATGTTGATAACAGTGGAGTTCGCTCCTGGATTGCTACTGGTAGAAAAGGTTTAATGCCTCCCCCCCTATAGTCTCGATAAATTTGGTTTCCAATCTGCTACCATTCCTTTGCTGTTTTCTCTTTTCAGATGAACCCAAAGAAGTTTGTGGTTTAATGAGAAACTTCACCCCTAAGATGGTTTCTCAAGACTCGAACAAGAGACCTGTATGCTCATCATCGTTTACCGTACGATGATTATAATTTATTTATTTTCAATGGAAAATAGTCTGCTCGCCATCTATATTCATGCTTCATTGATTACGTGAATATATATTCATTTTATCAAGTTCCAAGTTGCCTAATTTAAAGAGACTTGATGATCTTCTTCTGCTACCTGCCAACTTCTGTGTCTACCATGGCACTCTGGTAGTAACCAATCATACCTATGGATTTTGACTGATAATTAACATGCCGACAGTTCATGTCTGAAAACTTTCATGGCATATCTCATATATATCTATTTCTCTTAATAATTCAGTCCTGACTTTGCCTCGGTTTACTCAGGAGAGATTTATGTTGCACTTTTCAATCTGAACTCAGAGAAGACAGTAATATCAGCAACGATATCAGACCTGACGAAGGCACTTCCCGGGAGAAGCTTGAATGCGACGTCGTGTCACGGCACAGAAGTTTGGAGCGGAAAAGATTTTGGAGAGATAAAAGATTCGATATCAATGGAGGCAGAGATGCATGGCTGTGCATTGTTTGTTCTCAACTGCCCCTAAGTATAAACCAAAAAATTATTTAGAATTATGCAATTTAATCTAAAAAAAACACAATAAAATGATTTCTCCAAATAAAAGTATAAACATGTATAAAATTATGAGAATGTCATCATCAATCTCGCAATGTTATTATATTTTCTGATTGTTCTGAAATTTTAACATAATATATATAAATATGTCAAGATACTCTTCGTAAAAGTTTATCCAAATCTAATAGTCGGATTAAGAGATGTGATTGATATTGTAAAATTATTTATTATTTAAAAAAAATATTATTTGGCCGAAATGGAACGGGCGAAACGAAACCGGAATGTTTCGGCCGGTATTTGGATGAAAAATCTAGAATGGGCTGTAATTTAAACCAAGGTAAAATTGATGTTGTTTTATCTTGATTTTTTAACTGGTATAAAAAACTGATAACATTCTATAAACTTACACGTAGCATAGTTTCTTTCCATTTTCCCCCTTCTCATCTTCGCTCTATGTTTGTTGTGTGGGTGGAAAGAAGAGGTGTCTGTTGCATCAAGGGACGAGGCCATGCATCGCCGGAATCCCTGCTCGGAATTCAGATGGTCATCTCCATGTTGCCGTTAATGTGTGTGCACACACACACACGATGTATACACACGCCCGCACGCGCATAAAATTGTGTAAAAAATAATACTTGTCACCTTTGGAAAATTGTTGATGGGAGTTATAGAGCTGTACATCAGGAATGCGAGGGATGGAATTGCATCAAACTTTAATAAAAGACACTTGACTGGATAAAAAGTCTAACAAAACAATCCAATTTCAAATGAAAAGGGAGTTCCAGAGCATGACAGTAATTACTTTATTTAAGTAATTTTAATTTGAAAATATATTAAAATAATAATTTTGTTTTTAAAAAAAATTATTTCAACATTAGCAAATTAAAATTATCTAAAAGTATTTAATTTTGTTTTTTTCAAGTATTTGTTAATTGAAACTCATCAATAAATTAAAATTATCTAAAATTAAGTGTTTGTTCGCACTATTTTTTTAAAATATTTTTATTATTATATATTTTTATATATTGATATTAAAAATATTTTTAATAAATAAAAAATATTGTTTTAATATAGTTTTTAATAAAAAAATATTTTAAAAAATATCCTTTTTTTCCAATTCCTTAGTGTTTGAATAATAGTCCATAGAATCCAGGCCAGTTAATGGATAAAGAATTCGAAACATGGCTGCTATAAAAAATATAATATAATTACTTGGCGCTTTCTTCCGCTGCAAGCCAGTGTTTGGAGTGCATAGCTTTTGCTTTTATGCTTACGTGGATCTCTAAAAATAAATAAATATTAAAAGTGAATCCAATTTCAAATAATTAGGGTGTCTAAGAGTATATTAGTATTTTTTACTTGAAAATATATTAAAATATTACTATTTTTTTAAGTGTACTTTTATGACTTTAATATGCTAATATTTAAAAATAAAAAGTTTAAGAAAAATACTTTTAATTGTAATTTTAAAAATAAAGGTTCAAAGAAACATGTGTTTAGATAAAAATACAATTTTTACATGCAAAATAAATTAAAATAAATAAATCTCTAAACAAGTTATTTTAATATTTATAAAATTTAATTATGATTGAAATCCAATATAAAAAAAATAAACCTTTTTAATTAACAAAAAAGTTTTTTTTTATTGCGATCAGAAAGAAATAGAAGGCACAACGATATCAAACGGTCATTATCAACCGACAAAAGAAGATTCAGATCACTGTAATTTCCTTAGAGTGTGATTGCGGTAGCTTTTCAAAGTGCTTATGGTGCCAAAATACATCAAAATGATGTTTTTTTATTTTTTAAAAATCATTTTTGAAATCAGCACATCAAAAAAATCTAAAAACACCAAACCGCCGGTTTTTAAAATGTAAAAAAAAAAAAATCAAATTTCGGCCAAAAGCAGTTACAATCGCAATGCCAAACGGGGCCTTAATCACAGTGAAACAATCACTGTAATTTTTAGTATTATAATAATTTAACAATAGAGAGTTATCTTTTTTGGACTGCACAAAACCACCGTTCCAGTGTGGTTAAGGTTAATCACTAACACTCGCTGCGCTATTAGTCAATGCTCCTTTTCCACCAGAAAGAAGTAGAGGATCCCGAGAGCATCCTGGCCGTCCAATTTCTTCTAAAATCACCCACTCTCCATCCACATTCCCCCCTCCACACACCAACCTCTTCCTCTGATCAGATCAGGCCACTCCGATCCTCATCACCCGCTGGTAACCTTAGCAGTCCCTCTGCCTCTGTACTTTTTTTTGAATATATATTATTTTTCTTAGTTTTTGCTTTAAAAGAGGTTATTAATATAATAAAAAAAAACTCAGCAACCTCCCCCTCCTCCTCCTCCTCCATCAACGCATGTTCTCAGAGCTCCGGCTCCCTTAACGGAGCCCAAGCTCATTACCCACCCGAATCTCTACCCCCCTAAGTTCACTAGTCTTGCATATTCTAAAGATCCGTTCGTTCATTTCCCATTTCCGTGTCTTTCTTTTAAAAAAAAAAATGTCAAAATCGTGGGGGAAAATCGGTGCATGGGCAGCCGATGCCGAGCAAGCCGAAGAAGAGGAGCGTGCAGCCGCTGCAGCAGCCGATTCTCAAAGCTTCCCTAGCCTGAAAGAAGCTAGTGGAACCGCTAAGCCTAAAAAGAAGAAAATGACTCTCAACGAATTCTACTCAACACCCATTGGCGGCGGTGTCAAATCCAAAGGCTTGACTCCTGACGAGATGTTCCGCCTCCCTACCGGCCCTAAAGAGCGTTCCGCTGAAGAAATGCAGCATGGACGCCTCGGTGGTGGATTTTCCAATTACGGTCGAAGCGGGCCGCCTTCTGGACATATGCGTGATCGTGACGACACCGATGGGTCTTGGGGAGGTGGTGGTGGTGGTAGAAGGCAATTTGGTGGTGGTTTTAATGATGAACGAAGAGGTCCACCTCCTTCTAGGGTTTCTGATTACGATCAGCCTTCGCGTGCAGATGAGGCTGATAATTGGGCAACGGCGAAGAAACCGCTACCTTCTTTTGATTCTGGACGACAAAGTCGTTACGATTCACTCGGAGGTGGTGGTGGTGGTGACGGAGGTGGTTCTAGGGCTGATGAAGTTGATAATTGGGCAGTTGGTAAAAAACCGTTACCTGCTCGTTCCTCGGCTTTTGGTTCGGGTTTTCGTGATTCTGGACCGGATCCTGATCGCCGGGACAGAGGAGGATATCGTGAGCCAGAGAGGGAGAGGCCTAGATTGGTCCTGGATCCACCAAGAGCTGAAGTTGCAGTTAACGAGCCAGTGAGAACAAACAAGCCTAATCCATTTGGGGCAGCGATTCCGAGAGAAGATGTGTTGGCGGGAAAAGGATTGGATTGGAAGAAGCTGGAGATGGAATGGGAAGCTAAGAAGACTTCGAGCTTACAATCTAGCAGGCCAACTAGTGCACATTCTAGCAGACCTTCTAGTGCGCAATCGAATAGGTCTGAAGGGCCAGGGCTACTACAACAAGGGTCTGAGAATCTGGCTGTGAAGCCGAGGCCGAGGGTGAATCCTTTTGGAGAGGCAAAGCCCAGGGAATTGTTGTTGCAGGAAAGAGGTCAAGATTGGATGAAGATTGACCGTGAGTTGGAGCATCGTGGGGTAGATAGGTATGTCTTGTGGCATTATCTTTGTCGTGTTCATACATTGTGCGCATGGTTTCCTTGGAATTGCTTATGTTCATCTGTGTTTACTTGCTTGGGCTTTTGCATATTGTCAATTCGAGAATGCTTCTCTTATCTTATCTGGCTTCAAACCGCTTTTTGTTGCGGATATTTCTGTTAGGTTTCAATTGTTGTGGGATATACAATATGCTAGCCATTAGCTGATCTTACATGATAATAGGACCATGAGAGGCATTTGGATAATTCGGAATTTCAAGTATGATCTGATGCATTTCTAATGTTTGCCGTGCCTTCTTGTGATGCAAAACATATGGACTGACAGCCATACTTATCGCACTAGAACTTTGATGCTTGATGATGACTAGCAGTTCTTATACACTCTCTCCAAATCCATGAATATGCTTATAGCTTGTCTCGCACAGCTACACCGCATATGTTTTGAAATGATTTTATGTTGAATAGGAATTGAATATTGATTTGTGATGTAAAACAATATAGTTGGGTATTTCCAAAACGCTTAAGGGTGTTGACAAGACTCGAATTTGAATAATCTGAGCTCAAAATAGTAAAAGCTGGTTCTGCCCTGTCTTCAGCTAAAATTTTCTTGGTCACAATCTTTGTTGTGTTTCTAGGCTTACCTTTATTATCGAGCTTAAACCACATCTAGCCACTAAATAACAATCAGAAAAAGGTATTCATTCTCTTGCTTTCATATTTTGCCCCTTCATCAAAAAGTAAATAAAACTAAATCCAGCACTTCAACAACATTTTATTTGAAATGACAATGCTGGGAAGTCAATAAAAAAGATATGTGAGGTGGGACAACATTTAATAGTTGCTCTTAATATTTGTACATTGTCAACAAGAAACTCTCTGTGGGACAGAGTGAATAGAACTTTTTTGTTAATATCATGTGGAATTAGTTGTTTTAAGCATGTTTTATTTTAAATACCCACTGAAGTAGAACACATTGCAGTTAAAAATGCGCACTAGTCCAGTGGTATTCTTATTAAGCGTCCACTCATTAATGTTTTGCAGCAATATCGTACACTCATTAACTTTGGTGTTACTGATTTGCTGGTAAAATCTGTGGTTGTTGTGCATTGACTTACTTTTGAAGCTGCCTGTACTCACCATGCTAATTACTGAATTTGGCTTGTTTCTGTTTAGATTGACAAAAAAGAATGCAGTTTTTCTTCTTTTTATTTTTGCGTCTGTTTTCTTGGTTATCTGTATGGACATGCAACTTAACATGTGAGCTTGTCTTAATTTTATATAGATGATGCTACTGCTACATGCGGCGCTTCTTTTCATGTTGTTATTGCTGTTTGATGCAAGCATGTATGTGCCTTATTTGGATGATTCGGGCTTAACAACATTGAAAGTGTTGTGTCAGTTAACTGAACTGGTTAATCTTCAATCCAGGGGTTGGATTTTTTTTTTATTATTATTTTTACCCCTCGTCTGCTCCCCTCCCATCCCCTCTGCATTTTAATTAACTTAAATGGTCATAACTGCGCAGAACTGCTGATGAGTGATGTTATGTTGCATTGTTTTTCTATCTGCGTGTTCATGTGATCTTTGAATAATTTTTCCTAAAAGCTCCATGTAAATCTGCAGCAGTGTTTTCAAGGCATTCATGTGTCTTATCTTGTTTATATTTTTGTAATAGTTCACAGGATATCATATGGTCCCACCTTCATTTTGCTGAGTGTATTTTTATACCATGATTTTGTACCCCTGCTTGATCTTCACTCTGCATTTTTCAGTTTTCATTGCTCAAAATACCACCTTTCTACTGTTGCTCTCTACATTTTTCACTTCTACCATTTTGCACCTTCCTTTAATTACTGAAACCTCTACTGGAGTTTTGCGACTGCCTACTTCATTTTAAAGTCTGTACTTTGACCTAGGATTCTCTAGTTGTATGTGAATGCTTTAGAGTAACACATTTTCAATGTCTAATCATTTTCAGCATTTTTGATGGTGACTTTTGAACTTGTATTCTCAATATCAACTGTAAAAATTATTTTAGGCCTGAAACTGAAGAGGAAAAGTTACTGAAAGAACAAATAGAGCATTTGAAGACGGAGCATGAGAAAGAACTTACGACAAAAGTGAATCAGGAACCTCAACAGGTTTCTGTTGACAAACTACCCAGTTTAATGGAGATAATAAATGAGAAAGAAAGGGAATTAGAAATATTGGTCCATGATTTGGATGACAAAGTTCGATTTGGACCAAAAGTCATTGAAAGGCCAGGTTCTGGGGCAGGCAGGTCATCTGGGTTTTCAGAGAGACCTCCTTCACGACCTGGGTCATTTGACGAGTCTAGAAGTACAGAGTTCATGGATAGGCCCCAATCCCGTGGCAAGCCTGATATTTGGACAAGGCCTGCTGATGAGCGAAGATCGTTTCAAGGTGGCAGGGAAAGAGGATTTCTGGGTAGCAGAGATTTTGACAGGTAAAGATATAGTAATAGCTTCTTTCATGTATCTCTGATCTTCCATTTAGCATTAGCTGCGAAGTAGCCCCTATTGCCAGCTCTTTCATCATGGTATTTTTTAGATCTTATGCTATATGAAGTATTGTCAGCCATGGTTGGATCTAATATTATAGGGAAAAGGTTCAGTGATTCATTTTGAGTTAACCATTTCATTTAGGAAATTAATTACTTTACCACAAGGCCAAGAAAAAATGGTTTATTAACGAACTCCAAATATTAAAAAACATTTTTGTTGGGGCAGCTCATGAAACTTTGAAAGCTGCTTGTATACTTAGATCGGGAATTAATGTGGCTTTTCATTGTATGGAAAGTTTTCCAAATCATATGTAGTCATTTTTCTGTTATTGTAGAATGCATTAACTAATAAATCACCAATCACAAGCTGCCACATCATTTAGTAACAAAGTCTTGGTAAAGAATTGAGTATCCCTAGATTAATATGAAAGAGTCTGGGAAAGAGTAACAATCACTAGCAGGTTTAAGGCAAAAGAAGTTTTTTAAAACCTCTATTTAGACAACAGATTGCCATGATTGCTCTTCCATTAAAAGTGGAAAGGCTTAATCGATCCATCTGGTTTGCAAGTGCCTTGCAGTCACCAGGAGAGTGCTATGGTGGTGAGATGGTGGTTGTATTAGGGTTCTTATTCATCTTCCTAGGAACCATCTATGCTTATAGAGAAATCAGCTTTCGTTAAAACCAATCTTTTTCTGCATGAATGATTTTTTTTCCCCCATGTTTGTTTTGGTAAATTAGAAGTCTACAATGGTGTTCAAAATAAAAGTCTCTACCATGGTGTTTTTGCCATAATCGTGTTATTTGCCAAAGCTAACAAGGTTTTGTTTGGCAGGCAAAGGACGGACAGGTGGTGAGAAGCTGGTGGTGTTGATTAATTGAGTTCTCTTCATCTTTTGACAACTGAATCCAAATAATATTTTGTCTCTCCTTTTCCTTTTTTTTTTAATTTAACTGTTCCCCTTGTTTTTGTACTCTTGAGATAGAGCAAGGAATATGGAGTTTCTAGCACGTTGGGAGCCCCATGGGTTAATCTGTTGTCAAGTCATGAAACTACTAAGTAAAGTTGAATTTCCTCCCCTTTTTTCTGTCCCTTTTGAGGCAAGGAGGCTGTGTTATTTGTAGGACTCAATTTATTTGAACACTATGGGACCTGTAGTTTCATCCTCTTCGTTTTCCCGTCCTTCGACAGCTCCAAAATGCTATACAGTTAGATGGTCCTGCTATGCTGTCAATTGATTCTTTCATTCTCTTCCTCTCAGCTGCACAGATTTATTTTTTCCCCACTTTCTTACAGTGGTCGAGGGATTGCTTCATTTTCACTTGTTTTGATCTTTTTGTGCCGATGGATGACTCTCTACCACGATAAAAAAGAAAAGAAAGAGTGAAGGGATCATTTATTAGCAATAGGAAAGCGACATTAGACCCAACTTTAACGTTGTCATCTGATGTAGACGAGCGACCCCATGCGTGCGGGTGTGTTATTAGCCGCCCTAGCATGGGGGGCAAGGAAGGGACCTGAGACCTCACATTTGCTGATTTGTGAAGCAAGTCCACAGCTTGTCCATTTATGATGACGAACCTGATGCCTCGTTATGCAGGTTTGCTCCTCCCTCATCTTGCATCTGTCATTTCAAAAACCACCTTCACCTGTTCATAGCCGGTTATACAACAATTGGCCCGGGTATATTTTCCGTTCTATTTTGCATGGGAATGTTAGCTGCGTGGTGGGCTCATTTTAAGCTCCCTCCTCCTCCTCCCCTCATTCAATGCTCCGGTGATGGAATGGCCACCCAATAATTGGTAGCGTGAAATCTCATGGTGATGGAAAGACTAGTAACTCAGAAGGGGTTGCTGTCTGGTTCCAGTCAGATACTGTTGAGATCGACGCCGTCTATTCAGTAAAGTAGAGGATTATAAATTATGGTCAGTTTCATCGCAAGCAAATACGTCTTCGGCAGGTCTCTCTAGTCATGTGCGAAGGCATGAAAGAAAAAAACGCAGCTGTGGGTATACAGAACCCCACACGACCACGTTAAAACGACTCCACTGGGGATCGAACCCAGAATCTCTGGTTCCGTAGACCAGCGCCTTATCCATTGGGCCATGGAATCCTCTTTGATTTTTGCTTTCCAGTATTAATTTATATAAATTCCTATAACTTGTGCACATAATATGGATATAATCAGTAAAAATACAATATGATTCTTTTTATATAAAAAAAATAAATTGAAGTTTATATATATATATTTTTTTAACATTGATATAATGGATTGTAATATATTTTATTATTCAAGTTAACTTATCAAACTTATTATCCATATTATGGACTTTGATGGTCGCAATGACATTTTTGTTTTAATTATATGGCATGAAAATGAAAAGTAATTCAAAATAAACTCAATAATAAAGAATCAAATTAAACAAAAAAAATCCAACATCGTGGGCTAAAAAAAAATAGACCAATTGTGCGACTCTGAGAAATTCAAGTATGTGAGCTCGAGTAATAAATGCTCTCCCTAATCATATTTTTTTATTTTTTTCTTAAAGAACAAAAATCTTTATAACCATCTATTAAATTTAAAATATCTCAAAATCATATAATACAACTAAAATCAATTAACCCTAAAAATTCATATAACAAAACCCATTTGTTTTTTTTTTTTGTTTTTTTCCATCATTTCTCATCAACTTTCCTACCTCTATTTAACAACTCATGGACAACAAAATTGAACAAAATAATAAACTTTTAAATTAAAATAAAAGTTGTCATGAATTTAGAGTGAGTCATGTGTTTTTTTTTATGTCTAACATTTCAATCCTTTACCTTCTAGTTTTATAATCCAACTATAATTTGAAATCTAATTTCACATCTTGGTCCTCTATCTTTTTAGTTTTGTAATTCAATTATAATTCATAATCTAATTATATTCATTGTTAACAATGGCCGCCTTCCAAATTATTATTTTTTTGTAGTTTTCATGTATTGAAGAAAAGTTTCAAATATTAAAATTATCTCAAGAAAATAAAAAACAAAAAAATAATAATATCGAAGTTCTATATTGTATGAAAAATAGTGATCATGATTTGGTATTTCCATCATATTTTTATTTTATTTTTCAAAATACTTTTATTAGGTTGAGAAGCATGAAATAAATATATTTTTCAATCCAAAGTCTATTTTCAATTGCTTGCAAAATTGTGCACAAATCAAGGACTAAAAAACATTAGTCTACAGTTTATTCTCGTGAGTACACCTCATGCTTGCAACCCCACCATGCTTGCAACCCCACCTCACCTTCATAAGGTTATGTACAAAAGTATCCTTCGACTCCCAAATCACCAGTTTCTTCGATTATCTGATAATTATACAGTAATGGAGCTGCCCGGCTCAGTCTTTGCTGTCTCAATCTTCACTTTCTTGCTTGTTTCGAAGGTACAGTGGGTGGCGTTTGCCGCTTCTCCTTGTCATTTCCCGGCAATCTTTAACTTCGGGGACTCAAACTCAGACACCGGTGGATTGTCTGCAGTCTTCGGCCAAGCTCCTCCGCCGCATGGAGAGTCTTATTTCCACCACCCGGCTGGACGTTACTGTGATGGCCGCCTCATCATCGACTTCATCGGTACTTCCCCACTTATCTTTATTCTTGCTCTTAACTTCTACAATCTACTTCATTGATGGGGTGGAGTCTGCTGTAAATGGAGGTTAATTACTGAGGTGGAGCTAAGTTACTCTAATTTGCTCTGAGAGCATGCATTATTTATGTTTAAGATAATTAAAGTATATTTTTCTATCAAACTGCAGTCATTATTTCAGCTTTTTAAAACAAAGTATGCATACATACGAAAATACATGAGAGTTTATTTAATAAATTAATTTATATATATGATAAGGCTATGACCGACGGGTGGAATGGGTTAAATAATTAAACTATTTTTGAGAGGCAACAACACATAATATTATGATGGGATGTTGATAAGGCTGTGGGGTTACCAAGGGCAGTGCTGCAGACTGGACTTTACTTTTGCCAACACGTGATAAATGCAGAGGAGAGTACTTAATCCTAAAGTCTTGTAGTTATGCAAACAAATCCTTGAAGTTGCATTTTCTCATACAACCTTCATAGAACTTCCAAGGTAAATCCGATGCTTGAATTTAAAAATAAACAACCATTTATGTCTTTATTTATCCAAATTAGAAAATAGTATCTCATATCATTATAAAATAGAAAATATAAAACATGATATGATGATTTCTTTTTTACTCACTTCCATATTAAATAAATGTAACGATATATGAAAATATGATAAATGAATAGGAAATGACAATGATGAAAGTATTTTAGGAGTTAGAATAAATATTTAATAGAAATGAATTACTGGCAATTTTCTCTAAATGGAAAAAAAAAAAAAAGCTTATTAAAGAATACTCTGCTTGGTCTTCAATGGGCGTGACGTGATGACAAAGAATTTGAGATCTGCACAATAAGTCTCAAGTTCGAGTCAGAACGTACATATCTTATAAGAGTCTAGAACAACCAGGATTTTACTCGTTCACTTGAACTAATAAAATATATTTTTCAAGAAGGGAGGTTTCATCGATTTTTTTTTAAAAAAAAAAGATCACTCTGCTGGGCCATCGGTTTGGCCCATAAGCTTCATCTCTTATGTCGGATATATTTGGCATGCACTTATTTAACCATGAACTTTCAGCAAAGAGCTTTGGACTACCCTATCTAAGTGCTTACCTTGATTCCGTGGGGAGCAACTTCACTCATGGAGCCAACTTTGCAACGGCTGGATCCACCATTAGACCCCAGAATTCAACTCTCCATCAAAGTGGTTTTAGCCCTATTTCCTTGGATGTTCAATGGAATGAATTCTATGATTTTCACCGCAGATCCCAAATTATCCGTAGCCAAGGTATACATATATATAATCACAACGTTTCGCATACTATGGATAATGTCCACGTGTACGTCTTACATTATTCAATCAAGAACATGAAATTATTTGGTGCAGGTGGAGTTTATAAGAATCTGTTGCCTGCGGCTGAAGATTTCTCCCATGCTCTGTACACATTCGATATTGGTCAGAATGATCTTACCAGCGGTTATTTCTCAAACATGACTAGCAGTGAAGTCAAAGCATATGTCCCGGATGTGCTCGACCAGTTCGAAAACATTGTTTCGGTTAGTATGTTCTTGCATGTGCTTGAAGTTAGTTTTTTCAATTATTGTTGTGGGTATTAAGGAACCATCTCATTTAAAAATTTAAATTGTTAGGCGGGGTTCTATAATATAATTTATATTATTCTTTAATACATCTCCTCAAGTGAAAGTTTTTTGGGCTTGAAACTTGCACAGACATGTATTATCTTGTATTTGATTTTTATCAAATAGAATGAGTGTGATGAGATTTAAACTTGTGACCGCTGAGTCAACAAGACTCTGATACCATGTTAAGGAATCATCTCACCTAAAAACTTAAACTATTAGGTGAGGTCCTAGAATATGATTTATATTATTATTAACAAGTTTTTAACAAACATGGTCAGAATTCAAACACAAGTGTGATTGCTGATATTTAATTTGCAGTACATATATGGCCAAGGAGGAAGGAGCTTCTGGATTCACAATACAGGTCCATTTGGATGTCTAGCTTATGTCTTAGAACGCATTCCAATCCTAGCGGCGGAGGTGGACAAGACTGGATGCGGGGCTCCATTCAATGAAGTGGCTCAATATTTCAATCTAGGGTTAAAAAAGGTTGTGTCCCAGTTAAGGAAGAAGTTACCGTTGGCTGCAATAACATATGTTGATGTTTTTTCAGTTAAGTACAAGCTCATAAGCCAGGCAAGAAAGCACGGTGAGGACAAGTTCGATCGAGTTAAGAATAAAAAACAAAAGATTCACGTAGTATTGCAATGTTTTGTACTGATGGATAGGAGTTGGAATAAAATTGCAGGGTTTAATGAATCGTTAAGAGCTTGCTGCGGGCATGGTGGGAAGTACAACTACAACAGGCACCTGGGCTGCGGAGCGAAGAAAACTGTGGGTGGAAGAGAAATATTTGTGGGCAAGCCATGCAAGGATCCATCGGAATGGATTAATTGGGATGGGGTGCACTACACACAGGCAGCGAACAAGTGGATTTTCGACCAGATTGTCGACGGTTCCTTTTCGGACCCTCCAGTTCCACTGAAGATGGCATGCCATAGGCAGGCAGCTTATTGATGCGTAATCTTTCAGAAATTTGCTGGTTCATTCATTTTTAATGTTTTTTTTTCTTTTGAAATACAATCAAGAGGGTGGAAATGGATGAAGATTTGGTGTTTTTTTTCTTTAAGATTGAGTTTTTCAGACGAGTTAATTAATTATAAACAACGAGCAAAACAAGTTGCTGTTAGGGATTACTGGTTGATTGGAGAAGAGTTTCTTCACCATGTTGCCCATAAAAAAAAAAGAGCATTGGACTAATGTTTGAGAGTAGGGTTGTCTTTGCAATTAAGATATTTTGACATATCTAAATTAAGGAATTTTATTTAATATAATTTGTTTTTGCGTTAAAATCACAATTATTGTTGCCTAGACATCTGCTTTGCATTAAAAAAATCACAGAGAGAATGGGCCCGCATGCACTAGTCTAGTGGGTTTCTCGGCCCGCATGGGCCAGTAATTGTTTCTTCAAATCACCAATACTCTCCATACTTTTTTATTAAACTTCCAAAGAAGCTTTCCAAAAGTTTCGAAGTGGGGGGACACTATTTCAACTTTGGGACAACATGGGCACGAGAAATCGTTGTCAGCTGTCCTGTTGGGCCTATTTCTGTCCAACCAGAATGTAGCCTGTGTTTGGTGGTGCATGGTCCACCCACCAGGCCCAAACTATGTAGTGACTTTTTAGGTTACATGCATTCACGTGACATGTTTGTAATGGGATAAATCATTAGTTTTTACACCAGGAAACATGATAAAAAAAAAAATAGTTACTGGGATTCAAATTCATAATTTAAAAAAATATATTTTAAAAAAATTCAATAACTTTATCACAGATATTTTTTCTTTCCAAATACATGATGTGATATTTCAATTTCTTTGGAGGACAAGAGGAAAGGTGCTGAATAAGATGTGTTGAAAGGATTTGGCATGGCACAATTTTAATCAAATTAATATTAATCATGAAATATAATTGAAAATAAATGAGCACGATTGATTTTGACACATGCAAAGCAAAAGTATAATCATACATTTATGATCTTTGAGAGCATTAAAGGAAAACGACACTGAGAAAAAAGGTAGCATTGCATTATCAAAGAGTACAGTGGACACGTAAATTTACAGAGCATAGGGCTCTTGATGAATTTGCTGTCTGATCTATCTCCATCATCTGCCCATGATCCCAAACGTCATCTGTCTTGGCTGAATTCAGTCATTTGTTAGTACTGTATTTTATAACATATAAAAATTATTCATGCAGAATTATTAAAAAAATATAATTAATTAAGTGGAAACGTATCTGAATTCATATTTAAAAATTATTTTTTAGAGTTATACGGATAACTTTCTAGATTAATATGTTTTTCTTTTGAAAGCTATGTGATTCTCTCTAATATAATCTTATTTTCTCACTAATAATGAGATATCAGAATAAAAATAAAACAGGATGTGTAATCTGGGACTATAATCATATATATATATAGATAACAAGCTATGTTTTAGTATTCATATATTTTGTCATTTTTACGTTTTAGTATTTTTATTTTAACACATCACTAAAATAAAAAAATAACTGTTTAATCTTTATATATTAAAGATTTATACTCTATTAGATACATCAAAAAACTAATTATATAAAAATACTTAACTGATTATTTTTAATTAAACTTTACTTTATTTGACAATCTTCAAAAACATAATTATTTTTATATAAACTCATCATTCACACATTCCTTCATGAAAATAGGGGGTTGACCCATTTTGACACGCAGACACAGGAAAAGCAGGAAAGGAACCAAAAGTAAGTTAATTATTAGGCTTTTCATACATTATCTATACATTCTTGTCCACATAGCTACGACAAACTTCCAGCTTTATTTGGACCCACTTGCTGTTCTCCAACCCAAACTCCAACCATCCTCCCTCCCTGTGGCATCTGCCTAGCCTCCTCCCTCTCCTGGAGGTCAATCTAATTGATCGCACTCCCATTCCAAAATGATCGGTGATAAATGTGGCATCCTTCTTAATCTCATCCTAGGCTTGGAGATCATTTCAGGGGTTTATGGCTTCGTTGTTCTTCTTTCCAAGCATGCAAAAACAAGCTAAAGCTGGATGACCCACCTGAATTATCATTCTCTAATCCCGGGCCATAATTCTCTTCTTCTTGAGTCAACAACAATGGTGGAGATGCTGAAACTAGCCTGAATATAAACAGACCTTGCCTCGGACCTGAACCAAAGAGCCAGTCATGCACGTCCCAGTAAACATCCACTCTGGTGCTTTTATTCACACGGATGGACTCATTTCCTCTGAACTTCCACTGAAGATGCTTTACAAGAATGGCTAGTTGCCCATCTACCTTTATCTCTAGCTGAGGATCAGACCGGCCGCCAATAATATCGCCGCCACTGCTACCGCCATTGATGAATTCAATTGAAATCCCATGGAATTTTCCCTTCTCGATGAACTTAACTCTAGTTGTGAATCTCCTCTTGCCAAATACATGTTCCTTTCTTGAAACCAGGATCGGCTCAATAAGAGCAGGCCTGCAGCCTGTCTTTCGGTAGGCATCTTTCTTTAAATCTCCGACAAGTAGAACAACCTCTTCTTCGCAGACAATGGCGACATAGAAGTCTGATTGTGGCTCTGTCTCCCCGTTGAACTTTGCGGCCTTAAGGTCCCAGACCACGTCGACAGCCCTGCCATCTACTATGAATTGCTTTGAGCCTTGTTTTCTCCAAAAGTACCATGGCTTGAGCTCAACCTTGCACTGGTGATTCTCGCTCCCATTCGTTGCTTGAACTGAAATAGACAAGCCATTCACCAAGAGATTCTTGCACCATGTGATGATGATCAAACGGCAGAGACCAGCTAACTTTGTTCGATACACAGACATAAACACGGTCTGGCCTGACCTGGTTACAGTAGCCCCAGGCTCGACAGTTGGCCTCTCACCAGAGGAGAAGCAGGCAGGGATTCCTATTGAATCAGGCATCATGATATACGCTCTCTATATGCTGCAGATAATAAGATAGAAACGGATAATCGATTCAAATGCTTGAGTAAACTAGCTAGAGGAAGAAAAGGTTCAAGAGATTTGTGTTTGATCAAGATCTCTCAGTTTCACCTCAAGGTCTGTCCATGGATGCTACTGGTTAGTTGTTTTCTTGGGAGAATGTTAGATATCAGGACTCGAGAGATCGTCCTCGCTGCCCTCGCGGTTATTTTGAAGATAGAGGAGTGAGAACGTAGGAAAAACAACACATTTTATACTCCATTATAAAATCTCTCCGCTTGCTTTAACTCCTTTCTGCTTCCAATCAACTTAACTTTTGCCCCGTTCGTAAAGTGGGTTTGGCTTCAATCATAGGTTACTATCATCTTTTTATGAATGGTAAAAAAAGGGAGAAAACCCTTTTCCTCACATTTGAGGCTTCTTATAAAAGTGTGCTCCATAAAGAACAGAAAAGGCTGGTGTGGGGAAGAGGGTCGAGCTACTTTCAATATGGGAGCATGTGGGTGGGGTGACAAGAGGCTGCTGAATAGGACGTGGAAAGAAATTTGGATTTTCATATACTAGCCATTTCCTTATGTTTTACCGCGGCCGAAAAAAAATATAGTAAGAGTATTAGATATTAAGATTGTAAGATTTCTTTTATTATACTATAAATTTGGATAAAATAATTAATTTATGCAGAATTTCCATGAAGCGTAACTTTTTAATAAAATATATGAATTTTAAATCGGTATAAATTTATATGTTTAACAGATTTCAACAAAATTACTATCATAAAATTATCATCATTATTAAAAAAATAAGAAGATTCAGATATCTTAATCATCAAATTTATTGTATTAGGATTAGTTCATTTCATAGTCTAATTTAAATTAAATACAATAGTAAAATATAAATAGTAAAATATACAATTAGGAGTCTCAAACCTAGGCGCACTTGCCAGGTTGCAGGTTTTATAGCTAATATTCTAGATTCTGCAGGAAGCAACACTGTAGGTTCTATTTGCCCGCAAGATCAACTGTTATGTCTGAAATGATTCAAATCAATTATCATTACTGTAATGTCATCCAAGCTACCCCTACTCACAGCAAGGTTCACAAGCTCCTTACAAGCATCCTCAAGCACCGCAGAGGCAGATCTCTTCCTGTAGCAACTATTTTCTTTAACAGGAGACTCAGTCTTGATGTTTATTCGCTTGACTAACGAGATTTTCCTTAACTTTGTTGGAGGACTTTCATTTTCGCATGCAAAGTCATTTTCATTGTCTTTCCAGCTGGAAACCTTCTTCTTATAGCTTGGTGAGTGTCTGGACTCTTTTTGTTGCTTGACAAGTGAAATCCGCCGCAACTTAGATGAAGGACTGACATTTACACAGCCATAATCAACATCATTATCTTCTGGAATATCTCCTGTGGTTCCCACATTCTTCTCAGCCTTACATAATGAAATTACTATGTCAACAGCTTCTTGGTTCCCAACCTAGGGAAAAAATTACCAAAAAAGAGTTAACAGCCACGTAATTCCATAAATCAAGCAATGAAGTCAATGCCCTCGTAAAACCATAGAAATGTCAACCCTGTAAGAAATGGTTTTATACTAGTATAATTGAGATTTAAGTGGCCTTCAATTTTCAGTCAGTAGGTTAGGTCCAAGCTTAAATGGGTGATTATTAAGTAAAAACTTTCAATCCCATAAATTAATGCATTTGAAATGACAGAGCATATTATTTCACCCAGAGTTCACACGGAAAAAGAAATGAATTTAACAAACGAAGGCAGAGGATAGGATAAAACAATTATCCAGCACCAATATTCATGAGTTAAATCCAAGATCAAAGCTCATGCATAATAATGTTTCCACAACGAGCATTGTCCATCTCACCTCGTCCCACAGTCCATCAGAAGCTAAGACTAGAAATTCCATGTCCGGACTCAGCTTCAGGATCTTTGTATCCGGCTCAGCCAGTACCCAGTCCTTCAGATGAGCATCTCCAATGCTTCTAGAAACAGAAAGTATCCCATGAACTCTCCATGCACCTCGATGAATCTCCACATATCCTCCCTGTATCACATCATTAATGAATATCACAGATCATTATCCACAACCCCTTTCATGCACTGCTGTATATACTACCATATTTCGCCATGGTATAAACCATACCTTATCTTCTATCCTTTTACGTTCATCCTCCCGTGCTGCTCTATGATCTTCTGTGAGGGCTTCAGCTACTCCTCCTCTACAAAGAACAGCTCTACAGTCTCCCAAGTTTGAGACAACAACCTCCTGCCCTTCAATTAAAGCTGTGACACAGCAAACGCCACTGACTAAACCCTGCATAATTGACGATATACGGCTCTACAGTTGATCAAGAAGATGATAAGAGTGGTGAAAAAGAAGAAGATGCATCATTGTTGCACTTATACCCTACAGTCTACTCCCTCCTTTTTCAAGCAATATACACAGCAGGATATATAAAGGTGGGATAGAAGGACGATGTCCAAATGCAATCTCAATAAAGAAAATATCTATCATCACAAGCAAATTGCTTTCAGCTTCACATTTGTGTTTTACACTACATTTCAAAAATATTTTTGAAAAAAATTGAATTTTTTTATTTTTTATTTTAAATTGAATTTTTTGGTGTTTTTAGATCATTTTGATGTGTTGATATTAAATATGATTTTTAAAAAATAAAAAAATATTATTCTAATACATTTCTGAACGAAAATCATTTTGAAAAAACAATCTTAGCCACACTCTCAAACGGAAACTCACAACCAGTCCTGCCATCTTGTTAGTCGATTCACCGGTCAAAACCAATCCTGTAATCCTTACTCAGAAAGAATAAATTATGGAATCCCTAAACAGGATTGGTAAAGCCAGTACTCCAATGATCGGTGTAAAGCTTAGCTCAGCCTGACATCTGAGTAGACTACTAGAAGGGTTTAGGGAGTTAGACTGGCAATAAAATCACAGAGTTCTTCATCACGACACACAAGACTTACATCCAGTTTAGAATGAAGAATTAGGACTTCCACATAAATAAGACTGATATAAAATTAAGTCTGGTCTCTTGTTGCTCACAATTCATTCTTTTTCAGTCAAATTATCTTTCTCCATACTATAAATAGCAGCAACTTTTGTGGACCATGAAAACCCAATTTAGCTTTGCAATTATGGACAAGTATAATCAAAATTCTAATTAAAACAGTTTACCTGCCTTGTAAGCTAGAAGCAACAGTTGACATAAAATTTCAAATGCAAGAAGAATTAATATCATCAAACATTAGAACAAAAATTACAGATGTCCAACGATCAGTGGACAAGAAAGAAAGAAGAAAGGGATGATGGTACCTGTTTCAAGAAATCTTGGTCAGTTTTCAAATACCCAGCTTTAACAGCTTCCTCTTTAGAAACATTCCCTGCATCACAACTCACCATCTTTTCAAGAATATTTACGTGCAAATTCTCTGCAACAAACTCCACTGCCTTTTTGCCTCCATGCCCGTCATAAACTCCAAAAAATCCCTGTACAATACATCACCAAAAACAAAAATCAGAAAAGGAAGATATAAATATCAAGTTGGAAAGCCATGAAAACACACTAGTAAGAGCGTTTTTTTTAGATTACTTGGTTCGAGTTTCCATGCAAGCAAGGAACAATCTTGTGGGTATCTTCCATGAATTTCTTCTTGCCTTTGATGGCAGAAACACCAACACCATTCCCATAGAAAGAAAGGGCAGTGGTCTTGGGAGTGAGTTCTCGGAAATGGGGTTTCGTGCTATTAACAGTGTTTATTTCTTGGAGCACATTTGGGATCTCAATCATGGGCGGTCTCTTTCGCTTCAAAGAACTACAGGCAGCAGCTAAAGCTAATGATGATTCTTTGGTGGGTTTCTTTTCCATTTCTGCCTGCAACAGCTAGATAGAGAGGAAGAGAGAAGAAGAGCTGGGCTGCCTTCAACGGCTATAAGAAAAATAAAAAAAATAAAAACGACAGGGAGAGAAATGGAAGGATTTGGGACTCGGGAGTCAAAGTAAATGGAGAAGGTGGGTCAAAAAATTTATTTCTTTTTTGGGTTTGAGCCGTTAGGGGTAAATAACGGTCAAAACTTTGAATGTGTAAATTGGCTAGACTTGGAGGGAAATGAATTTGAGTCGTCTAGTTTTGGATCATATTGGTAGTCCTCCAAAAATAGGGCACCCTTTGATGAGAATTCCATTTTGGGTTTTGATTAATCTTTTGTCAGTAATACAACTCATGAATTGTCTTTACCATTTTTTCTTTTTCCCAAAACACTATATATTGCTTGTTTTCAAGTAAAAAAAATTTAAACTAATTTCTCATTGTGTGTGAATGTTGATGAAACCAAAGCTTATTTAATCATGTTTAAAAGTGTAGTTGAAATTGTTTTTTAAAATAATTTTCATTCAAAAATTGATTAAAATAATATTTTTTTATTTTTAAAAAATTATTTTTGATATTAGTATATCAAAATAATTTTAAAATACTGAAAAAAAATTAATTTAAAACAAAAAATAAAAATAAAAAGTTTTTAAATTTTTAAAAAAATATTTTTGAAACGATATACAATTTGTTTTTACGAAGTTATTGATATTACTCAGATTTGAAATGTTAGGTTAAATGAGTCGTGGAAGAAATGCTGCTCATGAGTGGTGGATTAATGAGTTGTCAGAGTTTGTCGATTGTCACTTATGCCTCGTCCAGACAGGGGAGACCCTTTGAGAGGAAATGGGAGTTCATGGGATAGGAAGAATTTAACTTCCTTGATTTAAGCCACAAATACATCTCAAGTTGAAGCCTAAACACCGTGATTGGAAGGGTCGGTGACTCGTTCGGAGTACATGACATCCATTATCGTACTCTTCTTGTTTGGTAAGGACCATAGTTCCAACTAGTTTGACCATATGAAACAGCTTCCAGAACAGAGATTACAGGCCTCCAAAATACAAACTCCAAAATTTCAAAGATTTATCCGAGTTTCAAAAGCGATGGCGCCATGAGTGGGGAATTCATTTCTGATTTCACAAAAGACCAGGTGAAATAGAAGCAGCAGCAACCAGTTCAACTTTCACAGAAGACTAAAACGCTTTTTATATACAATCAACTGCGTATACAGCAAATCTATACACCAGTTCATGTTTCGGACATATCCTTTGACCATGACCACCTTGATATATCTATAATTTGTAACTTTTTTCCTCCTTTTTTGTTGGGGGGGGTGTCCACACTTGATCCAGCAAAGACCCCAAAATTACAAAATAACCATCTAGCTTACAAACCCCTTTCTTGATTTCGGAGCATGTATCCAATCTTGCCAGTATCAATGCCATTTTAATGCTAAGCATCGTGAGTCAGGCCACTTTGATCAGACGATGCGGCAAAAGAAGGAAGCCAGAGTTCTATCCTGGTTCCCCCAGTTCCAAGGGCTGCGTCAGAGATTCTAGGTGATATGACACGAACCACACAACCATAATTTTCAAGAATCTCACGAGCAACAGTCAGCCCAGCAACAAAATTCCATGTCATGTTGTCTTCGACCATGTTTTCTGATAAGAGCTCTGCCCCAAATGGTATAACCGAGCGCATCTGGGTCTGCATCCACATTCACAGGCAAATAATTAAATCCAATCAACAACACGGGCCATATTTCAAGCACAATTGATAAAGGTACTCTGTGAGCAATAACATGAATTTGTTCATTTCTTTTCTCACACTCCTCAAGAAAGTATCCACATGGAAAAGAAATTAATGGAAGGTGTTCCTCATGAGATGTTACATTGTAACATTTAGAAAAGGAAAAAAAAGGAAGAAGAAGAAGAGCATCCACATTGGAACACAGACAATGCAAGAATTTTTAATACAAAATGGACAGTTCTAAAATCAGCAAATCAATTATGTGGGCTATAGAGTTGGGAATGCATGAAAAGAAAAATATTTTCTGCATGATGAACACTTGCATTGTTAGGATCTCAGTTAATGCATAGTAACTAAATACTAGAAAGTGTGTTGAACCACTTAATTAATTAAATCCAGAAAATTGCATTTGACCTTTGCTTTCCTATCCTACCTATCTATTCTGAAGTACACTTTATTTACTTAAAGTCTCTCATGAGACATGAGAGGGAAGGTAACAGGTAATACTTCAGATCACAGAGCTAGTCAAGCTATAATTCCACGGTATAATTCTTTTACTATGCCTGCAATCCTGCCATAAGCAACTTTATAAGGATTCATTATGCACACCGTTTGGTATATCAGAGCACCGCCCCCCGCCCCCCGCCCCCCATGAAGTGAACAAATAAAGAGAATCCAAGAGATTCACAATCACTAATTTGAATAAAGAAATCTACATGGTGTGAAAGAGGACTGTTACCATGTAGTGCATATCAGGGCCATCATCGTCAATAACTACAAGAGCACCACCTGCCGGTGCTCCAGTAGATACAATTTCAACTTTGCCACCAACATGCGTACGCAATAAAGCACCCTCAATTAAATTGCTCAGTGCCTGGCGTAAAGCTGATTCTTCTATGGCAACTTGCAGAGATTGAGAAAGTTCACTGAGCTCTAGACTACGTTGCTGCTTATTGGCAAGAGGTATCGCAGCCTCAACCAAATCTGACAGCACCTCAGAAACATTGCATGGTCTTCCTGACACATTACAAGCATTAGCTAGAGGATTTTTTTTCAAATATAAAGGCAAGGATGAAACAAAACATAGATAGATTTAGATTTCAGGTGCTCCCACAACTGCCAAAATATATAAACAGACATGTGCAACCAAATAGAAAATAGAAACTTTATTGATGGCACTAGATCTCGTGTCACATTTCTTAATGTTCAGCTCCAATTCAAATTCTATCAACATGTATCACTCAACTTGAGGATTTAATGCAAGGCCAGAACCTACCTTATTCCATGTTGTTGTGGAGGAGAAAGAGACAAAGGTGGCATGGGCATCTCCATATCCTTAGATGCAGGATTTAGAAAACGTGGTTTGCCAGAAGTTTGCAACTTATTGCTGCTATCATTCAGGAAGTCTTCTGGTAATTGAGATCTCATTGGCTCTGGATGGGCATAAGCTGAATTGTGAATTTTCTTCAATGTCTCCTCATTGTACCGCACTATATTGGCCTATAAAAAAATCACAAAAAAGAAATTAGTTTTTTCAAACTCCACATTTTCTACACCATCAGCAATCTCATTATGAATTTGTAGCTCCAACAACAGTAGGCTGTGAAACTTATAGACAATTCAATGCAATGTAAAGTGAAACTATACATCAACACCAATGGCATTTATAGGAATGAAATAACTAACCAAATAATCCTCTATAGAAAACAACCATTTTAGGAAAAGAAAAATTGTACTTTGGAAGAATGCTAAATCAAAATTCACAAGGCATAGACACCACACACACACACACTAGAGAGAGAGAGAGAGAGAGAGAGAGAGAGAGAGAGTGCCTTTGTCAAGTAAACAGCATCCTGGAGTTCTTGAAGGGCGTCTCTCATACTATCACCTTGAACCATTATGTCTTCAACAATGTCATAAGCAATCTGCAAGAATATAACTTGTTCACATGTATATGACATAAAAGGGAAGGGAAAAAAATTAATTAAAAATCCAGGACAACATATAAGCACATACCTCGCTTCTCTTCGTGTGAATTGATAACATTTTACTTAAAGTTCTAATGCTAGAGAGAGGACCACGAATCTGTGAGAATTTTCAGTCAAAAGGAACCAGCAGTACATATTTGTGAAAATTTAGTATTTGATTTCCAAAATTAAATTGTAAAAATGAAATATTGCAGGATAACTTGAAAATTACAGTTTACCTGCTCAACCAGAGTAGTCATTCTGACATTATTTTGCCATGATGATTGCTGAAGTAACAGTGCTTTCTGTGGAATCAATAAGTGAATAAGCCAAACTATTGATAAATTCAGATCAAATAACAAACAAGAGCATCATATACTTAACACACCAATTGGAAAAACTACCTTTGCCCACAAAGAACAACCAAAACCACAAGATAATGTGCAGGGCAATAGACAAGGATAACCAAATCTGAGTGAAAGCAATTGAAAGGACCATTAATGAACTACTAGAATTGAAATTAAGAATATCTAGAGGATTCTGAAAAACTAAAAATAAATTTTATCATGCCAATGCTGTCAGTCTTGCACTTGTACGTGGATTAATTATAACACATAAAATTCAAATACCGCAGTTTAAAGGTAGGCTAGAATACATCCATGGAAAAGAAAGGCATTTCAGACTGTTCATCAAAGGCAAATTACAAGCTTAGCATTAGGGCATGCATCTTTTAGCATCTGAAAATGAAGAGACTTACAAATGGATTTCCATGCATATAGAAAAACCAATAATTGCAAGCTGATTTACAATAACAGTGGAGACAGAAAAACAATGGAAGCTACCTGATCCATAACATAAGCCATAGCTAGGGTATGTGAAATATCAATAGCATTCAATCTCTGCTCAGCTGTAAAGTTAAACATCCTCGATGGCTCATCATTCAAAGTCTGTATGCTCCACGATTTTGGTTTTTTAAAGGAGGCAGAAGACGAAGCGTAGGCTTCCTCTGGAGAAATCAAATCACTTTCCCCATTTGCACATGATATGTCCATTTCCACCGTTGGTAGCTCAGCAACCAAGAACCCAACAACAAAAGGGTGCTTTACCATTGGAAACACCACAGCTCTATGCTCAGCCACACATTCTGCCTGCAAAATGTACAGATCAGCATTTACCCTCAACAATAAGGGAAATGTCTAGTATCCACCCCATGATGCTGCAGCAACTTTCGGTCACGCCGCAATAACTTGCCGATTCATGTTGCCCTTGCAAAATGTTACTGCAGAATGACCAAAATTACTGCAATGATTCATAAAAGCTAATGCAGAATCAGGGGGAGGCAGCTATCGACGTTGCCACCCACCCGAGTGGCCACGAATCATTGTCCAAAACAATTATAAACAATCTTTGATTAAGATACAAATTATTAGTTAATTATTTTTTAAAGAAAATACCTACTTGTTTACTAGAAAGTGCAGCTTCTGCAGCACGTAATCCAGTTGGGATATTGAAATTAGCAACTAATATCACAATATCTGATGATGATGCATTCACTCCGGGATATGACGTCACTCGACGGAGCTCTAAACGGTCCATTACATAACTACCTGCTGGCCTCACATAGACCTGCAAAATTAATTTTAAAATAAATCATAAATAATAAATAATCAGCCAATATTATGCAAGGGAAATGAATATAAAATTATAAATGGAGTTAAACAGAACGGACAGAGAGAATAGCGTCGGGATCGACGATTCTGCGAAAGAGGTCGAGTTGTTGGACGCAAAGTCTCTGAAAATCAGGGCTGGGTAGCACCAATTTGGTCTTCTTGTTGTTGCTGTTGTGACCCTGCTCCATTTTCTGTACAAACTCCACTTGTGAACTAGAACCTTTTCGAATAGCAGACGCAACGGCTGATGCCGACGACACCAGCTCCGATCCTCCTCCAGCTTCCTCATCGTCACCATCCGAGAGCGATTGTGTCACGTGATGGATAGGATTTTCGAGATTGCCGCTGCTGGTGGTAAGGGAAGAAGCAGGGGGAGCGGTGGGGGCTCGGAGAAGTGGCTTGAGGGTGGTAGGGGTGGGGAGGAGGTTATTGGCGGTAGGAGATGAAGTGGAAGTGAGAGTGTGATTGCGGAGGAGGAGGAGAGAGTTTGAGCTTGAGCGAGGGATTGCGGAGAGGAGCATTGCGGTTTGCTCGTTCCTTTCTTCAGGATTATTGGACCGTTGTCGTTTGTTGCTATTGCTGGAAGTTGGAAGTTGGAATTTGGAAGTGATTGGATGGACGGGAGGATGTCTGGACGGACGGACGGACGGACGGACGGGTAGCTAATATCCTGTTGGGGAAAGAATATGTTAATCCCTCGATTTTCACACAAAAAACTTTTTCAATTGGGTAATTGGGCATTACCCGATTAATCCTTGCCTTCTGTCTTTTTCCCTTTAGAATCATAAAAAATGATGGCGCGTGCAAATGTTGCTAGAGTCAAGTCTTGCCGAGTCTAGACCCCGGGGGGAGGTATTTAGATTTAGAGTTATTACATATTGTTTTTAAAAAAAACAAATTTAAAAAAATATAAAAATAATACTTTTGATATAGCATATTAAAATAATGAAAATAATTATTTTAAAAAATAATGTCGAGGTATAATTGCTTGTCCTTGGTTTCTCTAACATCGAAGCCACGTGGAGATTCCTTCGATATCAATACCAAATGACAACACCTGCCCTGCACGCATTCCTTTTGTTCGCAATGGCGGGGCTAATAGATGAGGACAATAAAAGGAACGGTGATCCTTTTCATTTTAATAATTAAACTTTATGTATTTATTTGCAAATTCTTTCTTTTAAGTCATGTGCATGGTTTTATTTATTGATTGATTTTTATTTATTTTGCATACTTTCATATATGTCAAGAGTTATGAAAATATTTTAATGACGAAATAAAATTTGATTTTGTAAAATAATTTTTTAGGTTAAACTTACAAAAATAAAAGTAAAAGGATCAAATTTTAATTCTTAAATGTAGGGAGTTAAAAGAGTTGATGTAAAAATTAAATCTGAGAGTGTTTAGCACTGTGTTTCAAAAGTATTTTTGAAAAAAAATAAAAAATTTATCTTTTACTTTAAATAAAAAAAAATTAGTGTTTTTAGATTATTTTGATGCGATGATATCAAAAATTATTAAAAAAATAATAAAATATTAATTTAATGTATTTCTTAAAGAAAAAAAAATTAAAAAACAACTTTAATTATATTTAAAACACGCACAAAAAAAAGTAATTGAATGCGCATTCATACCACCAACCATGCTGAACAAAATAGATCGGAGTCTATAAAGTTTTATTTTTTATTTTTTTAGTGACTATATGATGTTTTGAGATTGGAATATAAGGAAAAATAAAGTAATTGGATGACCACATTCGGATTATCAAAAAATCAATTTTGGTATCCATTGATTTATCTTCTTTTTTTAAATCAATAAAAAAAATATTTACCTTCTAACCATGCCGGAAAAAATAGACCGGGGTCTACAAGTTTTTTTATTTGTTTATTTTTTATTTTTTTGAGTGATTATTATGTATTTTGAAATTGAAATGGGTTTATTGGAGTTCCTAAAATATTTTTGATGTGTTTTCAAGTAAAAACAGGTTTTGAAAAATGATTTATTAGAATTTAAGATTTTAGACCTTGTTTTTTAATCATTGAAAGTGATATTTAATTAGGTTTTAAAAAGAAAATATTTGTTTAATTCCATTACACTTCAAAAAAATATTATACTTTGTATTTAAAATTTATCATCTTATATTTTATACAAATAAGCCGTGTTTATATTTTACATTCATAGAAAATTAAAATCATTTACTTTTAACAACTAGAATCATTTCTTAAAAATAAAATAAATAAATCTTAGAATGCATATCTATCTTTTATTTTATTTTTAAAATATTAGTTTTCATTTCAATATTTGACAAGTATTAATATTTTTTTATTTACCAGATTGTATATTTTTACTAAAAATAAGTAAAATTTCAGAATTCTCATAAGAAATATATATTTTTATATTGGAAATTAATTTAAAATCCTTCTCTCGAAATGTAACGCTAGTTAAATGATTACAATTTTCTAAAAACAATACCATCAAGCTCGGGTCCCAGTGATTTGGGAATTAAGTCACATGCAGGTTTTTTTATTTTAATATGGATGATTAGATCCCTCATATTTAAATTTGGCAGCATATTCCTTTCCTTCATCTATCATTCTCTCTATTTTGTTGTTAAATTTGGCTTTTAAAATTTAAGGATACGTGCTACACATTCATTGGTCAGTGATTAAACCTTGAATCTTCGATCAACTTTTTTTTTACTCGCTTATTGGACACCTTAATTTTCTCTCTGTTTTTAATATAAAAAAAATGTGAATTCAATTATTTAAAAAAAATGAAACAAAAAGAAATGATGAAATATATTGCTGTCGAGAAACCTGCATGCTACCAGTCGCAGAGGATAGCACACCGAGCCCCACTACATCTGTGCTCAGTGGCCATACACAACCCTATGAATTGCCTTTCATCAGAAAACTTGATTTTTTTTAATTTTATATAAAATATTTTTGATGTTTTTATATTATTTTTATATATTAATATTTAAAAAAATAAAAAAAAAATATTTGATATAATTCTAAATGAAAATTTTAACCAATTTACCAAATAATAACTTGTACAAATGTTGCCCTTGATGAAAGATAGCATGGCCTTTGATCAGAAAAAAAGAAGAAGCTAGGGACTAAAAAGAGTATCCAGTCATAGAAGATTATTTTATATAATAAGGGTATTGTGTATCCGCTCCCATTTACCATTCTAATTAAGAAATCACTCCAAAAGTGAATTTTTCAAAAAAATATGATTTTTTTTAAATAAAGTTTTTTTGTATTTTATTATTATTTTGATACATTTATAAATTAAAATTATTTTAAAAAATAGCCATAACCATACTCTCATATTCTAAACTCTTTTCCTGAAATAAGACTTTCAATAATGGAGTTTGTTCTCGTGATCCATGAGCAGAAAAATTTGAATTGAAAATAATAGAAATAAAAAAAATATAGTTTTAATATTAAGACATTAAAATGAACTGAAAACATTAGGTTTTTTTTAATTAAAATCAAGGAAAAAATTAAAAATAATCTTTTAAAAAACACAAAAAAAAGAGAAAGTTATAGTAGTTTATTAATTGATGGTTACACAATGAAAGATAATATAAATAAAAGGGTGAGAGGGGTATCTTAGCTTCTTTCTGCATGTAGATTGTCCCAAACGTTAAAATTTACCATAAAAAACGAAGAAATAAAAGCACCAAGCAACATAAATAATAAGAATAATTGATAAGAATAGAGTAAAAAGAATTCCATATTGTTGCCAACCAAGTGCAGAGATCTGGCCATGTGGGCACATTTTTTTAGATATTTTGATATAAAAATAATTTTTTAAAAATAAAAATATATATTATTTTAATATATTTTAAAAAAATAACTTTAAGTACATTTGCAAACAAACCATTCTTTTCTATTTTGTTGATATAATTTTTGTTGACTGCCTTTAGAGTTAGGCCACGAAACTTAAATCCAGCCACACATGCATTAACAGTCATCATTGATCACGTGGCAGGTCAAGTCCTTGGATTAATTTCATGGGGTCCCCTCCTTTTTTGATGGCCGACAGTGCCATACACCCTAGCTCCGTAGTGGCCCGTCTATTTTCTTTTTTTACAGAAAAATATTTTAATTTAGTTTTTTTAAATTATTTTGATATAATAATTTATAAATATTTTTATAAAATAATTAAAAAATTGGATTGTATCTATTTAGTGGATCTTCACCCGCTTTATTTATTTATTTTATCGTGGCAAAGGGGTGGTGAGTGAGGAGGAGAAACAACAAGCCATTCGCAGCCGCTGTATTTGAACGTTAGAGACATTGCCGGAGCTCTTGAATTTGTAGTGAAAAAAGGACAAGGTCAAAGGGATATGGGAAGGAACTTCTTCCTGAAAAGCAGTTGAGAGATGGGCTTTTAATATTTAAATTACCATTTAAAAATAATTCAGGAAGCGCAATAATGTTTAGAGAGGGGGAGAGAATTAGAAAAACAATTACTTGAAATTAAAATTAAAATAGCCACTTACAAAAATAAAATAAAAAACGTAAATACACTGGCGATGACAAATGGCAAATAAATTATTCGATAATATTTTCTACGAAATTAAAACAGGTGTATAAGATTCGTGCCATTAAAAACCTAATGCCCGTGGAACACACATGACAAACACAATCATGGGTTACGCAAGTTTTCAATATTACTTTTTTTTTTAGGTGAGATTTTAAAAAAGATATATTTGAGAAATACTCGGGTATTATTAATGTTTCTCTTGTAAAAAAAAAATTTAAAACAATCTGAGTGACCAACAAAAATATAATTTAATTATAAAAAAACTTAAAATATCTTTTTTTATAAATAAAAAACTTTGAAACGATAAAATATACCGAATCAATCTGAACAATTCAAGATAACAAGTAAAACTCGCAATTTGAATTATGAAACCATAATAATTCTATGTAAAGTAAATAAATAAACAAATTATAAGACCCAATTTCTAATTAACCTAGAGTTAAATATGAAATTGAAAAAAAATACTTTAAAAACTGATATTTTAAGTCAATTTTGGTTAACCTGCAAATCTCGTGAAATTAACCTAGTGTTAAATATGACATTGAAAAAAAAAATACTTTAATAACTAATTTAAGTTAATTTTTCAAAATTGTAATCCCAGTCATAAAACTGAAAATAAACTCATAGAAGTAAACAAAAAAATAATATGAGTCGATTTTGGTTAACCTGTAAACCTTGTGAACAAGGCTATAGGACTATATAAATCAAAATAAACTATAAAATCTCATTTTTTAATAAACTTGTTGCCGAATGATAAAATAAAAAAAAAATCAAAAGATAGGACATAGTAAAATAACTCGAGTTTACATGGGTTAACTCACAAACCATGTAACTCAATTCACCAACGAAACATAATTCTTAATCAATTCGATGCTGAAAGTTGAAATTAAAAAATATATATATCAACTTAAAAAAAAAACAAGTCAATTAAATTTAAGTCGTCGAATTAGTGATCTAAATCATAAGATCCAAATAACCCTGTAAAAATCAAATTGTACTAAATTATAAAGTCTAATCTTTAATAAATCAAATATTGAAGTATAATATCATAGAAAGAAACTTGATTTTTTTAAAAAAAAATAACAACTATTGAAATGAATAGTAATTATAAGGTGATACACAGCAAAACACACAACACTAATTTTAATATATTGTTAATGATAATAATGTGTTTTCCCCCCTTGTATCATGCAATTGTCCTGCCTTTATTTTCACACACACACACACAACATGCCTGGTTTAAATTGTGGTTAAAATTGCTTTTTAAAATGTTTTTTATTCAGAATTGCATCAAAATGATATTTTTTTAGTTTTAAAAAATTATTTTTGACATCAGCACATGAAAATAATCTAAAAACACTATTTTTTAATTTAAAAATAATATTTTTTTCAAAAATGATTTTAAAACACAGTGCAAAACAGAGCAAACATTTTTCCACACAGAATATTATTATCATCTCTAAGCATAGATATAAAACTATCAAATCATTTTTTATTTAATAAATTCACATATCAATTAACCAGCTATGTAACCTAATCATCACCAATATTCTTTATTTCCCTAAGAAATCCCAATTAAAACCTAAAAGAAAGCCAACCATATCAAGAACAAAGGGGTTTTATCATTTGACCAAAAAGGAGTCGGCTTTCATAGTATTTATCGATGTTATATATAAATATAATTAAGGAATTAATTAAATTAAATTAAATTGAAATCCAAACCAAATTAGCTTGGAGTACTAGCATGCACAGCAGCTACAGGAAGAAAAAATAAGAAGGGGGGAGGCAAAGTAAGATTAGCTAGATTGATTGAAATCTACGATCCTTCTCTCCTTGTTTATTATCTTTCCAAACCATACGCATCCCTCTTCCACGATCTTCTTGCTTCTTAGCTACAGCTTGACCTGTAAAACGCAATCAAAACAAACACAAGCCAATCTCATCTCTCTCCTCTCCTCTGCGTTTTTTTGTTTTTATATACATATATATTCGAGGTGTAGCAGGGAGGCGATCACGAGTTTTCTTGATTTCAGTTCTGTGAAGAACTCGTGATTTCTTCTACGCTTTCTGTTTCGCCTGATCCATCTCCTTACATTTCATGTGCGTTTCTCCCCTCTTTATTACTCCTCTCTTGTACAATTGTTTTTACTGCTTCGGCTTCCATTCATGATTAATGAAGTAAACTACGTGTTCAGCTTTGATTAAGCAAGGTTTCGCTACTTATTTTTTTTTAATTTTCATTTATAACATCAAATTGTAGTAATTGATGTTTTATTGAGCTCTTAAACAGCAGCTACCTTCAAGGTTTGGTTTATATTTTTGGTCGTTCCCTTCTTCATCTTTGAATTTCCTAAAGATTTGAGTTTTTTTTTTAAAATCTTTTTTATTAAATCTTTTTGAATTTTTTTGATGTGTGTAATGCTAAAAACAAAATTTAAAAAATAAAAAAAATATTTTTAAGAACAATGCAACATTTTATTTTTTATGAAAAAAAGGGGTAAGGTCTAAGGTGTTGTTAGTCAAAATAGGCACGGGATTACTTGATAGTGGAGGTTCTAAACTGAGGGAGTTAACTGAATCGTATTTGATTTGGTTTTCAAGCGTTTTCATGGCTAGTTGGTGTGCATGGCAAATTCAACAAGTCTAGATTGACTTGAGATGTGGTTCGGGAAGGAGAAGTTTCAAGGCGCTCTTTAGCTCTGTTTCCTGGCGATTTTTGTTTCCCTTTTCTTTTCCGTTGTTACTTTAGGACAGAATTACCATCTGCTGGAATTATTTTTTGAAAAAAAAATTAATGCTGTGGTTATTATTGCATTATGTAGGAATAACAAAGTTGAAATTTTCAAGACAGATTTTTCTCTTTTGCTGTTCTATTTATATCAGGTCTGGCGTTCATTTGACCTCCTTGTAAGCAGACAGCTCTCTCCCTTGATACATTTAGATTTGTATTTCTAGTCATTAATTTGATCTGGAATTGTAAATACAATGGGAATCCTTACACCCAGGTCCGGACTTCTGATGGTTTATATATATATATATATATATATGTAGTGTTTTATAGTCTCCTTTTACGACAAATTTTTCTTAGGATTTGATGACAACTTTACCAATGAAATATTTGCATATTTTGTTGCAGCGCTGGTAGTAGAAAACCAAATGAGACCATGAGGATACTCTTAACTACCTTTTTTGGAGTAGTTTTTGGCTTTTTGATAGGAGTATCTTTTCCGACCTTGTCTTCGACTAAGGTATACAATTTTTGAAGTGCTTGTGTGATTTATTCCTTCTGTTCTTTTGTTTGTGTTCGCTCTCTCTTTTTTTTCATATTAATTATCTAGTTTAGATGCTTTCTTTTAGTTAGTATGTAGAAGATTTATGTGGTCTCTGAATTTTGGCAGTCAAATAAGTCATCTGGCTTCTTTCCTGTCATTGATTTGGCATACAGCGAGGGCAAATCAGGATCTGAAACTGTTTTGAGCCCTTTGTCTTCTATGAAGGGCAAAAGTAGTAGCTCAATGCAAGCACCAAATTCAAATGATACCTCAAAGGTATGCCTCCTTTCTGGAATCTTAACATCATTACACAGAGATCCCTGCATGATGCTTTCAGTTCATGATGGAGGATGTAGTTGAATCAAAATTTTGAAAACAAAAATAAAAATTGTGCATCTAGGATCACATCATGAATTAGCTTTAACTTTATTTTAAGTTTTAACTAACTTTGAGTTTTTGAACTATCACCTAGCTCAAAACAAAACATTTGCACTGTTTTGTACTTTATTGCCTGGACTTTTATTCTCATGCTGGACATGGATGCTTAGTTGCAATCCTTCAAATACATGGGAAAATGTTAAAAAATCAAAATGTATTTGTGTTGTCTAATTGGGTTTGTTTCTGACATCCATACCTGTGCTGGAGCAACACAGGTTATGTGGTTTTCAGATAAATGATTTGGCTATATACAGGTGCCTGTATCGTGGTGTTTAAAGAGCATATTCCTTGTGGTAACCATATCTTGGGCACATGCACTATGTTTATCTCCTTTGCAGTGTGAACAATATATCATCACAAAACTCTTGATAGTATGAGTTGTATTGCTTGTGTTGAATGAATACTGAACTCCTCAAACAAACATGGATACTTCAGTGTTCAACATGATCTCTTAATTAGAAGAACCCGGAAAAAAAACTGAACTTATGCATGTGAACATGGACTTGTATCTGACTCTATCCAAGTTTGAGCAACATAGGTACAACTGTTGTATACTATTTTAGATCCATTAGTTGCAAATTCACCTACTAAATATAATTTTTGTTGTCAGATGATGTTTGCATAACTTGAATAACAGTCCTCTCCTCATATATGGAAAAAACTAAATTAATGTATGTGCTCATTCTAAATTTTCACTGTTACCTTGTGCTTTTGGCTTGTAATATACACAGATTTGGGCCCCTTCAAATCCCCGTGGTGCAGAAAGACTACCACCAGGATTTGTTGTTGCTGAGTCAGACTACTATCTGAGAAGATTGTGGGGTGATCCCAAAGAGGTGAGCATTCTACAACCTCTTTTTTTATGTAAATTCAACCCTTAACTCCCTCATATGCTACATGCAATTTTCCAGTGCATACCAGTTTGGCCTAGCTGTGAAATGTACAGACTGCTCTTTTAGTTTTGAATGATGCAACAATTGTGATTAATTTGTTGATGACAATCTTAGTGTAAGACAGTACATACTAATTTATTGTTAAGTCAAGGGAGTTACCTGGAAAATGTTGCGTATTTAATAGAGCTACAATGGTACCGTGACCCATAAAAAAGAAAGAGAAATGAAAGGGTGATTGTGATGAAGAGTTATCCCTAGATCCTTTGCCTAAGACACTTTCAATGGAAAAAAGGAATTAAAATATGCTGAGGCGAGGTTATATTTTAGAAATTCAGAATAGCGACTTGTGATTACGCATTCAAGTGGATACATAATATTATCACACATTCCATTACGCACTGTTTACTTTTGTTGATTTTACTTTTCATGAAACAAATATCCTCCGTTGTTGAATTATAATAACAGACTAGACATCCTCAAATGACAATAGTGGTGGTGTAGTAGTCTTTGATTGCAATTTTGAGATATTTGATCAAGTTGCATTTGCAGGATTTGACCAGTGCACCAAGATATCTTGTAACCTTCACTGTCGGCTATGATCAGAGAAAGAATATTGATGCATGTGTTAAAAAGGTCAGTCCTGTGTGGTGTGTGCATGCTTATGAGCTCATGGTGGTCTTGTATGAGCATGTGGATAACCTTCTCTTTCACAGTTTTCAGAGAACTTTACTATCCTTCTATTCCATTATGATGGACGAGTTTCTGAATGGGATGAATTTGAGTGGTCCAAGAATGCCATTCATGTGAGTGCCCGGAAACAGACTAAATGGTGAGTAGCTATTGCTGATTTCTATTTAAAAATATAAGCTCACAAATTTAGGAGCCCCATTGACTATCACAGGGGGGAAATCCCTTTTAACTCTTGGCCTCTGTCTTTATCTGACTAATGCTCATGAGTGTAAACTCTGAAATTTTTTCTAGGTGGTATGCTAAAAGGTTTTTACATCCTGATATTGTGGCACCATATGACTACATATTTATCTGGGATGAAGACCTGGGAGTAGAGCATTTCAATGCAGAAGAGTAAGTGTTAGATATAAAATAGTTCTTCTATGCTTATACTAGCTCACTAGACTAAAAGCTTTGCCATGCTTTCTTGTACACTTTTAGATATATAAAACTAGTGAAGAAGCATGGCTTGGAGATTTCACAGCCTGGTCTGGAACCTAACAAAGGGTTAACATGGCAGATGACAAAGAGAAGAGGTGATAGTGAAGTTCACAAGTAAGAATGAAGGAATACGTCTCCCTTGAAAGTTATAAAACAAAAGAACAAGAAAAAGAATGATGACATGCCCATATCACTTTTTAAGGAATAATTATAGTTGATTCAGTTATTTTTTCTTAGAAAACAGTTATGGAATTATGATTTATTTATTTATGAACTACGGTTTTATCCCTTTGCCTGAATTTCTATTAGGATAACAGAGGAGAAACCAGGCTGGTGCACCGACCCACATCTACCACCTTGTGCAGCGTATGGGCTTCTTTAACTATTGATTTTGTTTTTGTTGTTTTATGCATTGGTTCTTTATTTCTTTATTTGACTATGCTGTAAAAAGGCTTAAAGAGATTATCCTCACTTGGATTCAGGTTTGTTGAAATCATGGCCCCGGTGTTTTCACGGGATGCTTGGCGCTGCGTGTGGCATATGATTCAGGTATGGATTGCTGTGCTACAGCTTCTCACTTTATCACTTTTAATAATTCCTTCCTCAACTCTTTCTCCCTTAGTATATGGCACTAGAGTTTGATTGCATTATGGAATTTGCAGAATGACTTGGTCCATGGCTGGGGTCTTGATTTTGCTCTTAGAAAATGTATAGAGGTAGCTAAACTACTTCCATTGTCTTGATTTATTTCATCTTTATTTTGATTTCTTATGGGTGACGTCAACACGTAACTCTTTAATTAAAATTTCTCATTAAAAAACAGCCTGCCCATGAGAAGATAGGAGTTGTAGATTCTCAGTGGATTGTTCATCAAACAATTCCCTCTCTTGGGAACCAGGTAAATGGACATGACCAACCTCAATGAATTTCCTCTGTTTTAACCCTAGAAAGCTCCAAGTACATGCTGGAATGAAAAACTTATCCTCGCTTGATTGCTTCTCCAGGGCGAGTCACAAGATGGGAAGAAACCATGGCAAGGGGTAGGCAAATATTTCTATCATCATCAGTATTTTGTGTTTTTCAGACTAACCAACACCATTAGAGATATTCAATTTAGCTCGTCAAAACCAGAGCAAGCAAATATGATGACTTTCTCTGCTGATGCCAGGTAAAAGAGAGGTGCAGGAAGGAGTGGACTATGTTTCAGAACCGGCTGGCCAGTGCAGAAAGGACATATTTTAGGACAGCGGGGCTTGCTCCTCCCAATTCTAATGGTCACTAGAGAAAGGGCAGTTATTGAAGCTCGAGTGTACCATAACGACTACACTTATTAGGTTTGATATAAATCTGTACAATTTATCATTGTATGACATTTATTAGTGAATCACAGTTATTTTAATCTGTAGAATCTAAATCATTTTAAAACACCCAGATTTTCTTCTCCGTCTAGGTCCAGGTCCTTTTTGGTGCTAATCATGGTGCAGTCCCTTTGCTTTGAATTTAATTAGAGATCTAAGGGGTGTTTTGAAAAAAAAAAATGATTTTTTATTTTATTTTTTAAAATTATTTTTTTAAAAAAAAATTTAGTGTTTTTACATCATTTTGATATGTTGATGTCAAAAATAATTTTTAAAAAATAAAAATATATATATTATTCTGATGTATTTCTGAATGAAAATCGTTTTGAAAATCAATTTTAACCATGTTTTCAAACAGACACCTAGTACTGCATCCATGGTAATCAAAATCTCGAGTTAACTTGTATTTACATGCAAAATTTGATTAAAAACTCAAAACTAGTAAAATCGGACTTGATTCTTGTAAAATTGTTAAAATCTATTGATTATTTGCTGGAATAGAAGATCGAAACAATTGAGAGAGATGATTATTTTTATATTGTTTTAGAAATATATTTATTTTTGTAACTATATATATATATATAATCGAAGACATTAATTGAATTAAACGCAATTAATTTAGTATTCTAAATAAACACAATCTAATTATTTTCTTACAGCCTCCGGCAAACTCATTTATAAAACTGGTATATGTTCTTTGACATGTTTTGCAGAAATAATCATAATGAAGCTGCATCCAGCCAGTCTCAATCGTACCTGTCCTCTTCAGCTCTGCTCAACAAAACACATCGCATGGTAAGAGGATTGAATTATAGACTTCAAAGCAGTGCGGTTACTCTCTCGAGATAAAAACACAGGAAGTGAAGAAAGCAAAAACAAAATAAAAAAAGGATAGTAATTCTACTACTATCTTATTAATGACATGTATTATTAAACAATTGTTTTTATATCTTATTTGTATAATGTGGACAAAACTGAAAAAACTTATTTACAAAATTATATTTTTATTTTTTATTTTAATTTATATTAAGGGTTGAAATTAATAATATTATAATAACTTTAATTATAAAATAAGAATTGACTTGTCCGCTCTTGACTGATCTACACTTTAGAAAAATAAAGAAAAGATTGACTTAACCTCACCCTTGAGATAAAACATAAGTAAAAAACCTATTGACTTTCTTGATTATTATTATTATTATTATTTTTTATCAAAACAAGGTTGTTTTGATTATTTTAATTTTTTTTAGCTAATCAGAATGACCCTCCCAACTTGTGACATATACATTGTCTTAGGTCGAGCTCTTAATCAAGATTTAAAATAATAATTATTTTATTTTTTTATTAATATATTGACTCAAGTTAACCCATGTGTTACTCTCTTGATATATTATTTAAGCATTGTCCTGGTCAGACTATCAAATCGAGTTTTAAAGTTACAATAATAATTTTTATTTTTATATTGATCTTGATCAACCCGAGTTGACTATTATAATTTGTGATGTGAATCTTGTCATGGTTGACCATTGGATCACATTTCAAAACTTTAACAATAATTATTTTTATTTTATATTGACCTGGGTTAACTTTTTTGACACATGACAAGAGCCTTACCACATATCAAACCCTGAATCAAATTTTAAATTATGATAATCATCACTTTTATCACTTCATTGATTTAGATAAAAGATCAACCTCATTTGTGACATGAGTCTTGTTTCATGTACACTCCTGAATTGAATTTAAAACTATGATAATAATAATTATTTATTATTATATTGATTCAGAAAAACTCAACTCGTGACCCAAACTTTGCTCCAAGTAGATTTCCAAAATTCTTTTTTAAAATATAATAATTATTATTTTTATTATCACATGTTTTAATTGAGTAAATTCAAAATTGAAAGTTTTTTTACAAGATTATATTAGAAATAAAAAACATTGTTTTTGAAAACACGTCCCTTTATATCTTTTATTTTAAAAATAAAAAAATAATCTAAAATAACTATTTTAAAAACATTTTTATTTTTATATCTCTAATGTTGAATCAAATAAATTTTATTTCTACCTTCTCAATGAAAAAACCAATAAAGAAAAATACAGGTCCAAGTCCAGTTCATTAAAAGGTGGGACCAAGACCTTAGAGGAGGAAGAATACCAGGAATCAAGAAGCTTCCACTTAACTGAGAGAGTCTCTAAGGCCACGTTTGTTTTCCGGAATTCACTTTCTGGGAAATCATTTTCCAAACTTTCCTGTGTTTGTTTGCCTTCCAGAAAGTTGGTCAACGGAAAACACTTTCCAGTCAAAGAAAAATTTGGCTTGGTTTTCAGGAAAGTGTTTTCCGGAAAATTTGGGCGGAAAACACTTTCCGGAAGTTGTGAAAAATTTAGAAATGTCATTATTTACTGATTATATCAAATTTGATCCTCAAACTTTTGATTGCTATATATAATTTGTTTTTGAATATTTATTTTTCAATTCCATCTCTTAAAATTTAATTTTTATATTAATTTTGGTCCTTATTTTTATAATTGCTATTTGCTTTTTTCTTATCATTTTTTTATTGAAATTTTTTATCTATCAAATTTGGTCCTCATTTTTTTTTATTGTTACTTATTTTATTTGAAATAATTTATGAAATGTTAATTATTATTATTTTAATTTATTCACCTTTCATTTTTTTTAAATTTTTAGATTTGATCTCTATTATTTTGATTATTATTTATTTTATTTGAGATAATTTATGAAATTATATTTTTTTTCAATTTCATTCTCATTCAACCTTTTAATTTGTAAGATTTGTTCCTCATTATTTAATAAACTTGAAAAAAAAATTAATTTATTAATAAATTATTTTCCAGTTCATTTTCCATAACACAAACAAACACTGGAAAGTGTTTTCCAGTTCATTTTCCATAACACTGCCAAACATTAGAATTCACTTTTCAGGAATTCACTTTCCCCGTAATTCATTTTCCAAAAAAAAACTACTTTCCAGCAAACAAACGGAGTCTAAACTTGCCATTAGGCACAGCCTCCGTGGTCCCCACAAAAGCTCAAAGACACGTTCCCATCTTCAAAACAGATCCATTTTCTCTCCGTGAAAAATACCTCCATTTCTCTATTTGCGTGCCTCATGCTGGTTCAAACTTTAAATTGCACTTATAAGATCCCTCAAGTTTCTTGCCTTTGTCAAAGTTATACCTTACAAAAAAAGAAGAAGCAAAACACCACAACCTGAAATTTCATCTTCATATATATATATATATAATCAATTATTTAAATCATTTTACAAAAAATATAGTTTAAAAGTAAATTAAGAAATTTAAATATTTTATTTTATATGAGTTCTTAAATATAATTTCATCACTACATCTATGTTCCACATCATAAACCCTTTTTAATGACTGACTTTGTGTTTTCCCATGGATGATTCTCTATAACATGAAAATAATATTTTTATTTTCATTCTTATTTAATAAAGGAAAACAAATTATCGCATTTTTTTAAATTAAAAACTAATATTTTTTTAATTAATGTTTTTCCTTGTGAAATCGAAGATCGAGGCTTCTTTTTAAATTCAAAAGAAAAAATCACAAGGTTTTATTTTTAGAAATGGTTTATTATGTGGTTTTAATCTTTATTTACACGTGTCACGACGGAGAAGGGACACGCGTGATATTGAAAGCATGAAGTTCCTGTTTCCCAATTGTTTTTTAGTATAGGTACCTTTATGACCAGACGATGAAATTAGAGGGACTACAATGTGTAATCTATCCTTGTAACAATCTCAACTTAAAGAAGCGCTACACGTGTCGACACGTGTAGGTGTCAGGCCAATGAACCTGGGTTTACATACTGGTGGTTTAGGATGGGCCTTTGTATTTATCTAGAGGACGACTGGGTTTATTCAAGCTCTGGTATGTGGAGGTGAATAGCTGCCAGCACAGACTCTATTCTCTCCTCCTCCTCCTCCAATCTAGCAAAATCGAGTGCCAGAATCTCTCAAGCTTTGGTGGATATGGGGCTCTCAAGCTTCCCTAGTGCGGCGGAAGGAGTGCTACCTGTGCTCGTAATGAACACCGTCTTATCAGTTGCTCCACTCAAGAACATGGTGAGGTCGGTGATCCAAGTGGTGGGTGCAAACTGGGCCGCTCCAGATTACGACGAAGAACCAGGCGAATATCCTCAAGAAAATGCAAGAGAGAGAAGAATATCAATAACCCAGTTCAAGTCTCTGAACCACATCAATGGCGGTGCTAGGAGGAGCACAATGGAATGTTCTGTGTGCCTTTGTGGGTTTGAATCTGAAGAGGAGGTGAGTGAGCTATCTTGCAAGCATTTCTTCCACAGAGGTTGCCTAGACAAGTGGTTTGATAACAAACACTCCACCTGCCCTCTTTGTCGATCTAACATTTAATTAGATTCATAAATTTTGCCTTGGGTCATGAGTGTTGAGAATGATTTAGGATTATTAATTGTGTTTCACTTTTTTTTTCGCCACGAGTGTTGTCGGGGATCTTGGAGGAATGTTAATTGTGTTCACTGTATGTCTTTTTTTGTTAAATATATATATATATAAAATTATTTGTGCAAAATTAGAGAGAAGGTTGTTATGATCTTGCTTTTATAAAGGTTTGAAGCATTTTATCGAGCTGCTTTAAGATAATACGCCTTGTCCCTTCGCTCCGCAACGCCGAAGAGAGAATCAATTTTTTAAAATATAAAAAATAAATGTCAAGAGTGTTTTTTTATATATATAATCTCATATATTTGACCAGAATAATTAACTTGGACAGAATTTTTGTTAAATAATATAAATGTTTTTGGTGTTTAATAACAATATTAAGTAAAATAATTCTATAGAAATAAGATAAAAATTAATGACAATTACATCAGTAAATTTATGAGCAAATAATTAATAAAATTCAATAAAAATAAGTTATTTGTTTTCTGCAGCAAACTAATTGATTTTTTGGTCTGCTTTAATTATTTGGCTAAATATTTAATTGATAGATAAATAAAACTATAATTGATAAAATTCTTTAAAGATGAATTATTTGCTTTTTGTAGTAAATTGATTGATTGCTGTAAATTTTTAAATCTAAATTTTTTATTGTTATTATTATGATTGAAATCAAAATTTAAAAAAAGTATTAGAAGCGTAAAAAAATATTATTCAATTTGAAGAATAAATAAAAATAATTAAAGAATAAAATAAAAATTAGTATTATTATCATTATGAATATAATTATTATAATCATTTGGATTATAATAAAATTTTAAATTGTCCCGAAGCGTAACAATTTTTTTTTTAACAATAGAGCAAGTAAAAAAATATTTATAAAAAAAACTATTAAGATTATTATTGTTGTGTAAATAATTAAAACCATAAAATTATATTGAAGAACAAAAAAACTAACAAAAGAGCACATAAATAAATGAAAAAACCACAATAAATATTATTAACATTTAAAAAATTATTTGATTTGAAGAATAAATAAAAATAAAAATAAAAGGAGAATAAAAAGTGAAAGTGAAAAAAGAAGAAATATTAACTTTAAAAAAGAGCAAATAAAAACAACAAATTTAAAAATTAAAACCAAAATAAATATTATGAGAAAAAAAAACTTATATGATCCGAAGAAGAAATAAAAATAACAGAAAATATATTTAGTATTTTCAAATTAAAAAATCTATTAATTGCAAACTATTTTTCGAAACAATCTCCGTGATTCAACTTATCCAACGATGCATCAATGAAAAAAACAACAAGAAGGACACCAAATTAGTCTAAAATACACTTTTCTGAACACAAATTTCCAGCCATCATCGTTACTCGAGATCAAATCATTAAGCTTTTATATTCATGCGTACCGCATGGATTAGCAACATATAAAATTATTTAGCTGGATATATATAATCCAGGACAAGAATAGAGAATAGTAGATGACAGGAAAGTGTGAAAACCCTCGTGCCCTTCAGGTTCACCCACCGTTCTGAGACATCCACTCGCGTAGCGCAAACTTCCTGTGCTCAAGCTTGATGAACTCCTCAGCTTCCTCGTCAACATTTTCATCGCGAACCACAACCTCACCGGCCTTCACTCTACCTCCAGGTGCTTTCTCATGCTCTACAACCTGGCCGTGCCCGTTGGTGGTCTCCCAGTGATTTGCAGGGTGTTTGGCATGGTGGTGTTGTGGGAAGTTGGTGAGTGCCATCTTGCCGGTGTTAGGTCTTGAATCTGTACATTTCTGGTGTCATTTCTGCAGATTTATAGCCCAGTTTTATTCTTAAATGATAAGAGCGAATCCGATGCCTCTCGCCTTAGGTTTTTGAATTGAAAAGTCTAGCATGATAATAATGGTCGGCCAAACTTGTTGGGTGCTAAAGAATCTAGAAGGTGAGGATACAAGTTCGAATAATTTTACAGAATCAACCACTTGGGGTATTTTGGGGGCGCAAGATGTCTCAAACCAGCTGGAACTTTATTCGATCCCATGTTCAATTAAAATGGAATAACCTCTTATCTCGATCACGTCATCAAACAACTCATATGTAAAAACATCAATTTCTAGAAAATCAAGTACATCAGGTGTTATAAAAATATGACGTGAAGATACCTTGTACCTACATCAACACTACTGGATTCGAACAATCACCTAACAAATAGTAATTTGTGAACAAGAAATATGCATTGACGTCATGAAGTCAAGTGAACTTTGATAAATTGATTTCAGTCTTTTAGAGAGCTAAGAAAAAAGATGATTTTCACCCTCACAAGCACACAAAATTGCAGCCGTAATCTGAATATCATTAAGCATTAAACATGATATGAAACAGTTACATGTGTTTTTAACCTAAATTAGATTGTAGAATACCCAAAAATATAGACTTGTATAAAGCACTCTTACAATCAACTGAAATCCCTAAGTATCCAAGCTCAATTGATGTTTATTAACTCTAAAACACAAAATATGAATTTTAAATAAAAAGTTTAAGTTGCAATCATATAAAAATAAGATATAGAAGATTTATTTGATTTGAATGCTAATGACTTTAAGGTTTCCTTCCTAGAATTGGAAACCTTTTCTTTTGAATGCTAAGAATTCTCCCTTTTTTAGAGAATAATCTAGACTTTAGCTCCATGTCATATTAGAAAATATAAGCTCATATCAAGATTGTTATAGGGCCTAAAACATAAGCTTTTTTAAGAACTTGAATGCTAAGAATTCTTCCTTTTTTAGGGAATAATCTAGACTTAAACTCCATGTTATATTAAAAAAATAAGCTCAAATCAAGATTGTTATAGGACCTAAAACATGAACCCTTTTAAGAACTTGAATGCTAAGAATTCTTCCTTTTTTAGGGAATAATATGAACTTAAACTCCATGTCATATTAAAAAAATAAGCTCAAATCAAGATTCTTATAGGACCTAAAACATGAGCCCTTTTAAGAACTTGAATGAGATCCTTCTTGGACTTGGATTAAATGAAGTAGTGGTTTCCATTTAAGCTCTACAAGTGTCATTTGTCCCTTTAGATCTATTTTACTTCATGTGTTCTGAACTAGATTATTCAATACATCTTTAAGTCTCTATCTCTTGTAATAGGTTCATTTGGCATCACCAATGAATCATTTGCGCGATTATGCTTGGTGTTGGGCTAATCCTCGTCAGAAATAATCTACAAGTGAATTAAGAAAACTTGTGGCATATCATTCTTACTCTACCATTGCAATAGTTCATTTAGTTCAATAAACTTTTTATTAAGGAGATGAAGTAGTTGGGATTTCACAGAGATACCTGATTTGAGAATATTTTTTTGATTAATGTCTAGCCACTTAAGATTGGCTTGAGAAACGAGCTAGGAAATTTAGCCATTCGAGTTTGGCCTAACAACTATAAATTTTAATTTTTTAGAGGGCCATCGGGAGGTGGTCAATATTTTAATTTTGACTTTTGTGACAAGGAACATTAATTTGAGATAAGAAAATTATAATAGAATATAATTATTAGTTTTAAAATAGAATATCCATCGGTATCAATAATAATAAATTTATTATAATAATATTTTTGTTCTTACATTTTCATTTGTTCTCATTTATAGCATTATTATAATATGATATTTTTTTGTTACTTCAAATTAATATTAAATGTACCAATAATTATAATATCATACATATTTAATTATATTCATATGGATAATAATGATTTTAAAAAAATCCTTTAATTACTTTTATTTATTCTTCAAATCAAATAATATTTTTTTATACTGCTAATATTTTTTGAGTTTTTGCTTCAATCATAATAATAACAATTAGAATAATAGTTCAAATAATTTATCATTCGATTCTATATTTATTAGAAAATAAGTTTTGCATCTTCTATATATAACATTTCAAATCTAATATCCCATATTAATTTTTTAGAAAACTTTTATGGCTCAATATGTTCTCTAATTTTATTAATCTTATTTCTTTAAAATTATATTACTTAACATTAGTATTAAACATAATTTATTTTTTCATTTCGGCTTTTATTCTTTTATTCTTTTGTTTAATTTGAATTCCTTTAATTTTTTCAATCCTTCTGGGACAGTCCCTATTTTTTCTATTTATGTATATGTACTCTTAGTTTGGTTTTAATTTATTTTTTTATCATTTTCTCTTTTATTAAGGTTTTATTTTTATTCAATTTAGTCCTATAAAATTATTTTATATTGATAATCATTTTAAAATTTATATTTCTTCTTTTTTTTATTCTTCAAATCAGATGATTTTTAAATGCTAATAATATTTATTTAGATTTCATCATTTATTTGCTCTTTTGCTAAAGTTTTTTGGTTTTTTATTTATTTTTCAAGATAATTTTATGATTTTTATTGTTTATTTAATAATGCTACTACTAATAATAAATAAAAAAATGGTTCTCTCCTTGCAGTGAAACACAGGGCAAATAACTCGTGTTAATGAAGTTTAAAGAGAAATACTCTCTGGTTTAATATTCTTTTAACTTGCTAGGAAACAAGATCGTCGCAGCCAGCTTCTCCCTCCATATTGTTTTATATAACTGCTTGTTATTTACCGTTACATTTAACCTTAAGTCGTTAGAAATTTCCACCTTAAGTCGTTACCTTCGAAACACTTTGGGCCTGTTTAGTACAGTTGTTGTTGTAGCTTTTCAAAGTGTTTTTCGTGCCGAAATATATTAAAATGATGTTTTTTTATTTTTAAAAAATTATTTTTGACATCAGCACATCAAAATGATCTAAAAACATCAAAATATATTCATTTAAAATGAAAAAAAATTGAATTTTTTGAAAACACAATTTCAAAAGTTGTCCCAAACAGCTTCTTTGTATTATTTTTACCTTACAACACCATGCAGCAATCACGTCATAACACAGCACAAAAATTTCAGTGAGATCCTATAGGGTTGCTCGATGAATTTCTTCCCTCCAGCCCAGATATGGCTTTTTATCCACAATAAATCTGGTGGTTCCAATCCAGGACATGCCATGGACCCTCGGCACTTTAATGCCAGTTGCCTGCAAATCATGTATTTGCCGGTCCAGCGAAATATTGATAAAATACAAGAGATGCAAATAGTTTTTATTTATTTATTTATTTATTTATTTGATATTAAAAATAGATGCTATGCAGGACAATCATGTAGTGTTGATTGACATAAAATTAGGTCTTGTGCTCATGATTTGCACCAGTAAGTAGTAGGGTCAATGTGCCATCACAATCCGCTAAATAATTATTCGAGCAGCTAGCTAAGAAGGAATAACTTGGTATCAATTGCCAGCTTCCATGCCAGAGAGGCATGGCGTTTCTGTCAAGGTTCAGCTATATTCAGAAAAACATTATGATATTGCCCATGTTACAAAACAAACCACGACAAAAAGTGTTTGCTATTTATTACTCTCATGAACAACAAAGTAAACGCAGCTTGAGGATAACATCTAAGATCACAGTTGTTAGCAAGCATTCATATGGAAACATGTTCACAGAGAGCTTACGATCTGCACGGCATGTCTTGAGTTCAAGTCAGAACGGACGTCTCTTGTAAGAATTTAAGACAGCCGGAAAATAAGGAAACATATGGAAACATGCAGCATGTTATTTAATAGACTCAGACTCAAAAGGATTGTCATAGCAACTTGCAAATGTTATACTTCGCAAGTTTAAGACTACCTCGCAGGAATTCATTGCACAAGAGGTAGGAAAATGAGCCGTCAAGAAATAAGGATTATAGAACAATTTATATGAAAATTTAATAAAAACAAGTTAACAATATTATAACTAATGAGTGATCTAAATACAATAAAAGAGATAAATAGTATGAATCAAGAAATTAATGGTATAAAAATAAAATGTCTCGGAACAGAACTTCCTAATACACGGGAGAAATCACCGAACCTCATTATTTATGTTACACAAATGGTAGAAAGTACATAAAAACCTGGTCATAATATGGCTGTTTCCATCACAGCAAGTACCCAATCAGTAAGACTCCCGTTAAATATGTACACAATGTGACCCCAAGAAACTCAAGAATTTTCCCACCTCTTCAAACAATTCCCATAATGACATTTAGAATGCTGTGCCAGTCACTCGCTACAGATGGCAAATGTTCGATTGAAACCTTAATAAGGAGTCACACAAACTGCATCTCCAACTAACCTTTACAGAAACAGATGATGAAGTATCTAAGAAAATCACCCACGTTCTCTTATGCAGTTCCCAGGCAAGAGAAATTTATACTTGTCAGCATTCTCCAGAAGATATGATGGAAGATGAACACCTGAGTAGGAATGAGGAATTGGTCCCATTTTCCCAATAATTTCCTTGAATGTGTACTCCTCTGGAAGCATATCAAATAAATCAGCACCCTTGCAAATTACTCTCTGGATTCTTTCAGGGTTCAAGTAACGTTTGAATCTGACTCTATCAAAATGACTGTAAGCTTTCATCTTAAATATAAACTCGCTTATATGGCGGAAACAAAAGCTGCAGTGCCATCCTGCATCTGCCAAAATGTCACCTGCCTGGCGATAATGTGCATACCGTGTTGTGCCTGTCCGGTATCTGTGGACTGAAGCTCTCCAGCTGTTATTGTCCACAAGAAACTCAAAAGAGTAAAGATAATTTTTCAGCCGAAGATGAAGAACTGAAGGAATGTCATCGCACCACCTCAAAAGATCAATTGTGTGTCTGCTCGGTATCTCATCAACATCTGACATGATAAGCAAGTCATCATCAGAAATCCCTGCTATTTTTATAAGTTGATCCAATGCCACTCGTTGGTATGCTTCTTCGATAAAAGGGTTTTCCCCTTTCCTAGACCTCCCTCCGACAATTCCATAGGTCAACCTGGGCTCAACAAATTTGAACCGATCTCGATGGTTGGCAAAATAGAGAAGCTTTTCTGTCCCGGTGAAGGTTGAATTAGACTCAAGGAGAATGAACTGCGTAATGTACGGGTACAATTCTTTCCATCGCAAACTAAGGATGTCCAGTTCATTACTGAATAACACTGCATCATAAACACGTCTTGGGAACTCACGAATTCCCCAACCGTGGAGTTTGCAGAGGTTCTCCATCGACACATTCTCGTGATAATAGTGCGGGATTTCATTGAACTGTTTTGGTGGAGATTCCCATATTGGCCGCAAGAAGTATGAGATCTTCTGTCCATGCATGTAAATACCATAGACACATGTTGGCACGAGTATAAATAGAAGCAAATACATCTTTAAATCCATGCCACGAAGGATACACCTGATTCTGGACATACTCAAAACTCGGCTCGATTCCTGCAGATCAATGAATTTCACAGGTCAAAATGATTTCAGAAAGAAATACAAAGCAAAGCAAATTACTTGTAGATGATCAATGCAATAAATTATCACATAAAACCTAATTAAAATGAGCATGTAGAAAAAGAAGATGTAAGAGAAATAAATAAATAGACAACCATTTCTCCTATAAGCATAATGCCCTGTTCGAGTCCAGTATCGATGAGAGAATGTAAAGAAAACCATTCAATAAATCAGTATCTCAAGTATTCTCTTTTATAAACACAAATTATCCATGAAACCAGATAAAGTGGAGACATTTATAACCAGAGCTTCCAGACGTCCAAAATCGAAAAGGCCCAGATTGAAAATTCATGATGTGTGTTATTAAATATAAAAAAATAAAAAAGTTATTTTTTCAGATGCCCGACCTTAAAAAACCTAAACAGTGATCCTTTCAAATCCTCAAACAAGTCCCAGATTAAATCAAAAACCTCAATAAATCTATCACGAACAAAAAAGAAAAATCCAAAAAATCCCAAGTCCGTTAACAAAACACTATTTTCTCATGGCATAATCCAGAATTCAAAGAACAGGCTGTATAATTATCAGAAATGAAAAAAAATATATAAAATGTAAAAAACGAAAAGGCCTAACTAAATCTCATTAATATCAAAATGGGTTCGAAGTTACCTGGCCACAAAAATCACTACAGATACCATCAGTCTTCTTAGAGCAGTAATGGCCTCCATTTTCATTCATCATCCACCACATTTTTTAAAAAATTTATATATTATCTGTTCTTCTGCGACTACTCTAGAAAAATCAGATCAAAACCCAAAAACAAGAAGAAAAAACCAGAATGGTTTTCTCCACTCCCTGTAACAACCCTCTTTCGAAACTCCCCTCCTCGATCTCGCTGCTTCTAGCTAGCCGCACAACCAGTAAATTTAGCCGTCTATGCCTCTCTTAAAAAAAAAAGGTTTTCTTTTATAAAAAAAAATATATGATTTTTTTTTAGCAAAACAGACAGAATATGATTTTTTTTTAGCAAAACAGACAGAACTCCTCGATCATCAACAAGTTTTTTTTTCAAAGAACAAAGTAATGTAGCTTCTCTGTAAATCGGGTGGCACTTGTAAAGAAAAAGGGCTTTCTATTCAATTTCTATGCTTCGATGCGTCCATCAGTATATATGCAGGGACTTAGTTTTGAAAATTGAGGAAAAAAAATGTTAATTGTCAATTACTTAAAAGCCCCATCCATTTTGGGCTTGTTTCCCTTCTGGAAAAAATCAGCGTGGACAATTTGGGAATTTAAGAAATAGTTGAACTTTGGAGCGTGTCGTCTGTTGCCTTTCTTTGTTGGGCTTGTTCCCAACGCGTCTGTTGACTTGTCTTAATTCAATAACTAGGCAAACAACCAAGTCGGGTCTTTCTTAATTTGCGTAACCATTTTATTTTTATTTTCAATTATCACTTTACTTTTACGTTATTACAAATATGAGCGCTTGATAAGGGACTGTATTGTAATTTTATAATTATCTAAATTTATTATAATTATGATTTTAAAACACCAAAAAAATCAATTTAAAATAATAAAATCATTTTTTTTCAAAAATATTTTTCAAATTCATTGTCATGCAAGGCCTTAATCAAGATAAATTAGATTGAAAAGTTTTGTTAAATGATAGTTAGATGGTACATTTGCATAATTTAATAGATCAGGGACTAGCTTGAATCTCTGATAAACAGCGGCATGGCTAATCCGTTGAGGCTGCATTACACGTGTCATGCGGGTGTAGTGTTTAATTGGATTTATGCGCTGTCACTCAGAGGTGGTTTTAATTTTAAGTTATTTTATTTTTGTTGAGGAGAAGACTTGATTTGCATTGTGATTAGCGGCACGTGGTAAAAGTAGTCAATTACCTTAATCTTCGTTTGAAAATTCAAAACAATTAGCAGTAGCACGTTGAAATGTGTTTTGTTCAGACTTCATGAGTGATACGCTATCGTTTTAAAATATAAGATATTAATCTGTGTATCAAAAATAGTTCCAAGTTTTATGGGGTCTAACATATTCCTTATATCCATGTTTATATATAAAATATTGAGTTTCCTGAATATCATAATAAAAATAATAAAATAATATTATCAGGAGTCTTTAGCATCTCGTTAAATTATCACTTTAAGATCTTATTTCTTTTGATTTTTATTTTTTTTAAATGGATTGTAAAGAAAGTTTTCTGATGATTAAATTAAGTCTTTATTTGATTTTTCTAGATATAAAAAATTAATCATTCTATTAATTAAATTTTAGTTCTTAATTTCTAAACTATATTTTAATCAAGTTATATTTAGTTTAATCTAGATATTTGATCCTCTTCAACCGGTCTTTGAGAATTTTCTAGGTGTTCTTCGTGTTCTCTCCACTTATGTATTTTCATATTTTAAAGAAAGTTTTCTTTCTTGCAATTTTTTTGTATTTTCTTTGTTTTATTTTTTATATTTTCCTATTTTTTTATATTCAAGTGGGTCCTAAAATGAATAACAACAATTATTTTTTTAACATTTATAGTGAATATACAACCGGGGTTTTAATTGTTTAACCCGAGATCAAAAAGAATATCTAAATAAAAGTGAGATTTTCTCGAATAAAAAATATTATGTTTCCATACCTTTTTCCAAGGTTATGAATACCGTTTCGGCTACCGTTTCGTTTTTTCTATTGGTACGGAACGTTTCGGTATCGGAGCGTTTCGGCGTGCCGTTTCGGGGTTGTACTGTTCATAATTAATTAATTAATTAATTATAAACTTAACAAACACAATCAAAATTCAAAATAAATTAACCTTAAATTATACAATACAAACATAAAATCAAACAAACATAATTTCAAACCAAATTTATAACATCTCTAAAATTCCATAATATTTTGAAAGTATAATGTTCTAAAATAAAAAAATATAAATCAAACATCCTCTACATCATCAATATAAAAATAAGGATCTTGTTCCTGCGGTGGAATGTAAGGAAAATCATCAACTAGACATTCCAATAGTTGGTCATTTCCACCGAGCTCATTCTCTTCATTAAAACATATCTCTTCATTTTCTAAATTTAAAGTGGACAATGGTGCTTCAATAGTCTCCCAACTTATATCCTCGCCATCAAGAAGATTGGGTTCTTCACAAATCCATTCATTTAATAGATCAATGTTATCAAGGCTAATGGGATCTAAAGCATCTCTTGTTTTCCTCAAATTCCTGTAAAGAATAAACATGAAATAAATTAAAAAATGAATATCAATGTAATAGAAAATAATTATTTTTTTCAATTTTATTATTAATATAATTGTATTGATATTTTACCTCTGTTGAATCCTTAGATTATAACGAACAAATACTAAATCATTTAATCTTTTGTGCTCAAGTCTATTTCGCCGCCTTTTGGAATGGATGAATTCAAATATACTCCAATTTTTTAATCTTAATTAGATTCTAAATTAAATTGAATTAATAATCAGGTCTTCATCAGTCTATCTAAGATAGAAACAAAACATGGCTTACCTTTTTCTTAAAAAAACATTATTCTTTTTAATTAATTTTGAAACATATGCTATTTTAAATTGATTTTAATGTTAATCCATCTAGCTTGAGATTTAAGCCTTAAACTGCATCATAGACCGAGACGAGATGGATTTAATAACTTGGACATGCCCATCGAAAAAATGTATAGCAAGCTAAGTAATCTAATATATATAAATCTAAAAAACATCAAATCAATTAGCTTGCATGCTAAATCTGGGATTATTGAAGAAACACGAACCAAAATTGGTGGGAAAAATAGCTGCCAAATATCTGGCAAATTCAATAGAACTCAAGAAAAATATACGGCAACATGTTTCATTGTTGAACTATGATAGAATCATGTTCTTTCACTTAGATTATCCATGTTAGGATGGATAAAGCTAATCACACTCGCAAAAATAACTAAATTGCCCATTAATATATCAACAATAATTTCAGAGGATTATCTGATATAATACGTTATAGCTGCAATACAAGTCTTGAAATGAACACAACGTGGCTTTCTCTGGCAAAATATGTCAAGAACTCAAGATCGGGCAAAGGTAAATAGAAAATCAGAAGAAAAGGTACTGACCTGAAGAGTGAGGAGTGAGGATTGAGGAGTCTGAGACTGCGTTGCTCAGGTGAGGATTGAGGAAGATGAGTCTGACTCTGACGAGATGAGGACTGATGAAGATGAGTCTGTGGAAGGGTTAGGAAGGTTGAGTTGAGAGACTATTGATCGATTGAGTTGAGAGTTGAGAGAGATGTCGATTAAGTTGAGAGATTGAGACTTGAGACTTGAGACTTGAGAGAGAGGGCTGACGATTCCTTTACTGATGAAGTGATGAAGAAAAGTTAGGGTTTTTGATTTGGGATTTTGGGGGAAACGGGATGAAGTGATGAACTGATGAAGACTAGAGTGAAAAATGAAAAGTTGAAAACGTGAAAATTGAAAAGTGTGAAAAGCTTAATCAATTAAGTTAATTCTTTTTTTTAATCGACCGAAACGGCACGACCGGTATGATTCCGGGGTGTTTCGGCCGGTATTTGGCCGGTATTTCCGGTATCGACCGGTATTTAAAACGAGACAAAAACGACGCCGTTTTGTCTCGTTTTTGCACCCGGTACGAGATGTTTCGGCCGTTTCGGCCGAAACGGAACGAATTCAATAACCTTGCCTTTTTCTTCTTCTTCTTCTTACAATGAAGACTTCAATTTCAGACTTCAACAGCATCTAATTAAAAGATGTTTTTAGTAAAGCGATTCAACATGTTTTCTTAATTACTTTTCACATGAAAAAATAAATAAATTAATCCCTGGTGTTTCTCTTATTTTTTATATACTAATATTATAAATATTAAAAAATATTATTTTAATTTAAAAATATTATTTTAATTTAAAAATATTTTAAACTCCATTACCACTCATACACGAAACCGAAACTCTGGAAGGGTACATTCAGCCACTTTCCACGAACCGAAAAGGTAGTGGACCTTCACATGTGATTGTCACGAAATGACCGATCGGCCCTTCACCGTCCTCCATATTACCGCCGTGTTAAGATTGGCTGGCATATAAAATAGTATTTGATTCCTCCTTACTCTACACTGCGGGCTTCAGCTTTGCTTGCTTTGGATTCTTCCTTCTTTTTTTTCCCGTAAAATATTACCAGGAACTTAAACTTAGATTCACCCACAAAAATGGGCTCGGCCTGTTTTGGGCTCGAACTTTAAATAGAGTGGACCAGCCCACCACAAGACCTATATAAATAATAATTGGGCCATCTTGATAACTTTAAAGGGCTGGCACCTCCATGAGCCTGGACCATCACAACCACTATTAAGTAAGATCACTTTCCTCCCAAGGTTCCGATTATAAATAGCCCAACCAAAGTTTTGAGTAGCTGAAAGAAAAGTATTCAACTTTTTATTTATTTATATATATATATATATATATATAGAAAAAAGAAAAGTGTTACTTTTAATAGGTCTTGTTGAATTCGGTGTAAAGCTTTTACAAGCATGGACTGCCCTTTGAATTTACTCTTATGTTTGTACTAGTTATTCACATTCATTCTCTACGTTTTAATTTATTTTTTTAATTTTGTCTGACTTTAAAGCTAGCCAAATTAGCCCTTATGTCCTTTGATTTTGTTCAAAATTAGAGAATACAAGGTCTAATTGATCCAATTTAAAACATAATGATAAAATTGAATGAAATAATAAGATATTAGCTCTATTCTAATGGATCAAATTTAAAATACATGATACGTTTAAATAATTGATAAGGGTAAATTTAGTGTCTGATGGACGGTCTTCCAATCACTGACACGTGACAATTTTAGACAACATGAATTGGATGCTTGAGAGTGTGATAACAATTGTTTTTCAAAGTATTTTATAATAGAAAATATAATATATTTTTATTTTTTTTAAATCCATCATTGTCATCAGCTTATTAAAACAATAAAAAACTAATTTGTAGCAGCCAAAAAAAAATGTAAGTTTCAATAATAAAAAAAAAACAGATTCAGTCTCTATTACAAACACCAATATAATTCCAGAGAACCAAACAAGAATCAAATTCTCTTCTGATGGGCATGTCCATGTCAATGTGCCCTTACAAGTTGCTACCGGCCATGTACATGACCCTCACGAGCATTCTGATTCTAACACAGACAATGCTAAACCCTAAATCTAAAATTAAGAGTTCTCAGAGACAATTTTACAAACACTTGTCGATATTCATAAACGTAAGGCCAACATTGTATTGGCGGTGGGGTTGGCTAAGCTATCCCTTTTTCTGGGCACCACCAGCTTCTATTTCCTGTCACATGGAGCCCTGATGATGCCTCGAAGTTTACACTGTGCATGGTTCAAGTGCTTGTTATTCTCGTCTGTTAGCACGGCCTTTTTATTTTATTCATGACACTTCGACGGTGGGTGTTTTGTTTTCTCTTGGGAGCATAGCCATGTGAGAGGGATAGAATCAAAATAGAAAACCACGCGTGTTCGGGATTATTCTGGGTGTGATTGAGATTGTTTATTAAAATATTTTTTATTTAAAAATATTTTGAAATGATATTTTTTTAGTTTTGACACTTCGATGGTGAGTGTTTTGTTTTTCTTGGGAGTGTAGCCATATGAGACGAGAGATATTTCATGTGCGATTAAGGTTGTTTATTAAATTATTTTTTTGTTTAAAATTATATTAGAATAATATTTTTTAAAAAAAAAAAAATCATCGATGATTGATATCATTTCCCCCTTCCAATTTGAGATAATTTGTCCCTGAAAATACAGTTTTAACAATCAAAACTTGGGACTTTAACTTCACTTGAAAGTTTCTCATTCGAATTATAAAAAGGATGGAACGGATTTAATAATAATAAAAAGTTATTTATATCATATAGTTTATGATTCATAGAAAAAAGAGAGAGCATATAATCTACCTTAGACTAAGAAATAATATAAATGTACTTGCAATTTTAAAAAGATTTTATCCTTGATTTTCTCATTTTAATTTAAATTTCCTCATTATCTTAGATAGTTTTTTGAAGCCTTCAACTCAATTTTTCCTTTCGGGGGTGTGATTGATCCAACCCCAGAACTCCATTAATTTAGTTCAACTTCAAATTTCAATAGATGAAGGACATGTTCTCATCAACCGAATCCCTTTAAGAAATTACTGGATACACACAGTTAGTAATTAAAATCTGGATACACACAGTTAGTAATTAAAATTTGTTCCCAATGAATGTGACGAGATGACAAAAAATTTGTGATTTGAACAGCAGATCTCGAGTTCAAATTAGAGTGTGTATTTCTCGTAAATGTCTGAGACAACTGGGGTTTTACTCGCTTACTTAAATTTATAAAATATATTTTTTAGGGATGAGATTTCCTCACATCATAATAAAATCCCTCTTGGAAATTCTAATAATTGATTTTCAAATGGTCCAGAGAACAGTATTTGCATCATGTTCTTGAGAAAATAGAAGAAAAAAGCTGGGGATGGATAACTCTCTTGCAGAAAAGAAAACCTTATTATAATGAAAATAAAGAATACTTAATTCAAAAATAGCCATATGAGAACATTTTTCTTTTGATAGAAACCTTTTTCTTTATCTCTTTGCCCCTCCTTTTAATAAAATAAATTAAAAAAAGTTGACAAACATTAGGTCTTCGATTTTGATGTACCCACTTTTGTCGATGGATCCTAATGATTATATATATCCTTCTCTTTTTGCCCTCCGGCTATACGCAGGCATATACTTGTACATATGATCAGCGCTAGCACATTGGGCTGGGAAAATTGAATATTCCTTTGCTTTCCAAAACGAAAATAGACCACTCATGTTACACCGTAGATTATTGCATGTTTGTCAGTTTGTGATTTTGATGTTGTTTTTAAAAATATTTTTTATTTAAAAATATATTAAAATATTTTTTTATTTTTTAAAATTATTTTTGATATTAATAAATAAAAATAATCTAAAAACATCATAGTTGTTTGTTTTGTTCTGTTTCTGTCGAAACATATTGTGTCAATTAAAAAAAAGATAAAATAACACCGTTTTTATCTCGGTTTAAATTCCAACATGTTCTGTATTTTTCAGACGAATACTAGCTGAAACGTTCTAGTTTCGTTTCGTCCATTTCATTTCGGCCAAATAGTGTTTTTTTAAATATTAAATAATTTTAAAATATCAATCATATCTCTTAATCCCGCTGTTAGATTGACATGAAATTTTACGAGGAGTCTCTTGACATATTTATATATATTATGTTAAAATTTCAGAGTAATAAAAAAATATAATGACGTTGCGAGATTGATGATGATATTCTTGTAATATTATACATGCTCATAAAAATCATTTTATTATGTTTTTTTAGATTAAATTACACAATTCTAAATAATTTTATTTTTGAATTTAAACTAAATTCTTTTTTAATTAATATATTTAATTATACATATATATATATATGTAAACAGTGCAACCCTGAAAAGATGTATCAAAACCAAAATATTAAGTTCCAATTAAAAAAACAAATCACCAAACAAAATAGCAATGATATTCTTGAAAAATATTTTAAAAAAAACATTTTTAAAATACAATGAGAGACCTAACTACGTATACTAGTAGTTCCATGTTTTGTTTTGCTCGAAGAATCTTTAAGACAACGACAGGATGTAAATCTTAAAAATGGAAGTTCTGAAACCTAAGATGGTGTCATGCACCAGTTTGTGGAGTGCCTTTAGCAAGTGAAGGAACACAGCGCTGTATCAGCAATAGCGTTGTGATTAATGACTACAGCAATGATTGGAAACTATCCAAAAAGCAGGGCAGGCCAGACATGAATGACTCGTATGCATGAGCTCATGGCCACCGAGCCAGAGTTTATCTTCACCGATAGTTAGAATAAAAATCAATGCGCACTGTTTTCTTTTTCTTTATTATTGGATTTACTTTATTAGGATAAGTTTATTTAATATAAATTAAAAACATTAGTGAAAAATGAATTGTGTAAATATCCACAATAAAAATATCTGATGTGAAGAACAAATAAAAATAACAGAAAAACTAAAAAAAAATACCAAGAAAAAAAAATATTAATTTTAAAATGATCATCAACATAATTAAATTTTCAAGACTAGATTGAATAAAAATGAAACTTTAATAAAAAAGAAAATAATAAAAATTAAAATCCAAAACTAAGAGCATAGATACATATGATTAATTAAAGGAGTCAAAATTAAAAGAATAGAGGCTGAAATAAAAGGCAAAATATATGATTAATTTCAATGGGAGGATAAAATTGAAACAAATTAAAAAACTCAAGATCGAAAAAATTAAAGAAATTAAAAACAAAGATTAAAATAAAAACCATATCAAAATTGAGAAAAAACAAAACTTCTATAAAAGAGATCCAAACAAAATAAGAAATAAAAAAACCAAGAACTGAAATGAAACATCCATAAACAAAGAGGACTTGTATGTATTTTTGAATGCAGAGAGACAAAATGGGTAAAAAAAAAGACCGCTATGAGTCGACACGCCCACCACCATGTGGAAGAAGACATTGTGGCGCATCTAGTGAGATGACGGTTGGATATTTTCAAACCATATTAGTGTTTTTACTATTTACCAAACGTGAAGTACCAACAATACTCTCACCGACAACTCTTTTTTTCCTTCATTCAAGGGTAAAATAGTTATTTTACTGTTCATGATTAAACGGATATATCTAAAATACCATTGCTTGGATAATTTTTTTTGTTTGATGTCAGAGGTAAAACCGCAGTTTTGTTGTTACGATAAAACTAAAAAAAACACAAATACCCTCGAACAATTAGTTAATAACAACAAGTGCAGTGAAAAAGTCAAAAATACACCCGAAATTGATAGTTGATTTTTGTAGAGTGCATGACAAAATAGTAATTGTACTATCACAATCCATAATAATATATGTCTATAATCACAAAAAAAATTGAGTGTGTAACATATGAACACAAGCTAAAACTAGCCGATAATCCAGGATTTTCAAAACTATGTTTTGACTGCATGATTACAAGTTTGCGACATTGTAGAGTGTGTACATATGAACTCAAGCTATAACTAGAAAATTAGTGAGGTCTTGGTGGGATTCTACCATGCCTGAGAGCCATCAACTCCGTCTTATCATACTTCTCTATTGCCACCACTAACACAGAGTGAGTGTTTTTTCTCTGTTTTAAAAATATTTTTTCATTTTAAAATTAATTTTTTAAAATTATTTGATGAATTGATGTTAAAAATATTTTTTTATAAATAAAAAATATTATTTTAATATATTTATAAATAAATCTCAGCAATACTCTCAAACAGTAATAAACATCACCGTTCTTTTTCGAGATTATTATTTAAAAAAAAAACAAATACGAAACCGAATGAAAATATTGTGCTGTCCCAACGTAATCACCCCCCTAATTTAGTTTATTTACAACAAATGGAACCGAACGTGGGAAAAGAGATTAAAGAAATTAAAAGAGGGGGGACATGGATTAGCACTAATCATACACAAAAACATCTCAAAATCAACTTTATTTTTTCCTTTTTCTTCACGGTCAATAATGCTGAAACGTATTTCTGTCGTGTCACACTCATCCAGCCTATCCATGCAGTGCACGCGAATCTTTGACAAACTGAAGATGAAGATCAAGGTGGGTGCGTCTCGGGGAACCACAACTCCTGTTTTCTCATCATTTACCAACTACAATTGTGATTTTCAAGCTTTTTTAGCTTTATTTTTTTTTAAAATAATACTATTGTTGACTAATTGTCCCTTGAAATCCCCTTTTACTGCTCCTATATTAGACACTTACAAGACAAGGGAATGGCTAAGCAAAGGACTGTTTCCGGCTAAATATATCATCATCTCATTTAAATCAAGAAACAAAATTATTGAACAATACTCCTCGTCTATTGATCAATTCAATAAATTAACTAAATGATTATTGTTTTTAACGTGGATATCTAAGTCAGCTTGCGTGTACTTCAACTAATATTATAGATAATGACGAACTTGAGACACAGAGAGAATAAACACTTTAATCTCAAGATCTTATCACAAAAAACCTACTAAGTATGGTTGTATATGAATATTTTCTTGTTGGATATATAGATGGTCATAAAAGAGTTGTTCTCGCATGTCATTTACTTGCCTTGATCACTTTTATTTATTTTGGTTAATGATAATGTATTTCGGACACTCTCTTTCCGTCTTTCTTTTCTTTTTGTTTTTTGTTGTCCAAAAGCAAAGATTCCTAGAATGAAAAGGGAAAACATGAATAGAGGGCTAGATTTTTCCTTACAATGGACTGAAAATTTACCTGAAAATAAATATTCAAATTCCATTCCCTGACTGGACATGAAATTAAAAAGTGTAAGGTGGCTGTTGATGTTCGATTGGGAAATTTTACCAAAGATTAGGCTACACAAAGACCCCACCAGATGTGTGAATAAATGAGAAGGGGTACCACATCGGAAAGCTGAAAGTGAGTTCTGGATGATCATCCATGGCGGATGGTGCTAATCGTTCGTGGGGAGGCTGTGAGGTCCCAGAAAATGTGAAAGATACAATTCGTCCAACTCAAAAACAAAACAACCAGTATATATCGCCCAATTTGGCCTCGCATTAGCTGTGGGGCTTGCTGCTTTGTGCGCCATTATAATATATATATATATATATATATATATATATATATATATGGACCTGATACGTGCAAGATCTTCATCTCCAACCACGAAGGATTAAAACAAATGAGACAGATATATAGTGATCATAATTTATACTACATGGTACAAGTTCATATACTAACCCGAGGAAAAAGACATTTGCTAAGGTTAGCGATGAAAAACCTATTTTTGTGTCCGTTCGTGCAGTGACTTCATGTCGATTGTGATTGATATACATGTGGTCCATAGTATGTACTGCGTGTTTGTTATTTGGTTATAGTTGTTTTTTAAAGTGTTTTTTTAAATAATTTATTAAAATAATATATTTTTTAATATTTTTTTATTATAATAATTTAAAAATATTATTATTTTTAATTTAAAGTAAAAAATAAAAATATTTTTTTTAATTTTTTTTCATAAACATTTTTAAAATACAATCACAAACAAATTACTACTCGTGTCATTTCGGTTTTTTAGGAGGTGCGTGCTTAGATTTTAATAGCGTTCTCACTGCATCTTGAATAAAAAATGTTTATATATATATAAAATCAAAAATATATATATATGTTTATTAAACTTGATATAACAATTTACATTTTAAAAATCTTAATATATTTTTTTATTTAGCTTGGGTTTTAAATTAAATCGTATAAAAAAATGTTTGATATAATCTTACTAATTAGATAGATCTAAAAAAAATTAGGTTCAACATATTCAATTAATCAACTCACAATTCACTGATTTTAATTATTTTTTATATAATAAATGTATATAAATTAGTTCATAATAAATAATTAGTTCATAATTTTTTAGGAGGTGCGTGCTTAGATTTTAATAGCGTTCTCACTGCATCTTGAATAAAAAATGTTTATATATATATAAAATTAAAAAAATTATATGTTTATTAAACTTGATATAACAATTTACATTTTAAAAATCTTAATATATTTTTTTATTTAGCTTGGGTTTTAAATTAAATCGTATAAAAAAATGTTTGATATAATCTTACTAATTAGATAGATCTAAAAAAAATTAGGTTCAACATATTCAATCAATCAACTCACAATTCACTGATTTTAATTATTTTTTATATAATAAATGTATATAAATTAGTTCATAATAAATATTAAGATTTCATAAAAGCTCAACGATAAAAAATAAACTTTCATGTGCATGTTGAAAAGCTTAGATGCGTGTCGGCTGAGCAAAACTATTTTCATTTCATAAACGACAAACAATCTATTATATTTTATTTTTTAAAGAAAATTGAAGCAAACAATAGGTTCCCTCGAGGCACGCTTTAACCAGCTAATGGACAATACAAAGTAGTTGTAAGAACAATTAAAGAAACATAATCACCCATTTAATTGTTTATACAAACAGTATAAGTGACCGACATCTTTTATCTTTTAGTTATATTTATAATTTCATAATTTTTTTATATAAAAAATGAAACTTTTTTTTTTTTTACATAGTTAGTTAGTTTATATGTACATTATTATGAAGCTGTTTGGCGCGGCGTTTCACCCGCCGCGCCGCAGCTTTTCAAATTATTTTTTTCATTTTAAATGAATATGTTTTGATGTTTTTAGATCATTTTGATGTGCTGATGTCAAAAATAATTTTTAAAAAATAAAAAAAAAATATCATTTGGATGTATTTCGGCACGAAAAGCACTTTGAAAAACTACCACAACCGTCCTCCCAAAAAGCTCTATAATAATTAAATTCAATATCGATCTCATAAATGAAGTGAGTTAATCTATTTTAATAATGATTTATTCTTAAATTAAAATATTATTTAAAAAAATATTAACATGGTTTTTATCGATTTAACTATTGATTTATCAGGTTGGCTAGATCATGTCTAATTGATATTTTTCACCTAATCCGGGCTAGAAATTAAGTTAGTCGAGTTGCAGGTTGGTTTGTTAAGCCAGATCGGTTTAATAACAATGATGGAATTCTTTTTTTCTTCTATTTATTTATAATACTAATAATAATAAAACATAATTTATTGAGACATGAACATTTCAATCTCAAATATGTTCCCACCTACGGCAGAAGAGATTTTGATTCTAACAGTTTTCCATTATGAAGGGTCTAGTCCAACAGTCTGCGTATAATTAGTGCAATAATTTGTATTACATGCTGTCTCTGAAAAGGTTTTATTTTCTTAATTAACTTGAAGGTTTCATGCTTGCAGAAGAATAAAGAAAGAGGCTATCATCCTCTCTCTTCTACAAGCATGAAACCGTTTTATCCTCTATCAAATTACATTTTTATTTCTCTCAGAGATATTTACAAGGGGGTTACTGTGATTTTCTTTTTCGTATAGGGAGGAGGGTTTTCTGAGTTTTTGAGGAGGAGGAAGAAGAAGGGTACGTGGGAATTTTGCACTAATTACTACGTACTGCTGGTATAATCTCATTCAAGAGTCCAGTTTTCGCTGATGGAAAATGAAAATAATTAGCTTGCTGGAGACTCGAGACAGGCCGAAGGTGGAGTTGGATCAAATCTGTGAGCAAACTGTAAAGCGACCCAACCTGTATTCGAGAGGCACAGGGGGTCTACCATGAAAAAGAAACTCATGGGTCCCAAAAAAGAGACCATTGTCTGCTGGCCACCCCGTTGGGTGGCATGGAGAAGGACCATTCCAGGCAGCATTTGTGAACCAGCTAGCCCCTTTCTCACGTCTGGTTCACATCAATCTATGCCCACTGCTTTTAACTGTGTCCAACACCACGTAACCCCACCCTCTACCCACCTGTGAAATATCGAGATTGCCAGTTCAAAGAGGTTGGATTTTGAGGTGGACGCTGATCGAGCCACCACGGGGCTCAGGTCCTGGTCTCTTGTGGGCATTGATTAAGCCAGCACTGGCCGAGTCCTATTTCTCCGGTGATTATGCACAAATTCTGTGTTACATTTGGCAGACAAATCTTGAAGACACGGCCAATATTTGACCTGTCTGGTTCTTTAAGAATATAACCCAGCTAACCTATGTATTGTCTCGTTGCCAAAAGGAAAGTTGGGAAGGCCCAGAGAATTTGGATGATATAGAAAAAGTTTGACACACTTTCAGCAATTTCCATCAAGATCCAGAGGAAATATGCTTGCTAGGGATTCCTGGGAGTGTGTGTTTTTTCACTAGGTGCGTGATTCCAAGATGAGGGATACTGCGGGGTGGGGGGCCATATCAAAGTGGGATTTATGAAAAAAGGATAAAGATTCTGTGCTAATTTCCTGCTATAATTAATAAAAATCGTGTAGTGCCTGTGAAAGAGTTTTCCTCGCCATATTTTAGTACTTTTGCTTTTATAATGTTCAAATCTCGATGCCTATCTCGTCATTGCAAACCCATAAAGGATATCTTCTCTTTATCTATTATGAGCAATCGAGCAGCAGGATGAAGACAGAAAGTCTGTTAAAAGAACTCGATAATTTCATGAAATTAGTGGTGCAAGTTCATCAGTTTAGCTGGAAAACCAGGTTAATCATGTGGGTTTGCGAGTGCCTATACATAGCTTAGCCAGGAATTGATGGGAAGCTGACCCAGTTCTATAAATTAATCAAAAAATTCATATGATTCTGTGGTTTGGCTGATAACTTTACACAGATAAACAACAGCAGGGTAGCGCTGCTCCTGCTAGATTGGCCAAGTGCAGGAGCTGAAGACTTTTTCATGCTGCAAGCATCATTTGCTGATCATCATTCGTAGGTTTGCTAGATCAATCAGCTATGGCCCATATTCCCATAAATCTCAGCGCTCGTAAAAATCAAACTTTAAACATAAAAAGAAAGAAATATGAACCTGTTACTGTAAGAATCCAATGCCAAACTAGTTTGAAATGACCCCCAACTGCCCACAACACAGCGTCTTCTCCTTTCATTAATGGAAACCCTAACGACCACCAAAAAGAAAAGAAAAAAAGAAGCCTTCCCTTGCCTCGTCCTGTCAGCATAACTTACAAGAGATTCTTCGTTTCACACCAAGAACACACAGATGTTCTTGGTCAGGACCATCCTGCAATAAATGTTAGCGAAACTCTTCTGATTATAAGACCAAAGGGCATATTTTATTGTTCATTAATTATATCGGTGAAATCAGCTATGATAATATTATTATTTTTATTGCCTCGCTGACGTTGTGAATGAATGAAGCTATGTATGTATTTTTCAGCTTCATTATCATCCTTCAAAAGCTTTAGATAACCATGTTGTGTTATCGGGTTACCTTATTGCTCAGCTCAAATTAATTTTTATTTTATTTTTTTTATCAAAATTATATTACCTCGTTTTTTTTTTTTAAGAAATTATATATATGTAAAAACTATTTCTAGAATATAATTGAAATTAAAAAAAAAAAACAGAGAAAATGGTTGCCCAACATTGATAGTGATGAGCTATATTGATATTTCCTTTTTCTTTTAGTTTGATTCTGTTTTGTATAAAATATTTTATAAAAATATATTATGTGGGTTTTTCTATATTTAATTTTAGAAAATGTTTTTTATGTTTTTTTTAAATTAAATATTTAATAGAAAAACTGATTAAAAGTATTAATTTTTTTTTCTCTCCTGCTTTGTTTGCTCTTCTCTAATAGATATAAACAGTTAAACACAATTCATTTAAGGGGATGTTTGGAAGTACTTTTCAAAAATGTATTTGAAAATTTTATTTTTATTTTTAAGTTTAAATTAATAAAATTTGATGTTTTTAGATCATTTTGATGTATTGATGTCAAAAATGATTTTAAAAAAAATAAAAAAAACAATTTTAATGTATTTTTAAACGAAAAATACTTTAAAAAATAACCGCAATTACATTCTCAAACAGTCACTAAACATGTCCTCTTCCTCTAATTTTTAATTTTCAGGTCCTCTTCCTCTAATTTTTAATTTTTTTAACAATATTTTTCCTTTCTGGGTACTAATAATAATGGGATTTGAGAGGCATACGAACGATGTTGCGTATAAAATAGTGTTTGACTAAAATAATCAAAGAGGAGGACGCACTGTAAAAAAAAAAAAAGGAATGTTGCGGCAATGATGAGAGAGGGGTACACAAGTAGGCGCAGGATAAGCACGTGGGCGTCGCCTTTTCTCATTGCGCTCTGGCATGACCATGGAAAATATGCCTTAAAACTCTCCGCCTTCCTGTTCTAGTTACAAAACATCAGTATTTTACTTCACGGATTTTGATTTTTCAGGTCCTTTCTGTCTTTCTGTCTGTCTGTCTTGCTTGTCTGAGCATATCAAGAAGAACCTTAGATTTCAGGTCGCAATCTTATATCTTACAACCATTCTTTATTAATATGTAGCATTCTCCTTCTAATTTTAAAGGAATTACATTCTTAATTTGTAAACTTGTTCTACAATCTGGTGTTCGGTGCTTATCTTTTCTTTTTTTACTTTGTTTGAGGTATATCTGATTTTGATGGGATTGCAGCACTTTGATTCTTTGGTTGCATGTCAAAATCAAATGGGGTATAGAATTTGACAGGAAGGATTTGGACTTTGGAGTGTTTGATCTTCTGGGTTTACTTCATTATGGAAAATTTATGAAGTAGTAATTCTATATATATATATATATAACTCAGATAGTGGCATCACACCCACAATAAAAGCTCTTGGTAATCTTTTGTTCTAGCTTATCCATTCTCCTCCATGAAAATTATATCTTTTTCCTTCCTCTCTTTTCTCTCTTGAATTTATGAAAATTAAATTTTTTGATTGTCTGGATTAAGAACTTGTCGGTTTGCTAAGTTGTAGTGAAACTATATACAGGAAGCAGGTTGTGTTATTGAGTTCTGCCTTCTTCTGAGAACATCTTTTGCTTGCTGTTGAAGGAGGCTTGTGTTGGTGAGGGAGTTAGGTTTATCTGATTCAACCATACCTGTAAAGCAAATTGATGAACATATAATCGAGAAGAGAATCAAAAGGGTTAGTCATGAAGTTTATGAAACTCGGATCCCGACCGGACACCTTCTACACTGCTGAGGCTGTCAGGTAAAAACATTATGAGCCATTCAACAGGATGCAAATAATGTCAGATTACAAATATTTTGAAAGAAAGTTGTGAGTAATTTAATTTCGCAATGCAGGTCTGTCTCCTCTGAAGTTTCTAGTGACCTCATAGTTCAAGTGACTGGAAGTAGATATTTGCTTCACAAGGTAAAGCTCCATAAATTTTCTGCAACCCAAGATATTTCTAATGGAATCTGTTCTATTCCTCCAATTTATTGGATTATAATTTCAGTAATCCTTATACTATTTTGTGCAGTTTCCTCTGCTTTCCAAGTGTTCGCGCCTACAGAAACTATGCTCTGAATCCCCTGAATCCGCACAACCCCAAATTGTCCAACTCCCTGAATTTCCTGGTGGGGTTGAAGCATTTGAACTCTGCGCAAAGTTCTGCTATGGTATTACAATCACTCTAAGTGCCTACAACATTGTTGCAGCGAGATGCGCGGCCGATTTCCTGCAGATGACAGAGGATGTTGAGAAGGGGAACCTCGTGTACAAGCTTGAAGTTTTCTTCACTTCTTGCCTCCTCCATGGGTGGAAAGATGCAATTGTCACTCTACAGAGCACCAAATCGTTTCCCTTGTGGTCAGAAGACCTCGGAATTACAAGAAGATGCATTGAAGCCATCGCCTCCAAAGTCTCAACTCATCCCGCAAAGCTGAGTTTGTCGCACAGTTACTCTAGAAGGGAAAGGGACGATGTTTCCTGTAATGGAGCGGAGAGCCAGAGGCTTAAACCAGCAAGCAAGGGTTGGTGGGCCGAAGACATGGCAGAATTAGGCGTGGACCTATATTGGAGAACGATGATGGAAGTTAAATCCGGTGGAAAGATACCATCTAACCTCATCGGGGAGGCCTTGAAAATTTACGCAGCTCGATGGCTACCGAAAATATCAAGAGAACGAAATTTTAAGAACCGAGCAGGATCTGACTCGGATTCAGACTCAACCAGTGAGTCAACTTCGAAGCACAGGGTGCTTCTTGAAACAATTGTAAGCTTGCTCCCAGCAGAGAAAGGTGCTGTAACCTGCAGTTTTCTTCTCAAACTTTTGAAAGCATCCAATATTCTCAACGCCTCCTCATCTTCGAAGAAAGAATTGACCAGAAGATCGGCGCTTCAATTAGAGGAAGCAGCCGTGAGGGATCTGCTAATACCCTCCATCTCCCATGCAAACGAGACAGTGTACGATGTAGACCTGGTCATCACCATTCTTGAGCAGTTCATGTTACAGGGCCAGAGTCCTCCCACTAGCCCTCCAAGATCCAAGCTGGGGTTTGAGAGGAGGAGGTCCCGGTCAGCAGAGAATATTGACCTGGAGTTTCAGGAGAGCAGGAGGTCTTCGTCAGCATCACATAGCTCGAAGTTGAAGGTGGCTAAGCTTGTGGATGGCTATCTTCAGGAGATTGCCCGAGATGTGAATTTACCTCTTTCGAAATTCATTACACTTGCTGAGGCCATTCCAGATTTCTCGAGGCTTGATCATGATGATCTCTACAGAGCCATTGACATTTATCTCAAGGTAAATAACAAATCGATGGCATTTTGGTCTGCAAAATTAACCATAGCACCCAAATCTAGGTAATATTTTTCATGGCAGTTGAATGTTAGGACATGTTTCACTATCACTTTAATTCCTGGGCTAATTTCACTATCAAATTCTAGGATGTAGGTCCCCGTTGTCTGTTAGATAACCAACTCTCTTGACTTCAGGACATGTCAATCTCACAAGTTATTGGCAGTAAGGATTAGGCTGACCAGACTAATTTATCATGGAATTTTGACTAAAAAAAACCAGCATGAACCCCTCTGTTGCCAGCAGTCGATTACAGTAAATTTGTGGTTTCCTTTTGTTTCATTGTTTTCTGTAGTTTATACTACACAGTGTCTCTTCTTAATAACTAGTCAGTTAATTTCTGTGTAAAAATCAATAATCTTCTTTATTGTCCAAGACCAGTGAAGAAATTCGTTTTTTTTTTTTATAATTGGAAAAGAAGAAGAAGATGAATTAGACCTGGCCACAAAATTAGACCTCCTACCTTATGGATTATAAAATTAGCATTTTTTTAAAGATGAATACATGGTCACAATCTTCATTACCGAACATCCAGGCACATCCAGAGCTAAACAAGAGTGAAAGAAAACGATTGTGCAGAACCCTAGACTGCAAGAAACTATCGGTCGAAGCCTGCATGCATGCTGCGCAGAATGAGCTGCTCCCACTGAGGGTGGTGGTGCAGGTTCTCTTCTTCGAGCAAGCTAGGGCAGCCATGGGTGGCGGCAAAGTCACCGAGCTGCCTGGCAACATTAAAGCACTGCTCGCTGCACATAATATCGATCCATCCAGGCCGACAGCTGCATTAAGCACAACCACTAGCATTCAAGCAGAGGACCAGTGGAGTGTCTCGGGCTTTAAATCACCAAGATCCAAGGTTTCATCACTAAAGATGAAAATGGCTGAAGATGAGTTAGATGAAAGTGATCTGCAATCAGACGGCCTAGGGAGGAGTTCCAAGTTTAAGGCTTTCCGTGCTCTTCCGACGAGACCGAAAAGGATGTTCAGTAAGTTGATGTCCATCAATAGAAATTCCAGTGAAAAAAACTGAATTTTGTTTACTTCCAGAAGCAGATGGGAATTTAAAGTGCAGCTTATACACTTATCTTTCTTGTTTTGTTCATCTGAAATGCCTTGTACTTTGTAGCTCAGAAAGGGAAAGAAAAAAACTCTGATGTGCATTAATGGCGATGTAATCTAATACAGTAAGAACAAAATTTTGAGGACACGAGAGAAATCCCACCATTAGATTTTGTTTTCATGTTTAAGACATTTTTTGAAATCTTGTTCATTTGCTTTTATCTATTAAATATCAGTTGGATTAAACAGAATTAAAATTATGATTAAATATAATATAATGAGTTTGCTTGTCACCATACAAAGATTGATATGTCAAGCTTCAAGTCCTCCCCATGGTGGACAAAAAATGTCAAGAAGAAACGAGTGGCCAATTACAAGATACAACAAGCAATTCTAATCTACACAATCACTTAGATTGGATTGCTAGGGTAAAAAATGGTGATAGATTTTCTTCTCTCTTTGCTGGTTTTTTAGAGGGTGGTTAGCTATAATTAGGTTTGTAATCTAAGGAATTATCAGTAGCTAAGTAGATATTGTACAGCTTGTTGACATGGGTTGTTTAGCACTACATTTTAAAAGTTTTCTTTAAAAAAATTGAATTTTTTTATTTTATTTTACTTTAAATTAGAAAAAAAGTAGTGTTTTTATATCATGAAATGCATTTGTAAATGAAATTTATTTTTAAAAACAATCTCAACCATACTTTTAAACAGATAACATGTCGGAAATTAAACCCACCTCACTTACCTGGTGAAAGGGTATGGCCATCATTTTTGCCATCATGATTGCTTCCATTATTGTCACTGTAGCTTTCCTCGATAAGCTTTCTGTTTTAAAGCAACTGCATACGACTTTTTACATCATTTACTCTTTTATTTTTGTGTCTGCTATTTTCATTTCCAAAACAAAACATGTTGCTTGTTAATTGCTCAAGGTAACATCTGAGATTGAAACAAGTAAATGGAGAAATCATTGATTCAGTCTGGCCATTTCAATATCTAATCATGAGTGGAACGAAGACCTCAGGGATCGCCATTATCATTCACTCCTAACCATTCATGATCAAATCGACAAGCAGACGCGTGCCTGCTGGATTTCACATGCCAAATAATCTTTGGGTGGGAGGAACAATGTCTAAAATGTAAACTTTTATATTAATTTCAGGTTAAGACTTCATAACTTGTGCTCGTATTTCCAGTTACATATCTACATTCTCACCTCTGCTCACAGAACCAGGTTGACTGATCAGACATATGTTGTTAGAAAATAATATAAATCATATTTTGAATCTCACTTTACAGTTTAAATTTCTAGGTGAGATGGTTATTTGATATGGTATCATAGCCTTGTTGGCTTATCGGTCACGAATTCGAATCTCACCACCCCATTCTATTTGATAAAATTCAAGCACAAGTTAACGTGGACTTGTACAAAATATATTAGAGAGTAATATAAATCATATTCTGGAGTCTTACCTAACAGCTTAAACTTTTAGATCTCTAGAATCCATGTACAAATTCCCTTGGTGGAAGCTAAACTTATTAACACTCTGATCAGATCTAGACACGCGCATTAATTGTTTAAGCTTGAGCTTGAGGAAAGCAATTCAATCGTTAGTAATCACAGGTTGAAACTCAAATTATACAGCAAATTAAGATGAGTTGAGGTCTAAGCAGATTAGCTAGTGTTTTCAAATAAAACATGGGATTGATTCGTGTGGGCCACACTGTTCCTTCAATCTGATTAGAATCACTAGATAAACATCGATGAATACCCTGGAGACCGACAGTAATAAAAACTTTTGTTGGTAACAAGTCCTGTTCCTTGCAATCCTAGTAAGTTCATTTATCAAAAAGGTAGCATTTTATTTATACAAGAGGGAACAAAAACAAAGAAAATAGCAAATGCCAGCAAACAACCGCAGGAAGCAGCAGCTACCGCACTTCCAGTGCGTTCGATACGTTCATGTGAATTACCGGGACTCAATTGCGTGTATTACTAGTATCATCAGCTGTCGTGTTCATGTTATTTTCGGAGTCTCTCAGAGAAGCGGAGTCGATGCTTCTGGTTCGTTGAAGGCTCGGCGTACGGTGTAACCTGCACCGGAAAGAACCAGCGTGGGAGGTCGGAGAGCATAAACAGCTGCTCTTTGCAGCGCTTGGCTGTCTTTGAAGCCCTGAAGTAAACTTTGTGCCACCACCGGAAATGCTTTCAGCTTCTGATAGAATCTCCACCTTCATGCCCTTGTTCACAGTTTGCCCACACTCCATTCTGCAACCTGAGACTCGAGTCAATATCATATAATTAAACACAAGAAGGTACCAAGACTTGATATATAAACGAAATATTGAATGTTTGAACCTGCAAATACAAACGATTCTCTGGTTATTTACCTGCAAATGAATAAAGGTCGAGGATTGAAGATTGAAGACTGGAAGAAGCTGAGAGATTTAAATGGATAAAGATAGGAAAGGTGATGGGCTATGGATTGTGCTCTGAAAACCTGTAGAAAAACATGATATATCTCTCCTTTTTTTTAATTTCACGGGTATGGCAATCATCTCCATCAATGTCCCACCTACATTTAGGAACTGTAACTTTCGTTAATGCTTCAACCACTCTAGAAAAAAACACATGTCATCAATAGGATTGCCACGGTATCCCACCTTCAGTTAATCTTTTTTTTCTTTCTATTTTGGGGTCTGATTTAAGTTGTTTTTTAAAGTTTTTTTTTCAGAAATATATCAAAATAATATTTTTATTTTTATTTTTTACATTAATACATAAAAATAATCTAAAAATATTAAAAAAATTAATTTAAAATAAAAAATAAATATTTGTTTTCAAAAATATTTTTAAAACACAATAAGTTTAATTAATTATCTTCTTCCTCTTTATGTTTCCTTGGAGTCATGATTCATGCCACTGAAAAATCTCTTCGAGGGTCCACCCCATTATCCTTGCAACTGGCAGACATTCTCGTGGGTGTCAATTAGCTTATCTCTTCTACCAGAACCCATTTATGATTCATGTTCCGCTGATGAGTCTCCATGCATGGATTTATGTTAGTTTTTTGAGGTGTTCCCTTCTTGTTTTTTATTTCAAAATCTAAAACATCAAATTAAATCATTTTTTTCCTCGATTTGTATGTTCTCTCCACAAACCCTACTTATTTTCTTGAATGATCCCACTATTTATATCAAAACAAAGGCAGCATTACTGAGTTAGGGCCTGTTTGGGATTGTGATTGCGGTAACTTTTCAAAGTGCTTATCATGCCGAAATACATCAAAATGATATTTTTTTATTTTTTAAAAATTATTTTTAAAATCAGCACATCAAAATAATCTAAAAACATCAAACTGCCGGTCTTTAAAATAAATAAAAAATTCAAATTTCGGCCAAAAACCGGTGGGATCGCAATGCCAAACGGACACTTAGGCCGCATAAGCTTCCATATTTTAGGACCTTGATGGAGAGAAAAGGAAAATCCCCCTCCTAGCTCTCTTGTAAAACTCAAGTACGAAGCTAGTTTGTTTGTTAATTCTAACTTAGTCCATTGAGTTTATAAAAACTAATTAACTTATTCAATTATAAAAAATATTTCAACACTAAGATTTAAATACAAATTAATTCTTCTTTCACTAATTTTTTGTTTCGAAATTTATTTATTTTTTGAATCTATTCTCCTCATACCAATTGCTTCTTCTTCTTTTATTTTTCAAAAAATAAAAAATAAAATAGATTAGAAAAGCACATGGAGTTAACAAGAGGACTAAAATGTTAAAGATCTATGAATATAGGGATGAAAGAATGGGTCTTGAAACTACGAGGATTGACTGCTTAATTTTTTGTTAAACTACGCAATACTAGGTTGTAATAATCAACACTCCCATTGAGCTAAAGTCATATAATCCGCAAGCCCAATTATGAAGGACAACGAATGGGCCATTTCTCCAATCAGTGCACATGGACTTAAGGCCAGACTATGGGCCTAAAACACATCCCAGATGTCCATAAAACAGCATATGCCCTAATTGGACTGGGCTGGGTATTCATTGTTGGAAAAAAAAACAGAGAGTAAAGAAATATGCATCGGCCAATCACCCAAAAATTCATGTGGTTCCCAACACAAATTAAGTAGTGAAGGAAAGTATTTGAAGTCTATAAATAAACAAAAATAAAATTCATGTCAAACAGGCTTTCAAAATAAATATATAATAACTTCTATATTTGGCATATATTCAAACTTGCAATTAATATAAAATTAAAATATAGTGATGCATGATAATAATAAAAATAATTATTCTTAAATTAAAAGAAATAATGGTAGTTATTTATTGAATCCCTTTAAATTAATAAAACTTTTGTTATTGTCAATATTGAATTCTTTATCATCACAACTTCATTCACTTTTAGCTTGACTTTAAATATGTACATTAACTTTATTTTAACAAATTCTACAACAAAAATCTCCATAATTTTAAAATGTCTATCAAACTTAATTTTAACGATACCGTAACAATGCAATGACACTTTCACTAGTCATGATTATTTGTGCTTACTCATTCCAAACACTATGCACGACCCTAATGTTATTATGATTTTATCAATAAATATCTTGATTATTATTATTTTTATTCTTCTTCTTATTATTATTATTTTTGATAACCGGGATGTCCTGGCTAGCTTGCGCGTACCACTACTAAATCCCCGGGCCCACTGAACATCTTACAAGCCCAATGAACAGGTAAGACACCGCGGGGGTGACAGGCATGCCTGACAAGGCTTGAACCTGGAGTGGGAGGAAGACAAGCCCCCTCTCTGACCACCAGGCTAAGACCTTGTTGGCTTATTATTATTATTATTATTATTATTATTATTGTTATGTAAAATGGTCCAAAGCATTATTTATTGGCCTTTTTTAGCTATCTTTTATGTGATTTAAATGATGATATTCATAAAGTTAGTGCCTAATTAATGTTAGCTTTTTCTTATTTCAACAAACATGCAAAATGCATGCATCCTTGATTTTTTTTTCCTGATGCAATTAATTCCAATCTTCTATGAATTTGGCGAAACCATTTGAATTAATATTAAGGACTAAGTCTTTTACAAGCACCAGATTAGTCTTCTCATTAACATGCTAATAAGTTTGTGTTACGTATTGTGATAGATTTTGCAGTTTAAGGAAAATACTTTAATTGAAGTTTTTAAAAATATAAGCTTTAAAAATATATGTTTGTTTCGCTAAAACTACTATGTGATGGATTTTTGCATGAAATTAAATGAAGAGTGTTTTTCATGAATAAAAAAAGGTTATTTTATCTTCTACAAAACTAAATTTTAAAATGCAATTACGAGCTATCTCTTTCTTTTTCCCCCTTTCTTCTCACTCGGTTTATGCCTTCTTTGGGTTTGGGTTGAATGATACTAGGGATTAAATTGAAGAGTTATTGCAAAATGAGGGACTAAATTACAAAAAAAGATTGGATCCCATTGGATAAATTTTGGTACTTGATTAAAAAGTTCTCAATTAAACATAGAGGATAAATAAGGATTTACGTGTGTAATACACACACCACCTTGTAAGAGGTGTCATTTGTCTAAGAAAATTAGTGTTTAAGATAGAGTTTCATTATGGATATGTCGGTCTTTTCTTCTTTCTTTTTTTTCTTTTCCTTTCTTCATTTTTCGCAGATGAAATCTCTTCTAGTTAGGAACAAAAAAGGCTAGATTTTTTTTGTTAATCTTTGATGATAATGCTTTTATTTATAATTGTTTAGAATATTGTTTTTTTGTAAAATCAAGTAACCTAGCAATCATATATTTTATTATTATTAATTTGAATTGACAAAACCCTACATAAAAGACCAATCTCATTAACATTAAAGTATAAAATTAAAAATGAATGGAAAAAAATCACATCAACAGAAAAGAATTTGGCAACGTGTAAATCCACATTACCAGTAATCAGAGCTACAGCAATTTCAACAGTGAATTGCTGAGATTCTTATTAATAATAATAATAATAGTAGTAATAATAATTGTTATTATTATTATTATTACAGTAGATGGTAGCATGAGTGCGTCCCGGAGAAACATAATTATAAGCTTAAACTTAAAGAGCTGTTGCCAATAAATACTTTTGTTGCCCACATCTTTCGGGCAGCTGTACATATAATGCATTATACTAGCCCAGGCCCCTACCAATTCCATTTATTATGGTATTAAAATGTAAGATCACGTTTTCATTCCCAGCATTATGGTCGTTGAATTTACTTTTTAAAATATTATTTGTTTAGAAATATATTAAAATAATTTAAAAATATCAAATATTTTTAATTTAAAATAAAAAATTATTTAAAAAAAAACATTTTAAAAACACAATGATAAATAATTGGTCTGATGGTCAATGATATTGAGCTTCTGATATTTACCCCCCTCCTTTCAAGGATTTGTTTTCAATTTCTTTTTTTGTCCATTTAGTTTAAAACTTTCATATTTTAATTTTAGACTTTACTTTTTTGACATGTCAAAAATCAATTGGTGGCTCATACACGGTGGAAAAAAGGACTAGATTTATTGTCAATTGGACTAAATTTATTGACTGGGTGAATTATTTTTAGGTTTTTTGAGCTTCCATGGTGCCACCAAAAAAAAATGAAAATGATTTTTTGTTGATTTATTTTTGTATTTTTAATTGATTTATGAGTGTTTTGATTTAAGAAATAAGTTTATTGAGGATCTAAATAACTTTTAAAAATTAGTTTTTTAGAACCAAAAACCCTTGTTTGATTTTCCGGTCATCTCTTCGAGGTGTCATTCCCTTTTGAGCATGGAGAGATAAGGGTGTACTTGAAAGTATATTTTAAAAGTATTTTTGAGAGAATTTAAATTTTTATTTATTTATTGCTTTAAAGTAATATTTTTATTTTTTTAGATTGTTTTAATATGCTAATATTAAAAATTATTTTTTTTTATAAAAAATTATTTTAAAACAAAAAATATTTTGACATTCCTGGTTACATTTGCATGACCTTGCATGCCAGTCAATTTTCATTTATTTTTTTTGGCTAAGAGTTCCGACATTATCTTTTTGGCCAAACCCTTGTCCTTTTCTATGTTTTGTCTTCAACATTTGTTTGGATTTTTTTTATTGAAATAAATTATACATATATAACTTAACATGATATTTAAATTATTATTTGATTTTGTCATGGTTTTTTAATGATATTATATTTAAATGAAATGTTAAAGATTCTTTTTTTAATTACCATGTATTCAATTTTTTGATGATCTTATCATATTTTTTCACAAAATATTGAATATATATATATATATATAAAAAAAAATTGCTTTTGAATTCATGATAGTTTTTTTATTTTAAAAACAATGTTTATTATAAAAATAAAAATGCTTTCATTGAAACAATCAAAAGATGGGTTAATAAGAAAATGAAATCTAGATCCAAGAAACACATCTCCTCACTCATTTTATTTGCTGCATTTCTTGTAAATATTGATTTTATAACTATTTAATCAAATAAAAACTAAATTTTAAAAATTAAAGTTATTTAATCAACAGGTCACCAGTTGATGGATTCCGCCGAGTTCAATGATCTCTTAAAAAATTTCGTCGTGGCAACCGCGCTCACCTATTCTATTTTGCGCGCATGAAGAACTCTTTCTGTCTAAACACTTTTCTGCAAAAAAGATTGCCTGGTATTCCTGTTCTTGCTCCTTTGTGAGCGCATGAAAAGTGCTCACCACAGCCCCGCCGCTGTAAATCCACTTGCCGCCGGCCAGCGGGGAAATGATCGGAGCTGAGATCGGCGGGGAGGACAAGCAAGGCATTTCAAGACGTTCCCTGAACCTTTTTGCTGATATTTTTTCCTACGTTCTCCATTCCCAGGCAAGGCATAAAGTGTCTGTGCAAAAAGTATTTTAATCTTCGGTGTAAAAAGCTGATCGCTCATTGATTCTATTTTCTCTGACATGATCTCTTCTTGTCGTTAAAATCTTTGTGCTCTTCTTTTCCTGGATTGGCGTCTCTGTCCTTCAAATTAATACGCCCTCACCGTCATTCTCTCTCTCTCTCTCTCTCTCTCGTGCATTATTAGGGTCAAGTTTCCTTGACGTGACAAGAACTACTAGTTTAATCACCAACCTGAAGGACTGGACCCAACCGGGAAGCCAGTTTTTGAGAAATTAAAGAAATATAAACAATATTAGGTGTTCCAATGCTAATAACTTGAAATTAATTTGTTTGTTTTTTTATGGTTTAAATTTCAAATTTTATAAATAATAATATAATAGTTATTAAAAATTTATATATCATTAATTAATTTTAGAACTCATAAAATTAGTTAAAATATATTCTAAGTCAAGCATCTATATTAAAGAGAGAGAAAAGAAACTAAAGAGATATGATCTTCATAGTGCATCATCAACATGGCTAACGAAAATGACTATTTATTGGATCACGGTTTGAGATTATTTTTAAAAATAATTTTTAATATTATCACTAAAAAATAAGCTAAAAAAACTAAAAAAAATTAATTTAAAATATTAAAAAAAAATATATTTTTAAAACACAATTACAACCCCTAATGTCAGATTCAAAATTAAAAGCTTCTACTTAAAAATAGAATAAATTAATTTTACTTTCCATACATTTCGATCAGTTTATTTTCAATTCATGGTTGGGAATAATAGCAGGCAATTAATACTTCAAAATGAAATCGAGTATTCCTAGACCATCCCATCTTCCTTGCAATGAAATCGAGTTGATGATCTAGCTGCTGTATTTGGTAAATTAGAAAAGGAGTAGAGAATTTGTTAGTTGTAATTGAAGGATAAGTTAGAGAATTTAGTTGTAATTAGTAGTTGAGAGGGGACATCTTCGCCACTTTTTTTTTTCCTGACTCGAGGTACAAACCCCACCACAACTTTAGTCTCCATCCGCCACCAGAACCCTAAAACTCAGCCCTTAAATACCCTAATAAACACGCCTACATAAGACAGACAAGTCCATGTGACCATAAATCCCTGGTTCTCGAAACCCTAACCTCCCCTAATACCAGAGCAAAACAGCCATGAAAATTGCAAACATATGGCAGCAGATATTAAATTTAAGGTGAGAACAAAGAAACAAAAACCAAAGTGGGAGAAACAGCTTCTGAGCGCCGCCAGTGTAATCATTCAAAATGATAATTACAAGGCCCAGAGTGTGTTTCTTCAACTTCCCAGAAAAGTTTCGCGATCAAATAAGTAGCAGCTTTCTGAAAACACAGACTCCTTTATCACTGCATGGTGGATGGAAGCACACTCACAAACACACACGTACGTGTCTGTGTTCTTTCCTTTTTCAAAATTTCCAAAGTACAGGAGGCTGGGTTTCAAACGAAAACCAATTTCTAAACAGGGTAATAGAAATTTAAAAGAAAGAAAAAACAAAAACCCTGCAATGACACTCAAATCATTACTCATGATATCTATCATCCGTTTCTCACGAACCCAGAAAGACAATCAAATTTTCACTGTTTCCGATCACCCCCTCCGCTCTTTATTGCTCTTGGAAATAGCCGAAGACAATTACTTTGCAGCAGAGTTTATAGCAGCTGGCTTAGAAGCATGTAGTAGATGGAACTGGCAGAAGTAAATTATCGCATTTACATTTTTTTTTCTTAGAATATTATATTATTCGTTGTTAATTACACTAGCTAGTAACCCTGGCTACTTAAACTTTCAATGTTAACAGGTTACTATTCTGATAATAAATATGATCAAGAAATGGCAACACCCCTCGTCTTCAAAAGTGTCATTCCTTGGTGGAGGGTGGTCCATGTTACAAAGATAGGGAGTGCAAAAATTAATGATCACATCCCGGGGGGGGGGGATAATAACTGGTAAAAGGGGGTTTAGCTTTAATTTTAGTGTTGTGAAACCATAGTTTATATATCTTTTACAGCTTAGAAGATTGTTTTCATGTTTAAATTACGTTTAGTAATTGTTTTTTTATATGAGTAACTACACCTTCTGAAAAGCACACTTTGCAAGATTAGATGAATAAGTAAAACTCTGACTGTTTCAAGTTCTGGGTGCATATCCTGATTCGAGTTTAAAACTTGCTGTGCAGATCACAAACCATTTAATATTATGTCATACCCCTGAGAATGTTTAGTAATTGTTATTTGACAATAATTATCTTTAATTTTCATGTTTTTTTACGTATTCACTTCCAAATTAAGTTTGAGATTTTTATTTAATCTGGTAATTTTTAAGCTAGGTTAGTTTAGCTTCCAATTTAAACACTTTAGATTATTTTATGAGTAATCTCCTGCATGTACCATGTTTCATTTTTAACACTAGATTATTTTTTGACATTGTTTCATTTTTTAAATACTAGAAAAAATAAGATGTGGCTAGTGTGTTTATTAATAAAAAATATTTAAAATCTTAAATAATTTGACATGATATAATTTTGTAGATTTGACTAGTATCGATGACTGGTAAAAACATAGTTTTACTAATTAAAACATAAAAAATATATTGTTTTTTAGAAAAAAGATATTAGGATACAGAAACGTTGCGTCAACTAAGATTATCTTGATGAATTTATGACCCAGTATAAAAGACCATGACAATTCTTAAAAAAACAAAACAAAATTAATTTTTAAGTTCAATCCTAATTAACCCAGTGTTGAACAATGAGATTGAAAGAAAACAAATATGACTTGAGTCAACTTGGGGTTAACTCACTAAACCTGCAACTTGAATCATGAAATCATGACAATTATATAGAAAGCAAGTCAAAATAAAATATGAAGTTTAACACCTAATTAATTAAATGTTGAAAAATACAATTGAAAAAAATATTAAAAAAGACAATAATTAACCTGGCAAATTACATCTCGGGACATGAGAGCAAAATAGCTAAATCCATGGGAAGAAAACAAGAAATAAACTTTAATTCTTAATTAATTTGATATTGAATAATAAAATTAAATTAAAAAATAGAATAACTTACAAATTTTGAGACTTGTACAATAACCTATATGATTATTTATTTCAATGAGACTTGATAAAAAAAAAAAGCAAAAAAAAACCATTGAGTCAACAAATAAGGGCTAGGTGCCTTGGCCATGGCAACCTAACATAATGGCCCAAAAAAAGAAGGTTCTAGCTTCTCCATTTTTTAGAAAAAAAAAACATATAAGATGTGGTGTTTGTTGAATTGAAATTTAAAGGTTGGAGGGTCATAAAAAAAAGTCAAGGCATAGTTATTTTATTTTAAAAAATAAATATTATTTAATATATTTTTTACCTGAACACACCTGAAAAAAACTATACAAACCTAAATAAACTCACTCATAGATTCAACATATCAAAAAATGATCAATAAATAAATAAAAATTGAATCTTAAACTTTAAAGATAAGAGTGAATATTTGGAACTTCTATCATCAAATATAACTCATTGATACTAAAAATAATTTTTTTATATAGTTATAATTGATGTCAATCAATGATTTTTTTATAATACCGGAATTTGACAAGTCTCTTTTCCTTCTCAAACTCACCAATTGAAAAAATAGAGTGACAAGAAATTTACCACTTGAAAATTTTGAGGAGTTAACGTCTTGTGCTACTTTTAAAAACTCACCTAATTTCCTCTTTTTTTTTAATCCTTTTATTTTCCAGTAAATTAGAAACAATTGGCTAATATTTTAGCCACGAGTGATTAAATTTTAGAGAAATAATGCTCTAATTCCTCACGAGTGAAATAATTTTCCCACTCCTGAATTTGTTTTATTTAAAATAAAATTGGAATATTTTTTTTTTTTTAAAAAAAAAAGCTCGGAAAAAGGTCATTGTCGTCTGATTTGATGACGGTTGGACCAGTAAAAAAACCTAGTCACTTCCAGTTATTTTACACCCTATACAACCCCAGCGCAAACCTTTTTATTTTTTCTTTATCAATTTCGTGTTGCCCCATGCACGATGCACGAGTTAATTCACTTTAGTTTTCAAGACCCCCACGTCTCTATATCTGAGACTCATCTCCAGCTATAAATACAGTATGCAACCCGAGAGTCCAGCTGCCAATCCCAGTCTTGAAATCGCCGAAATCACCCCTCTTCCTCCCGTTCTAGCTTGTTTTTCTTGATCATTTTCACTTGCAAAGCACCCATCTTTTACTTGTTCATTTTCACTTGCAAAGCACTCATCTTTTACGCATCCTCGAGCTCCAAAAATATGGAAGAAGCACTGAGAAGGCTCAACGGGATGCCGAACCATGTACCAGAGCCCAACCCGTCCGAGACCATAATCGCCGATCTCCAGAAGAAATCAGCACCTACCACCACAAGTAAAAGGTCACTGAAAGAAAGTGGTGGAAATAGCGGAAACATGAGGTACCGTGGAGTCCGCAGGAGGCCATGGGGTCGTTATGCGGCCGAGATAAGGGACCCTCAGTCTAAGGAACGGCGGTGGCTCGGCACTTTTGACACCGCTGAGGAGGCTGCCTGTGCCTATGATTATGCTGCTCGAGTGATGCGTGGTATCAAGGCACGTACTAATTTTGTGTACCCTGAGACTTATCCTGCAACAACTGACTCTCAGAATTTGCTCCCTCCGTTTACTTTCTCAAAATCATCTCACCATCAGCCCTCTCGCCAGTGTAATACAGCACCATCTGCAAATTGGTCTTCTCTTGGACACCCTCTCGTGGGTGACTTCTCAGCTGGTTGGTCTGCGCCACAGAGGAGTTCTAGTGGCAGTGCCGCTAATACTTCTTCTCTTAACATGCTTTTTCTTCGTGATTTCGTTAACTCTTCTGGCTCGTCGTCTCAAAACCATGCTCAACCTTTGTATGACCACTTTCCCTGCATCAATGGGTCCTCCTACTCTGCTCCCAGCACGTACTCAGGTGGCTCTTTGGCGAATCCTTCTAGTAATTCCAGCAGTACAGGTCTATATAATTTCTCTGGAAATTTGTCAAACTCAACTGTCACTACTCTACCCCACATGGAGTTTAATCAGAATTATACTCCTGTGGCCCTGAATAGGCCCACCTCAAAAGCTGAAGATTTGGGTTTCTTTCCACAAGAACCATCTGGTTCTGGTTTGTTGCAAGAAATTATTCAAGGGTTTTTGCCCAAGCACTCCACTGAAACGGTTGACTTTTCAAAAAGCTCTGGAGAGTCAATGGTTACACCATCAGCTGAAATAATATTTGGTGGCCAGTCGCTGGATGGATCAAGAAGGAGCACGAAGAAGCACTTCGTTGAAAACGATCACCAAGGTGCTGCTTATCTTGATCACGAAGGAATAAAGCCATCAGCACAGGCCGAGGGCTATTACCGTACCGGGGTTAGCTGCCATGACCAAGTACCGTACAATAACGAGATGTCACTGAATCTTCCGGTGGGTCAGGACTCATTTCTGGAAGACATTTTTCAGTACCCAGATCTTATGAGTGCCTTCGCAGCTAGGTTCAATAATGTTTGAGTTCTCCTGGTGCAACGTCTACACGCTGTTATGCAAGTTAAAGAGATATGTCTAACGAGCTGTTCATCGCCAGTTGTATTGACTTCCATTTTCTTAAATCTTAAGTAGTTGTAAGATTTCAATCCAAAATATTATCTAGTTCAAGTTACTATAAGATTTATTCTGCTTTCATTTAACTCCCTTCTCTTAGGATCACATCTGGTCATGATCTCTTCGTTGACCTTGGAACTGAAAAGGTTGTGTTATAATTACTATTATAGTTTCCAAACTGGGAGTGGCGGTACATTTTCTTTTGTGGTTCTTTCTAGAGAAAATTTAAAACTAACCCTAAATGGGGAGAGCTGAAAATCATTCGGTGTTACCAAGGTGGTATTAAACTAGTCATTACATACCTGGGAAAAAGGGTAAGAAGATCGGCGGCACCTTCGTTGTCCAACTGTTGCCTGACCGAGTCGTTTGTTGTATTTTCTTTTTTATTTTCTTTCTATTTACCAGGTTCGGTTGTACAGGGTGATTTTTATTTTAAAATCATACATTTTAATTTTTTTTTTTAAAAACTTAATATCAATATTATTAAAATCATTATACTATATATAAAAATATTTTGTTTCAAGATAATAGAATTAAAATTTACGCATTTCTATACGGATTTGGTTTTAAATATATGTACTTTTTAATTTTAAGTTCCCGGAATTGCCTTGCGGTGTTGCCGTTAAACAGCGGGAGCACCTCCTGCACCCCATAAAATTAAAAGCAAGAGAAATTGAAAAAAAGAAAGAAAGCCCAGCTGCTTGCGAGGAAGTTGGTCACCTAGCAGTTGACTTTGTTTCACATTGGTTTTTAAAGTGTTTTCTAAAAAAAGTTATTTTTATTTAAATTTATATTTTATATATATTTTTAAATTATTATTTTGATGAATTTTAAATAAAAAATAATTTAAAAACAAAACCAAGAAACTCATCACACCAGACCGGGTTTGGTCAGTATCTTTGCCAGGATCTCCGTTACTATATTTTCGTAGCGCTTTTCTTTGCATGGAGAAAAACACGTAGCTATAAAACAAAAAATAATATATACTTACATGTACTAAAAGAAAATTATAATCATATGTATTATTAAATAAATAAACACATTATATTTTAATGTAGTACAAAAAATTATGATAATGTTATTTACGCTAAACAAAATAAATTCTAAAATATATAAATTGATAAATAAAATAAAAACTACTAATGCTCATCAAATTCTAAAACAAAAGGATAAATCATTTATATAAAAGTGAAAGATAAATAATTATTATATTTAACCCTATATTTATTTTTTTTCTTTGATGTACACATTGTTTTTATTCCTAAAGGTCACCTATTCGTGCCAGGAACAACAATTTTTTGTTTCTATAAATACATCATGAAAATAAAATTTATTTATCTAAAACATAAATAAAAAAAATCTATATATAAATTAGCATAATCTCTTTAAAATATTAAATACACATTAAAAATCATTATTTTAAACAAGTGAAATTAACAATCTAAAAAATTATAGAGAGAGGGGGGTATTAGTTTAAATATAAATAAATTAATTAATTGAAGCAAAAACATGCGTCAATTAGTTTGAATTTTCTTATTTTTCACCTTTTTCTTTTAATTTCACACCTAACTTATTTAAAACATGCGCTTGCTTTTCAATCTCTGGTTCTTCAATTCTACACTTGAAAATCAAATTGACTACCATTTTTGCAATTAATCCCTCTATTTTTTAACTTTGTTATTTATTTCAAACTCGTCCTTGGACTTTCAATTCTTTATAATTTTATCCAAAACAAATCAATTTAATCTGTTTCTTCACTTTCTTCTTCAGTTCAACCGTCAATTATGACCCGGAAACTCTCAAACTTCTTCTTCAATATGAACTTTGTGTTCCATCATTTAAAAAAAAACGATTATATCTAATTTAAATTTTGATTTGAAAAAAAGTATTTCACTTGAATTAATTTTTTTTTGCCATTCATTTGGATTTTAGGTTCAGTTTTAAAAGGTAATTTTCAACGGAAAATATAATATGTTTGTTTTTAATTTTTTTTTATATATCAACATATTAAGATTATAAAAAATAATAATTTTATGTTTTTTAAAATAAAAAATAATTTAAAAAATTTAAAACTACTACAGTTGAAAATGAGAACCCAATCTAGTTTTGATCGTAATTATTTAGACCAAACATGAGTAGTACTAATAATAACAGTAACAATAACATGATTGAATTTTAATTAATAGACTAAGATATTATAATGTAATTATCATAATCTCGTATTAATGTAATTATCTAGTATTTTATCTTCTTATAAAAATTTGGGACAATCAGAATTTTACTCGTTTATTTGGACTTACAAAATGTGTTTTTTCAGGAATGAAATTTTTTTGTATAAAAAAAACAAGAAAAATATTTTTTTTCAATGTAATTATCATAATCTCGTATTCATTTACTCCATAAATTGATTAAAATAATGATCTACACATTATAATATCCTAATAATTAATTATACACCCTATTTAGAAATAGCATCCTCGCACAGAAGCTAATGGTGTATTTGTATCTGTAAAGAATAAAATAAAAGAGAAGAAATAGGACTGAACTAGCAAAATCTTAAAATTATTTATTTTTGAAGCCCCATAAAAGAATAAACGAGAAGTAGGAAAGAAAAGAACAGGGAACGCTAATCGAAATTAATATATTTCTTGAAAACATCAAGAGAATATACTCATCGGAATTAATGTTGTAGTAATGTACCACAGCTCTTAACGGTTCCCGACTGTGTTCTTCCATCCATCAAATAGTTTCTTCCGACAGGGTAGCGTACAGATGTCGGAAAATGCAGCTGTCATTAAAATCCATCACTGCTGAGACCATCATAACTCTCCCTCCGTACAGGAGGAGCATATCCCGACCAATTCCCTTCGCCGGGATATCAAGATACGCAGACACCTGGTGGGTCCCTTTCCTTCTGCTCTGGTTATGACCCTAATGTCATTTGTGATGGATCGTATTGAATTCCATTTCTCACGTTTCTCTAAGCGGATCGAGGCTTTCCTTTCACAGGTACGACGGTGACAAATTGGCAATCCGTCCCATAAAATCAATTGTTTTTTGTTTTTGTTTTTGTTTCTCTCTCTCTCTCTCTCTCTCTCTCTCTCCCGGTGGCCATCCCTTACAGACCACCCTCCACTTTTCCCTTCATATTTTAATATATTGAGTATTTTTTTCTAGTTAATTTGATAGAGTTTTGAATAATAGGATACAATTATGTTATTTTGTTAAATAATCAATTATTTTAGGTTATTGTTGTTCATGAATTAACAAAAAAATTGTTTGAAATGTTAGTGTGTGATTCGGATTAATTAGATATATTTTCAGTTGATAGTTATGTTATTTTTCAATAACCAAGGTTTTTTTGTTGTTGTTGATTGTGAATTGAAAAAAATAATGTAATGAAATAGTTAGTGTTGATTTAGGTTAAATTATGAATTGTACTGAATTACATATAAAATAATTGAGTTTGATTGATAATTTTATTATGGTAGAGGGATTTGATGAATGTAAGTGTTTACCGATTAGTTTAAGTTTTGTTGATAACTAATGCACTTTCATCAACCCTGATATATTAATGGATTATAATAGTGTTTTGTTGTGTTTTTTTGATAGAATGTCTACTCATTAGAAATATTATGATTCTATATTCAATTACATTGTTTTGTATCCTATAATCATACTACCTTTTATTAAAATAAGAATGGCATTATATTGCTGGAGGCAGGTCTGGTAACAGATCAGTAAGTCGGGGGACTAGTTTGTAGTTTTCCTTAAAAAAGAAAATATTGATAACTCGATAGCTATAATAGACCTCTGCCAGCACTAATTTGTTCCAAAAACACACTCTTTATTCTCAGAGCTGCTCTCGCTGGTCACTTGACGCTCAGCTGAGAGCCTGCTCGGGTTGTTCCCCCCAACCTCTTCTGCTTCTGTTTCTGAATGTCCCTCTAAAACCTGGGTAATGCGTGCGTGCATGCCTACTCCACTCAGAATCCACCACTCCTTACCTGACACCTGCACCCCGCTTCAGTCCTGTCACCTGCATGCGCCTTCTGCTGTTTTAATTACTAAACAATTAATGAAACAAACCCCGGAGAATTTTAGGATAATGCTACCTTCTCTGCCTTACGCTGCGAATCGTAAAAATAAAATAAAATAAAATAAAATCACCCAGGGGATGTTAAAAATATATTATTAATGCTATATTTTAGACTTAATTTTGGAGAAAGTATTTATACGATGTCGGTTCAACCCACTTTATGGTGAAGACACGTTGCTTTCACCTCTATTTATTGGTTATTACTATTATTGCCCTCAAGAAGATCTCTCCGTTACATGAAGCCATCAAGATCCGCGAGCTTTTTGCGAACTGCCGAAATCTTAAAGGTCCTTCGATCGATCTTTTAGGTTAACTTTTCAGGCATGTAGGAGGCAACTAGGGTACTCGATCTCTTATTGTTTCGGCTGGTTGACTTTCTTGTTCAATTTAAAAAGCCTGTGCAGTACATTTATTAAAATAATAATTGACATTTATGATTAATTAACTTTTAAACCTTCCAATTTCAATAATTACATATCAATCAATCTCAAAGCAAGAGTCTAAGAATATTAGCATTAAATACATCATTTACATTTAGAGCCTCTTTGAATGACATTTCAAACGCCGGTTTGCAGTTTTTTATTTTATTTTAAATGAATATGGTTTGGTGTTTTTAGATCATTTTAATGTGCTGATATTAAATATGATTTTTAAAAAATAAAAAATTATTATTTTAATATATTTCAGCACGAAAAGCACTTTGAAAAGCTATAACAACAACTCTCTTAAACACCCTCTTAGTTCTGTGTATACATCCATCCTAAAAAAATCATTTTTTTCTCTTACTCTCAACTAGATTTTACATAAATGTTAATGAAAATCCAAACCATTTTCAAAAATAGTAACAATTTTTTGAGGTCAAAAGATATTTTTTATTTTCAAAAATATTATAAATAAATATTAAGAAATGGAATCATCCAATATTTTAAAGGAGTTATGAAGAGGTCAAAAAAATTTACACATTTAATCTAAATGTGATTTTTAAAACATTTGGATTTTTAGTTTTAAATTTAATTATTTTAAATTTAATTAATTTTAAGTTTAGTTCAATCTTACGCATTCTACATGTACTTATAATAATGACATTTTTTCCATTTAAAAAACAACAGAAAAACAAAACGACACTCTTGAGATTTTAAGAGCTGTTAGGATCACAAGCTAATTCACTTCTTTTACACTTTATCCACTGTGAATTTTCTTGGGCCTGAGGGTTGCAAGGCCCACATGGGCCTCCACCATTGCTTTGCTGACTATGCTCTATTAACTCCACAACTTGGTTTACAAATTGATACTCGAAAATATTCTTGCATATAAATTTAGTCCCTTTATTAAGAAAATTGAAATGAAAAAGGAATAAGATGTTTCTCAATGCAATATCGAATCTGCATTATAAAAATCAAAATGTTAACAAATAGTGGCAAAAAGACCCAATTGAAAGATGCCAGGAACAATACAAACCCAATTGATAAAATCCTTTTTTTTGGGACTCAATTGAGAATGGCCATTAAATTAAGGACTAATTTAAGGTTTCAAAATAAAAATAAGGCTGTTAATTACATACCCGTACGTCCATTATAAAGTTTGAAAAAAATAATAATCATATATATTAGATGTATGGAAAGGTAATAGATAATTTGACGCATTACATGTAATTTATCTTAACCCGGAAAAACTTCGATAGGATTTGGCAAAACTCCCAACTCCCACTTCAGTAAATTAACTTAAAGTTTCCATGCATCGAGCTTGGTATACTGTTTGGTATTACCTTTTAAGTGTTTTTTTAAAATAAAATTAATTTTATTATTTTTAGATTATTCTCATGTGTTATGTTATGTTGATATAAAAAATAATTAAAAAAATTAAAAAAATATTTTTTCAATTCATTTTTGAATTAAAAAAATATTTAAAAATAACTCTAACTACACTTCTAAACCGTCATTACAAATAAATTGTTATGATGGGTACATTTTAAAGTTTAAAACTAAAATATAGCTCAAAATAGTTTATAGTAAATAAATTGAAGCAGTTAAATAAATGGACTACAATTTTTATACTACAATTTTTACAAGAGCAATGTAATCAACTATGATGACTTCTAGTTGATTATACAAAGCCAATCACATCTTCTCTCTCTCTCTCTCTATATATATATATATATTAAACTATTTTTTAGAAAATACGTTTAGAATTAGATGTCCTCCATCAAATAAAAATTTGGGAAATTCAAGAGATTCTCGGACCACCTTGTACAAAACAGAACGATTTCATTTTTGGTAGAAGCAAACGTGTTTTACAGGATATGGGAAAACACCTTCTTCCGACCACAATCTATTAACTTAAAACCTCCCCTCGCAAATGCATGGAATCTCCAGTCGTGGCGTCTAAGATATCGATAGTGGGTTTTCGTTCTCGATTGAAATGTTTTGAATGTGTTACAATAAATTATAAAAATTATAATTTCTATGGTTTGTGAATTATCATTTAATATTATAATAGCTAGATTTGTAAGAGAGTTTGGAAAATTGGAACTCTCGGCTGCGGCCAGCGGAGGAGGAGTGGCTAAAACGCTAGTGCAGAGAGAGTCACTGCTCACGTTGCTGATCTGCTTGACAGAGGAACACCACAGGCTGCACTATTGCCAATGGTGAAGTCTGCTCACGGGTTGCATCCAAGGACTACTGTCTGGACGGAACCTCACGGTGGAGTCGAGAGGAGCTTCCTGGTATAGAGATTAGTACGGTGGGAGATGGTGGTGCTCACGGTGAAAAATCAGCAGCGGGTGACTGTGCTGTTGGAATTCATGGCTGCTGTGTGAGGTGACTGGTGGCAACACTACCCATGGTGGCTGATCTTGGAGGAGCTGATGAGCAAGGAACCAGACATCACTCACGCGCTGACATGTAATAGCAAGCGCCAATAATTTTTCAAACTTAAAAATACCAGAAGGCCCTGCTCGAGTCTAAGAATTACAAATAAACCATTATAAAGAGACATGCTTTTGGACACCTTCCTTTTTTCTTTTTTCCTAAGGGTAAGAATGTAATTTTATTTAAGGAAGCAAACAACAAAAAAATCTCTTGGTCAATAAATCTATTTTTTAACCTTACGAGTAAATACATATTTTTATTGTTTTAAAGTTTTTGAAAAGACAATTGGTCAATGGTTTTAGATTTTTAATGAGTTTTTATTTTTATTTCTCCTCCTCCTAAATATGACTAATTATTTCGTTTTTTGTTTGTATTATTTACAATGTTTTTTAAAAATCATATTATTAAATGAATCAAGCTTTTATTGAACCCGGTTAATTCAATAATCTTGATCTTATATTCTAAAGCAAGAATGTTTAGCCTTCTTTCCAAAACCCATGTCGTTTTGTTCTTGTGAACACCATTGTTAAGTTTTTCTTCCAAGCAAAGCACAAAGAACAAGTCCCCGGTAGATATAGCATAATGACATACCGTTTCTGCATAGTAGGTCTTGAGTTCGAGTTAGAATATACATTTCTTATAAAAGTCTGAGAGAATTAGGATTTTACTCGTTTGCTCATATCCATAAAAAAAAACACAAAACAAACAATTAGATGATAAGTAAATTGCTAAGTTATCAATGATGATATTTACATGGATAACATCCATAATAAAATCACAAAAAGATTATTATGTTTCTTGGAAAGATATATGTATAAAAAAATCATTGAGACATCAACATATTAAAATTGATCAAATTAGTCGATCAATTGTTTTATCAAAAAATTTAGATGTATTAATTATGAATAAAAAATCATCTAGTTAATATAATATTTTAGATTTAACAATTTAATTTAATAAAATTCTTCAAGTCGTTTAACTTTGATTTTATCTAATTATGCATAGTGTAAATTTATTTCAATTATACTATCAATTTAAAAATAAAAATTTACATTTTGATTCCATTTAAAATAACTGTACAGAAAATCGAAAGGACAGTTGTACCATCGTGCCATAACACTCTCTCTAAAAAAGTATAGAATAGCAGGTATTTCCATACACAAACTCGATTTATAATTCAAGAGAATCACAAGCAATCGAGAGAGAGGCCAAAGAGCTATCTGTCGTTTGTTTACTACAGAAAGTATCCACACAGAATTTGCAGAAACCAGAAGCTCAAAGAACAGACTAATTCAGAGCAGTTGATCCAGATATGGATCTTTCGGAGTTTTTTCTCCAACATAACCTGAAACACTTTGAGAAACCCCGAAAACAAAGTTGTTAAGCAGGGAGCCCCCCCAAACCAGCCACCCACCCTGCGGTGCTTGCTGGTTTGCCTCCGCCATGTTCGCCTGCCTTTCCTCTACCATATCCAGCCACCTCTTCGCCATGAATTCCCTTATAGCTTGAACCCCCTTATTCACTACCTCTCGTGGCGGAACTGACAGTGGATTTTCATTCAAGTCGAGTTTGGTTAGATTTTCTAGCCTGGCAAACGAGTCAGGAAGAGTTCGTATTTGGTTGTTGCTGAGATCGAGCTCCCTGAGGTTGATTAAATCACCAATTGCTTCAGGAAGTTCAGCTAGGTCACTGAAATTACTGCTCAGATTCAGGACCTCTATATTTGTCAATCTCCCTATTGCTTGTGGCAGGCCCCGCAGCTCATTGAAATGAACATCCAAAAATCTCAGAGACTTCATTTCACAGATAGAAGGTGGAAGAAGACGGATCTTGTTCAACTGAATTGAAAGCCTTTCAAGATTCACCAGTCCATATCCAATATTTATCGGCAAAGTTATCAGGTTGTTAAAGCTTGCGTCTATCTCCACCAATGAACTACAGCAAAGACAAATCAAGTTTTCAACAGCAGACCAAATGGGAAGAGCAGAAACAAATTGAAGGGAGGAAAAAATCTACCAGAAACGATAATTTGAAAGATTAACTGGGAGGAGAACACAGAAAATGAGGATCACCTGCAAAGAGCAATGCTTTCCGGGAGGGCCTTCACCTTGTTGGCCGACACATTTAGGAGCTTAAGATTTCGCAGCAATCCAATTGAATCCGGCAAGAACACTAAAAGATTGGAAGACACATCAAGCTCCTCGAGTTTCTTAAGTCCCGCAATTGAATCAGGAAGGACCTGTTTCCCCAAACAAATGAACCATGTATCAAGAAAAACTCAAACCTTGTCCTCTAGCTGCATGCATCAATAACAAAATATAGCTTCTTCACCATTCAAAATCATCCAGGACTCAAAAAGACTTTTTAATCTGTTCGAGGCTACTGATGACTGCATGAATCACTACAAGTTCTTGTGAAAAATAACAATTCATATACGAATAGCTAAATCAACTGGTATGAATTGTCTAAGCTTGCAATTTGAGCTTGCTAAACACCAACCTCCATATTATATTTAGACCCAAAAGCCCATCACGACTAGCAAAAACAAAACAAGCTTTTACACAGCAAGGATAAAGATTTAAGACACTCATCTATAACCTTTCTTTCTTTCCTTTCGTTTTTTTTTCCATACACGAATTTATTTTCAATCGAGATGGGGAATGTTTGAACCATTAGTTTGTTAACACACTAAACATATTATATGATTAAAGGGAAGAAGAAAACATCATAGTTTATACTTGTTCCCTGATGCTAGAAAACATTGCAAGCAAAGTAATCTAAAAGAAAACATCTCTATCAGTTAACTAAAACAAATAAAACATTAAAAAGAGCAGGAACAGAAGAAAATTATGATACCTCTAACTGGTTTTGAGAGAGATTGAGCACAAGCAAGCCATGAAGTCTGCCAATAGATTCAGGAATCAACCTCAACTGACGATCAGAAAGATGCACTCTTTCCACAGCCCCACCACTCTCTGCTTCTTTAAGTATAGCAACGACCACCTCATCAACTTGTTCACCGCTCTCTATCTCTCTTAAAACAACATCCTTATAGACACCAACAAGCATCTCCTCTACTTCCTTTAACTGCCTCTCATACTCCTCGTGCATCTCCTCCAATTTCAACACTGCCTTGTATATCTCCGTTTTTCCTGGTTCCTGCATCTTGGTCAAGTTGGATCGAGCCATGGAGACAACTTCTGGGTTGGGTCGAGGACCGAGAGATTTGAGGAGGAAGGAGATATTGGTGGCGGAGGAGGGGATGGATTGGGTCAGCGTGGAGAGGACTTTTGGGTAGTTCAAATAGGGAAATTGGGCTGACAGGTTTTGATCAAACTGTTGAGAGTTGGGGTGGGTTTGGGATAGAAGATAGGAAAGAATTGGGGAATCATCGTTATGGTTGGAAATGGAATCCATTTCCATTTCTTTTCAGAGAGAGATGACTGAATATGGAGTAGCAAAATAGTTGAAGAGGATGATCAAGGAGCGAGCAGTGGGTTTTACGGAGGTTGACCGTCACCAGGGTTGACTTGACGGATTTTTCATCCAGGAGCTCGATCAAAGCCACGTGGAGATGTATGACAACTGAACGTTTGACTGAGCTCCTCTTGAATTAGGGGGATAAGCTTTGGTTGTAGCTTAAAAAAATAAGTTTAGAAATATAATTTTTAAAGAGTTTGGATAACTGTGTTTTGAACTCAGTGTTTTTTTTTTGTGGAATCTACGGTTTATTATAAATGTTTTTTAGAAGTTTTTTTTTTAAATATTTTTTATTTTAAATTAAGTTATTTTTCATGTTTTTAGATATTTTAATATTTTAATGTCAAAAATGATTTTGATTTCTTAAAAAATATTATTTTAATAAAATCACTTGTAGATATATGACACCTGAACGTTTGACCGAGCTCCTCTTGAATTAGGGGGGTAGCTTTGGTTGTAGCTTAAAAAAAAATAAGTTTAGAAATATAATTTTTACAGAGTTTGGATATCTTTGTTTTGAACTCACTGTTTTTTGCCGGATCTTTTGTTTATCACTATTTTAAAAATACTTTTAACAAAATTATTTTTATTTTAAATTAAGTTTTTTTTTAGATTATTTTGAAATGTTAATATCAAAAATTAAAAAAATATTATTTTAACATATTTTTAAATGAAAATTACTTTGAAACCATATTAGTCGAGATGTTTGGAAATGTATTTGGAGAGCTCTTTTAAAAAAAAATAATTTTTTTTTTATTTTAAATTAAAAAATTAATATTTTAAAATCATTTTAATATGCTGATGTCAAAAATAATTTTTAAAAAATAAAACAATATCATTTTAATGTATTTCTAAAAAGAAAAAAAAAATGTAAGTGGGTGTTTGGGGCTGCGGTGTGACCTGCGTTGCGGTTCACCGCAGCCCCAAACGCTCATTTAACCAAACATTACATGAATTTTAGATAATGGGTCCCACCAAAAAAACAGCGTTTGCGGCCAATTTGTAAAGCATAAAAAACATGCTTTTCAAGACAAACGCAGCAAAATAAACTGAAGTTCAACTTCATTCCCTTCTTCTGTGTACCTGCTCTATAAATAAACTGAACCAACATTCCCTTCCCTTCTGTGTACATAAAGGATGACATTTAATTACCAGTGGTCAAGGATCAAAGAGATACACAGAACTTTGAAATATTCTTCTAAAACTCAATGAAGACACTTTCTATTTTCTTGAGCTGCTCTATTTCTTGTCCAACTACTATCCCAGGATCAATGTGACACAACTGGAAAGAAAGAAAAAAATCCATGTGAAGCTTCCACGTGAAATAACAGCATGAAGTTGAACACTGGAAACACTTAAATGCAAGATTCATTGCACGTAACAACCTGGATTCCCATAAGAATAGTTACAGCTCCCTCTCTCTCCTCCACAACCGCAACCTTCCAGAGCTCCTACCGGCCACTACATAGATCCATTTTCGACGCCACCACGACAGAGACAACCACCTCGGCCTCCTCTACCCGTCGGTACCGGTCGTTGACCCTCTCGTCACAGTCGGTGAACAGTAACATTAATGGTCAAAGGTGGACGAAAGGTGCAACGCATCGTTTTGTTTTGTGCCTGTGTAATGGTCGAATTTGCAACGCACCGTTTTGTTTTGTGCCTGTGTAATGTAAATCATTTGAAACGCACCGTTTTATTTGCATGACAACAACCTGACCCCTGCATGTTTTCAAATAGCCCTTTTTTCTTTCTTTCAAATACGGTTTTTGTTCTTTTTATTTGTATTTGTTTTGTTTTAGTTTATCAGTGCAATTTTTTTTTTCAATTATCATTTTTTTGGTTTTTTTTTGCTTGTAATTTTTTTCCTCATTTTTTAAATTGTTCTTTCAATTTAAATATATTCTTGGTTGCACCCCTCAATATTTTATATTATTTTTTATTTTTTCAATTACATCTTTCAATATTTCATATCATTTTCTAAAATAAATCATTTATTCAATTACATCCCTCGATATCCTCGATTATTTTTTTATTGGTATTTTTTTTCTGATTCTGTTAATAATTTTCATCGGTAATTTTAGAAAAATATGTCTAATTTACTTGAATTATTTCAAATATTTTGTTATTATAATTATTAATAAATCTATGAAATTATTCAAACAAAATATTTATATATGTACGTATGTATATGTGTGTGTTTACATGTGTATTTTTAATTAATTTCATAAGTTGACAACAATTTGAAAAGCATGGTAACCAAACACACAAAACTGTTTTTCATTAAACTCAACCTCAACTACAGTTTTAACCAAACACTTAAAAACAGTTCCGAACCGCAGCTAAAAGCGCTTTTTATAAAACTACTTTTTATAACCTCAACCACAACAGCAACAGCTGTGCCAAACAGACCCTAAACCATATTTCTGAATAGGCACTCAAACAGTCACGACTCACGAAAGGTTCAAACTCAGTTCTCTTGATAACCAAACATATTGCAACCGTGATTCACTACTAATATGAAACCAAACTAAAGAACAAACACACTTCGACTGATATGCATCTGGGAAAATTACATTCGCCATTGGATAACTTAATTATTGGTAAAAATTGATTTCAAATTAATCAAACCAATTTTTTTCTAAGTTTATTGGATAATCTTGGTTAATAAATAAAAAAATCATTTTGATTTAGTTTACTTTACATTTTTTTTTAAAATAAAATAATTTTGGTTAAAAATGAACACTATATATAATGAAATAGAATAAACAGGTTTATATACATGTAGATAAACTTTTTTTTTATTCCATGTAGACTTATTCAATTTTAAAAAAAGAAAAACTAAACTAAAAATAAATAAATGACCTAATTTAATCATGAATGAGCTCTCAAATAAAAGAAGATATGTGGGAAAGGTAAACGGAGATGAAGAAAAATGGGTTTTTTAACTGACCAATGCCTTTTTTATTGTTCATATATTTTTTTATTGATTTTTTTTTTAATTTCAACTTTTAATATTAATTTTTTACTGAATTTTATCATTCCAAATTGAGCTTATCATGAATCAATTTTTTTATCCAAGTCTCAGTTAGTTAGTGACTGGAGGTTTGAGTTCTTCATACTTCACCCACCCATCTTTTATTTCGGTTTTTATTTTACATTACATTTTAAAAATGTTTTTATTTTTTTTTACTTTAAATTAATATTTTTTGGATATTTCTATATCATTTTTATGTGCTGGTATCAAAAATAATTTTTAAAAATAAAAAATATCATATTAATATATTTTTAAACAAAAATATTTTTAAAAACAACCTTAACCATACTCTTAATCAAACAATTCAAGAAGAAAAAAAGACCTCACATGGAGGTGGGGGTAGAATAACCTCAAATACATTTTATCGTCATGTTCCAGAAAAATCCCTTTCAATTCTTTTGTCTGGCTTATGAGATTATTCCTGAGCCAATATAAAACTATCAATTATCAAATTCTTGGTGTGTCGAAAAATGATCTTCGAAGGGAATCTCCCTTTGAATGCCAAGTGAGTGGAGATCCTTTTATAGTTTCTTTGGGCCAACAATCATTAGCTCCCATTTTTCTTACTTTCAATATTTTGTATTATCATGTGCGTGGAGTTTATTTGTTTTTTAAATTTTTCTAATATTTTTATCACATTTTAAACAACAATCGCAATTTTTTTTGGATATCCATATTGGAACGGGGAACCATATGACCCGAAAAGCGCACTTTGTGGGCCCAGAACATGCGTACACCTCCGGCTGTCCCAGGCTCTTACAGAAACCTTACGATTAGCCTTCGAAGCTCGAACCCTGACCTTCCGCTTTTTTAGCGAAATAACCAAGGCCTTTGCCGCTCGACTAAACCCTGGGGACAACAATCACAATTACTAACCTAAATAAATGTTTTATATGAATAAGTTGACTCTCTTTTTGTAGCTCTATCCACCACTGTTCAACCCAAATTGGAAGCCCCTCCCTGCAGTTGTAGCCATGGAAAGTAGCTTCAAATAGTTGATGATTTCTCCGTTGTATCTGGTCAAGGAAAAATATTCTTGTAAATAAGTCAATTTATCTAAAAATTTAAGTTATAAGATAAAATTATAGAATATAATTTATATTATTTTCTAACACATACTCTCAAGTGAAAGTTATTTGAGCTTGAAATTTACACACGGGTTCACACTACTTCGTGCTTAATTTTTATCAAATAAAATAATAGTTGTGAGATTTGAACTCATGACCGCTGAATTAACAAAATTCTGATACCATATTAAAAAACTAATCAATCTAAAATCTTCAACCCATTAGATGAGTTCTCGTAATATAATTTATATTATTTTGAAGGCGGTCATGACCCATGACTCACTATCACCAGTTCCGGTCTATCTCCATCACAAACGAAGAAAACCATTAAAATATCAAGTCATAATGATAATGAAATTTGAAGTTGTTTGGTATTACGCTGCATATGTTTTTACAAAAGTGTGTTTGGACTAAAAATATATTTTCAGGGTTTTTTTTTATGTTTTCAATTTGATCATATCATAAACAAGTTCTCTGTATTTCCTGGGAAAATTAATGGTGATCAGGGAGCCAAGTATTCAAGCAGGGCAGTGGCTATATCAGAAATGAAGGGCAAAGTCCTACAGGAAGCTACTCCATGAAGAGGAAGGTGGGAAAAAATGAAGGGAAAAAACAAAGAACTTACGCAGCATATGGATTCATTTAAATAGCTTCTCTGTCATCTGGGATATTGATTCTTTTAACGTCCGCGCGCGTGTTCAACCTGCAATTCAAAGTGTTCAGCATGAGATTATAAAACTACGTAAATGATTGCAACAAACACAAACCCTAACGTTAACACACATTAAAAAACACAAGAAAATAAAAAAACATAGGAGGATAATTGGCAAATAACTGGACCTGTCAAAAGCGAACTGTGAAAGAGGATACAGATCGATTGATTTTAAACCACAATGGATGATAAGGAGTAGAACACGTCACCGAGCTCAAAAATGGAAATGGCAGGAAATGAATGAAAGAGCTGTAATGGAGAAGGAGAGCTGGAAATGGCTATCCAAAACTCACCATCACATAAAGCTTTTGAAGAACCCCAGTGGAAATATTGGGCTGGAAATTCATTAATTTTCACGGACCAAAACGATTTACAGCCCCCAAATACATATATCTCATATATCTCATATTAGCTTTTCTGCCAACTCCAGTATTCTTCCCCTTTTTTTTTCTTTTGTTATATTATTTGTTTTTCTTTCCTATTTACATATGCTAAATATGTCCAGTCTCAGCTCAATTGGGTCTGCTGTTATTGCCAGTGATTCCGGTTGTGAACAGGGTGGACGTGGCTAGGAGCATTGGTAACCATATTGATATTGATGTGGAGGAGGTGGGCTCTTCCTTGCAGAAAACGCTGCCGACTTCGAGATCTGATGATGGTAGCACCTCGGAGCGGGAGAAGTTGAAGCAACAGTGGCACCACCATAACTATAAGAGGAGGAGGAGGAGGAGGAGGAGGACGACGACGACGACGACGACGAGATTATTTTCGGGAGGGAAAGGAAAGCCCTGATCTTTAAAGATGCAGTTGGTGTTGCTGGTCCATCTGGCTGATCGTATTCCTCGATGAGATTAGCTAGATCCTCATCGGAGGTGATCGAAACCAGAGTGTCTAGATCTTCTTTTGGCAACTGACAACGCAGGCTCACCGATGTCCCGCATAACTCACCGAGCTTCAACGATAACTCTGTACAGCACACACGCAAAAATATTCCACCGCATATCACTTACTCCATTATCACATATTCACACAGAAATTGTACTCGATACGGTAAAAGCTAAAGAAGGAATTAGCAAAAAGAAAAGGAAAGGGGAAATAGTAGAAATTAATCGTGATATATAATAAGACTGACCGGCAAAGGAGATAAACCGTTCGACGCCAAGGACACGGGTTTCGCCACCTAGGTAACGGAGTTTTCCATCTGGGAAGCGGGGGATGATCTTGCCACCATAACTGCAGAGGAACTTGATGGTGGTGGTGGCAGATGAGGGCGGTTTGAGACGGAGCTCGGTGGTGTCAAGTGGTGGTCCGACCATGCTTTTTTAAGGTAAAAGAGAAATGGGGTCCACTCGAGAGAGATCAATGATCTAGTTTGAAGAAGCTAAGCTGGCTACTTTACAGTTGCTTCTTGAAGCCTAACTACGGAACTCTGCGTGCCTTATTTATAGACTTGTTTCTTACACAGGGGAAGGTGAACTGTAAACTTTTATAATATGATTTATTTTTTTAGATCTTTTATACATTAATATTAAAAATAAAAAAATATTTTAATATATTTATAAATAAAAAAATATTTAGAAAACAACAACATAGTATCTACAAGTTTACGTACATTCCACACATTCAGGATAAACAGTAAAGTTTTGAACTTCAAACCATAGAATTATAGGAATGAGGTATAATATTTAATTATTCATTTAAGTTACATTTGATTTATTCTGAAATGAAAACAAAAATGGTTTGCGACAATTTATAGAATATAAATATGAAAATAAAAGTGTCAAGTATTGGAATGATATATTTGTGAAGCAAGTGCCGAAATTCTGCTTTCATTATTCAGTCAACACTTAATCTTAGATACATATGTAAAACTCGGTCAAACATTAATATGTATGAGTTTGACGAGCTATCAGATTTAATATTTTCAGATTTAGCTAAATGCCGAGCAAATAATATATATATATATATATATATAATTCATGATTTTAATATTTTTGTATATGTATATATAATTGAACAGGAAATTTACTATTTATATAGCTGAAAAGTTAAATGTTGTGTAGATATTTTTATTGTGTTTTATCGTTTCGATAATTATTGATGGATTGCAACTATTCCGTTGCCGACCTAGCTAGAGAGGGACAGGTGGAGTAAAGGTTTTAATTTTCGAGATTTTTTTTAATTGACTGCCGTTTTCCCTACTTGCATTAACATATAAAAAAACAAAATATAAAATATTTTTTCCAAGAAAAAAATATTATAATTTGCAAAATAACACGACTAAAAAAACTTACACTATCTCAACTCAATAAATTGTACTTAGTTTATAAAATATTTTTACTAAAAAGAAATTAAAATCAGCCATTAATATGTTATACTTGGTTGTTTTTGCTTCATACGAAAGAATATTCTTTTTATGCTTCTAGAAAATGTATTTTATGGCAAGGTGGGTAAGTAAAGCTCTAGTTGTCCCAGACTCTTAAAATGATTGCATGTCCTGATTTGAACCCGAAACATGCTCTGTAGATCACAAGTTTTCTGTCATTATACCACGTAATTAGAGGACATATACAAAAGAATACGCTACATCCATTCTTGATTATTGTCGCTAGTCAAATTTAAAAGGGATGTTTGGCGCTGCATTTCAAAAAATATTTTTGAATTTTTTTTTAAAATTAAATTTTTTTGATATTTTTAGATTATTTCGATGTTTTGATATCAAAATAATTTTTAAAATAAAAAAAACATTTTAATATATATTTCTAAACAAGAAATATTTTTAAAAATAACTACAACTACTGCAACTAGAACGTGTTGAAACCGTGTCGCAGAGAACAACCTCAGAACAACTTGATGACTTTATTTTTTTTAGAGCTAGTTTTTTTTTCAATTATATATTTTAATTTTAAAAAATTAAAAAAAAAAGAATTAATATATTTCTCAACCTTTAATAATTAATTTTGGATGCAATATTTTCAAAGGGTAGGCTAGCTGCGTTGTGGATGATTAATTAGCTAATATTTTGTCCTTTTCAGTGGCAATAATCCAAAGAGAATACCCCAAAATTCTTATTATATTTGATTAGTGATAGTTTTTAAAGTGTAGTCGAGTTGTTTTTTTAAATGATTTTTATTTATAAATATATCAGAATAATATTTTTATTATTTTTAAAAATATATTTTTGATATTAGATCTAAAAACACCAAAAAAATATTATTTTAAAAAAATATATATTTTTAAAACAATTGGTAAACACCCTCCTAGTTTTCAAAGGGTGGTGCAGCATATCCACCTTTACTTCCTTATCCTTTTGATGAGAGAATTATGCACTTTGCTTGATTCATTTATATTACAAATGGAACTTTTTTTTATTTGGGAATGGCTAAAACGCGTTTTGCATCTTTTCTAGCCATTATATATTGTTTTTCTTGTGATTGAACTTTTTTTATAGTAGGAAATATATTAAATTGATGTGATTTTAAATATTTTTTAATAGTTCTAATATTTTTTGATATATTTGTAATCGAAAATTATTTTAAAAAAACACTAGGAGATGTCTTGTTTTTCTCAATTGTCAAATTAATTTATTTTTAATTTTTATCTTTTTTGTCTATTCTTTTTTCTATCTATCTAGAAATCTAATTAAATTTCTGACCACACAAAATATTTTACACGTGGCATGGATAAGGCTAGCCACTTGTAAACAGGATGAGGAGGCTGCATTCCCATCACGCTACTACCCGCCCAAACGAGGTGGTTAGCGCCATTTTAAGACGAGAGAGAGGGCCGGTTGTCGTTTCGCTGAATTTTTCTAAAGCGTGTGAGGCCACACATGTCAACGCAAATATACATTTTTACCTCCATATAAGTTTCTTTGTATTTTTGTCTCTTATAATTTTTTTTCATCACCCATTTTTATTAAATAAAATTTTATTTAATCCATAAGAAAAAAAAAATAGTTTACATATATCAAGAAAATTAATAAAAAAATATATAGATCATTTTAAATATATATCAAGGATTACGAATATCATACCTTATTTATATATAAAAATCTGACTACGGAAATCCATAACATATCAGAATCTTCTCTCTCTCTGGCAAGGAAAAAGAAGACGACATCGCTCTCCATCTCCATCTCCATCGTCTTCTCCAGTCCCCACCCCTCTCTCTCCGGTCCCAAGCTGTAACTTTCAAGCCTTTCATGTCTTTGAATGCATGCATGGCCTAAACATCAATAATATTAAAAGAGATAATCCTATTATACAATAAACCAGGCTAAATTATTTTATTTTCCAAAAGACCAACAAAAATCAAGTACTTCGCTGTAATAAGATACCTAGAAGTTTGTCGTAGGTGGTTTTGGTGCGTGTCTCATCGTGACAAGGACACAATTGGCTCCGTTGGAGAGTCCATATTCCTCATCTTCAATATCCACATCCCTCTCCTACATCCAGGGTTATAGTAGCTGCCTGGGACATGGGTCTTAGACTTGTCAAATACATTTTCCATTGCAATAATAATAATAAAATAATAATAATAATAATAAAAAAAGGGTACTATTGAAATAGATTGAGTAACTTTGAATTCAATCAATAATAGTTGTTTAACTGGGTACCAATTATCTATTTAGTTCATATTATTAATTAATACATGTTATCATGTAGTACTGCCATAAAAATACATACTTGATCAAGTGCAAAACTTGTGAGCACACTCAAATATAAATCTAAAATTAGCAGAGAATGATTTCCTGAAATTTCAATAGGATCTCACATACACCTCTATTTTTGGAGAAAAAAAAATCATAAATATCAATACAATGGGAACCCGCGTTTTTATTTTGATAAAGAAGTGGAAAAAAAAAAGAGCTCAGCAGTGCCACGTATCATCTGGTGATCAGATGCTTGCGATGGACCCTACCATCGCCTGGGCACAGCTTTCATCATCGCTCCTCCATGCACCAGCCGGGAATCGAACCCGGGTCTGTACCGTGGCAGGGTACTATTCTACCACTAGACCACTGGTGCTTGTTGATATTCTTCAGCCTTTTATATATTACAACCCTTTAAAAATATAGTCTTTTCGTTTTCGGCCTCTTGCTACGTAAACTAATTCCTTATTTTATTTCAACTCGTTGAAGGTTTCGAGCTAGAAACAGTGTTAAAAAAGTCAGTTTACGTTGGTAAACAACCCCGACCAACACTTCCCCGTTTGCCTTGAGAAAAAAAACAAATAATTATAATAGTCAAGCCAAGCTTTTTATTTTTGCTGCTTTAAATTGAAAGTCCCAACACCATCTTAGATTCTTAATCGGTACCGATGGGCTGCCATTGCATTGAAAGACTGAAACGACGACACTTCCTAACAACAAAGGGAAGGAAAGCATGCTGATAATGTAGAGGAACGTGGGAGCCCCGGCAAAATAACTTAAGTTATGACATTCTCATAAATATCTCTGTTTTTTGGCAAAATCATAATTTTTACATTACAATGTGTTGATGATAAACACTATGATCTCAATCACGAGCCAAAGCTTAAAAATATAAAATTTAAGTGAAGTGATCTTCATTAATTAATCCCTTTTCAAGATCACATCATCATAATATGATACAACCATACACTAGTTTTCGAATCTAGGACTTGGAGTTGCTGGCAGAAATCTCTCGGTCACAGCAAGATGAAGAGTGTGTTTGACATTGCTTTTGTTTTTGTAATTAAGTTCGAAAAAAAACAATTTCAAAAAAAGTGCTTTTATTATGGTTCAAAATAAGCAGTGAAGTGTTTGATTAAAACTGTGGTTGAGTTGGAGGTTGAAAAAAAAGCAGTTTTTGATGTTTGGTTACTAAACTTTTCATATTGCTTTTAACTTGTGAAATTACTTTAAAGGGTATATATATATAATTTTTGTAAATATTGTAAATTTAATAATTTTTGACATCAGCACATCAAATTTATTTAAAAACACAAAAAAAATTAATTTAAAATAAAAAATAAAAAATAAAAAAAATCAAATTTTACAAAAACTTCTCCCAAACACCCCTTTAGAATCACACTCAATTAAAAGTTGAACGAATAATAAAGATGAGATTGTGTTAAAGTTAAGATTGCGTTAACTTTATTACGATAATTATTATTATTATTATTATTAATGAATTTAATTTGCATATGTCATTTTTTATAGGAATTTGACTACATTAAATTGAATAATCAAATTTAGAGAAAACATGATTTAATGGTTTTACTGAAATAAAAAACAATCCAACTAACGTATATGGGAGAAAGAAAATTCTGAATAATAATAAATAAAATTCAAGATGAAAAATTCTGAATAGTAATAAAGAAAAACCCCAATACCTTTCGTGCATATTTCACATTTTGTTTTAAAAGTATTTTAAAAAAAATTAAAAAATTTATTGTTTTAAAACTGATATTAAAATTATTATTTTTTAAAATAAAAAAATAATATTATAATATATTTTTAAATAAAACATATTTTATAAAACAACATTCCAAACAAGTATTTATTCCACACAGACCCCTGCCCGCACGAACCAACATTTAAAAAGAAAAGTTCAAATATGGATCGTGGTTTTGATGCAGATGAATCGCAGAACAAAAAGCATCTAATTCCAACTTTTTTTGAATCAGCGTTTTGGACTTAATTTGGTGTGGACCCCACACAAAAAAATATTTTTTTTGGTTAACCAAACAACAAATTGTGGTGCGATCTGCGAATCGCAGATCGCATCACAATGCCAAACACGCACGAAGTGTCTGTTTAGCAGTGTGGTTGTGATTATTTTTTAAAGTGTATTTTGTTCAGAAATGTATTAAAATTATATTTTTTTTATTTTTTAAAAATTATTTTTGATATAAGCACATCAAATTGATCTAAAAATACAAAAAAACTTTAATTTAAAATAAAAAATAAAAATATTTTTTTTACCGCAAAGCATTCTGTTTTAGCTGTTAAAGCTAAGAAAAGTCCAGTGTTAGCAGGAAGGAGAACAAGGAGTTTACCCCCACGTCACCCTTTTAATCCTGCAAAAACGGTCATGTTGCCTTCTTTTGTTGCTGTGTTTTCAAGAAAAAACACCAAATTTCTTACCATTAGGAAACACTAGAAGTGCTCGACAAATTTCATCATTTTCGCCACAATGATCTGTTAAGAAATTCATTGACAGTTGGTTTTCATGTGTTCTTGCGCAAAGTTATCTCATGTCTTTGCTTAGGTGTGGCTTTGTTAGTGTCTCGTTTTTTTAAAACAAGAAAAGTTTGGGAATTTTGGTTGCAAATCACTCATTCTGATCTTCTAAAGACAAAGCAAGCATTAGGTTTCTGTTTATGGATCAGGGCTTTCATACTCCTTTGTTTTAAAAAGAAAAAAGGCTGGACTATTTATTTTTACAAGCCCATTCATTTCCTTGGAGAAAGCATGTATCCATTTTGGGCCAGGCCCGGTACACGTGGCTAAGCCTTTTAAAACGCCCTCCTACTGGTGCCAATGAAATTGTAGATGATAATAACCATATGATATATATATTTTCCTGAAATTTCAATAGGATCTCACATACACCTCTATTTTTGGAGAAAAAAAAATCATAAATATCAATACAATGGGAACCCGCGTTTTTGTTTTCATAAAGAAGTGGAAAAAAAAAAGAGCTCAGCAGTGCCACGTATCATCTGGTGATCAGATGCTTGCGATGGACCCTACCATCGCCTGGGCACAGCTTTCATCATCGCTCCTCCATGCACCAGCCGGGAATCGAACCCGGGTCTGTACCGTGGCAGGGTACTATTCTACCACTAGACCACTGGTGCTTGTTGATATATTTTAGCCTTTTATATATTAAATACTTTTAAAATATGGTATTTTCGTTTCAACCCCTTGCTACGTAACTAATTCTATATTTTATATCAAAACGACCATGATTCATTATTTCAACTCTATGAAGGTTTCAGATTTTGAGCATTGATGTATCTTGTTCGACATAAACAATAATGTTCCATGAAACACAAAAAAATAAATAATCCATCTGGACTTAAATAGATTGAAAAAAGAAGAAGCCGGGGATATAAATTCTTCCAACTAGAATAAATGGAACATGTTTTTACATTAATATAATTTTCGAAACCCAATTCTCCATTTGTTTTGTTTAAAAAAGTCAATTTACATTGGTAAGCAACCCAAGCCATCACTTCCCCGTTTATCATTGTGAATGAAATAAGTATCCTAGTGTCTGATTATTAAAATAAATAAATAATAATAATGGACAAGCCAAGCTCTGTATTAAAAGATCAACATCATTATTATTATTACACGACCATACACTAGTGTCCAATTATTAAAAAAAACAAAAAAGAAACAATAATGGACAAGCCAAGAAGCTCTTTATTAAAAGATCATCATTATTATTATTATTACACAATCATACACTAGTGTCCGACTCCAGGACTTGGAGCTTTCACGGTCACAGCAAGACGAGGAGTGTCGAGCTTTCTGGTAGTGACTGCACTGCCTTCACCATTAGAAGAGGACATAGGGTTTGTGTCCTCAGAAAGTCTTTTCAACATCACGTTGTCTGCCAAACGCAACCTAGCATCTGAGCTCTGGCTAAATGAAACGAGAAATAAAAATAGAGTAAATGTGATTAAACAAGCCATGAAGATTCTTGTGTGGTCGAGGAAACAAATCTAAGCAAGGTGTTGTGTGGTCGTGGAAGCAAATCTAAGCAAGGTAGATAGATAGACAGATAGATACGTTGAGTTAGGGCTAAAATCTTTGTTAAAATTGAGAAACTTTATTACATGTGTAATAACAATCATTTAATTAAAATGTATATATTAGAAACACAATTAGATATGCAGATAAATTATAATTTTCTTGACTCCATTCTTGTTTTTTATTTTCTGTATAATTGGTAGTTGCATTGATTGGATCCTAGATTTAGATAGCAAGTGTGGTTGGTTAATACCAATTAACCCAAGATAAATTTTTTATTTATTTTTTAGATTGTTTTTTTTTTATTTCTATTTTTTTCCTTATTCTTTTGGTAGTTTTCCCTCTTAATTATTTTATGGAATTTTATTTTTTAGATTCCTTTTTTTATTTATATTTTTTTCCTTATTCTTTTGGTAGTTCCCCTCTTAATTATTTTGTGGATTTGTTTTTTAATTTTAATTTAGTCTTTTAATCCAAAATTATCCACCTTTTTTTTTTCTTTCAAGTCTTTTCCATTTTCTTTTAATTTATTTTTTTTTTCTTTTGAGTTTTTTTTTTAAGTTTTAATTTTCAACAATAATGTTTTTCTAAATTTAAGAATTGTGGTTTTTCTTGATTTAGTGACTCTAGTCAAATAGTCCATGTCTTTGGTTTTATAAGTTAACATGATTTTTTTAGACTTTTGGTCTTTTTTTATTTCCTTACTCAACATTGAATTTTTATAAAATAAGTTTCATGATTTTCTATATTTTTTTTATAAGAGTTGTCTTGATCTCATGGTCTGATTTGTAGGGTTAACAAGTAGATTCAGGTGATCTTAAGGTTCCCCCCCCCAAACATTTAGCATTGTTTATCATTACATAAATGTATATTTATGAATACAATAGGAGAAATTAGGGTTATAATCTGAGTGTTAACTTGTAAATGAAAAACCAAATATAAATGCAACTAATTTTTTTAAATTTGAAAGATTATGATGAACCATTCTCAAATAAGTGTATAAAAATAGTAAATTATTGGTTGTTGTATAAGGGTTCACCATCAAATCAAATCAAATCATAAGCCAAGTACAGTCGGTTACAATAAAATTATTGAATAATCGATAAACATTTTACTTTTAAAAAATAAGCTAAAAAAGAATTTTTATGTTTTTAAATCCATGATGAAATTCTTTGATCTAAAATATTAGAAAATTGACATTGGTCCAAACTTAATCAAGTTCAAAACTTGTGAGCATACTCCTTAAAAAATCTAAAATTGACAAAGAATAGCTCTTTATATACATGAAAATTATATATATCATTTCCTGTAATTTCAATAGGATCTCACATATATCAATGCAATGGTAGCCCACGTTTTTATTTTGATAAAGAAATGCAAAAAACAAAAGAGCTCAGCAGTGCCACATATCATCGGGTGATCAGATGCTTGCGATGGACCCTACCATCGCCTGGGCACAGCTTTCATCATCGCTCCTCGATGCACCAGCCGGGAATCGAACCCGGGTCTGTACCGTGGCAGGGTACTATTCTACCACTAGACCACTGGTGCTTGTTGATATTCTTCAGCCTTTTATGTATTAAATACGTTTACAAATATAGTCTTTTCGTTTCTACCTTTTTGCTGCGTAAACTAATTCTATATTTTTTTTCAACTCTTTGAAGGTTTAGATCTAGAAACAGTGTTGCTTGCAAAAAATAAATAAATAAGTAATTCCATCTGGACTTAAATAGATTGAAAAAAGAAGAAGCTGGGGATATAAAATTCTTCCAACTAGAATAAATGGAATATGTTATCATTTTAATATAATTTTCAAAACCCAATTCTCCATTTGTTTTGTTTAAAAAAGTTAGTTTACGTTGGTAAGCAACCCAGACCATCACTTCCCCGTTTATCACTATGAATGAAATAAGTATTCTAAGTGTCTGATTATTAAAAAAAACAGTAATGGACAAGCCAAGAAGCTCTTTATTAAAAGATAATAATAATAATAATAATAATAATTATTATTATTATTATTATTACACAACCATACACTAGTGTCCGGCTCCAGGACTTGGAGCTACAAGATGAGGAATGCCGAGCTTTCTGGTAATGACTGCACTGCCTTCACCATTAAAAGAGAACATAGGGTTTGTGCTCTCAGAAAGTCTTTTCAACATCACATTGTCTGCCAAACATGTCCTAGCATCTGAGCTCTGGCTAAATGAAACGAGAAATAAAAATAGAGTAAATGTGATTAAACAAGGCATGGAGATTCTTGTGTGGTCGAGGAAGCAAATCTAAGCAAAGTGTTGTGTGGTCGTGGAAGCAAATCTAAGCAAGGTGTATATATAGATAGATAGATACGTTGAGTTACAGCTAAAATCTTTATTAAAAATGAGAAAGTTTATTACATGTGTAATAACAATCATTTAATTAAAATGTATATATTAGAATCACAATCAGATATAGAGATAAATTATAATTTCCTTGATTCTGTTCTTGTTTTTGATTTTCTGTATAATTGGTAGCTGCATTGATTAGATTATAGTCTAGAATTTATTGCCTTGATTTCTTTTCCCCACATGCCCCCTCAGATTTAGAAAATTTTAAAACAAAAATCTTCATGAGTTTGCTATCTTATTTAGAGATAATAATAGCAAAATCTTGATGACTATTTTGAAAAATGACCTCAATAAACCAAGGTTATTCAAGCCAATAATAACTAAAGAAAAAAAACTATGGGCAATAAAAAATTCAAATCAAACTTGGAGTTTGTAACTTGAAAAATATAACATGAAGACAATACTTTATAACAAATAGAAATGTCATAAAAAACATAATAAAAAAAATGGTTTTCGAATTGTGACTCCATGAACAATGAAAAACAAGACTAGTTAATTGTAGGATAAAAGCTTAAATCACTTTAATCAAGTATAGGTTGATGGTAATAGGATTTCTCTTGTGAGGGATTTATGATAAATTTAAGTTTAAAAGTCTATTTGACTAAAATTAGAATATTTGAGTAAGTTCAAGGATTTAATTAAATTTAATGGGCTTAATTGACATAACTAAAACAAAAATAAGTTCAAAATTCATTTTGTCCAAGATCAAGAGAATGGATTCAATACAAAGACATAATTGAACTTTGAATGGGTTTAATAGACTAAATTAAAGGTTTAATTGAAGAATAACTAAGTTTGAAAGTCTAATTCGGTCAAATTGCAAGAATTGGAAGTTTTAGGGGGCAATTTAGGGGTTTAATTGCTACAAAAATAAGGTTTGAAAGGCCAAATAAGGATGAAATTTAAAATATCCAAGACTAGAAACCATTGTGAAGAGGCGTTAAAGTAAGAAGGTCTAATTGAAATATTCCAAGGATGAAATTGCAAAAATTCCAAAAATCAAGATAAATTAAGGGCTTTATTGCAAGGGTTTAAGGTATATAATTTTTTAAAAAATATATTAAAACCATAATTAATATAGCGTTATTAAAACAACATTGTTTTATTTAAATGAAACAATATGCTTTAATCAAAACTTTGTTATTTTATTTTATTCTCTAATAAAACACATATTAAGGTCACACAACATGTTTTGATCAAAACAATTTATTTTGAATCAAAACAAAAATGTTTTATTTTATTCTTTAACAAAAAATATATTAAGGTTAGTCGACCTATATCCATTTTCTTATTTTAAGAGTTGATTGTATTGTCATATTTCAAGGCTTATTTCACTTTTATTTTGCAATCAAGTCATGCCAAAATTCAACCCATCAACGACCTAGGTGACTCTCCATCACATCCAATAGTTAAAATCTTTTTTGTTTCCCCAAGTCTCTTTCAATATAAAACATAACATTTATCGAACCAACCATATGTGACAAAATAATAAAACAATTGGTGCAGTCCCTTGCTAGCTCTCCAACAAAATAAATATTGATTATTATTTTCAATGAGTTATTAAAATTTAATTTTCAACATCAATGGATGAGATACTTTTAGCTCATGGCTTTCAGACCTTTACCATCATCCTATAAAACCCATACAAAAACCTTTAATTAGGAGTGACTAACATACATCCATACATACATACATTGCCATTATATATTTTATTTCCTAGATTCCATATTTGAAAAACCCTTACACTCTCCAGCACCCTTTTTCAAAGTCATCAATTTTGTTATGTTTCGTCTGAAATAATTGGTACATCTTGTTATAATTTAAAAAATATAATAAATTGGAATAAGTTTCATCTCACTCATAATCTTGACTTGTTCAGTAAATTCCACCCAATTTCTCGCTGGAACATCCTGATTCCATTATGGTCATTCCTTTTCGATTTTTTCTTGTTTTTTTTTAAATATTATCTAATTTTACTGTAGCAATCATATCTCTCAATATAACCATTGTAGCATACTAAAATTTTACGAGAAGTCTTCTAATATATTGTTATATCTCAAGTTAAAATCTTAGAGCAATCATAGTTTAGAGAGGTCTTATAAAACTATTAATGATGTTTTTATAATTTCATTCAAATTCATAATTTTATTTTGAAAGAATATTTTTTTGTTTTTTTTTAGATTGAGTTTTTTTCTTCCTATTTGATCATTCAAAAATAGTTTTATTGAAAGTTGCTTTTTATAATTTATTTTGATTTATTTTATTTGAGGTTATTATGGTCTTATAACCCGAGTTACGAATTTGAAAAGCTAACCCATGTTGATATGGGTCTATCCAATGTGTTATCGTCTCAATATTCTTTTAACAAAAATATATCATTTTAATTTTTTTCAAGTCAAAATGTATTTTTATTAGTTGTCTAAATTGTCTTTAGACTTATTGAGTCTATGAGGTTATATTGGTTCAATTCTTACTTTTTTATTTGTGTTTGAAATATGAATTTTATAATTTTAAGTTAGTTTATTTTTGAATTTAAATTAAAATTATGTTTGTTGAATTAATATTTTAAAATATTATGTATTAAATAATAGCTATTTACAAAATTGAAAATTAATTAAAATCACGATACGTAATTAAAATTACGGAGTGGCATAGCAGCGCTGGTCCCGTTCCAGGAAGCTGAGATCATGCAGGTACCCCACGTTACCCTTTTATTCCTTCAAAAACGGCTAAGTTGATCTTCTAAAGACAAAGCAAGCATTAGGTTTTCGTTTATGGATTAGGGCTTTCATACTCCTTTGTTTTAAAAAGTAAAAAGGCCGGACTATTTATTTTTGCAAGCCCGTTCATTTCCTTGGACAAAGCATGTGTTGGTTTTGGGCCAGGCCCAGTACACATGGCAAGCCTTTTAAAACCTAAGACCCTAACCAAGATTTTCAGAGAAAAAAAATACATTTTTTTAGCTTAACTCGTATTTGACAATATGCTTTTACGTCAAGTGTTAATACTATGTTAAAAAAATACGACCCCGAGTAACGAGTTTACCATGATGGCCCAGACTGACCTAAACAACATGACTAGTATTATCTTTTGACCGTCAAATTAAATTTTTTGTTTGGTGTAAAAAAAAGTCAAATGTATTTAATTGACATATACTTACATGACTAGTATTATTTTTATAAAAATAAATATTATATGCAATAGGATCCAAGATTGAGATAGCTAGTGTGGCGGGTTAATCCCAATTAACCCAAGATAATTTTTTTATTTTTTAGACTGAATTTTTTTATTTCTATTTTTTTTCCTCATTTTTTTGGTGGTTTTCCCTCTTAATTATTTTGTGGAATTTTTCTTTTTAATTTAGCCTTTTAATCCAAAATTATCCACCTCTTTTTTTTTCTCTTTTAAATCTTATCCATTTTCTTTTAATTTTTATTTTTTCTTTTGAGTTAACAACAATTTTTTCAACTATATCTCCTTTTCAACAAGGGTAGAAAACTAGTGGAAAGAGACATGGTTTTAAGGGTTTGGGTTACCTTTATCTCTTTTTGGATAAAGGAAGTAGATTTCTCCCTCTTTTTTTCCAACTAATATCTCTGACTCCAAACAAGTGGAGACCCCCCCCCAGAAGCATAGCCACCACTCATTTGAAGCAAAAATGATGCACACTGCTCTGTTCTTCCTCCACCACCTACTCTTCTTTCTCCACAATATTCTTCCATGACTGGGAATCTACATGAATAATCCCATACCCCTCTCTGTCTCTTCACTCTCTCTACCATCCACTCCTAGACATGACTCTCTCTTATACCCTATCATCTTCTACAGGAAACATTATCTCACCACACACTCGTGTCCTTCATAGTTCTCACTTCAATCCACCAAGAAACCGTTTTTCTTTCTTTTCCAATGAAACCAGCCTCTTCCAGAGAGAAACTTTTCCATTCAAGCCTCGGCAGCAGCAACCAACCAAGAGTTTTCTTCCCATCTTGAGACTTGACAGCTCTAAACCCGCACGCCCTTTTGCCAGTTTATCCTCTTACGCGGAAGCTGGAGGCGAGGAAGAGGAGAACGAAGGGATTCAAACCGAGAAACATCAAGAAACGGTAAAAAAGAAGGAAGATGAGTCTCCTGGACTGGCTCAGGCCTTCGATATATCCTCAAGAACAGCCTCTGCTATATCAATATTGATAGCATTTGCTGCTCTCAGTGTTCCCTTATGTATGAAGACTTTGGGGCTGGGTTTGGACTTGAAAACCAAGTTCCTATCATATGTGACACTGCTATTTGGATTCTATATGGCTTGGAACATAGGCGCCAATGATGTGGCTAATGCCATGGGGACTTCTGTGGGGTCTGGGGCACTAACAATCCGGCAGGCGGTGTTAACTGCGGCTGTTTTGGAGTTCTCCGGAGCGCTGTTGATGGGCACCCATGTGACCAGTACAATGCAGAATGGAATTCTTGTTGCTAATGTGTTTCAGGGAAAGGATACCCTGCTCTTTGCTGGATTGCTCTCTTCCTTGGCTGCTGCTGGTACTTGGTTGCAGGTGCACTTCGCGTTACTGCATTCATTTTCTTCCCTTTCTTTCCTTTAAATAGCTTAATTAATCCAGGTATATCCGTTATAATTCAATCAAGTAGTTGGTAGTATTTGCTTTCATAACTCAAATTAAAAACCTATTAATGCAAATTTTGTTAGAGAATAATATAAATCATAGGGATTTTACCTGATAGTTTAAATTTTAGGTGAAATGATTTTCTAATACGATATCAGAGTCTTATTAACCCAGCAATCACGAGTTTAAATCTTACCATCTTCATTCTAATTGATAAAAAAGAATTAAATACATAGTAATGTGGATATGTGTTCAAGCTCCAAATTTTTTTTACTTAAAAGGGATATATTAGAATAATATAAATTATATCTTGTGATCTTACCTAACATCTTAAGTTACTAATGCTGCCTCCAGTCTTCATAGCAATGCCATAACATATCTGAACCTTTCTGACAACATAAACGAACTAAACACAATGAACATGCATTCCGAATGAAACGATTATACTGTTCTTGCTTTCAACTTATGTAATTATACATAATAAAATACCGATATGAGATAAAAAGACAGACAATAATAAGAAATGACTGTGAAGCTAACCAATTCATAACATGGGGATAGTTGCTGTATAAAATTGCTTGATTCGTAAAAAATAATAATATAAAACCATTCTTGAAGCCTCGTTATTAACTTCAACTTTTTAGTTGAAATGATTATTTGATATGATCCTCTAAAACTTTAATGATTTTTTATATGAATCTCACTATCCCTGTACTATCTAATTAAACTAATAAAATTAACCACAAAGTAGTGAACATGTGTAAGTTTCAAAATTAAATGGGTTTTACTTAGAGAGCATGTGTTAGATAGCAATATAAAACTATTTTTAGGATCTAACATAATAGTTTAATCTTTCCAAGTGAGATTGTTCTTTGGTAGCGAGGCATCACGTCCACATAGAAAGAAGTTGTATATTCGAAATCAGACACCTAATAACTTGTGAAGTGATCATGGAAGAACAGGAGAAAAGTTTGTGTATGAGGATGTAGTGATGATTATTAATTAATGCTTTAAAAGGCTTTTCTACACAGGTGCCTCTTAACAGATGGAGCAAAATTATCTGGGAGTTCTATTGAATGTAACAAAACCGATGTTGTAGATATAATGCTTAGTTCTATGGTGAATTACTTTTGTGCTCTAGAATAGCCAATTTCAGAAGTGTAGCTCACTTCATGTATAGGAATTATTACATCCTGATACTGCTGATCATGTCAACAAAATCTTCAGATGCCACATTTTGTGGCCTGTTCTGTAGTTGTTGGTAACTCTCAAGACCTTTCAAATGCCTTATCTATTCTTAGTAGCTGAAGCAAAACTAGTTTCCAAGCCTATCAAGCATATAGTTATGATCTGGTAAGAGCACAGAATTTCTTGAAGAAAAATATATGTTCTGGCAATCATCATCATATATTGCAGCACCCTATTAAGATGACAAAAATCGTTATACAGTGCAAGTTACTTGAAATATCAACATTAGATTTCTGTTAATTTTTGTATCCTAAAGCTTGAAGTGCTTGTTCTCTAATATATTTGGTTCTAAATGTTTAATCTTTAGATCTATTCTTAATTTATCGTCTTGATTTGTCAAGGTTGCGTCATATTTTGGCTGGCCTGTCTCTACCACACATTGTATTATAGGATCAATGGTTGGATTTGGTCTTGTCTATGGGGGACCTGGTGCTGTCTTCTGGAGTTCTTTGGCAAGAGTAATTTCATCGTGGGTGATCTCACCATTAATGGGAGCAATGGTCTCATTTCTTGTCTACAAATTCATCCGCAGGGTATGCTCTTACACTAGCAGATTTGAACCAGTGAAGCTCATACTTTATATCAAATATTTCTTCTGATGTGCTACAAAAAAACTTGCACTTATGCGACCAAATGAGAGGGTTTTTTTTTTACTTTTTTTTGAAAAGCTTACATCCCAATTATGGCATCCATGTGTTCTGAAACTCTAACCATCTTTAAGTTTTGTAGTTTGTATACAGCGCCCCAAATCCAGGACAAGCTGCAGCGACAGCCGCGCCAATGGCTGTCTTTCTGGGTGTAACTGGGATCTCTTTTGCAGCCTTTCCTCTTAGCAAGGTCTTTCCTATAGCTCTGGCACAGGCTGTTGCCAGTGGTGCAGTTGGTGCTTTCCTAGTTGACCGAATTATACGGAAGCAGCTTGGCCATCTCCTGGTGAAAGCTAGTTCGTCACAATCTGAGCCAAAAGAGAACGCTATACACAGCAAAAATATCGGGTTACTCTCTGATTTTGCAGGACCAAAGGGCACCCAATTGGAAATAGTTTATGGAGTTTTTGGATACATGCAGATCCTCTCAGCATGCTTCATGTCATTTGCACACGGGGGAAATGATGTTTCCAATGCGATAGGCCCTTTGGCTGCTGCGTTATCTATTCTGCATGGTGGTGCCAGTGGAGCGGAGATTGTTATTCCAGTGGATGTTCTAGCATGGGGAGGATTTGGTATAGTTGCAGGGCTAATGATGTGGGGATACAGAGTGATAGCAACAATTGGGAAGAAGATAACCGAACTTACACCAACTAGAGGGTTTGCCGCTGAGTTTGCCGCAGCTTCTGTGGTTCTAGTGGCATCAAAGCTGGGGCTGCCCATATCTGCAACGCATACTCTGGTGGGAGCAGTGATGGGGGTAGGTTTTGCAAGAGGTTTGAACAGTGTTAGAGCAGAAACCGTGAGAGAAATTGTGGTTTCATGGGCCGTGACAATTCCAGTTGGTGCTTTCTTTGCAGTTCTCTACACATGGATTTTGACAAAGCTTTTGTCTTACATATTGTGAGTGTAAGTTTACAAGATTCAAATGAAAAGCTTGATGTATGTGATTAATCAAAACCACTCATCTCTCAAAAGAATGTGGTATTGGTGCCTTTTTGATCTGTGATTTCCTTTTAGAAGTCGCAATTTTTATTGGAAATGAGAAAAGAACGTTTTTTATTTTTTAGCTTGATATTGGTATTTTATGATATTGGCATGAGAAAATAAGAACCTATTTACTGGCCCAGTTCAATGTAGAGTAAGGATTAAAGATTGCTGATGTTAGAAACCAAAATCTATAATCTAGAGAGAAAGAGAGCAATAACCAGTCCCCCCATAATCAAACTTAAGTGTGATTCTCTTTTCTAATGTCGTAGAGGGTGGTATTTTTTCTACACGGCTTTTAGGTTCTATTCTAGTTAACAGTACAGTAAATTTTGCCATGCTAATGCAGTTCTAAGAAGACGATAAAAGATTTACATCAGCATGTGAATCAAAAACCCAGAAGAATAGCAGGAACTCCTGAAGCAAATGGAAAGATTATTGGTTCTATTAACATTAAGAAGACGAAGTTGTTGATGCTTGATTCAACAATGGTAGATAATTGAACATTCTGCAAGTTTTAGACAAAGGATGAAATAGCCCCAGCAGATTCCACAATCATAAGGAAGATCCTCCAGCTCATGAGTGTGAGGAATATAGCACCTATCTATACTTGCTATACAAACACAATTATTGTGGTAAAAGTTTCTTTAGCAGACTTGTCACAAAACCAATAGACAACAAAAACTGCTTTAGAACTCTTACGATAAGAAGGGAGGAAAAAGAACTGCTTGGAAATGGGGTATAGAATTCCCTCGCTGAACCTACAGATTCCTCAGAAATATATCTGCTCGCGTCTGAAGTGATATTCGCATCAATTATCTCATCTTTACTTTCTGCAAACCCTTTGACCCTTACAGTTCTCGTGTGTTTATGAGTCAATTTCTGAGCAGTGGTGGATGGAATTATAAGATATTTGTGACCAGACAACAATTTTTCATCTGGCCATATCAGAGACTCCTGCGGATTCTTGAAAACTCCTGGATGAGCAACACACATTCCAGGATATTTTTCCATTTACTGGGATGCAGGAAATGCGTGTTGATACAGCTCCTCTCTTCCACCAGGATGAACTATCCTGACACGGATATCTCTCGACTGTATGCATAAGTCCACTGAAATAGGACCTCCTTCCAGTTCTCTTTTTCTTCTGGGTTCTGTCTGTGTACCTCAACTCAGGCCTGACAAATTTAGACAGGCATTCAGCATAGCCGGCATGCAATAGCTGTCAGATCCCAATATTTCATCTCAATATAATGACAAGAATGTGGGGGAGCATTGTTCTGGTCTGCATTATTTCCATATTATATATTGCAGAGGTTTCATGGCCGGCAGTATCTAAGTAGTGTTTTCCCCACAGGAAGCCAATGATGAAACCGGGCTATCATGAGATGATTGACATTGGGGAAGGGAAATATTTCCTTTCTTTTCTTCAACGCGAATATCAAAGTTAGCCTAGGACGAAGAAAAGATACACCAACCCAACAATAACTAGGTACAAAAATATCGCATCAATTTGGAATTGTGCTATCTTAGCAGGCACATTCTTCTGCTAGTATCATACTCCCATAAACCTGACACAACCTGTCGGTTCAATTTATTCATCCTCCCACTAATCCAATTGTTATGAAGAACAAGACAACCCTTCTTCATACAAGTTTTTTTCACATTTTTCTTCTGCCACAGGTTTAAGTATGCACCATTAGGGAAGAGGTTCCTGTCCAAGAAATGAACAGTCAGATTTGTTTCAGGTTCCACGCATCTGTCATCACTGATACGATAGGATCCACCTTCTCCACACAATGTGTCATAGAAGCTTGGCTGTTCAGACAGGTTTGATGTTGCTGCATGCTTTACCACCTTCTCCATAGCAGCTACAGTTGAACCATCAGAGCGAGCAAAGTAAAAACCAGAGTTCAATCGCCTGGGTAGGTTTATAGCTCCTACAGATAGAACAGCAGAACAAAAGAGGTTACAATTTAAATTCTAAGACTATAACAGAGATGAATGAACAAAGTTAAGATGGAGTCGTTAAACATATTATTCAGTATCTTCCCCTTGATCAACAGCATTCTAACCTTTTTCCCCTTTATTTTGTACATTTACTAAACACAAGAGTGGCCTTTGAAAAAAGTCATTGAAGTCACCTGCACCATATTTGAACTAGATATTCTTGTAATTTAATCTACTAGTTTCCTTTTGATCCCCTTGAATCAATGTGTACTGAGCCGATGGGAAGAAATTAGTTATTGAAAGTCCAAAATATTTGAGAGCATTCACCTGAGTCATTGTACTCATCGGACTGTGCCGCAAGAACACCAGGACGAAATGAATGAAGCAATGGCAATGGATTCCCAAACCAATAAACATCCACATCACTTAGAAGGACGTTGTACCCAAGTTTCAGTATCTTCCAAACCATTCTGGACTTCACTTTGGTGACTCTCTGAAAGCATGTTGTTCCAAAGTGGCAATCGTCAAAGCTGATGTTTCTTGGGGCTGATGGATCATGGAAAACAGGTAAGCCCTGACAGAAAACAGAGAATTTCAATTGACACACACAAATAGATAGCAACTTGGGAGGAAGGAGATCCACAACTAAAATCCAGATAGAACTTTTGGGGGCAATTTTCCAAAAGCATAATAGAATTCAAATGTTAAAATTTTGTGGTCTACACCATTTGGTGCAACTCAAGAATAAGAATTGCACTCAGGCCATAATAAACCTTAGAATACCTCTGGGCATTCAAAACCATAAATAGAGAACAGTCCAAGCAAAGTCCATTCCCCAGGTGTTCAAGGTTATCCTAAAAGGTCAAATTCTGGCCAAGGAAAAAAAAGCAAATGGAACTACTGCATTTTTTTTCTGAAACTATATGCTGCTAGTAGCCAAAAACTTGTATACCAGAAGCACACAAGTTTCTCTTTTATGAGCATGCCCCTTTTCACGTGCCTGTAATTGCACATTGAGAACTGACCCCCGATTTGATTGAATTTGAACAAAAAACTATAACTAATGAGAAACATAAAGCAATAAATCAGTACCTGTAAGACAGAGAACTGGTATGTTTCATGATCAAGAGCACAAATGATGAAATTTGTGACCTGGAGGAGGCGTAATCTGCACACCCAACTCATTAGCATGTCCTTGTAACTATATCCAGCAACTGCAAGCACGACTGTTTTATTCTTGTCTGCAGTTATTGAAAGGAGCGACTCCAAAGAAAATGGAAAATCTAATGAGCCCGATGACTTTAACCGATCTCTCAGAGAGCAATGTAATATTCTGTTTTGTGACTTAACATTTTCAGCAGAAGCCACATTTTCCCTCTTGGTAAAGGACCTCAAAACCCTTCTAGTCCACTGACTTCCTGTCTGGCACGCAGATGGATAAACACTGTCTTCTGTAATGTCAGAAAAAATATATTTCCCCTCACAATTCAAAAGCTTTACTAGGCCAGTATAATTAATTTCATGGAAAAACATTGAGCCATATAGTGCACCCAGATGGGAGTTGCCACTGTCCTCCCAGCTTCTGTTTTCAATCTCTAAAGCACTAGATCCTCTGCCTGGCTGTTCAGACCCATGTTCAGGATAATTAACAGAGAAACATGAGATGGTCCGACTTCCATCGAAGACAAGCCTAAATTCAGAAAGCACAGCCTCATTGATGATCCAGTGGTTATGAAACCCCTTGCCATACAAGAATGGAGGAAGTACTCCATTATGTAAAGGTAGATTTCTGTTGTTCCAAGCCATAAGCATTCTGTCCTCGCAATGACTCCACTGCCAATGATGACCAAGCATCTCCTGCAACTGTCAGAATCAAGAATGATATCAATGGTACTGGTTTCCCAAAAAAGCGGTGAACTTTCGATCTGGAGTAGGATTTCTTCGTACCTCCTGACGTCTTACCCTCTGGCCATCCTCTCTAAGCCAGTGTTCCCCAGCATCATCCAAATGGAACGGGAAGTAGGAAACGTTTCGTAACGAAGCCACAAGAAGCCAATCACGGTCAAGTTCGTAGGCATAATTTAAAGTGGAAATGAGGTCAGGCATCAGAACCGTCCGTGGATCAACAAAAACAGTAATATCTGTCGTGTATAACCGAGATTTTTCAAGCATGGAATGAAAGAACGGGGTGCCAAGGAACCTAGGAAACATTCGAAACGAAGAAAATAAGCCTAATGTATATGACATATTCCTCACGTTAGAATCAAGATAACAACCTTGCTGAACTAACTAGCATAACCAATCCCTAGAAAAACCAAATTAAAACAGAAATGCTTACGTGAAATCAATAGTGGAATCAACCAAAACCCGGGAACCAAAAGCGGAGGCAAAAGAAGGGTGTTGAGTGAACAAAACGACAGTGATTTGAGGGGACAAAGCAAGCCATGATCGAATAGCAAGACTTTGGTCGGATCCAGGAGCAGTAGGTGCAGAAAATATTGTGATGAGTGGATGGCTTAAACCTCGGGGCCTTGTCTGCTTAAGAGAAGATGGCGGTAACCTCTGAGTGGCATACCAAGAAACAGCAATCAACACGAACCCATATAGCCAGACTAACCACAACTGCATTTGCATTCCCTGTTATTCAAAAACAAATTAAAAGAGAAAAGAGGAGAGGTGAGGAAACCTTCAAAGTGCTCTTCTGTTTTGTTGGGTTTGCAAAAGGGTTGGTTGCGTGTTCTCTTCTTCGATCTGGTGGGCAAAAAAGAGTGGAACTTTAACTGAAAAGCAAGAAAATAATGGTAACAAGCCCACCATGGCCAGTGGCGGCAGCAGCGCCAAGACGGGGAGTCGCATGAGAAGACTTGAGGTTAGGCGTCACGCAAACGTCACCTTCCATTACTTTATTGTTATTATTATTACCAGATCTTCAATATTAAAAACCCGAGCATTGGGATCCAGCTGCCTTCCATGCCTCCATCCAATCCAGTCCTAAACAACGATTCCGCTTCCCTCTCATCTCGTGAAACCATAGACATAAAAAAAAAAAAACACTGTGGTAGTCAAAAACAACTTGAATCTAAGAACGTCTCTCTGATTTGTCTCGATGGAGAAATAATACACGTCAGCTTTTTATATTGAAACTGATTTTTTTTAAAAAAAAAAATCTGAAGTGTATAGGACTTGTTTTGCATTCTTTCAAAACATATCTTTTTTTTATAAAAAAAAATTATTTTATTTTTTTGTTCTAAATTAAAAAATTAATTTTCTTAAATTATTTAATATAAAGATAATATATTTTAAAAAAAGATATTATTTTAATATATTTAAAAATCACTTTTAAAACTATCTAACCTTAACGTAATCTGTGAGGACTAGGAATATTTTTCATTAAAATTTTGACACGTCACCCTGTCTGGCACCTCTTTCCATTTCTGACTATTTTTTCATTTCAACCCTTACCTAATAAATCAAAAGCAATTAACTTTAATTGTCATTGGTAGCCTCACCTGCCACTTCCAGGCATGCGACCCGGGGTGACCATCAGCTTAGTCGGGACAACCGGATACCGGGGCTGATGACTAAAAAAAAAGCAATTAACTTTAATTAAGATTAAATCATCCAAAAAACACTCCAAGAATCAAAATAAACTAAGTCAAAGTTGAATACCGCACGGAACCTTAGATGAATCCACAACCTCCATATCGTGTTAGAACAGATGACCATCGAAGGGGAAAACAACGCTGGATACTTTGCTGGCCATCTGGTGGATGACTGAAACATACACTACCTGGAGAAGGGTAATAATGAGCTCTTTCAAGAGTAAATTGGAACAGAGAAGTTATGAAAAGATTAAATTTCGAAATTAAAATTAAATTAAGCATAATCAATACTAGTCGAGGAATTAAATAATTAATTTATGAAGCAAAGGGGGACTAATTAATTCATTTCTCAAAACCAGCGGGACCAACTTATAATTTACTCTCACAGATCACAAGCTAGAGTGCTTCAGCTTGAGCTTCCTCGTTCATTTGTAGAATTACCGGTCAATTTCAAAGGAAGTTCCACCATCAGATTTCCCCAACTAGCTCATCACGCCTCGTGAATTGCCTCTCTAAGTTGGCTGGTCCTGGTGGTAGTAGTGGTAAGGATCCGCCGCCGATTGTGGCACTTGCTGCTGCTGCGGCGGCGGCGGTCTCATGTATCCGTGATGCTGATGTTGTTTGTGGTAACCGTCCATGTATGTTCACTTCGCTCTTCGTGGGTTTTAATAATATTATTGCCTTCAAGATATCCAAACAAGGGTTTCTTCGCCTTCCGGACTAGATTTGATGGCAAAAAAACAAAAGAGAACCGTTTTTTCTGTGTTTTTTTTGTTCTTTTCTTTTCTGCTAGTGAAGCTAGGAAGAGGTTAAAACACTTAAGGGATTAGGAATGTATCGGCGTGTTGTGCTTGTGTGTGTTTGGGACTGCTTGAAAATAAATTATTTAAAAAAGAACCTTTTATATTAACACATCGAATCATTAAAAAATACATATACCTAAACTGCATCCAACAATAGAAACAACAACAATTATAATTTTCCCTTGCCTTTTCTTTAATGTAGAAAAGGACCAAAAATTCCCATTTCTAAAAGAAAAAAGCGAGAGATAAATACAAATGAAAATCAGAGAGGTAAGCAGAAGGGGACATTAGATTCAGCCAGCAGCCACTTCGTTGTATTTTATATGCAAATCGTTGTGTCAAGTTGTCTAGTGATTGATGCACAGAGATCAGAAGCATTATCGGTCAAACAATTCATCCCCTCATACCGAATTGGATAGCAGAAACTTTCTCAAGCTATCCCTCTTGATCTTCTTTCCTTGTTTCAAGACAGTTGGATTTCAGTTGATGATGAACACTTCCGGCAGTGGTAAAAAGATGCCTGAACTTTATACTATATCTAAGGAAATACTTGAAATAACGGATCAAAAGAAATATCTGGCGCATCTATTATGTCAGCATGCCATGTTATCATGCCACCGCGTCAGCCTGTCGTCTATTCAATCGAGCATATAAGCCATCCTGATGGAGAAGTTCCCTGTGACTGCCCATCTGCATGATGAAAAAGAAAGAATAATAATGGAGCACTTGATACTTTTTTTCTAAATTTTGTTCTAAATAAACTCAGTAGGATTGTAAAGAACGGTAAAATGAACCAAATAAATTGCCCTGCAAGGTATCTGGAAACCTATAGCTTTTCCATCATCTACTTATTAATCCTAGTCTCGAATCTCAACTGTAAACGATGAACATTTTAGCTCAAAATCTAGGAGAAACATGGGTTGCAGTTTCTCTCCACTTTTCAATCGATAAATATATTGGTCACAAGTTATTGTGTCAACAATGTCCTCCAGTGGAACAAGGGGCCAGTAGCCATCCAACGCAAACTTTCTTCTCAGAAAAGAGCAAGAAAAAAACTGCAGTGGCATTGAGAAGCCCTTACCCAAGGGACAAGCTCAATACATTTTTTTATTTGTGAGCAAGTAATAGCTTTGGTAATGCAGAAAAACAGGCAAAAACATATAGTTAAAAAGGTTCAAAGAAAAATCCAACTTTCAAAATAGAGTTAATATTTAGGAATTCAGATGGAATTAACAGAGCACTGACCTCAACAACTTGACCACCATCCATTACAACTATCCGGTCAGCAGCTTGTATGGTGGAGAGCCTGGGGAAAGAATACAGGCAAACTTCAACTCTCAATTAAGCAGTTGAAAGTAGGTGGATGCAGCAGACCAAGACCTACCTGTGTGCAATAACAATTACAGTTCTCTTTGCCATTGATTCACTTCTAACAGCACGAAGTACACCCTACAAGCAGATGGCAAAATGAAGTCATCAAGTTATTGACCTCACATATTCCACTCTTTTCTCTACCAACCTTTCTTTTCCTTTTCTTTTGGTATATTTGTCATGTGTTATTCCAAAAGAAGATACCTTAACATTGTGCTCGCTCTCTGCATCCAGTGCACTAGTGGCTTCATCAAGGATCAAAATGGCTGGGTCTCGAAGAATAGCACGAGCAATTGCAATTCGCTGCTTCTGACCCCCACTGAGCACATCATCATCAACAAGTGTTTTGTAACCATTGGGAAGAGATGAAATGAACTCATGAGCATATGCCTGCTTTGCAGCCCGCTCAACATCCTCTTGCGTTATATCCCGTGTACATCCATATCTTATGTTTGAACTGATATCCATGTGGAATAGTTTTGGTTCCTGTTTACAAATATTCATAGTAAGGAGGAAATTCTTCGAATTTACTGGAATTCATTGATTCTGGAGGTAAATGAAGCACCTGCCCAACATATCCAATCCGCTCCCTAAACCACTTGATGTCCAACTCTCTAAGAGAGAAGCCATCAATTAAAATCTGCAAGAAAAGCAACAATTAGATTAGAGATTCATATTTGTCATCCACCGCACTGATCAATAAATCATTGAAATGCAAGCGTATCATCTGCCAACAGCTCCCAAAACAATCTTCAAGAGGCAAGCATCCATCAAAATTAAAAATCAAACGATGATCGCCCATGTTTGATGTGTAACTCTTTAATGAACCCAAACTAAATATGAATAGAGAAGGGGGGAAATAACTTCATGGTCAAGTTTCCTTTTTCAAATACAAGAAAAGAAAAGGACAAAGGAAGCAGGTGCAGCCTTCAATAGAAACAAAAGAAACATGAACATCATCTGAAACTCTGATTCTGGTGCAAGATGGGTTGATTAAGAGGTTGAGAGGTGAATTCTCTTGCATATCCTTTTTTGATCTCAGAACACTAAGAAAATACTTCTAGGCCTCTATTATTACAGCAAATATCACCAAGCATGATGTGGAGGACAAAGTTGTTGCAAGTCAAAGTTGAGAACCATGCACAAGTTGTGCCAATCACTAATGGTAACTGAATAATCAGTTTCGATGTGTTATCCATGCAAACTGGATGTTTTTTATGTACCAATTTAGAATATACCTCTACACTTACTTCCACAAAACAGAGTTCAAGGTCAAGTTTTTCCATCCCTCTAAACCGATATAGTAAAAGTGGCAAAACTATCTCCAAATTATTTGCAATTTTATTAAGTGTTTGATTTTGTCCTTATCCACAAAGTTTTCTATTTGTAATAAAAAATGGAATTGATCGCCATATTTCTCAAAACAAAGGAAAGGACACAGAAAGATGAAACACAAAATCATGGATCAATTAAGCACTCTCATTGACATGCTTAAGAAATAAGAAAAATGTAAAAATAACATGATGCTGTTTATAGGGATCTCGTATGTATTCCTTTAAAAAAAACAGAGAAAGTTAGAAACAATTGGGACATTTTTGGACATTGAGTGCAGTGACTCATTAAATAGGACTTCATTGCTACTGGGAATTTATATGTTCGGGGTTTATCCCTTTTTGGATAGGACTCTTTAGGGCTTTGGTGTAACAATATGAGAACAAATTTTCTATAACAACGACAGCAATTTTCTTTATTAATCGAAACAGGTGGGCGGGGTTAAAGAGGTGGGTTTTTTATGCTTATTCCTCTACATCAGGAACTGGAGAAGGAACCTTGACGGCATTTTACCTTTTTCCTTTTACAGTCTTATACTTGATTTTGTAAAACGTGCTGCTAATAGTTACTCCACTATCCAACAACTGAGATTTAAACACCTTCAAGGGAACACATAGCGCAGAATATAAGATTTCACCTTAATTTACACCTTTTCTTCTACGCTGATTATTCAATTCTAAAGTATTAAATCTTTCCATTTCAGACAATAAATAAAAGTTGTTGGGGTCCTGTTACATGTCAAAACCTTTACCTGACCATTTGTTGGCTCATAAAGACGAAGCAGCAGATTCACTAGGGTGCTTTTCCCACTACCACTAAGACCAACCTAAGAGAAATTAGATGAGCAAATTATTAGCAATGATTCGTCATTGAAGCAGGATTGGAATCAAAGAATCAAAATTCTTACAATTGCAACCACTTCACCAGGATGCGCTGAAATGTTTACATGTCGCAGTACAGGAACCTGTTCAGATGCTAAAATGATCATTTTATTTCAAAGCAGCATGATGACAAGCTTCAGAAAATTAGAACCCGGCATAAAAAAGCAAATATGACATCCAAAAGTCTCCACGTTTTTTCCTTTCACATTCACCCATAGCATACAGTTCCTCAAAGTACTCTGTTTACTGGAGCATTCACTGCAATACAGGGTATGGAACTACTATACATTTACAGTTTTAGCACAATTTACAGCCAATGAAGAGTGAGACATGAGAGGTTATGTCTCAAGGAAAAAATGGGTGTGCAATCAGGAGACAGGACCATAATTGATGCTGAAGTTAAGAAACATACCATCGCTCTTGAAGGATAATAGAAAGCCACATTAACAAACTCTATATGTCCCATCAACCTTTGCAACTTCAATCCTGTATAGTAGCAAAATCTAAAACATCAAACTATTATAACTGGAAATTAACCAGTAAATAAAATACACCCAAGGAATTTCTCTTCTGAATGCAAATTTTTGGCAGCCAAAGTGGCAACTTTCCTTTGTGTTCTATGGAATTAGATATTGCTGTAAAATAAAAAACTACTGGTGTGCAAATATGATACACCTTAGCAGATGATATCTCAAGGCAGTCTCTAAGGCCTATTGGTCAGAGACTCGCGAGTTATTCATCAGTCCAATGTTTCTCCCAACCCAAAGTGCCTAGTTGAAGGGAAAAAACCATCAAATCATCATAGAATGTCTGCAAGGTTTGCATTGAAAAACTACCCAGATGTTGTAGAATGTGTCAACTAAGAAACACTGAATTAACTCATTTTTCTCCAAATCTTTGATCCTCAATTTGGAAAACACTGATTTATCAAACTCACAGGGGGGAGTTGGAATGCATCTTCCTTTTTTAAATTCTGCAATCTCACAAGAGATGGATTCATCCATGAATCCAAAAGAGCAAGAAAGAGGAACAGAACAAAATAAAAGAATACAAGTATGCAAGATCATATCAAAGTTCAAAACTTCTTGCCTTCTGATAAGAATTGATCGCTTGGCAATAGATCCATCAATTGGAAGACCTTTTCACTTGCCCCAATGGATTGCATCAGGGATGATAAATTATCCCCTACCCACCATGTAGAATATATCAGCCATTCGCTGTATAGTATAAACTTTGTAAGTTGCTCTGCTGTAATATGACCAGCCAGAATAGATGTTCCTCCTACTAGCACCGCAATGACCTAAAAATTAAATATGACAACATAAGCAGGAAGAGACCAGACCACAAAGTTTAGATTTTCTAATACTTTCAAGGCCAGATGCATTAACTTTCATATTGAATCATTTAACACCTTATACTAAAACCTTCAATGAAACCACTCAAACTTAAAAGTTTGAAGATACCTGTTTGAAAAATTGGCAACATGACAGACAAGATTTAAGAAAAAGAAAAATGGACCTGAGTTGAGTGATAAAGAGTGTTGAAACTCAAATTCCAAAATCCATATGCAGCACTTTGTCGTAAGCTTATATTAGCCAATTTCTCCAGCCACAGCTTGTACCTATGGACCAATGATATAAAACATTTTTCTGCCAGAATCAATTAACTGCAAATGTATCCTGATGGCAATGTTTGCCATTTTCCGGGAGTTGCCCAGCCAAAAAGCAGATGTGCTCAAGCATATACAGGATTCAAAGGCATAATTACCTTCCAAGTTCAACTTTTTCTGTTCCATAAACACGAACTGTCCTCATCAAAGAGAATGTCTCTTGCGCCACCTACATAAAATTAATGCAAACCTGATTGTTGTGATATCATTAAAAGAAAAGGGAAGTGTTTTCCTTCAATAACTAAAGGATGAGTTGTTTTATTCTACTTCATTAGCAGAAGCAGTGAAATCTTGAGTCAACTTTGCTGCCTTCTTCTGGTACCTAACAAACAAGAAAACCAAGTTGAAGTAATAACTAGCAGTGTTCAAAAATATGTCCATGAACAGAAAAGAGGGATTGATACAAATTATACATTATCCCTAATCATTGGTCTTTAAATTTGTGTGCATCGGCATGATGAAGTCAATATCTTATCTAGAGTCAAAGCACATCATGTTTCTAGCAAAACAACAACCCTTTAGCTCAAGATTGCTAAGGCTATCACTCAACCTTTCTTTATTAATTGACTTTAACTTGAACCACATGACTCCTGATTAAATCAGCCATTGCTTGTGCAGAAATATTCTTATTTGACTTATCATGTGGTTCACCCACCCAAACATCATCATTTCAAATCCAGTTTATGATCAACCACTTTCCCGTCTCAAGATTATAGGGGGGAGGAAAAGATACAAAATCTTACTGGCCGTAGATCAGCATCACTGCTCCTAAAGTTGTGCATATCAACAGAGTGAATGAACCAAGTTTCCAGGACAAAACTATCAAGTAGATCAGTGCACCTGCACCCTAGAATAGAGCAACAGTAGCACAAGTTCAATCATCATATTTGTAAACAAACTAATAGCTACTGAGGATTTTACCAGCAGATAACCTGTAGGACATTGCGCATGATCAAATTAAGATCATTGCCAATAACACGAGACACTTGCTGACAATCTGACCCGAGCCTGCTTGTCAAATCACCGACTGTTTCATTGTCAAAAAATGATATATCCTACAATAGATATACCACAATCATAAGTTAATCCATAAACCATAATATCCAAACAAGCACTGCCTGCAATCGCATTAGAGGACATGCAGAGCAGTAGTGCGGATCATAGCATGACAAACCTGAAGAAGAAGAGCAGAATATAATGTTTCCCTCATTCGCTTCACCTATAAAAATACTACAGAAGTCAGCACGATACTTCACGGGAGATAGCGATTCACAAAACAGCTCTTCTCTGGTAGTATCTTGAAAAACTCAAGTCTAAACATCTTCTTTAAGCTAAGCAAGCAATTTTAGAATGTAATATGGAACTACCAGCAATATGAACACTGGCATTGGCACAGCACAGATGATAGGACCAACAAATGAAATGTTAGTTTAGAAACCGAATAAGATAACCACCAGGGAGTGACTCACCAGGATCATATTTGCAATGCCAAAACAACAACCCCGTAGGCCACTGAATTTCAAACAAACAAAGCACAATGTCAGCAGCTGTCAAATTGAAAGCTCAATGTAGAAGATCGTTGAATTAACTATATATCAATCAATCAGACGGCCATGCTTTATTAACATGCAACTTAAAGGCGAAGGGGATTTTTGACCATACAAGATTTTAACCTGCAAATTCCAGCTACAACACATAGGACAACCAATAGACGCACATTTCGGTGGAATACTGCAACGGTTGCGCTCTGGGCTGAAAAGATCGATGCCGTTAAGTAATGCGGTACAGCGATTTCCGAAAGCTGATCCCACCACATGCACGAGCACAAATTAGGCACTGCTCCTACTAGTTAAAATTAATTAATTAATTCAAGAAAATCACACGCACCGCTGCTACAATGAGAGCAGTAAAAGCGGCAAAAATGACCCAACGATCCTGAGCCACAAGGTGCCACATGCGAGAAAGTGCACGCCATATGGTGACCGGTTTGGCCACAATTTTAATCTGCACCTCATCAGAAAAGCTCCACCAGTCTCCTCCAGGCAAAATTGATGGAAGAAACTCGATAAATCTCCGAATCCTCTCGTTTAACTCAACACCTTCCCCTCTCTCCACCCGCTGCTCGCTACCATAATACTGTTCTATGTTACTGCCATAGCCGTTTACTGATGATGAAGAAGAAGAAGATGATGATTTTGGAGCAAGTAGTCTTCTTCTACTATCCTCGTGATGGGAAAATTGAAATTTGGTATTGGTGTCTAAACGGACGGGGTTCCAACATGTACGGATTAGAAGACGTTGCTTGTTTTTGTGGTGGTGAGGCGAGGAGAGAAAGCGAGGCTTTGATAAGCTGACATTGCTGCTGCTGCTGCAAATCAGCACAGCCATGGATATGCGATTGAAGAAATGGAGAAGTTTGAGGAGTGCACCGCTATCTTCTCTTTTTGTAACTTCGCGTAGTGAAATTTGGTTGTCGAGGAGTGTTTCTTTAGCAAGTCTCCAACTGAATTGTTCGAGAGTCGTTAGATTATAGACATCTCATTAATAACCATTGGATTAAAAACAAAGAGGTTATTAGACTGGTTAATTGCCAAGCCAGTTGTAGCCCCTTATAAATTGTTTCTTTCTTCCTCTTCCAAAGCAATTTTCTATTCTTTAATTAATTTCTCCTTGAATAGGGTTTTTTTAATTTTGTGGAGAGGTATGTGTTCTGATGTCGTGGAGTCATTAGAAACCAGGAACCTAAGAAAGAGAAGATTGTCTGTATATTGTTGATAGAGCTCGATGCCTGCCTGCTGATTGGACGTGAGGTGCCAAAAAATGGGGCTCCCTGGCAGCCATTAGCACGCGTGTGTTTTAAATCAATTTTAAAAACCATGGTTGTAAAATAATTTTAATTTTCACGTTTTTTTGTTTTTTAAATTATTTTGATATATTATTATAAAAAATTAAAAAATTTATTATTTTCATGAAAAAACATTTTAAAAATTAATTATTATCACAATATCAAACATTGTTTTAATATGGTTTAGCTTGTATGGTGGTAAAAAAAATAAGGTTAAAAAAATATTAATTACAGTTTTTCTCTAACTTTTATCTAATCATATAGTTTTTTTATTCGCAAGTTTGACATGTTAACTTAATTAACACGATTTTTTTATTTCTTTTTTTTTCAAATTTAATTATTATTGTGTTTGATTGAAACATAGGTCTCATGATTTATTTTGATTTGTTTTTTTATTGGATTATTTTGATTTTATGACTGAAAAATAATGTTTGATAAGTTAACTTGATTTATTTTTTCATATTTCTTGAATATTTTTTTTACAAATTCAATCATTGAGCATTGGTTCTATCATGGATGTTTAAAAATCAAGCATCACAATTTTTTTTATTTATTCTCTGTGAATTTATCGCATCGTCGTGACCAAAGTCATGAACTTTGAAAGTTAATATGAGTTAAATCATTTTTTTATATAGTGAAGTTATTTTGATTCGATAAGTCGAGTCACGAGTTTGACAGATTGTATTAAATAATATTTTATCTTTCTTTTCCAATTGATTTATTTATTTATTCTCACAATTCAATACTATGCTAATAAGAGATTATTTTATTTTTTCATTCACTTCTAACGGGTTGTATCAATTTTATAATCAAAGTTATGATTTTAACAAGCTAACCTCCATTATTTTCTAGGTTATTTTTATTTTATTTTATTTTTAATTTTCATAGTTCAATATTGGATTAATTGAAAAATAAAACTTCGTAATTTATCTTGATTTTTTTTTATAAAGTTATCATAGTCTTACAATCAGACTTAACATGCATTATTATTTCAATGTTAAAAAATATCATATTGAATATTATTTTTAATGAAATTACATTTTTTTTATAGATTATATGGATTGCTTCTAGACATAAAAGGCTAACCAAGTTATATTACATCAACTCTCATATTATTTTAAAAAGTATAAATTAAAAAATATTAACAGCTTTTAAATATATATTTTTATGAGAAATCTAACCCGATTGAAAGGGAAATCAGTAATCTAGTGCGGGTCTAACCTTGTTTGTCCAGCAAAGAATAAAAACAAAACACGTTTCATTATACCGTGCGAGGACAAGACATTTCGTAAGGATTTAACTTGCTTGGGATTAGGATTGATATCTCCAAACTTGTATTATTTCAATATTAGCAAGTATAAATTTCTCCTATCCACCCAATAACAAAAATATATCTAAGCGTAATTTTTTTTTTGCTATAATAATTCTATTTTTCAGATTGTGCAATTTAATTAATTATAATTCATAGTCGAACAATTTAAGAATCAACAGTATATTTTTTTTTAACAAAAACGATTACATACAATAACTAAATTAATAATATTATGGAGTTAATCTAGTTGCAAGTTATTTTTTTGGATGCGAGAAAACCCCACATTTTGAAAAGCTTATTTTATGGGCCCATGTGACCGGGTAAAATCTTGATTTTCCCATATTCTTACAAAGAATGTATACTCAAACTCGAATTCGAGATATGCCGTGCAAATCATAAATCTTCTATCGTCACGACATGCTATTAAAAACCTAGTTGTAAGTCAATAAATCTATAATTCAAGGAAAAATATTTTTTTAGTGGAAGATCCATTGCGAGTCTTGTCAAAGAAATAACCATCCCCTCATCTACAAATAAAAAATAAATTACAAACAAATATTTCAAATTGAATTTATAAATAAATTATCTATCTAATAAATAAGTAATAGATATAGATTCTATGAAATTTACAATGACTGGTTTCCATAAAGAAATAATCGCTATAATTTATTTATTTATTTTTAAAGTACCACTTCATCCCTCATTTTAATTACAAACATGATGGTATAAAATAATATTTTGTGGCTGTAATTGTTTTTTAAAGTATTTTTTTGTTTAGAAATATATTAAAATAATATTTTTTAAAATTGTTTTTGAGGAAAAAACAAGAAAAAAAGAAGTGGATCGAGCATGAGAGGGAAGCCCGGTTCAGAATTTCTGGTCCACCTATCCAGAGCCCATTTACTGAAAACCCTCACGGCTGACGCTGCCACATCTAAAACCTAAGGACAAATTCGTCAACCAAAATTCCTCACATTTTCTTTCGCAAATATATATTTCCCAAACCCTAAGGCCGATTACTCTGATCTATCCTCCGCCATTCAAACCCTTCCTACCCCTCTCACCAAAAAATGACGACCGGCCTCAAGAAGAACCGGAAGAAGAGAGGGCACGTCAGTGCTGGACATGGACGTATCGGAAAGCACAGAAAGCATCCAGGAGGTCGTGGTAATGCTGGAGGTATGCACCACCACCGGATTCTATTCGATAAGTACCATCCTGGTTACTTTGGAAAAGTCGGTATGCGTTACTTCCACAAGCTCCGCAACAAGTTCCACTGTCCGATCGTGAACATCGACAAGCTCTGGTCCATGGTCCCTCAGGATGTCAAGGACAAGGCAACCAAGGATACTGTACCGATGATCGATGTCACTCAGTTCGGGTACTTCAAAGTTCTTGGGAAGGGGTGTTTACCTGAGAAGCAACCAATCGTTGTCAAGGCCAAGCTAATTTCAAAGACCGCCGAGAAGAAAATTAAAGAGGCTGGCGGGGCTGTTGTACTTACTGCTTAGGTGAGGGTTTTCAAGATTTTGAGCTGTCCTTGATTTTGTCAAATTCAAGAGAATAGTGAATGTTGGGCCGTTTGATATTACGGATGCTTTATGTTTTTCTGATAAATCTATTAGTATTGGCTTATTATATGGCTTTGACTCTTGCATTTATGGCCATTGAAAATTGAATTGATTGTTTGATGAAGCCCATTTCACTGTGGTGCTTGGTGAATATCGAGCCTTAATGTTGACTTGTTTATGGGGTTTCTTTTTGCCGTGGATTTAAAAATCTTCAGTTGCCATTCAATTTTTTATCGGGTACCACGTTCTGGGTGAATTTTTTTATCAAGTCGAATTGTAAATGAAACTGCTCTTGAAAGTGTCTTTTCAATCAGGCAATTGAAGATTGTATACATTGCAAGAAAATGGAATGGGGTCATTCATTTCTCAGTTTTGGTTTTTCATTTGGAATATGCCCTGTCATGTTCTCTCGTATGGTGTCTTGTTTACAAGATTCTCTTAGGATTTTGCTCAGATTTGATTTCCAATCATTACACATTTTGCTTCTGGGAAGGAAATAGAAATTCAGAAGTCATGTATTGATCTACCTCATTGCAGTAGACTCGAGGGATTCAATGAATTAATGTTGTTTGATGGGTTTTCTATCAAACCTATAATCTACGAATCCACACCCAAAATTTACTGTTTAATAAATTAACGTTGTTTGGCGGGTTTTCTACCAAGCCTACTGCTCATGTTCCTTCGGCATTATTTATTTTAGCATCTATGACTGAATATTTTAACAGCAGTGCGAAAACATCCTGGTGAGTTTACTGATTTTTCCTCACAAATATACTTTTTTATATTTATAATGTTTTGTTATCACATGTTTGCAAATGTTTCGAGTATCATTTGATTAGTATGAAATATGAACTCATTTTATTGATAAATTAGCATGTTACTAGGGATCTTTGTGCACGGATTATAATATTACTGCCTGCTATCACCTGTACTGCGTCATAGAGTTTGGTATCCTTCTCTTGTTGTTGACTCTTTTGACTTGCTTGAATTCTGGCTTATTAGCATGTGTTTTCAGAGCTGTCTTCTTTTGGGAGTTTGGTATTGGATGTTTTTAAAAGTTTTTTTTTCTTCATAAATGTATCAAAATGATTTTTTTTTATTTTATAAAAATTATTTTTGATATCAGCACATCAAAATAATTTAAAAACACCAATTTTTTTTAATTTAAATTAAAAAATAAAAATATAATTCTAAATTTTTTATCAAAAACATTTGTGAAATGCAGAGCCTAACATGGCACTGCATCCAATGGACTTGCGGTTTTAATGTTTCTAGCAGTGATTCTACTTCCTAGAAATACCTTGTGTATTGGATACTCGGGGATCTAGGAGTGAAAGTCAGATATAATAGCATTACGTTTAGTGGGTTTATCAAAGGAGTTAGTTCATCTCTAGTGAGCGTCGAAATTGAAATTGCAATAGCCATTACAGAAGTGAATGAAACTCAAATCGAGTTCATGAAATATTATCATGTTGATCCGATCAGTTATAGAGCTTCGAATATCAGGGTCCCTCCGTAAAATTTTTAATTGTTTTTTTGTTTTTGTTTTTGTTTTTAATAATAATAAATGTAATAAAGAAGGTAATTGTTTTTTATGTTCAGTTCAAAATTTATTTCTTATAAATGATTTGTGATAAAAGTAAGTTACAAATAAAAACAAATAATAAAATATTTAGTAAAAATGACTTGAATTTTGTTTTAAATGTATTAAAGTTATAATTCACAAATTGAAAGTTAAAAATTTCAACTTTTGATACAATTTTGTAAAAAAAATAAAAATTATTTCTAACCAAGCATAATGTCAAACATAACCTTAATTTCCGTAAGAAACTGTCCCATTACTCAATTATTATGGTTCTTTAAGGTTTGGAGTCTCGAATTTTGACCATTACTCAATTATACATTGATTTTCGATGCGACGTATCATGAAAGTCATGCCAAACTCACCCACATGATTCCCGATGTCGATCCGTTTCCTGGATGGAGCCTAGCTACCGGCCACCGCATGATGATATCCCAAGTGGCTTCACATTAAACGTGGAAGATTATAAAAATGAAACAACACTCTAAAAAAATAAAATAATAATAATAATTTTTAAGATAAAAACCAGATTTTTTTTATTAAAAAAATATTTTTATATCATTTTTATATATTGATATTAAAAATAATTTTTTAAAAAAATATTATTTTAATATATTTTTAAATAAAAAATATTTTTAAAAAACTGTTACTATAATCTTAAATACAACTTGAATAAGAATACAAAACTAGAGCTCGTTTGATATTAGAATAAATATTATTTTTAAAGTGGATTTTACTTTTAAATACATTAAAATAATATATATTTTTATTTTTTAAGATTTGTTTTTAATATCAACAACGTTTAGAAATATTAAAAATTAATTTAAAATAAAATAAAATAAAATAATTTAGAACACTTTCCCTCCGTACACAAATCGAAATGGTTGACTAGCATATGTATTTTTTATTTATTGCTGAAATTAGATTCCAAGAAATATTCTTTCTCCCGCGACATTCCAATACGCATAAATTCTCTTACTGCCGACATGGGGCAGTTAAACTCTTTTTAATAGGAAAAAACATTAAAAAAATAATAAAAAGAAAGGACACGGCATGATTTTCAATAAAGCCCCGGGGTCTAGTGTAAATCTGCCGGAAATAAGGGGTAGGTAAGATGGGGGCACTGTAGGAAATTAAATCTTAAGAGCAAAATCCTCATCCTTATGTATTCCCTCACTCAACTCATCTCAACTCAACCCGGTCTCACTCGCACCCATCCATCTCCATTCTTTCTTGGTATTGTATAAAAAGAGAAGGAAAGGGCTTGAGCAAGAAATCAAGAAAGCTTAGGTGAAGAATCAAATCACTCAACTAATTGAATCCTACCTTGCCTTTGCTAGCTAGCTAGCTAGAGCTGCACAATTGTTAGTTGTAGATTTTTTTTGCTGTATGACAGCGAAATACTACAGTGACAGTTATTACGGTGAGCTTGCTAACCCTTTACAATGGCCACAGCTCAGGAAAAGGCGACGCCTACTTCCTTTGCGTCTGCTGCCGGAAAAGCAGCAGATGGGGTTTTGCAGAGCTGGGCCGATCCCTCACAGGATCCCATTACCAAGAGATCACCCACCTCGGTTTCCCTGATCCTTCCTGTTTCCTCCCTCTCATCGGATCCTAATACTAAGGGTAACTCAGCACGCTTGCATTCTGAAAATTATGCCTTTTCTTGTCTCATCTTTAGTCTTTTTTGGACAGGGATTACGATCATGACAAGGGCGCAAACCTGCCACCCTTTAGATCCACTAACTGCTGCTGAGATTTCTGTTGCTGTGGCAACTGTTAGGGCAGCTGGAGCAACCCCTGAGGTTTTAGTTAAACTAAGTTCATGACTTCTTATAACTCTGATTTGACAAGGAAATTTATTAACTGTTTACCTCACTTTTGTTTTTGGCAGGTGAGGGATAGCATGCGATTTGTGGAAGTAGTTTTGTTGGAGCCGGTCAAGCATGTGGTTGCATTGGCAGATGCTTATTTCTTTCCTCCTTTCCAGCCTTCATTGCTTCCCAGAACGAAAGGTGGACCAGTGATTCCCACTAAACTTCCTCCGAGACGAGCAAGACTTGTTGTTTACAGCAAAAGGTCAAATGAGACAAGCATATGGATTGTTGAACTGTCAGAAGTTCGTGCAACAACTCGAGGTGGCCACCACAGGGGCAAAGTCATTTCATCTGAAGTTGTTCCGAATGTTCAGCCTCCCATGGTATGTAAAGCACCTTTTTTAAGCTCTGGCTGCTGTGCTAAAAAAAAAAAAAAATTTCACCAAGAATTTAGACCTGGTTAAGTTCTTGTCACTTGTATCTGATAATGACAATTTGTTGGAAACAGGGTGAATTGTGTAAAACATTTTGAACTTTACAGGAGTGCTTGGCCTTTTTAAAAAGATTTTGTAATGTATCTTTGACAGTCCTGTCTCTAACGACCACTCTTCTTGTATGGGCTACATATTAAATGATCAACTGCTATGTTAAGGTTATAAGATAATCAGAATAGGAAGAAAGTTGGGTCTGTTGAGCAGTGGGGTAATTTCATGAATCTAGGAGGGAAAAAAATACTCCGAGGTGATTTTTGATGTCATCTTAATAGAATAATACACAATGAATTCTACCTTTCCATGTGACTCAAAATTACAGGATGCTGTGGAATATGCTGAATGTGAAGCTGTGGTGAAAGATTTCCCTCCATTTCGCGAGGCAATGAAAAAGAGGGGTATTGACGACATGGATCTTGTGATGGTGGACCCATGGTTAGTAACTTTGTTGGCTCCTGAAACTAATTATCTCTGAAAAAAATATGTTCCACTGTATTCCCCTGCAATCATTATAATATTTTGGGTGCTCCTGATTATTTTTTCCAGGTGTGCTGGATATCACAGTGATTCTGATGCTCCTAGCCGCAGGCTTGCTAAACCTCTTATCTTTTGCAGAACTGAGAGTGACTGCCCTATGGAAAATGGTTATGCCCGCCCGGTTGAAGGAATCCATGTTCTTGTTGATATGCAAAATATGGTTGTGATTGAGTTTGAAGACCGTAAGCTGATTCCCCTACCGCCTGCTGATCCATTGAGAAATTATACTTCAGGTGAAACACGAGGAGGTGTTGATAGAAGTGATATTAAACCTCTACAGATCATTCAGCCTGAAGGTCCAAGCTTTCGTGTCAGTGGACACTTCATTGAATGGCAGAAGGTGCTTGTCTGTTTGTAGAACTACATAACTAACTCTCCAGTGCTACAAATCAACTAATCAGTATTCTTTTTCGTTCTCGTTTTCCTCGGCAGTGGAATTTTCGTATTGGTTTCACTCCCAGGGAGGGCTTAGTCATCTACTCTGTTGCATATGTTGATGATGGACGAGGCCGGAGACCTGTGGCTCACAGGTTAAGTTTTGTTGAGATGGTGGTCCCTTATGGAGATCCTAATGATCCACACTATAGGAAGAATGCATTTGATGCTGGAGAAGATGGACTGGGTAAAAATGCACATTCTCTCAAGAAGGTGAGAATTATTTTCTTCTTTCCTCTCCCTTTCTACTATTACTTTTCTTCGATCAATTTAAAATTTTAGAATCCATGTTACGCTACTCAGTAACAGAATAAAGCGGACGTTGCAGGGTTGTGATTGTTTAGGCTATATAAAGTACTTCGATGCACACTTTACAAATTTCACAGGAGGTGTTGAAACAATTGAGAACTGTGTTTGTTTACATGAAGAAGATCACGGGATCTTATGGAAGCATCAGGATTGGAGAACGGGATTAGCAGAAGTCCGACGTTCTAGAAGGCTTTCAGTGTCTTTTGTGTGTACTGTTGCTAATTACGAGTATGGATTTTTCTGGCACTTTTATCAGGCAAGTCAGTCGATTGGTGATATAATCTGCTTGCTTTACATAAATCCTTGATCGTCCAGTCTTTTCTTGATAGTAGTATTATCTTATGTGCTTTATGTGTCTGTGATGCTCTGCTGCCATCTTGATGGAAAAATGGGGTTGTTTTCAAGTGAGGAATATTGCAGTGCTTTTACAGTTTACTGCTATCTTCTTTAGAGTTTTTTTCTTGAGGATGTCAAAAGATAGTTCCTTAATGTATTCATAATGCCTGCGGTCATTCCTGCTTTCAGGATGGAAAAATTGAAGCCGAGGTTAAACTAACTGGAATTCTTAGCTTAGGAGCACTTCAACCTGGAGAAACTCGAAAATATGGAACAACAATTGCTCCTGGATTGTACGCACCTGTCCATCAACATTTTTTTGTGGCACGCATGGATATGGCTGTTGATTGTAGACCTGGTGAAACATTCAATCAGGTATGTCTCTGATCCACTGCAATATGACAATTTATTGTGATAGGCTTATTTTAATATTTCTTATGATCAATTAAATCCTTCTTTCTTTTGTGAATAAGAGTTACTGCATTCCGACATTTTGAAGGATCAGTTAGTTCTAGCCATCCCTGTCCCATAAGTTGCTCTTTCTGGGAGGTGGTTTGAGTACTCATCAATATTTACTATAGTGGTAGTGTTCTTGAAGGCTGTTGGCCATTCTTTCATGATTTAATGCTAATTTAGGTTTGGTTGGTCAAGATAGACCGTGCTAGATGGCTTCTCCAACATTGAGGCTGTTTTGTAACTTCCTCATTTGAGTGGTTTGAGAGGGGGGAAATCATGGGTGCTACAGGGCAAATTCAAGGCAATTTTATGGATCGTGGACACATGTTATTAGCTGGACTATTAATGTTTGAGTTTTTTGTTCAAGCAACTTTCCTGATTTATTAACAAGGATGCTGGTTCTTTTCAGTAGGTAGAATATCAGATGTCTCTTACATTGGATATCTTTGGATGTTTTGGTATTGATGTGGTTTCTCGAACTCTTTATGTTCTAGTACTGGTCAATTAACCCTTGAACACTATGCATAACATTTGCTGAAATTGTCCACCAGAATCTGGGCTTGTCTTGATTTATTTATTTTTTTCTATGCCCCTTTCTTTTTTCTTGTGGCCCCTCCCTCCAGGCTATATGATCTAATATCATTAAAAAAATGGGTGATGAAGACAAGTCGCACTACAATATATCAAAGGAAAAAAAAAACTAATTCAAATAGAGTTTGTTTTCTTCTTCTGTCTCATAACAGAGTTGTATTCTGAAGGACCAAATTAATCTTTACTGCTGTTATGTTTTCATGCTTGTTAAGGTGTGTCTACTTTCTTTATCTGACTTCTTATAGGTCGTTGAGGTGAATGTTAAAATTGAAGAACCAGGAAAGGATAATGTCCATAACAATGCATTCTATGCTGAAGAGGAACTGCTCAGATCTGAGTTACAAGCAATGCGAGATTGTAATCCGTTATCTGCTCGCCATTGGATTGTAAGTATTTGTGCTGCCATTGTAATTGTCATAGTGTACACAGTGAGGGTTGGTTTTGGCAATATGCAGAGAGAGACAGTGAGGTTGATTGGATTGGTGCAACCTCTTGAGATTAGCATGGCTCCTATGCACAATTCAATTTATTTTCAAATAACATAACTGTTGGGGAAGCAAGCATTCTGCTCACTAGGCTATATCCCTTAATAAAAGTATGCTTTGGTCAATGTTTCATAATGATTTTTTAATTATTTCTGGGTGCAAATTGGGACAAAAATTTATTGCTTCATGCGTTTTCCTGTATCAAAATGTCAAAACAACTTATAGTGTTCATACTGCCGTGATGTTTCTCTTGGGATTTCACATTTTATTTGAAAAATTGGGCTGTGCATAAATTTTTTGTGCCTAAACATGCAAATGCTCTATTGTCGGATTTGCTTTGACCGAACAATATGTTTGTTACTTTTGTCTCCTGGAAGGATGGAATGCATACTAAAGTTTAGTTAATATGCAACTCTTCTAGTTGTATAAATTGAAAGGATGTCTTCTTTTGCTACTGTCTTTTTGACTCTTTTTTTGAACTTTGTTTCTTGGTTTATTTATTGGGGAAGACTTGTTCATATCTTTTACTATTTATTCCCATCTTTGATTGCTTCGGTCTGTGCTCCTCATTTCATATAATCAGATCAGAAACACAAGAACTGTCAACCGGAGCGGGCAGCTAACAGGTTACAAGCTGATGCCTGGTTCAAACTGTTTACCATTAGCTGGTTCCGAGGCGAAATTCTTGAGAAGAGCTGCTTTCTTGAAACATAACGTTTGGGTTACCCCATATGCGCGTGATGAAATGTATCCTGGAGGCGAGTTTCCTAATCAGAATCCACGTGTTGGTGAGGGATTGGCTACTTGGGTGAAGCAAAATCGATCGCTTGAAGAAACTGATATAGTTCTTTGGTCAGTCCACTTACCATATTTCTTTTTTCTATAAGAGAAACAATTTCATTTTGTATTGGCACTATCAATTTGTTTATGGAAATAATATCCTGATTTTCTATCATGAGACTCCACACTGGATATGAGATGTGCTTTTGTATAGTTGATGCAGCATCATTCACATTGTTTTGGATAAATAATACAATAGGGCATTAAAGAACTACCAAAAAGTGTTAAAAATACAGCGCGCTAAGCATCATTTGCCATGCAAACAAATCAGATCATTGGATTATTCACATATGAGAGATCTTTCTGATCATGATATCAAATATTGCAGGTATGTATTTGGTGTTACACACATTCCTCGCCTAGAAGACTGGCCCGTCATGCCGGTGGATCGCATCGGTTTTATGCTTATGGTATTTTACTCATCTTAGCGATAATAGTATTTATTTTCATACATTATTGCACGTCTAAAGCGATCGTTACATGTTTTACGCGGTTAAAGTCCGACTTCTTTACCAATGAGTCCAACTTGTGATCCTGCTGCTCTTATTCTGTTTGCGATGCAGCCATACGGGTTCTTCAATAGCTCACCGGCGGTTGATGTCCCTCCAAGCGCATCTGATTTGGATCTCAAGGAGACTGTGGTGGCTGCAAAGCCAATCCAGAACGAGCTACTCGCTAAGCTCTGAACATATGGGTGCCACTTACTTTTCCTTGAATAAGTTCTCCCAACTTCTAGCAAATGCTGTTCGATTATTATTATATTCACACCGTTGCTTGGCATGGCATACTCTTTATCAGGGGCGTATCTTCACAAACAATCACTTCTTTCAATTGAAACTCCGTTAATATGATCTTTTATTGTGGGCAGATGACATTGTTAGTGCCTTAGAGTAGCTTGATGTCCAGATACTGGCTTCCTGCAACAAGCAGAATGCAATATGCCGTCGCAGCCCGCAGGTCAAATTGACTAGGACTTTTAAATTGATTTCTGTTTTTTGTATTTTCATATCGTGTACTGTTAAAAATAATTTTTAAAAAATAATAAGAAACTATTCTAATACATTTTCAAATAAAGAATTAATTGGAAAAAAAACTCGAATGGTCGAGAAAAGGCGATTTCATGCAAGTTAGTGGTCGAGAAGCTCTCGCAAAGAATGGTGGAGGCGCAATTTTGCAGGATAGCTATGCCACCATGGCCAATGTACCCTACTTTGACTGGCGAACGATGTGTGATCAAGGAGTGGATGCCACTTTAGACAAAAGAGCTCCTATTTGTTTTGAAAGCATTTTTCTTCAGAGAAAAAAAAGAAAGAAAAGAAAAGCAAATCCATTGTTTTCTTAAGAATTACAATTATTTCACCAACACAAATTCATAGCGACGTATTGTGTTGACCTTGCCTGGAGGACTAAAAAAAGAGTCAACGATAAATTTCAAAGAGAAAAAGTCAATGATGCTTGGAAACTAGGATGAATTTGATTTTTGAATATTCAAGTGGCAAGAAAAAAAAAGGTTTGATGATGTTGTTTTAGAGAGAGAAGGGCTAAGGGCGTTGATTTGGAGAGAAAGAAAGGGTTGTTGCATTTTTGAAAAAGAAAAGGAAATGTTATTTCACTAAATCTCTTTTAAAATAATATTATTCTACCAAAATTATTCACTATCCAGAGACTTTTGACCCGCTTGCTTGTCTTATTCTTACACTAGCGTTTTAAATTTTTATTTTTATTTTTAATTATTTTTTATATTTTTAGATGATTTTTAAGTGATAGTATTAAAAATAATTTTTTAAAAATAAAATATTATTTTAATATATTTTTAAATTAAAAACAAGAAAATTTTTAACATCAGCACCAAACAGCCAGTTGTCACCTCAGCCCACGCGCTTTCTAACAACATCTCCGAACACAATTCCCCATAAGACCTAAGAGAACAAAGACAGGCATGCGACTAAAGAATAAACCACCTCAGCTTAAAAAAAAAGGCAAAAAGAGTTAATTATAACTCCGTCCATGTTGCTTATCATAATTAACTAATTAGCCCCTATAGTATTGTTAATAATGAAAACGCCCCTCAATTTAGTTGCTTTTTGTTTCAAAGTTGATAAACTTTCCACCTCTTGTTTTATTTATTATATTTTTTGAAAGAAAAAACACATGAAATCAACTATTCTCATAAAAAGTTAAAAATAGTAAATACATATTCTGACATCAATTATAGGGACTAAGTTGTAAAATCTATTCAAAAGAACAAACAGCTAAAAAAGAAAAGAAAAGAAAAGAGAGAGGCCAGTCATCCTAGTCTTCGTCCCCAACCCCCACACCCGCACCAGCACCAGCTCTCATAAATAGAAGAGATAGATATTGAATTCAAGTGAGGTAATCAACCAAACAAACGCCACCCAATACGATCCAACGACTCAGTTACTGAGTCGCTGTTTATTTATGGCTGAAGAGAAACGAATCGAAGATGAACTATCCTATGCGATCCTACTAGCAGAACAGGTTCGCTCCGCCGTCGACGAGGCCGAGTCCTTCAAGGCCGAGTGCAACCACGTGGGAAAGCACGTTGACATCATCGTCGAGAAGCTGCGTGCTCAGGTCCGCTCTGCCCAATCCTTCTACGAGCGTCCCATTCGCCGCATAGTCGCGGAGGTCTGCAAGAACCTGGAGCGCGCTTTAACCCTTGTCCGCAAGTGCAAGCGCCGTAACGTCTTCCGCCGTGTCTTCACCATCATCAGCGCCACCGATTTTCGGAAAGCGATCAATCTCCTAGAAGCTTCGGTTGGTGACATGAAATGGCTGTGCAGTATCTTGGACTCCAACAATGATAACTCCGGGATTGTGATAACCCTTCCACCCATTGCTAGCAACGATCCGATTCTGGCTTGGGTTTGGTCCTCAATAAGTTCCATTCACATGGGACCTTTGCCTGAAAAAATTGAAGCTGCTAATCAGCTGGCCTCACTTGCACATGATAATGATAGAAACAAGCAGATCATTGTGGAAGAAGGGGGCGTGCCCCCTTTCCTTAGGCTTTTAAGCGAGACTACTTCACCTGATGCTCAAATTGCTGCTGCCACTTCGCTTTATCACTTGTCTAATGATAGGGAGAGGGTGGGAACTATTGTGGATCAAGCTGGGGTTCCCATTATTGTCAAAGTTCTTGCGGATTCTCCTATGAGGGTTCAAACTTGGGTGGCGCGTTTGGTGGCAAGAATGGCGGAGCGCAATCCGATTGCCCAGGATGATTTTGCAAGGGAGAATGCGATTCGACCACTGGTGACTTTGTTGTCTTTCGAGACCTTCACGGATGATCAAAAGAGTTTGGTGGGTAAGCAGAGTATTCATTCCCTTGTTCAGATTAACCAAGAAATGGATAAAAAATCGTTAACTGATTCCAAGAATAATCACCATTACCGCCCGTATGCGAGTTCCTTTTCGAGTTTTCATTACTCGGAGGGGAGTAGTAGGGGAGGGGGTAATCACAGGAGGGAGAGGGAGAATGAGATGCCTGAAGTTAAGCATAAGCTGAAAATTAGCTGTGCGGAGGCTTTGTGGATGCTTGCAAGAGGTAGTGTGCTGAACAGTAAGAGGATCACAGATACAAAAGGGCTTCTTTGTCTGGCTAAACTGGTTGAAAAAGGAGAGGGAGAGCTCCAGTTCAATTGTTTGATGACGATAGAGGAGATAACTTCTGCAGCCGAGTCCAATGCGGACCTTAGACGTGCAGCTTTTAAGGCCAATTCCCCTGCTGCCAAGGCAGTTGTTGATCAGCTCTTGAGGGTGATTAAGGAGTTGGATAGCCCTAAATTGCAGGTTCCTGCGATAAGATCGATCGGTTCATTGGCCAGGACTTTCCCAGCTAGAGAGACTCGAGTGGTTGGCCCCTTGGTGGCCCACCTTAGTAACCGGAGCCAGGAAGTGGCAGCAGAAGCTGCCATCGCCCTAGGGAAGTTCGCTACTCCTGAGAATTTTCTCTGCGGTGCGCATTCGAAGGCAATAATCGAGTTCAATGGTGTGCCGCCTCTGATGAGACTTCTCAGGGGAAATGAACGGGAGCAGCTGCACGGGTTGATTCTTCTCTGCTACCTTGCATTGCACGCTGGCAATAGTGAGGCTCTGGAACAGGCTAGGGTTTTGAATGCACTCGAGGGAGTGGACCAGAAAATGCTTGCACAGTTTCCTGATCTGAAAGAACTGGTGTCTAAGGCAATATACCACATCAATCTCTATCACACCGGCCCGCATTCTCAAAGGCTGCTGTTTGTGCCTTGAACACCAAATCTGTGAGTTAGGCATCCACCCTACTTTTTGGTAGAACTATATCCTATTGTTCATAGCTCGGTCAGGTTATTCCCTTTGAAATTTCAGGGTACAGAAACAGAGTCGGTTCATATAGAAAAACAGTAACACTTCACTGGTAAATAATACAAATTGTTCATGCCTTACAACCAAATCAAATTGGTTACAAAATTAACATGTCCCTTTTTATCCATCAATGTTGTTTATTGCTCACATAAAACCTGTTCCCTGGATCGTTTGAGGTGATGATTTCTTGATATTTAGTGAATTTGAAGCCCTCAACTTCTTCAGCCTTCTCCGAGGATGAAATGGCTTGAGAATAGAGGCTATCATTTGTTTGATTACTCCAGAGTCTCAAAAAAACCTGGCTATCAACCTGAAAAACCCTAATCGCGGTTTAAAAACACTTAACTAACCCTTGTCTTATGCCTTTTCAATGCAAGTAATGCATGTATAATAAACATGCTCTGTAAAGCAACTTGATTGCATGTATAAAAAAATGTTAGATTTGGATGTGATTTCACTTTTTTTATTTTTTTTAATAGTTGGCGCAACCTTAAAGTCATAGAAAATGTCAGCGTTAACATCCCAAAACCATATGAACATTTAACCATGAAGATGTTGTTCAATCACGTTACAATCCCTTAGTTTTCTAACCAGTAGAGTGCGCCAGACAGAATTTTTTACCTTTGACGACAGTAATTGGACTCCCACAATAATTTTATAATCTTGGCTGCACTCTACAAAGACAACATTATTTTTCTCCAATCTTTCTTTGTGGTCATCACGATAACCAGAAGAAAAGTGCAAATCCCACCCCCGCAGAACTTAGTGGCACAGCACATAGCAGTTTACTTATAATTAACAATGAGTATCAACATTTGAACCATTCCACACACTCGTCATAGCCACAACCTTACAAAAATATCAAAGGTGACCACTAACCAGGACTTGGTCTCATGAATGGCCATACCCGAGCAGCAAAAGTTTTGACAGTTCAACTGATCAAAGAGCAAGCAGACGAGATGACATTCTAACCACGTTCCACAGCATAATAATTGCTCTCCATGATCCCATGCCAATGTTTTCCCTCTTCGCCAAGGAAAAAACACAAAAATGGAGAGAAATGCGCCAAGAGAAGTCCGAGCGCAGGCTGAAATTTATCTACATAGTTCGATAATGCCAATGATTTTGACATTGGGATTTTTAAAATTAATGTCTTGCAGCCAAGAAGCCATGAGAAAATCCTGATCTGCGAAAACAATCAAGCAATTAGTCATCTGAGAAGTTCATACAGACACGCACACATAGAGGAGTTATATTAAACCTGTAATTCTTGCAAGTCTAAACAAAAACTGTCTATTTATGATTAAAATTGAGGTGTATTAATGTATAATGAAAAATAAAAACTAATATCAAAATTTAGAAGGATTCAAGAGATAGTACTTAATTAATTAACTAATCCTTTGCGCTCTCGATTTAACTTATTTACAAACCTTTGAAGCTGAAACAAGCAACACTACAGTGTTTAGCCAATTAATGTGTGATCGTTGCATTTATGCTGCCACTTAATATAAGTTAAATTGCAGGGCCCGAGAACAATAATTTGCTATTGCAAAGCCTTCCCCGTTCATTTTAGGGAAAGCATTCGGTTCGATTCTCTGATTTCTCATGGGACTCAGAAAAAATCTTGTTACTTTATTATTCCTATTCAATTACAGAATATTGAAATGCAAACGACTAAAGTCTCCAAGACAGTGGTCTACAGCCAATAAATTTACTCTTGTGGAGTATGCCACAAATTGAATGACATTTCATGATCAAGGGCGCAAAGACAAGTTCTTGTAAGGCAGGTAAGTGAAGGGAAAGCCTATAATTCAAAGATCTACAAACTCGGATGAATACCTCAGCGAGATGAAGGCACAGCACGCCAATTATCAGCAAGATACATGACACGATCATGTGAAGCTGCTGATAGTTGTTGTAAAATTACATTCTTGACATGAGCTGCTGCTGTTTCACCAGCGCGAGTGGCAAGTTCCAGATAAACTACAGCTTTCAACTTCTCTCCTTCCTGCCCAAAATATCACCATAAGATCCTTAAACAAGCCAAAAAAGTGATATAGAAGTACTATCTGCATTGTTCATATCTAAGTTGCAGGCATGATGGGGAAACAAATGACTGAACCATAAGCCCTATCCCATGTGACCTCTAAAGATGCCATGGGGCTTTGACATTGGGTTTTATCTTTCTTAGGGTGGATTGCAAAATTATGTTCGGGTAGTTGGCAATCTGTATTTTGACAAAGCATCAATCCTCATTCTTTTCTGAATCACACAGATTTCACCACATGAAAAGAAAAAAGAACAGCAAAAAGATGAAAGCAAGCAAAAAATCACAACTTGATAACACGAGTCCAAACAAAGCACCCTTGGAAAAAAAGGAGACGCAAAAAATACATGCATGCCACATTTGTTACAATCTCCACCTTAATGCAACCTTTCAGAGAACAAATTAAATTAATTCACTTCATCCACTGCCTGTCCTGTATATTCAAATAAATATAGGTTAAATCAACAATAACATACAGAAAAGAGTCCAAGTCCATGCTCAAATTGAGCTTTACTATGACCACGATCAGCTGCCCGCTTCATCCACTTTCTTGCTCGTCGATGACTCTGAGCCAAACCTTCCCCAACAGAGTAACACAATCCAACATTGTACATTGCACGCACATATCCACCTTCAGCTGCTTTTAGATACCACCTAGCCTGCATGAGAGAAAAGCTCACGAGTTCTGAAGTGAACAGGCTAATCCACAAATTTATGGTAGAAGGACAAGAAGAGAGATCCTTACAGCCTCTTGTAGATTACAATTCACCCCACTACCTCGATGTAAACAAAGTGCGAGTTGGTACTGAGCACGAACATGACCAGATTTTGAAGCTTGAAATAACCATTTTACTGCTTCCTTTCGTTTCAAAGGTTCAGCTGCACATACAATAATAATAATCATAAGCACATGACTGGCAGCTCATGACCAGATTTTGCTTTATTGGAAGCTACTAACTAAACCTTTTATATATATATATATATATATATATATTATTGTTATCAATGATTTCCCCCTTTTGGGGGTTATTTTAAAAGTGATTAAAACTACGAAGTACGTTCATGTCATGACTATATACTATCCGGAATCAATCAATCAAGAGAGTCACTCGCTCCCTTTCAAAGAATTTGACAGCTCAATTTAGCATCTTTTCCAACTTTTCTACAATTTTTATTTTTTTGCTCCCTGCAGCCCTTTGTACCGCACAGAACAGAAGCAAAGGAAAAATGAACAGAAAATAAATTAAGAATTAAATACCTTGCAAGTAAGCAAGTCCAAGATTACACTGTCCAGCGGGGTCTCCAAGCTTAGCAGCCTTCTCATAAAGGGCAATTGCCTTATCTTTGCTGCCAATTTCCCAGTAAAGAAGAGCAGCATCAACCATAGCGAGGGTGGACCCACGAGCCGCGCCTTTTAAAAAGGAATCGAGAGCCTTGTTCAAATTAGGGCGCACACCTCCTATCCCATGCTTGAACAGCTTTCCCCATTTTAAGAACAACATCGCTTCTCTCAACGGCCGCAGCCCTTCGCTCCATGACTTGCACACCAACGACGCCGCTTGCAAATTAGGCAGCGTGAACGATGCCGCAATTTTGGTTAGTATATCGAATGGAAGTTTCGAGAAATCACCATCTGATGATCTTATCTGCCGAGAAGCTGATGATGTTGACCAGAACTTGGAGGTTGATTTGAACTCTGACTGATGGAATTGGTGTTTGAACGGAAGCGATTTGAAACGAGAGCCGTTTGATCGACCAGGCCAGGTTATCTGCTTCATCTACTTCGGTTGGAGTGGTGAGTGAGAACAGTGAAGCGGGCTCCAGATTACCGCTGGAAAGGAACAGAACAACGAAAAACGCTGTTACGGTTAGAGTAGAGTGGATACGAGGACCGTTTCATACGCTATACGTCATCGACCAAGTGGGGCCGTTGAGCTCTGGGGCTGGCGGACCAGAAAGTTTACGTTCTCAAATATCCTTTTTCTTAACCTCAGAAAAAGATTTGTATTTGTTTCATTACCCAACAGGCCAAGCCCACCATAAAAAAGGCCTGGGCCCATAAATTACGCTAAATACGATACTGTCTGACCTTGTCCATGATAATAACTAGGCCCATTTCAGAATTTCTTTTGGAGTCACACAACTTGTATCAATGCATTAGACAAATATAATTTAATATGTGAGTTTCTTATTATAAAAAAATAATATTATTTATCTCTTTGCGAGTCCATCACACAGCCCAGGGGATTGACTTGGCTCTTAACTTGTGCTGGGTTGAACAAAAATAAATTGATATAATTTAAGTCTGACTTGATAAGTTAATTTATAATCGATAAAAAATTAAATGCATTTTAAAAAAATAAAGTAGTATAAAGCTCTTCATCTCATAACCCAATTCTTATCTAAACTTAGGTCTTGTAGCTTTGATTCTATTTTCAATTTAGGTGACATTGTATTTTTGAAAAAACATATATTTAGATCCATAAAATATATTTTCGAGATTGATTTCTCGAATCCAAAAAAATATATTAGTTGATTGAAATCCTTCATAGAACTCAATCTGTACCTCGGAGCAGTCAAACTCGGTGGCGGTGGCTTTGTCACGACTGACATATGCATTCAAAGTGCTGCCGTTTTTGTATGGGCACGCCAAAACCCACTAGATTTTTACGGTCAGCAAAACTTACTCTTCGGCGTTCACGACCCCAAAAGCTTACCAGAGCCATGACGAAGGTGAAAAGTGATCGTGCTCTTTCTCTATAAAACCAGTGCAGAGCCCTGACAAGCATGCAGAGGATACCAAAAATGTTGTCACTTTCTCCGAGGAAAGATTCACTGCTTGCTTACGTTCTTTCTTACAGTAGTCAGAACCAAATATATATATATATATTGTGTAGGTTCGGGACAGCTGTTTTTCAAAGTGCTTTTCATGTCTAAATATATCAAAATGATATTTTTTATTTTTAAAAATCATTTTTGACATCATCACATCAAAATAATCTAAAAATACCAAAACATATTCATTTAAAATAAAATTTTTTTTTTAGAAACACAGTTTCAAAATCTGTCTCAAACAGCTTCGTAATATCTATGTTCTGCATGAAATTGACCAGCTGTTCTGATGACAGGAAAAATAGTAAAATTCCAATTAAATGTTAACTCGTTAATCAAAAGAATAAAAATTTAATGTGGTTAGAGAATTAACATCCAAATCCAAAGTTCCAGACTCGATCCCTGTGCATATGCTTTGCTTCCATAATTGGTGCCATGCATCGATTAAAATACCTTTTCTCTCGTCTATTTTAATGGTAAAATAGAAATCTTATCGAGAGTCCAAAATTAATTAATATGGAAGCACACCAATTACCATTCACATATGATATCCATGGAGGCTCCATGTGATCTTCACTAAAGTTACTGCGCTTCCACTCGACAAAGCAAATAAACAATGTTTTTGTCCTTGTAATTTCACCAATAATGTTTTTTTAAAACATTCTTAACATTGCTGCTCCTAGACATCTAATAACCAACAATTATTCTTGACATTTCTCGTATTTTTATTGTATAACATCTGTTTGGAAATATGGTTGAGATTGTTTTTTAAAATATTTTTTTATTCAGAAAAGCATGAGTGATATTTTTTTATTTAAAAAAAATATTTTGACAACAACATATCAAAATGATCTAAAAATACTAAAAAATAAAAATAAAATATTTTTTTTTAAAATATTTTTAAAACGAGATAACAAATAGTTACTAATAGTGTTTCACAAAATCTAAAAAATAAAACTTAAAAAACCGAATTCAAAGGATGGGCTATATTTATAGTTATGGTGGTAGTGATAGTTTTTTTTTTTTGTGGGCGTGTGAGAAGATAAAATTTATAAAATTCAAACCACAAAGATAGAAGTGATGGGTCCAAACCAATTAAGAGCGATTTAAACTAAAATGATTAAAAAAATAGTTTTATATTTATATGAATATAAACAAAGTTAATATATTTTTTTACATGGTTTAGAACAAAGTGATGAATTAGCCTAGTTAATTGAAATACACGAGTAAAGCTAGAGGTTGTAGATTTGAATCCCTATGCTCCCTTTTTTTTATACAAAACAAATATATATTTTTAATTATATATTGAAATTAAATAATTAATCCAATCCAATGAACCTCGTCAATGACACTGAGTGTTTGACAATTCACAGAAATATTAATTAAAAAACAGTGTAAATGTTTTTTTTACTGTTTCAGAAGCTGTTTGGCGCTGTGATTAAACCAGTGTTTGACCAAAATTTAATTTTTTTTTCATTTTAAATAAAAAAAATTAGTGTTTTAAAATTATTTTGATGTGTTGATGTCAAAAATAATTTTTAAAAAATAAAAAATTATTATTTTAATATATTTTTAAATAAAAAATATTTTTAAAAACAATTACAACTGTCCTCTCAAATAGTTACTCATAATATTTTATTTCAACCGCAACTAGCTAGCCAGGTGCCAAGACAGAACTCGCAGTTCTTACACAGACGTGGTGCAAACCCATTGCTTCAGTAAACAGCTCCGGTCCCGAGAAAGCTTTCAAGAAACCCGAGATTAGTTGAACTTCCCCTAGCTAGCTAGCTAGCTATACATGTTCAGCACGTTCGGCACTGTGATATTGCTTCTTTTATTAAAAAATATAAAAAAAGAGTTTATATATATATAATGATATAATACTTTTTTATTTTAATGCATCAAAGTAATTCGAAAGTATTAAAAAAATAATTTAATTGTTCCTTAAAAATATTTTTAAAACACAAGTTGGGGTTATCTCCATTGCTATTATGCTTTCATAATAAACATGAATATCTTGTGCCCAATAAACGATTGGGTGTCCTTGATTATTAGGATTAGATAAGATTATGTGGAGGTGGCTTTGTCAATTATTGGTGTGAGCTTGAGAATTTTAAAAAATGGTCCACTCGACTGGCATAGGATTCTAATCCACCAATCCACATGTTTTTTTAATGGTTATATAGAGAAAGCACTATCGAGGAACCTTCCGGCCAGCAACACTATTTTTTTTTTATTAATTAGATAATATATTATACCTTACCTACCTGTATCTCGATTAATTTTATAAGACTTAAAATTAACGATCATGTAAATTTCTAGTGGTCATTATATTAGTAATTACATAACTCAAAACTTATCAAAAATCACCTCACCTAAAAATTTAAATTGTCAGGTGAAACTCTAAAATATAATTTATATTATTTTCCAACACATTCTCAAGTGAAAAACTTTTTATTGGGTTTAAAACTTGCACAATTCTATATTATTTTATACTTAATTTTTATCAAATAGAATGAGATGATGAGATTCAAACTTATGACCGCTGGATCATGTCAAGGAACCATCTCATCCAAAAATTTAAATTGTTAAGTGAGACCTTAAAATATAATTTATATTATTAACGATAATACAAGTCTCTAGTGACTATTATATTAACAATTATATTGCTCAAAACTAAGATAATAAAAAAAACAAATCTCTAAGTAACAATTTTTTACCATCAGAGCATGTACCATATGGTTAACAGCTATAGAGTTGATGGAGTTTGAGGTGGGTGCGGTGGGTGGCTGATAGAACAAGTATGTGTTTGATATATTATAAATTATAGTTTTTTTAAGAAAAAAAAATATAATTCATATAAAATCACAAGAAAATCAGCAGTGATCAAACAACGTTGAATCTGCGGCTGGGCAAAACGCAACCCCAGGTAGAAAAATAAACGTCGCCCAGCCCCGGCCGGCACACTTTAAGTTTAACGTAAACAGGGATGAGACACAGCAAATGAAGTCCCATAAAAGGTTAGATTAAGGTGGGAAAGGGACGAGGGGACTTGTCTCAGTCAATCAGGCGATGAAGCATCATCCGTGCAGCATCTTCTTTCTTTGAAAAGGATTTACCTTTACTTGCGTTCGACGACTTTTGGCTACTTATTTACTTGGACGTTGACTTTCATGTGTCACTTGCTACGCATGGCCATGAACAGCCCCTTACAAGGAGCCGGAAAAGATATCTACTTGAAAATGAAGCAGAAGATAAGAACAAAATGAAACTATTGTACTCGGTGGTTGATTTAATTTTCTTTTATATTAAAAAAAAACATTGCCGTATCTTAATTTACTCGAAAACCCAACACCAAAGATCAGATCATAAATCAAATTGAATATGGTTGGTGTTCGGAAACAAAAGTAACAAAGAACAAAACGTGTTTGGAACGAATAAAAAAAATAAATTAGTTACTAATTTGCTGAACATGAAAAGACAAACAAATCAGTGAATTATTCTAGAGTTTATTTATATTATGTAGTTACTTATACAACCTGTACAAACAATAGTTAAGATCTTCCTGCTAAAAACCTAACGGTGCCTGCCTAACTGGATCAAACGAAGGAAATTAGAGAAGAAGGAGCAAATCATGAGTAGATGCAAATTAAAACTGGAAGAAAATGACGATCAGTTTGCCCTTTGAACAAAAAGGGTTTCCAGGTCAGGAGGAGTGAAGAACTCCCTAACGCCACCGCTATAATTACACTTGAAAGTAGCTTTTCGCTTCCGGGGAGCCGGCGGGCACGCCAATCTAGAAGGAATTCTTGCTTCCTCACTAGTAGGCGTTGTTGAAGTAGTAGCACAGTTATTCTGTTCATCCTCGTCGTCGTCATCGCCATCGTTGATCTCCTTCTTCACTGGATTTGTCGATATGGGCTTCAAAGGAGCTCTTAATGGAATCCCGGCAATAACCCATCTCTTACTACCATCCAAGTCCAGGCCACCGTCCACAACTGGAGGCTTCTTTGGGAACCCCATGGAATGTTTCGGATCCAAAACCAGCACAACCAGTAATATTATTATAGGAACAGTAAGGCAGCCAGCAAGGAATAAGGAATAAGGAATAAAGCTTGCTAGCGCACAGAGAATAAATAAAGCTGAGAGGTTTTGCGATTTGTGTGGGGATTGGTAGAGAATCAAACGAAACCAGATGGAAAGTGAATTACAGAAGAAAAGTTGAAAAGAGAGAATGAAAAGGGAGATATGGCGAAATTCTTGCGAAAGAGTCTTTGTGAAGCCAGGGAAGCTACGAGCTCGGAATAAATGAAACAAAAGCAGTGTGCTGGTCAAGCAAAAAGCTTTAAATGTGGAGGACGACTCGCTAGCTAGCTAGCTAGCTAGACCAGTGATGTCCACTGCTCTGTTTTTACCAACCAGATTTCCCGTAGCTAGAGAGTGAGAAAGAAAAGGCAAAGAAAGAGAACCCGAGGACGAACCTCGTGACATCAGCTGATTCCATTTAAGATTTAATTAATAACTAAATTCAAAAATAATATTTTTTTATTATAAAAAATAGTGCCCGTGTAATAAAATAATACTGATTTAATATATTTTCGAGAAATAACTTTGACATCACATGAAATGAAAACTTGCTAACAGAGAAAGGAAGAGGGTCGAGTGCCCGTGAAGCAAGGTGGCCAAGTTAGTGATTTATTTATTTATTTTTATATTATTATTATTATTATTATTATTATGTGGCACTGACATGTTGCTATTCTGTATTGATTTACGATCATTTCATCCGTGTTTTATTATTAATTAAGTGATTTGTTTATAAAATAAGATTGTATATACTAATTTGTTTTTAAACATAAAAAAATATATAAGCTAAAAAATCAAATAAATTAGAAATTATATATATTAAATAATAAAAACAAATATAAATTAATATATTTTTTCTCGCAAGATGGGATATTTACCAAGTTATGCTTGCTAAACTTTTTTTTTATTAAAAGTGCATTTTTTCAATCAAACAATAATAAAAATAAATAAATAAATAAATGATCATTCAAGTCTGCACATATTAACAATAATTTTTTATTCAAGTCTTAGTGCCCTCAAATAATTTTTTGGTATCGAAATGGTCACCTCACATAAAGGGTTGTTTTTTAACCGATAAAAATACATTCTTGATTTGCTAGAAAAAGTAAATATATTTGAATGCAAGCGTGTCATGAAACTTCTAGATAACAAATTGCATATGACAAAGAATGATATTCTTTTTCACCACCCATAAATTTATCAAAGAATAATTGAGAAGTTTATTTATCTTACAATTACTTTACCTGATGTCAACAATACAGTCAACCTTGTGAACCAATTTATACACGCATCCACTACCAATCATATGTTGCTTGTTAAACAAATTCTTTGATAGCTTAAGGGGTCCATTGGACAACTTTTACTTGTGAAAAATAATAGTCGCACCCAAGTACTTGGATATACCAATGCAGACTGGGCGGGAAACACTATTGATCGCAAATCAACCACTAGATATTGTATATTTGTCTAGGGAAATTTAGTCCCTTAAAAAAATAGAAAACAATTGGTGATTAATTGCTCTAGTGAAGAAGCATAAGAACATATAATGACTCCACAACTTCTAAACTTGTAGGGGTAAAAGACATTACTAGATTATTTGTTTTTTTTTTTGCACTCGAAATTGGTGGGAGCATAACACTTGGCATGATTTTTTGTGGCGGTCACAAATCACTTGGAGATACTGACAGATTACTTGTCATATTTCACAGATTACTTGTCATATTTAGGAAATATATGATCAATGATTGTAATATGTTTATATTATAATTAATAAAATATGTAATTGCATATTTTTACTTGATTCTAGATCAAGAACCTAAATCGGTCTTATGTATACATATAATAGAACGTGTAACAGAGGTATGAATAATACATATTACTTTTATTTCTTTGTTTATCCTTTTCTTCAGAAAGTTTGCTATAACTTTGGATTTTTGGATCACAAAATTAAATCAAGTAAAATTAAATTCAGGATAATAACAAGATTTGCTATTATTTTTGTGTTAGACATACTTTAAATAATCGAATGCTAAATACATATAGCAGCAGAAATTTAGATTATAAATACCTTCAGCTATTGTTGCTAAAATACTGAAATTAAATGAATTCTCAATTGCAACAGCAACAAAGCTTTTCCTAAAATAGCAACAATAATACAAAATAATAAAATGTTTTACGAGAGGAGCCTTTTGATCTATGTCTACCAGTAGCCGTAAATGGAGTATACAAGCTATTATTTATAGGTAGACCAGAGACCCCACTCATTAATTTATTTTTCAATTTTCTCCTTCCATCAAGGAGATAATTAGCTATGATCAATTAATTGATCCCATGATCAAACCCCATGACCTATCTTTATGGTCATGGGTTTGCATGATCAAGAACATGGATGTGTCATGAGGGACATAAAAGGTAATTTCCAACACTTTGAAGCTATGATACCCCACAATTAGTACAGTTAAGAAAATAAAGGGATCTAAATTGTAAAAATTGTGTTATTTTTAAATATTGAGGACATAAGTGTATTTTTCATGCAGTTTCTAACACAGTACCTTTGTTTAACAATTTTTTCATTATGGTCCCTTTTCTTTCATTTTCACTCTTGACTAAGAAATTAGAAGCAATTTACCTTTTATATTAGGATTGAATTATACAGAATAAAACTTGGAGGACCAAAATAATTTATCAGCAAATAAATAGTATATTTGGAGTGTTCTGTGTGTTAAATAGTAATCAGTATAATAAACTAACCACACCTTTTAGAGTATAGTATAATAATATAACAAGTAGAGCTACCGGTCGTCACTGGATTTGAAATTAATCTATGCATCTTTTTTTCTTACATCATGTAATTGTTTTGCTCTAATTTTTTATCCTTTTCTTTTTTATTTTTTTGATGATGATGATAAAAATAATAAATCCCTTCCACATACTACAAGCTAGAGGCGAAACCTTGTAACCCTTGATTTCCGCTTTTGAAATTCACAACGTGCAACTTGCTGTAAAAGCAGGCACGAGTTCAATTCGCTATACCCTTTCACTTTTAGGTTTTATTTTTTATTTTTTATCGAGAATGTTTTTGAAATAATTTTTTATTACAATAATATTTTTTATATTTATTAAAAAATATTTTAATATTATTTTGTTAAAATGATTTAAAATAATAATAAAAAACATAGAAAACATCTTTTTTTTATAAATATTTTTAAAACACAGAATAAAGAAACACTTGGCATTAGCCATTCCCTTGAACAGGTGCTGGTGGCAGGATTTGCTGATCATTTTTTTTTCTACCAGTCACCAGTCTTGCCCTTTTCACTGGTTACTTCCTTATATTCGATATCATGCACAACTAATGGTTTTGTTTTACCAGTTACTTAGGGCAAGATATTGATACGAAGAGGCAGAGGTAGGCAACCATTGAAGCTCGAGCTTTCTTCACCTTTATGAATGACAAAATTAGATGCCAGATTAAGTAGACATTCATCAAGTCGATTGATAATTGAGTGTTGATTACCAGCAGAATGAATCTTCAACAGAGTTTAGTTTATATAGCTAAATACAGGCAATTCAAGGAAGCATAATATACGAAACAGCTTGCAATTGCCCAATAATATGATGCAATTTGCAGAATTTGAAGAATTTCTTACATCCTTGAATAACCACTGCGATCATCATATTGCTCCATGAACTCATTGTTGAACTTCTTGAAACTGTCCATGATTTCCGGCATTTCTTCCTCTGCCGGTAAAATGGTTGTCCTTAGATGGAAGACCCTATAAGAAAGCATAACAATCAGACACTAGCATTTGATTACAGTTTACAGACTCGTCTAGTGATGTGAAGCCACGCCCACAAAAGTTCAAAAACAAAATGAGAAAAATAATTCTCCATAAATACATGATTCAAGTTATGATGTGAATATAAGAAAAAGTTCAGTATGTGGCAAGAAATCAATCCGCGTGAAGAGAAATGTAGCTAAGAGATTTGGCTGAACTTTTTAAGACAGTTCTCTTTTGTTTTGTCTCATATGTGTCTGTGCAGGATGGTGTGTGTTCAAGATCTGTAAGACGATTAAAAAGAATGCAATAGGAAAATGGCATTTAGCTACAGCTAAATCAAGAGTTTAAATCAACATGAGAAACCAGAATATACCCATCTTTTTGTCCAAATCCTGAACCAGGGACTGTGGAAATGCCAGTGGCTTCCAAAAGCTTGAGACAGTAGAAAACATCAGGAACTTTTCCAGCCCTTTTGGCAGCCTCTATTGCTTTAGGTGGCAATTGTATTTGAGGAAATGAATACATGGCACCTAAAACCAAATTTTACAATGTCATACAACGTCCAAGTACAGATTGGGAGCGAGATCACGAAATGCAAGATGTTAAAATAGCTAAGAAACAGCAGTTTACCTTCTGTGAAATTGCATATCACATTTTTGCAGCTGTTAAATCCATCAGTCATCATCCTTGCTCTTCTCCTTAATGATTCAAGGACTCCTTTGCTGTGTTGTTTTGATCATAAAACACTGTTATTCCTTGCTCAAAGTAGACAATTCTTTGACTTGACAATGTACATTAGTAGTATCCATTAACTAGTTTGGAAATCAGATTGGCAGCTTTGCTAAAGTACAAAATCAAAGGGGAATGTCCTTGGTTCAATTTCATTTAACAAACTCCTTAGAAACTAAACCTTAGCAGGCGTACCTTTCCCTAATGAACTGCTCGTATGAAATATCTCCAGGTTTAAGAGGGTTGACCATCAGCCCCATCTGTAAATAGCTTGAGTTCTTTTTAACAGGAACTGGAGCACTAACGAGAAACAAGCACTGGATCTCCCAGCGAAATAGATAAAATTACGACAGCAGAAAGTATGCAGGTCTACTTACAAATATCTGCGCAGGGACATTTGGACTGAGTGATACTGATGCAACCTTGTAAATCTCATCAACAGTCTGCAGTATAAATCATTATAAACAAAGATGACTTTTGAATGTTTGAGTTCAAAGACTGCTGGAATTGAAAGATCCTTCTCATGTTTTGCACGTCATAAAATAAATGAGATTAAAAACATTGAGCAATTATTATGAAAAAAGAAATATGTTTTATCAAATAGATAGAATAAAGCTAAAAGAATTTGTGAGAGAATTCTAATCAACCGCATCTTTTTTTATTTTTTTATTTGCCTAGCTTTCTGTAAATTACATATTGTTCTGTAGTTCTTTTATATTTTGTTTGGTTAGGAATGCCTAATTTTATTTTATTTTATCGTATGAATGCCGAAATTAATATTTGCAAGAAACACACAGCTTGCAACTCAAGAAGGATGCCAATATCTATATGATAAAAAGCACACCTTTGGAGGAATGTTTGTCATCTCAAAGTATCCACCCCGCTGCCCACATTCACCCCAATATCCTTTGGACACGGTGTGGAAAGAAACAAGCTGGACTTCCTTGCTTATGGGTGGCCCCATGCCCATCATAACCTTTCGAAGTCGCGGCAAAAATATTATTAATACCAGTTGTAACTCCAGGTAACAAATACTTGAATTTAGAGGCAAAACAATAGTTACCTTTCTAGCACTAATAAATGGACGCTCATCCTGGTAAATGTTCTGCTGATAAACTTCGTCTCCAAGAAGAGCCAAGTTTTCTTGGTAACAGAAGCGCAATATTTCCCTTAAATTAGATTCACTAAGACACTGACCAGTGGGGTTGCCTGGGTTAATAATCACCATTGCTTTTACCTGGTTATATATCAAATATATTAAACATTTAGTTTGCAGTAATAAGCATTATAAGATAAGTTGGGTCAGCAGCTGATGCATGCGCATATAATATTTCGATAGAAGTAATCATTCAAATAACTGGACAATAAAAGTAAAATCCAGACAGTTAAAATCGATACCCTAACCATTCTGTTCTTCCAGTTTTCTGTTAAACTCATAAGGTTCCAATTTCGAAATAGATATCAAGCAATTGCTTGTATATGAGGTATATACAAGGATGGGTCAAAGCATACTAACAGTTATTCCTTTATAGCGAGCTTGAGCAACCGATTGCCTAAGGTTATTAACATCAAGACCCCAGTTTTCTGTCTCTTCTAGATAATACGGAACGAGGGAACCACCAAATAGAGAAATTGCAGCGGAGTACAGCGGGTACTGTGGCACTGGAACCAAAACCTGACAAATACATGATTTTTTTATTAACAAGCATTGTCTGGTAAATGGTACAATAAGAAAACTAAGATAAAGAAAACCTCAATCATTACCAACAAGAAAGAAGGGCCTGGGAAAAGATTTAGAAGAATCCTACATTCAATCAAAGAAGGAGACAGTAGTACTTCCATTCATTGCAGGGAGGTATACTTACCCCATCACTTTCTCCGCGGATAATAGTATTCAAGATCTGCATAACACCTTTGCTGGCACCATCAGTGAGAAATATGAGTTCTGGGTCACTGTCAACAAAGTGAGCAGCAATGTGAACTTCAGCTTAACACTTCCAGACCAAACACAGCTATTTATTCAAAACACAACTGCACATGGAGAGATAGAGAGATCAGAAAATGACCATCATATATAACAACATTACCTTGGATATCCATCACGCCTTTCAATGAAATCTGCTACCTCCTTCCTAACTCCAGGCATGCCTCGAGAGTCACTGTAAGCACCTAAACATGTGAACAAGAGCAACTTTAATTTGCATTGCAGCTTCTCATGGCCGTGTCACAGTGGAACTACCCTTTAACTAGCTAAAGCAGCATAATATTGAAAACCATAATGTTCTCAAGGCAGAAACATCTAAGAAAGGAATATGGGCAACAATGAAATAACAATTAGGAAAGGTACTTGTGGAGTCGGCATAAGGTGAAGCATCTAGAATACAACAAACTAAAAAAAATCTTAATGTTTCAGTACTTGTGTGATTTAATAACCCTCCACTGACCACCCTGTAAATGCAAGATACCCCAATGCACTTGATAATGTTTCAACCCTTTTTCAAAACTTATGGAAGGAAAAAGAAGATACCTAGACCACCAGTAGTCAAAGCAAGATAATGTTTAGCTTTTGCAATTGCATCTGCAGGGAATATCAACCCTACATTTGGATCATCTAGTAGAAATGGAGCTTGGCAGAGAGCAACCACCTACAATAGAACTTTCCATGGTTCAACTCAACTATACACATAAGTGACTCAAAACAGTTCATTTAAGAAGTAAATACAAAAGATAAATATACAGATTTAAGATGCTGCAACTTTACCTGGCGAGGAAAGGTAAGTGGCTTCTGTCCAAGAGCATGAGGATTGCCAACATTTGTGAAAATAATCTACAGAATAAATTTGAAGCAGTGAGACTCAAAGAAATATGCAAAGGATAATGACATTTAATATATATAGAGAGATGGATAGATATATAGATATTTGCATTAAATGTTTTGGACTGGTTGATTTAAAGCCAAAATACAGACGTCTTCTCATGATTTCACAAGAAATTAAATCACATGTGAAGTAAGATTTTACACGTAAAGTAACATGTTGAGGCACTAGAATCATATTAGAAGGTCTAACATTCAAGATTATCGTTGATTGCCTAGTGCAAGGTCGTGGAGCATAGATCACTATTGCATGGCTCATGGCTGTGCTACAAAATATGCAAGTACATGTAATGGAAAAACATGCTGTACTTTAACATACAAAATATAATTGAATATCCATCTCCTATTGGTCAAAGATTTCACAGCTGATGAGAGAAAAAGCCTCCCTCCAATGAAAAGTGTGTGTTACATCTGACAGATTCCTTCATGAATTCAAAAGGGAAAAAAATAGAACATAAACGAGAGGTGCATCCAACAAGGGAATTGGAAGTGACGTAATGGACACTTGGAGACACTGAACTAGAAGCAATGATGCAGTGCTAGTAATAAAATTAGTAAGCAGGTATGTGCGAAAATCGAGTAAGAATCTCCAGTTGTTGCATCCACATAATTTCAGTAGAATTTCAACGCACTTATTTAAGTTGACTTTCGAATCCATGAAACATCATAAGATAAATTACGAACAATAATATTCTGAAGAAAACTTGAGCAGACTTAATATAATATAATATACATATATACCTTCTTCCCTTCCTTTTGAAGCTCAGAAGCTCGAAGATATAACTCGCCTCTTACAGCATACTGAACCTTCTTGACATTTTCATTCAACGATTCATAGTCTAATGCTCTAGGTGCCATGATGGTTAGTCTACCTTCTCACTCAGTCTGAAAAATCAAGCAAGAGAGCAAACTCAGTTTCTAGCCAGCAATTTTCATCGGTAAACATTGGAATGAAAGCAAAACAAAGCATTAAATGAACACCAACATGTCCACTCTGCTCTCTAATCATAAGAAGAAGAAGAAGAAAATTGTCAGAATTTTAAATCTAGCGATAACATTTCAACCAACGGATTTACAGCAACCAGTGAATATATCAACAAAACTTCAAAAGGGACAAGAAAGAAAGAAATCAAACCCAAGACTGTGCAAAAATTATTTTTTCAATAACAAGCATCAAATTAAAATTCTAGAACCAGACAAAGAATGTATCAACACAACTTCAAAAGGGACTAGAAAGAAAGAAGTCAAACCCGAGATTGTGCAAGAAAAGAAAAAAAATCAAATTATAATGGTGACGCATACGAATCACTGAATCTGGGCAAAACTCCAAAAGTACACTGTTGTTTTGCTAAATGAAACCAATCAAACAGCAAAATATATGCACCGACTAAGAGGTGAAAAGGGGCAACGAATGATTCATTCCAAACGAGAATTTCCTTCAAAAAACATCAATCAGTTCAGTGAAGTTACCTGTCTGTGACACTGGGATGGGAGACTGACGTGTGTGTTTTCTGTGCTGCACGCCCAAGTGAATAATTTTTCCTTTTCCGTGTCAGAAATAAAGTGGGTGTGAGGATATATATTTAGAGCTATGTGGCAGCACATGCACAAAATATTGGCAGCACCAGAGCCACTGAAATTTGGATTATTTTTTGGACTTTATTTTATTTATTTATTTATTTATTAACACGAAAGGATAAAGTTATCAGGATTCAACAAGTGTGGTGTAGCTTCGAACGACGAGTTCTTGGTCGATAAATAACGAGACACTCCTTTTCTTGTCACCATATCTCTTGGTTCTATTTTGGCACGACTAATTTGTTGTTCGAGATTATAATTTATCTTGTTTTTTAAAAATAATTTTGTTTAAAAATATATTATAATATTTTTTTTAAATATTATTTTTAATATTAATACATAAAAATAATCTAAAAATATTATAATATTTAATTTCAAATAAAAATAATTTTAAAAATACTTTTGAAACGTATTTTCAAACACTATCTAAGTAGTTATCACTCTCAACTCTCTTTGTAGTGGGTGTGTGAGAGAGAGAGATATTAAATATTTCTCAAAATATTTTTTATTTAAAAATATATTAAAATAATATTTTTGATATAATGTAAAAACATCATAAAAAATAATTTAAAATAAAAAAGATATTTTAAAAAAATATATATTTAAAATATAAAACAAATAGACATTTAATTTGATTTAATTAAACTCCAAACAAATGGATCAAATTTCACTTGGATTTGATACAGGAAGGAATGTATTGTTAGGGGGTAATTAGTAATTTGAAGATAATATAAATTATATGATCACGAGGTGCTTTGAGGTCTAATAAGGACAAAATGAAAAGCAAGTAGGCCTGCCAATCTCTTAATGAATGTAAAAGCCATCTTAATTCCAACCAACAGACGATAAATTATAGAGAGTCGGTTTGTTTTCTTGCTTCGAAAATATTTTTATTTTATTTTAAATTAAGGTTTTTTTTACAGGTGTTAAAAATAAATTTTAAAACATAAAAAATATATATTTAAATAAAAAATACTTTAAAAAACAAATACTACTATAATTCTCCTTAATATTCTCTAATCACACGCAAGGAAAGTCAGAGAAGAGCACTAGGAGGAGAAGCATATTCTAAAGGATGTACCAAGCTATTTTAAAATCTGGATCAGTAGAAGCTAAGCCTCCATAAAGGCCCATGGGCCTGTATGTACGAGTACAACTACTTTTATAATGGAGTTCAACTAGTGTGGCCCAATTACTTAGCAATTATGAAGTCTGATGTCATGGAGTGTGGTTGCGGTTATTTTTAAAAGTATTTTTTGTTTAAAAATATATTATATTTTTTTATTTTTTAAAAAAATATTTTTGACATCAGCACATCAAAATGATCTAAAAATACTAAATTTTATTAATTTAAACTTAAAAATAATTTTTTTAAAAGTCTTTTGAAAAGCACTCCCAAACACCCCATCACTCGGTTTTTTTTTTTCAGATAAGATTTTATTCTTAAAACCACCTAAATATATAAATGCGAGTTGAGATAAAAAATCATAAAATATTTATTCAAAAAAAGTAAAAAATGATACATGTAAATTCTCATGACTCCTTACATGAGATAATTTTTCTCAAAAAGTTTTTTGTCATGCGATCTCTCCATCATTTATACTGGCTTTAAATCTCTCCATTTTATATTTAATTGTTTATCATGGAGAAGCTTTTATTTTACTCAAAAAAAAATAATGAAAAAAATTTATAATATTTGATAAATAACACTATAATATGATCCCATGTTATGGTGATTGAAGTTGTGGGTGAAGGTGGAGCGATGAGGTGGTATAATGACTTGAACAATTATTATCATCTTTAACATTTGGTGTTATGTGTGTTTATATCTATTTTGTGAAGCAGTATTTCATATACAATTTAAAGGAATTTTTTGAATTAGTTTTTATTTTTGTTTTGGACCTCTAGGATTGTCCTTGAAGAAATTATTAAATTCATAAAAAAAAATTCGATCTTTATTTTCATGTAAATTGGCTCGAAGATACTCTAAAATATTGCTAGTTTTTTTGTTAGAAAAAGATCAATTATAATTATAGTTGTAGATATAAAGATATAAGCTTTTATTTTATATTTTATTTTTTTAATTAAAAATTAACCTTGTGCAATGTATTGTGCTTTTTAAATATTGCATGTATGCAGTAAGCATAACTATTGAAGGGGTGTTTGGGATTGCGATCAGAAAATGTTTTTGAAAAAAATAATTTTTTTATTTTAAATTAAATTTTTTAGTGTTTTTAAATCATTTTGATATGATGATGTTAAAAATAATTTTTAAAAAATAAAAATATTATTATAATATATTTTTGAATAAAAAATACTTTCAAAACTCCCATGAAGTCAATATATTAAATATCTTTTTGTCAATTTCTCTAGTTTTATCAAACTTCAGTTACTCTTTGGTTTCAACTTCCTATATGGCTATATTAATTTTCTTGCTATAGTCTCTTTGGCCGTTTTTAGGAGGGTGATTAAGATTTATTTTAAAACTATTTTTAAATTTAAAAAATATACAAAAAAAGCTAATTTAAAATAAAAAATAAAAAAAACACTTTTATACATGTCATTAAAAAAAAAAAAAAGCCAACACAGAATAGCATCAGCAGGACACGATGAGGAGAGAGTAGGACAGAGAGAATCTAACTAGATGTTAACTAACGATGTCTGAAATCAATTCAACGTAAAATAAATCAATAACTGAGATATGGCGGCAACACCACCACTGCAATCCACCTCCTCTTCCACCTCCTCTTCCACCGCCTCACGCAAAATTCTTTCTTACTATAGTAACATCTATAACAGCAGAAGCCCCAAACTCCCTTCTCTCCTCTTCAAAACCAGATCACAGGCTACTATTAGTATTAGGATTAGATGCGACGCCCAAAATTGGAGTGCTGGGTATGTATCTGCGGCAACCAATCACCATCTTCACTCGATCCAAAACTCTTCTCCTCCTTCTTCCTTTTCAATTCCCTCCGCCTCCTCCTCCTCCTCATCGGAGTCCTCTCCTTCCAAAAGGGTTTGCCTTTTCTTCTGCGCTGAAACCAAACCCTTAGCTCAACGAATCGCTGCCGAGTCCGATTCAATCGAGCTCCGCTCCATCTCCTGGAGGTCATTTTGCCACCCCTTTTTTTTGTTTTTCGTTTTATAAAATTCTATTGCTGCTGCTGCTATTATTATTATTGTTATTATTGTTATTATTATTATTATTGCAGGACATTTGATGATGGGTTTCCGAATTTATTTATACCAAATGCAAATGGAATTAGGGGTCAGCATGTAGCCTTTCTGGCTTCTTTTAGTTCCCCCAAAGTTATATTTGAGCAGCTTTCAATTATATACGCTCTGCCCAAATTGTTCATTTCTTCCTTCACCCTCGTCCTTCCCTTTTTTCCCACTGGAACTTCTGAGCGTATGGAGGACGAAGGAGATGTTGCCACTGCATTCACTCTTGCGAGGATCTTGTCCAATATACCAGCTTCCAGGGGAGGTCCTACTAGCCTGGTCACTTTTGATATCCATGCTCTTCAGGTTCTTTCCTTACCTTTCCTCTGAGTTTGTGTTTTTCAGCAAGGATTTGGCTTTTGATCGAAGCCGAAAGATTTATATAGCCTGACCCGGGCTTTGCTGCTGCTGCTGCTGTTTATAAGCTCTGATTCTTTTAATTTTTTTGAAAGACTTAATATTTCGACAAAATGCGACTCATTTAATTTGTTTTTATTGTTTATCATTGCATCTAATTAGGAGAGGTTCTACTTCGGAGATAATATTTTACCATGTTTCGAGAGTGGGATACCTTTGCTTAAAAATAGGCTTCAGGAGCTCCCTGATTCTGACAATGTAAGACTTTGATGTTTTTTCTGGCTATTTATCTATTTAAAGAAATTATCATTCTGAGGGTGTGTATGACATTTTTTCACTTTTCAGATAGCGATTGCTTTTCCTGATGATGGTGCATGGAAACGATTTCATAAACAACTGCAACATTTCCCTACGGTAATACCTTTGTCTGTGTTGTTCAGACACTATGATCTGCTCATAATTGTGTTTCTCATGCATCTGGGCATCCAAACAAGTGTTAGCATAGATATCCATGTCGCTTCTCCTTGTCTGTTTTCCTCACTTTCTCCGTTATAACTGATTGATGGAGCTGGAATTTGGAATCTGGTTGCTTTTCTTGGTAGAAATCTTTGGGCATCTTACAGTCTGGTTGAAAATCATGATCCACTTTTGCTTAGTAATATATATGAGAATTCATGTAAGAATGCACACCCCTCTTCTTTCATTTGTTCCCCATAAAGGAGCTCCATAAAGTAGGTGCATACTGGAATTTAGTTTTTGAATGTCTGTAAGAATTCTTCTATGCAACCTAAAATAATGCCACTAGAGCTCACCAAGAATGTTGAAATTATCGCTACTGCTTGATCTATAAGCTTCTTAGCACTTTCCAACCATGGGTAAGCTGAGAGCTCAGCAAACCGAACAAAAGGAGTCAGGCCCGATCACTGACTGAGTCAAAACCATGTAAAAGAAACACTGCTATTACAGATTAGACATACTGAGTTGTCGACAAGCCGTGGCTTCGTTTTCAGAGTAATATTGGGCCGAGTATGTTTTTCGAGAACTTGTGTAGAAAATAATTATGATGGATGGGTATGCTCCATTTGCTTTATCTCTAGAGATGAAAATACATGAATCATTTAATTGAATTTTGCACATTTTACAAGCAATATTAGCTTAAGGCATGGCATCTAAGTACTGTTCAACTGCATCACACCATCTGTATGTCAGGGCTTCTCTTGTCTTCCATTTTCTTATTTCATCATACCTGCTTTTAATGTGCATTGAGCCGCCTGCATAATTTTCGCTCTCTGATATGTAGATCATTTGTGCTAAAGTTCGTGAAGGTGACCAAAGAATTGTGCGTATCAAAGAGGGAAACCCTCAAGGACGTCATGTTGTTATCGTTGATGATTTGGTTCAGTCAGGGGGTACTCTGGTAGAATGTCAGGTGCCTAATGTTTTTACATAATCCCCTTTTCTCCATGTTGATTTTCATTAGCTACTTTGTTTCACACTCATTCTTTATTTAAAGAATGCAAGTTTTCCATCAAGGACATTTTAGCATTCTCTTTTATATGTGTGATGTAGGGCTACTTTGGATTTGCATCCCAAAGGACCCGTGGTGAGCCGAGTTTGGAGATCAGGGGTTTTATAAGGAAATCAGGAATTTACGGTGTTAAAAAACAGAGGGAGGGAGGGAGGATGCCCTAGGGTGTAGCCTTCAAATTAAACCAAAATCCTTACAATTGCTTATCAAAAGTTCTCCCAAATTTCATGAATTAGCAGCTACCTTTATAGGCACCAAAAGCCCTAATAATTCTAAACTGAATAGAAAATAGAAATCCGAATAGGAAAAAGGAAAACACACATAGAGAGACCTCTTAATTAATCTCCTAATTTCTTAATTAAATAATAAAGTCCTAACCGGCAATAAGATTTCTAAGTGAATAGATTAGGTTCACCAAAAACACTAAGATATTCAGAACTGAAAATCAAAATAAGATAATTCAGAAACTTCTTTTTTCTATGGCTGCATCTATTGTCTTGATGTCTGACATGCTCAGATGGAGTGTTCTTGAATCCCATAAAAAGTATAAAAATGTATCGCTTTTTTTATATGTTTCCACAAGGTATAGGTAAATTGTAGAAACATGTCTTGATATTTCCATAATGTCTCGAAACCGGAAAGATCTTCTAATATCTCTACTAAGTTCTGAAATGTATGTTTTGGTTGAGATATTGCTCTTAACATGCCATCGAGTTTATTTGCCTTCTCGTAATCATGCGCATTTTAGTTCTATTATCAGATGCTTAAGATCTTTAACTGTATTTAATATGTCATGCAGATTCATTTTCAGGTTTGGAATATTGCTTAGAACATGCTGTTAGTGAATTTCTTAAACCTACTAATATGAGTAGTTATAAAATATCATTTTAACTCTTGTGCATATAGACTTGAAGCAGACAAACAAACTCATGATGCTGTTTAGTTGGTCTGTATTTCTGTGAGATACCAAATTTAAACCCTTTATTCATATGGATTATAATGGAAAATGAAATTAAATGAACTTGGGTTTAGATGTTCATGAGAATTCTTAGGGTGATCGACAATTTTACGTAATCATACTTGCCTTTTTATTTTTAAGCTCACTTGCAGTCCCCAGCACCTCTAAAAAGTATGTTTCATACCTTTTCCATATATTGCTGTGTATATATATAGCTTAAATGATGATATTTGCCGACCCATTCTCATTGTCCTCTTGAATTGCAGAAAATACTGGTTAACCATGGAGCGGCAAAAATAAGTGCCTACGTGACACATGGGATTTTTCCAAATAGATCATGGGAACGCTTTGAATATGATGATGGAGGTACAGCATGCATATAGTCGTTTATATTTTAAATTTTACTGGCATGTTTTTTCCTTTTGCTTTTGTTGGCAAGCTATCATGATTTTTATAGATATTTTAAAAATTGAAAACAAAATCATTTCTCTTCGGTAACCTTTTTCTTGTTTCAGGCAATAAAACTGTAAATGGTAGAGATCTTCGTTTTAAATTTAATAAACATACCGGTTTTCACAAAATAACCTTTTTTTTATTTTCCCCCTATCTTCGCTTCGATCATTGTCTAGATTCGACTCTCAAGTCGAGTTTTAAAATTATAATAATAATCATTTTTATTTATATACTAACTTGGGTCAACTCGGATTGATTCAAGTCAATCGATGTTTCGGGCATTGTCCATGGTCAACTCTTGAGTCAAGCTTTAAAACTACAATAATAATTATTTTTATTTTTAAGTTGACTTTGGTCAACCCAAATTTGCTATCTAAACTCATGACTTGAGTCTTGTCCTGATCAACTCTCTAGTTAGGTTATAGAATTGCAATAATAATTATTTTTATTAGTTGAATAATTTTAGAATTGATTTTTTTTGTAGGATATTTTAAGAACTGAAAATAATAACTATTGTTTTGGAGAATCTCTCTCTACCTCTTTTGTTTTGAAAACATAGAAATTTATTTTAAATTTATTCTACATATATATTTTTTTTATCTTTTTTTTTTTTTTTGAACATCTCCACTTGTGGTGGAGCTTTTTACGAGGGAAACCCCACAGCCCGGAAAGCGCATTTTGTGGGCCCAGAGTGTAGGAAAAATCCCCGGCTGTCCCAGGCTCTTACAAGGGGTTTGTTTTTATCCTCTTGACCATATAACTAAAATGCAGGTGGGTTTGGGTTACTGACACTGAAGTGACCCGTCATGAAGTGAAAAATCTTTGTTATGCTGAAAAAATAGTTTTTTTATTTTTATAAAATGCTTTTTATATAAAGTAGATTTTTGAAAAGTAATTTTTTGTAAAGTTTATTAAAAGAATAAAGATCAAATCAGACACATAAAAAAGTTGAAATATAATGATATTTTTTTTAATATAATTTTATAAATTATTTTAAATTAAATTAAATAAATATTGATAAAAAGTAGATTAAATTTGATAAATAAAAAAAATTAATTAAGAAAAGGATAAAAAAAAGCAAATAAGAATCAAAGTTGATATAAAAAATTAAATCAAATCAAATTCTAAATGACGAAGTTTAAAAAATAGAAATTCAAAATGAAATATATAACAATAAAAAAATAAGATAAATATTTTCTTGGAAACCAAGTCAAATTCTCTTTTCAGTGGAAAGTATTTTCTGTTTATCAATGGTAAACAAAATTAAGAAAATTTGGATTAACAAACGGATCCAAGTATGATTTCTCATCTCTGAAATACCATTCTAACCAAACTTTCTAGGCGATTTGCCTTTCTAATTTCGTTGATGCCTCTGAGCTTTTCTCTCCTTCCCTATTGCTTTTGAGGATTGAGATGGAACTAATTAAATAATATTTCTTCCAAAGTTCGATCTTCTAATCCTTCTCTCTGTTTTTTATCCCTTTTCGACTGTTTCTCTTGTTTTTATACAGGCGACCCAGGGGCAGGGCTAACCTACTTCTGGATCACGGACTCATGCCCATTGACGGTGAAGGAAGTGATGAACAAACGGCCGTTTGAAGTTCTTAGTCTTGCCGATTCAATCGCAGCTGCTCTTCAAATCGGACAGTTGTTCTAGGAAGCAGTGAGAACTGGTGATAATGAGAGACCTTTTTTCGCTTTTCATTTGTTCAATTCTTTCCCCCCCTCCATTTTTACTAACGCTTCATTCATCCTGAAATGTGGGATTGATGCCAAGTTTTTGGTCTTTGAAAAACTATGAGAACAGGAAATTCCAGGCAGAATAAAGTTTTAAGCAGGAATTTCACCTCAATAAGCAATTTGTAAGCATAGCATTTTTAAATTTTCTTCCAGGCAGTGTTATTGGTAGAGCATTGTTTTTTGAGTGGAGTTAAAAATACAACAAATATGATTTTTTGAACTATTTTTTTGAGTAATTTATAGTGCTCATGAAATAACTAATATAATTTTATTAGTTATTTTAAAAAAAATAGATACAAGCAGAAAAAATAATCAAATTGATATAATTTTATCATTTTTGACGAGTATTCTTTTCTTTTCTTTTTCATGTATCTATTTATTTCATGAAAAAAACAACTAATATGACACCACTAATTATTTCTTGAATGTTATAAAATTTTTCAAGTCTCGTATATCATTTTTTCAAGTAGTTGTAATTTCCCAATAGCTGAGTGAAAAACCTAAAAACACAACTTTATTTAATTCGATGTTGATGTTACAAGAAAATGAGAAGAAAAAAAATGAAGTATGCTTGGGTGGCTTGACCAGTTTATACAAGAAGCATGCCTTTTGTTTTCCTCCGGCCTGAGCAAGGTTTTACAATCTTTATTTATGTAAGGTAAAAGATAAATGAAGTGACGAGAAGAAAAAAATAAGGTAGAGATAAATGAAGGGAAAAACGCAAGGAAAAAGGAAGTTCTGTAATGTGTTTTTCATTTCACTCAAGCCAGAAATTATTGCTTTCCCATCTTCATCCGATGCACCAGGTGGTCATCCTTCACCTCATTTTCTGCGAAACCTTTATGTAATTTAACAGCTTTTTAAGAGCTTTACCACTTTCAATGGCCTCCCTGGCTCTATCCAGTGCTGTAGATATATCTTCTGCACCATCGCATCCTAGCAAGTGATCCACCATTCCAGCATTCAAGACAATTCGATCATATGCTGGTCCCTTCTGGCCACGGAGAGCTCCTAAACCCAACTCTATATTCTTGGATACCTGATATCAGAAGAGAAAAAAAAAAGTGTGTCAATGACAAGGCTTGTGAGAAGTTTGGAAGAGAGAAAAGTCAGCGTGCTTCAGTCAATCATGTGGTGACTTCTCATTTGTTGAACTTGAAATGAGAATTTGTTGAACTTAATTTAGGTATTTTCTTGATGACAGCTTGTTGTGAGGGAATGCAATCTCTATTCTTTTCATGGGTTTTTAAGGAAATAATTAATCAATTGGTATCTTTTTTTCTACTTCATTCTTTAGTAATTTTTTGCATACAGCCTGTGTGAGAGAGAGTGTGACCTCTTTTCTTTGTGGTTTTTTAACGAAATTTGTAATCCATAAATAAATAGTCCTCACGAGACATGATTAGTGAAACCCCTTGGACCATCCAGTTTATCATCTGGTGAAAAAAAGATCAATAGTTTTAAAAAATGTGCTACTGGACAAGCGATGTGCTTTAGCTATACCATCAATCACAATCTTGGAGGATAAGACAGAAAGGATAGAAAAGAAAATAATCACAAACCCAACTTACCGATCTATCAATCCTTGGAGTATCAGTGGGTTCAAAACCAAAGTCCTTGGCATTAACTTCAGTTTTGAAATTCTGACGTGACACCCCTGAAAAACCAAAAGTAAAAGGCTTCAATTTTAATGCTTGAAAATTAACACGCTCAAGCCACTAGTATGACATATGCACATTTGCTAAGATCACGGCATTAGTTATTATCTTAGCCACATCATCATCACCAAAACTTCAAGGTCAAATATAAATAAGAAAAAACACTATTTCTATGGAAAATACAATTTACAGGTATTTCAGTAAAGATATTAGAGTGGGGCATTACTTCTTTTTCATGTGTGCGAGCGCAACCAAAGCATACAAATCCTATAAATGAGCACGTGAACAAACTAACAAGACCACAATCATTCATGGGAAGCAAGAACGACATATTAACAGATACCATCAAGTTCAAAAGCAGAATCCATGCTCAGTGAACGAAAGCCTGAGCAGTAGTTCACAGGAAGTCCTTTTGATGCATTCACAGATCGAAATTTTGTTGTCATTGAAAGGGCCCCTTCTTCGCCCTAAATTAAACACAGGTCAGAAAGTACAACAAGTAGTTCCTTTTGATTACTCAGTTGATGACACTCCAAAGAGAAATAACAAATTCGTGCAAACCATTTTAGAAAACTGCACTCCTTGTTTTCAAATAAAAAAAGTCTCTTAAGGCATGTTTATTAAGGTAAATATTTGCAAATCAATGGAAAATGCTTAGCTCATACCTTCACCACTAAACCAGAATGAACACCTCTTCTTTTCATAAGCATTAAAAGAGGCTCCTCATACCCTTCATGATAGAATCCAGCAACGATTGCTTCTCTCCCTCGAGCCTATTCAGAAAATAAAAAACCAAAATACTACAGCGGTTAGGTGCGTTTATTATTTATAGTGAAATCCAAGGATAGTAAAGTAATTTTTTACTCTTTACACACACATGTATGGGTGTGTGATGTAAGCTAAGTGAAAGAAGTAATGACTGTCACTTCATCTCAAAACATTTCTTTCTTCGTTTCCTTCTTTTTTTTCCTCTCATCTTTCCAACTTCATCCATCTCTAGAAAACAACTTGGTATCAAAGCAAATCTAGCAAGTTCAAGCAGCTTTGATCTAGCGAGTTCAAGCATTAATATTGTTTTAAAGGGAGTCAACTGTTTTGCTGACATCAACAATGATGAAATGTTGATGTCAACTCAACATCACCACAATGTTTAGATTGAAAAATGTCTTGATTTCATGGGACAAAAGCCCTGATCTCTAACCAATAATTGTTGTTTTAACTGTTAATTTCATACAAAATGGTTATTAGTTAGTTACTAGTTGAGTTCTTGTTGTAATCAGATAAATAGTCCTTGGTAATTTTGTGAAATTGACAAAAATTCAGTTGATAAAACCACTCCTCTCTAGTGATAGTAGTGGGAGTCTGGCTGGAGTTGAGAATGAAAATCCTACCCTCCAAATCAACCTTTTAAAACTAGATGGAAATAATTATCTAGCTTGGTCCTGATCCTGTCAGCATGTGGACAATATGGGGTGCATCACACTGGAGAAAAGCAGCGACTAGTAGCTGGTGATTCACTATTCAATCAATGGGAGCCAAAAAGCTCTTTAGTCAAGTCCTGGCTCATCTAGCTCATCAACTTAATCATGGTTATCTTTTATCAGATTCTGCTTCAAAAATCTAGAATGCTACCAGCCAGACGTACTCACAATTGGATAATGATGCTATGATTTATGAGCTATGAAAAAAACGTTCATGAAACTAAGCAACGTAACATGTTCGTGGCCTAATACTTTGCGAAATTAATTAGTTTGTGGCAAGAGTTAGACTTTTACCAGGATTCCAGACACATTGTCCAGGTGAAGCGGTAAAGTTTCACTAGGAGCATGTCTATGACTTTTTAGTTGGGTTAAACATTGAATGACTGGATTAGAGTTCAAGTTCAAGGGAGAGAGCCTTTCCTTTCCTTAAGGTAGACATATTCTCCCTTTCTGGATGCATCACTATACACAACAAACCCTTCGGTTCCTAAAGGAAGTGTCAGCACAGGGACAGGAATTGATCTTTTCTTCAACTCTCGAGAATAACTATTGGTTGTCTTATGTCACTATTTTATGATAACAAAGCAATTGCCGACATTACTTATAATCCGGTTCAACATGATCAGATGAAGCATATTAAAGTTAATAGGCACTTTGTTAATGAGAGGTTACATTAGAAGACTAGTTGTATCCCATTAGTAAAAAATGAAGAACAATTAGCTGTTGTGTTTACTAAAGATCTCAGTAGTAGGGTGTTTTACACTATATTACTTTCATTAAGGATGGACATGATATATATATATATATATGCGCCTCATTTTGAGGGGGGGGTGTTGTTAGGAGCGTTTATAGTGCGCAGTCAAGGGTACTGAAGTAATTTTATACTTTTTCTTGTATATGTGTGTGTGATGTATGCTAATGAAAGAAGTAGTGAATTGTCACTTCCTCTCAAAACATTTCTTTTTTACCCCTCATCTTTGCAACTTCCTTTATCCATCTCTAAATAAATTTAGAAACATCTACAACAAAAACAGAACAGGAGCAAAACAAGTTCCTTCTGAAAATGTTAAGTTGCATAAAGTGCTCCCTAGTTTATTGCTTGACAAAGTGTTCTTAAAGAAGAAAAGAGGACCGTTTGGATGTGCGGGTAACAGATATGCCAATCAACATAGTGATATATAACATGACCCACCTTCACAAATTGTTGAACCTTTTCAGTTGTTGCCAGAGGGGGGCGTTTCTTTATGTGCTCCCTCAGCCCAATCAATGAATAGCTGCAAAATGGAACACAACAAAATCATAGACTGGATAAAATGGAAATGATGGAGATATATATCCATGCAAGGAAGAAGGGAGATGAAGAATTGAATTAGATGTACGGGGTAGATTGCATACAGGGATGGGCAAGCTTCACGTTGACTTATGTAGGCAAAACCAAGCTCCTCATCCTGAAATGACAGTTACAAAGTTTCAGCACAGCAAGGAGACAATGTAAAGTGGTACTGTGTAATTAGAATGTGACAAAGACCTCAAGAAGCTCTTTAGCCTGCAAAGGAGTCAATCTTGTATTTGCTCCCATAAACTTCAGCATCTGTTCTTCTGTTATGCCTCCCTAAAGACAATACTAGACCAATCAAATAATCAAGAAAAGGGATGCAGTGAGTTACGAACTTGTGAAAGCAGATATTACTACCATACTATTTTCAGCATCCAAAAAAAAAGTTTCATTGGAAGTAATTTCCCCTACAGGTAATGAGTACGCCATCAGAAAAATCACAACAATTCATTTTGTCAGTGTTACTTCCAAAAGGACTTACGATTGGAAGCATAAATTCACAGATGAGATAAAATTAGGGACCAGAGAAATTATGATTTAACCAAACACAATGCAGATTTAATAAGCACAAGGCCGACCTTAGGTGGCATCCACTCCACACCATGAAGCAAGGAAGATTCGCCATAACAGGATCTAACAGCAGCAACAAACAATGTGCTCCTAAAGAAACGAGTGTTTCCATCATAAGGTTCACCGTAATGAGTCAATGATCTAACATCAGCAACTGGTGCGAGACCTAATGCCCAACTGAAAATTGCATTAAACAAGAAAAGGCTACATAGGCTAATTCAAACAATTCATTGCTTAAAATACAGCATATGAAATAAACTCATGGATAAATCAAAACTTACCAAATTGATCATCAAATGCAAGGCAATACGCTTTCAACTCACGATCGGTTTCCCTGTTCATACGCTGGCCGATCAAAAAAGCTGAAAGCAATGTCTCATTAACTCCAGAGGAACACTTGTTATCTTCAACATTCAAAGGAAGAACATCTCTTAGAACACCTTGGACTTCCTCATATCCAAGGTGACCACCTGCCAGAACCTCCCTAAGGGCTCCAACCAATCTCATATCGTTTGTACCATTCCCAACATATTGGGGCCCAATTGAACTTCCAACTCCCATTATTGAGCCTTCAGGGTCGGCAACGAAGATTACATCCGATGGTAGCGCTCGAACTAGGTGGGGCCAAAAATTGCTCATTGCATGCTTCTCACCTTCACTCCATTGGGTTGCTTCCGGAAAGGCATTCGCACGAATTGTCATCGCAGCAAAAAATGCCCCAAGTTGCGCTTTCGAAACTTGCTCCTCATCTTTTAATTCCCCTCTAGCTAACAAAAATTAACACAAATTTCAGTCTATCTAAATACATTAAATTAAATTAATGGTTATTGAATCATATTAAACTTTATAAAATTATTAAAATAAGCCGAAAACAGAGAGAGAGCGAAGAGAATATTATGAGCTCACCGGATCTTAAAATGGTGTCGAAAACTTTAAAAGCCTGGTCCTCGCTGAGAGGCTTAGTCTGGGTGGGACCAGTGCAAACCCTAGCTTGAGCATCAAGGACCGTCTGGTTGGGTTTCGGCAACCTGGAGCTCCGATAAGAAGTGGAAACAGCTGGATTTACGAATTCGGATTCTGAAATCCCAAATTGACCGATTGTTGCGGGGTCCAACACAGCGTTCAAAGTCAAACCACACTTCTTCCGTCCAATCCAGCGGCCACGATAAAATCTTAGAGAGGAAGTGACTTCTGAACGGGAGAGATTGGTTCGAGGTTCGGTGAGGTGAGTTGGGAGAGAAGGTTGTGAACTCAGTAGAGATTTCATGGTTGTCTTCCTTCCTGCTTTTTAAAAAAGAGTTGACGAAAAGGATCAAATTAAGGGAAATTATAAAGAGCGGGTGGTTTAATTTAAAAAATGCAAACAACTTTGCCAAAAAATAAAAAATTGCAGAGAAGTGATCAATTTTCAGCGATAATATTAATGTAATGATTTACAGGTGGAGTATTCAAATGCCATCTGGGCGTGGCTTTCTAGGTTTGCTACTGTCATGTTTTTTTAAAATTATTTTAATTAAAATAATTAAAAAAACATATAAAAACATATTAATTTAATATCTAGTGTAGCAAGTTAAGAATGGATAGATTTCAGATTAAATTAAAAATAAATTAACTTGATCAAATTTAATTAATCCAGTTTAAATGATATAATTGTTTTAATCAAATCTAAACTTAACAATGTCAAATCTAAAAAATATATTAAAATTTTAACAAAAATAATTGATTGAGATTTATTATGAGTTAACTCAATTTTATTTTTAAATCAACGGTGAAAAACTGGTTGATTGCTGCAATGACTTCAAGTTGTAGCTATTTTTTTTTATGAAACAGTAAATAAGTTTATATGAATAAATTATAAATTAATTTCTTTAACCTTACCAGATGAATTAAATAATTACACTGGTTTTATAAATTAATTAATTAACTAATGTTAGTTATAACTAATTTAATACTATTTTATTTATAAATCTTTCCATTTCCATTTCCATATCATTTATTTATTTTCTTTATTTTTTAATTTTTTAAAAACAATATGTCATCAGGAGCTAACAATAACGGGCCTCCCCAGCCGGTACAAAAAAAATCAGGCCCGATAGAGAGCTTGTAGTATATAAGTAGTGAATGTTTGTTTTTTTTTCAAAACAATAAACGAATCAAACAACAATCTGCAGTTTCCCTCCTTTATTTTGAAAATAAAAAGGCGCGGAGACTGAGAAAATAGAGCAACCAAAATTGAAAAACATGGAGGCAGGATCTTCTCTAGCGATAAGAGGTCATGAAGAAGAGCAGAAAATGCTCTCCGCCATTCCTACAGATCAATGGCAGGTGACTTTCTCTCGATTCATCAACTATCCTTCTCCCCCTTCCACGTGTCCGTCTCTCATTCCTCTTCCTCACAATCGGGTGTCCCGCCCAACCCGAGGCACCTGGTTCTCCTCCGCCTCTGCTACCGCCTCTCTCCAACTCCTCAACTACCAATCCAACTCCAAAGACGCCATCCTCGGGCTCTCTTTAAACGACACCGTCCTTGTCAGTAGTACTTACTCTTCCTTTAGAAGCATTCGATTAAAAGTATTGAGTTATTTGTTTTATTTTTTTGGATTATTTGCAGATTTTTTTAAAAATATGAATTAAATTTGGTGGTGCAGGAAGAGCACTATGTTTGGAAGCTGCATTTCTCATGGCCTCAGATGTCGTGCGTTTCTGGATATCCTACAAGGGGCACCAGAGCCGTCTTTGTGACCTTCAAGGATTCTCTTGGCGAGGTAGGTAACATTATGTTCGATTTATTCTGTCATGAAAAGAATTTGAAGTCAAAATGTAGCTTACCTTTCACATGTTTGCAGATCCAGAAGTTTGGCTTTCGATTTTTAACTATTTCAGAAACAGAGGCGTTTATAAATGCTTTGAAGGTGGCGGTTAAGATATTTGAGATCATTTTTTTTAATAAATCACGAAGCTAATGGCTAAGTTCCTCCCCTTGAAATGCTGAATTATTTTTTTGTTTGGGTTGTGTATTCAGGTTATCTTGGAGGTTCCAATTGAAACTAAACGTCTGGATAGCGACTTTCAATCAGCGATTTCATCACAATCCGTGTTCATGCCTCCTGATGGATACAAACCTAGGTATGCCATTGCCTAACTTGATTGATCAACTCCGCCGAAGATTTACTAACTTTACTGTCTGTAGAGCTTGGGTGGAGGAGGAATCGAGCACGATGAATCCTGTTGAAGATTATTCTCCTCAACTTTTATTGAGTTGGAACAATGAAGCTGAACAAGCATCATTTAGTACGGAAAAATCTCTGAATCACAACAACGAAGGGATTTCTCCAGTCATGCCTCCCAGCTTTACGTCATTGCTGCGCGACTGCTACTCTGAGAGCAAACAAGGTATACGGGCTGTCTCTGATGTAATTTGATGATTCTCGTTCATTAATCTATTTACTGATTTTTTTTCCCTTACCTGAAATGCTCTCTCTGCAGGCCAGCCAAGTTCATCTCATGACACCGATCTCAAATCCCAAATTATGGTAGCTCTCTTACTTTCTGTCACATCGTTACGAGTGCCTAGTTGCTAGAAATAGATAGTGGTGCTTTGGAGCTTATCCTGACTTGGATTGGACGAAACACTTTTGACATTTCCAAAATTATAATGATAATAATCATTTCCTGTGCTTAAGTTGAGCTTATTATTTCCTGTTCTTGCTGTTATACGATACAACACAGTGATTGTGATAATAATCTTGTTCTCTTGCAGAAATACATGGAGGATTCTTCCTTCCATGGTAAGTTAGATTCTCAGTGTACTCATATATGTCTTCTATGAGCTCCGGTTTCCAAGACATGCGTTTAATCTTATTGTTGCAGCTTGCTCTGAGAATACATGGTGGTCTTACCCGCTTAAGCTCATTACATCCTAAGCTAGTTTATTGTAATATCCTAACGTTATCCCATTTTCAGTCTTGTTTGGAGCTCGCTAATTGCCATTAGCTCAGGAAACTACATTCTCTATACCAAATAGTTTAGCGTTATTAGCTTGGACTAGAATTGGAAAGAAACTAAATTGGAGAGCTAGTGATCTCTGGACTTGAGCAAACACTTTCTTTACGGAAACTATTTTGATTATTTGTCACATTTTTTCTTTTGCCATTGCCAGATATGCTATCGAAAGTGGAGAACGTTATCGATGAACTTGGAGATGATCTGTTGCTGTAAATCATCAGTGCCTTCTTGAAGTACATACAGAGTTTAGAATTTCTTCTTCAGTGCCCCACGGATACATGATCCTCACCGGTCACCGCAGGCAACCAAAAGCCATGTTCAAAGTGACCTTATCCCTAAATCTTTGTTTTTCTTTTGAAATACTTTGTTAATTGCTTAAATTTCCCTCTATAGGATTTAAATTAAAATGCTTATATAGAAACTAGACATAGTTGTGAGGATCCCCAACCAAATGGCATTTTTGCTATTGGACCTTTCCATACAAAATTTCTTGCTCCATGTTCTTTTAACCCACTTCTAGTGTGTTTCCTCTTCAGAAGTTTTGCTGACGAATTCAATTCAAAACAATAGCTAAATCATGTGAAGAGCTCCCTATTCTTAAAGCCTCCTTCATTGACTTTAGTATGGCCTAATAACTTTTTTGTCATTTTGTTTTAAAATTATTTAAAAAAAAATTAAATTAATTTTTTTTAATGTTTTAGATCATTTTTATGTGCTTATATTAAACATGATTTTTAAAAAATAAAAAAATTATTTTAATATATTTTTGAATTAAAAAATATTTAAAAAATAACTTTAACTACACTCTTAAACAAATATTAAGGTGTTTGGCTTTGTGTTTTTTTTTTAAAATAATATTTTTTTACTTTAAATTAAAAAAAAATTAGTGTTTTTAAATTACTTTCATGTGCTAGTGTTAAAAATAATTTTTAAAAAATAAAAAATATATATTTTAATGTGTTTTTGAATGAAAAATACTTTTAAAAATAATTATAACCACATTTTCAAACAAACAAAGTCTGAATAGATTTTTATTTGTGGTAGCTATCAGGTTTTCACTAAGTATACCACAATTCATGGCAATTAGCCATACCTACACTGCAAGTTTGGTTGTTTCAGTTTTCTTGGATAATGTCTACAAGTCATGAAAGTGAAAGATCTTTTGCAGAAGGGGATGTCATTCGCATCAACTTGCAACCATATGGTCCCTATGAAGTTATGGCGGGAATTGGTACCATGGCCTATAAGCTGAGTTGCCCTCATCTACATTCACACACCCTGTTTTCCATATGTCCCAATTGAAGAAGAAGATTGGAAACAGGGATGTGCGAGCTACACTATCAATTTTAAAATATCATCTCATTTAAATTTGTAATTACAAAATATTTTTTCTATAATAATACTTGGATCCTCATCTCGGTTGCTTCTTTCTCCTTGAGCGGCATGTATAATCTTGGACCTTTGATGCACTTCAAAATTTCTCATTCCACCTAAAAAATTGTGTTTGGCCCTCTACATTTTTATATTAGTCTTCAAGTTATTTTTTATTTCTCCTATTTAATTATTTTTTATATATTAGATTTAATCTTTATTCTTTTGAATTTGAATTTGTTTTCTTTTTATTTCACCCTTTCATTTTTTTCTCTTTTTTGCTTAGGTTAATCTTTTAATTTGGGATATATTTTTGTAATTTTATTATTTAACATCAAATTGGTTGACAATTAAAATTATTAATCAAACCCATGTTTTTTAATTTTATGGACAATGAATTTTTAATATTTACAGAAATTTAAAATATTTGACTTGATTAATTAGTACGGATTGAAACGATAAAATTATCATTTTTTTAGAATGACTTTCATAATTGTCATCCTTTTAATTATTTGTGGAGTAGCCAATTTTTAATTGGTTGTTGTTGTTTGTTTTGCAAAATTAAGTTGCTATAATACTCATAGATGTAAAAACTTAATTTGGGTCTAATTTTTTTTATATATACATATATAAATTCACTTTAAAGCTTCTCTCCAAAGACTTAATCAAAATCTTAGGGGCAATTTGATCTTTTACTTTAATGTTTATATTAATTAAAAACAATTATATTTTTTTTCAGTTTCATTTATCGATGTTGAATTGATTGAGAAATAGATTTTATGAATATATATATATTTTTCTTTTGTTTAGGGTTATTACAGTTTCAAATAAATATTTATTTTAGGATTGATATTTAAAATTGTGAGTACTAATTTTTATCAAATAATTAAGTAAAAATATTTTAAAAAAACTATTAACCCAACTAAGTTCATGAACCGAGTTGTGTGTGATTAAAGTCATCCAATATTGTCTTTAATTCTTTATATATTTTTTTAAATCTCTTAGTTTTTTCTCTCTACGAGTTGATCCAAGCATTTTTTGATCATCCAATTTTTATTCAAACCTATTAAAACAACTGATTCACATTTAATTAACTCTTATATAATTTAATTAGAAATTTAAACTATGCAAAATCAAGGATTTTTAAGATTTACCTGCTTGTGTTTAATAACATTTTCAAAAAAATCCATACACATAACCAAGGTGAATAAGATATTAGACAAAATTATAAATGAGTATTTTTAAAATAATTTAAAATTAAAATACATGCTGGTCCAAATATACACATTAATAAAAAAAAAAAGGCACATTCAGCTGTCAAGAAAAATAAATAAAACAAAGGAGGGAGCTGGCGAAGATGATTCAAGTTATTAGCAGCTAAATAATGCATCTGCTCCTAAAATGAATTTTTCTGAAGTTGGATTGCCATCATCCATCGATCTTCATCAGTTTCCAATCCATTAAGCTGCATCGCCATCGGATCTGATCTAGAAATGGCCGGGGCAGCCTCCGCACTGTTTCTATTAGACATAAAGGGGCGCGTTCTTGTGTGGCGCGACTACCGTGGCGATGTCTCTGCCGTTCAGGCCGAGCGCTTCTTCACCAAGCTCATCGAGAAGGAGGTCCCTTTCCTTTCCTTTTCTCTTTCGTTTATTGTACACCTAATTGATTAATCAATTACATAATGAGTGGATCTGGTTATGGTCATGGTTGAGTGCAGGGAGATCCGCAATCTCAAGATCCAGTAGTGTATGATAATGGAGTCTCTTACATGTACATACAACATAGAAATGTTTATCTAATGACCGCATCAAGGCAGAATTGTAATGCTGCCAGCCTCCTCTCCTTTCTCCATCGCGTTGTTGATGTAATTCCGTGAATTATTATAATTGTCATTTCCATGCCGTTTCTTATTTGATAAATAAAATAATTTCATTTCTATGTTAATTATATATTTTTTCCCCTTTTCCTTTAGGTTTTTAAGCATTATTTTGAAGAATTAGAAGAGGAATCACTTAGGGATAACTTTGTGGTAGTGGTAAGTTTTATAATGAAATTTGTTGCTCATTTAATTCAAAACATATTATTATCATTATTATTGAGGTAATGATAAGGATGGTGCCTTGTTGTGCATTTGTCAGTACGAGTTACTTGATGAAATGATGGACTTTGGTTACCCTCAGTATACCGAAGCAAAAATTCTTGGCGAGTTTATCAAGACTGATGCCTACAGGATGGAAACCTCACAGAGGCCTCCCATGGCTGTAACTAACGCAGTGTCTTGGCGCAGCGAAGGGATAAATTACAAGAAGAATGAAGTATTTTCTCATCTTTCTCATTTTCTTTTTCTGTCAGAGCAACTTGTTAGTTTTAATTGAATAATTTATATTACTGGATGATGATGAAGATTTTTTTATTTGCTCAGGTTTTCTTGGATGTGGTTGAGAGTGTCAATATACTTGTCAACAGCAATGGACAAGTAATTAGGTCTGATGTGGTGGGGGCTTTAAAAATGAGAACGTATCTAAGGTACAGTTAGAAACTATCAGTTGTCTGGAATATAAGCATTGCTGTAGTTGTTTATTGGTTCATTTACGGTTTAGCTTGTTATTCTTTAAGGTAGTGTACTTACATGCTTGTTTTGTGAAGATAACTGTTAGGATATTCAGATGTTGTTTAGTATATATGTTACTTTGTTAAGCAGCTATTTGTAGTACTAGTCTGTAAAGTATTTGTATTGATGATTTTTGGTCCACTCATTAGTGATGCTGCTCTTGAAGTGCTAGACAGCTTTTTAAGTTTTTCTGTTGAACTCTTAGTTTAGTATGTGAGCAAGTATTGTTGATTAATTTGGTAGAGAAATTTTAGTGATTAGACTATTACTTTCAAATTGTTTTGAAATGTAGACTTCAATGTTGTACCTTGTGACACTTGTTTTTGTCAATAGATTGCATGGTTCCTTGCAACAAAATTTCCAGGAAAACACAATTTTTTTCTTTTTTTCCCCAATATATTAAGTTATATAATGCAACAATTAGCTTGTATGGTAACACCGTTGACATGGGAGAAAATGTTCACCTATCAAAAACCAGAGCATTTTTTTAATTCATTATGATGTCACCAAATTTTATGTGGCTGTACCATCTCAGAAAGGGAACTTTGGAGTTAGTCTTACCATTTGCAATTTTGCATGAAGTGGCTGCTCCGTTCTATAAATGTATTAATGTGTACGTGATTTGCACAGAACTTTATCTTTAATCACATGTTTTCCTTGGTTTTGTTGCAGCGGCATGCCTGAGTGTAAGCTTGGCCTAAATGACAGGGTATTATTGGAGGCCCAAGGACGGGCAACAAAGGGAAAGGCCATTGATTTGGAGGACATCAAATTTCATCAGTATGTAGCTTAATTCTCTGGTCTACTTGAATTCTTGTGTTGGTTGGTACAGTTTTTTTTTCATGGAAATAAATGGCAATTTATTAGGAGTGAAGGTTGGTCATTACAATCTAGACCTTTGTAACTAAATATGCAATTTGGTTCAGGTGTGTGCGTTTGGCTAAATTTGAAAATGATCGGACAATATCGTTTATACCACCTGATGGGGCTTTTGATCTCATGACATATAGACTCAGCACCCAGGTTCATTCTGTAGTTTTTGAGATCTTTTATTGAAGAAGAAAAAGACAACCACTGTGGTTATGTTTCTGAGCATTTGACGAGTTCCATTGTGCCTTGTTTCAGGTAAAGCCTCTGATTTGGGTAGAAGCTCAGGTTGAAAGGCATTCAAGAAGTCGTGTTGAGATAATGGTAAAGGCCCGGAGCCAGTTCAAGGAGCGTAGGTATGAAGCCTTATCATTAATATGTAACTATGCCTCTTAATCTATCTATCGGAGTTTTGGGTTGGCTAATGTTTATGTTTCCTGAGTAATCATAAAAATTTAACTGCACAGCACTGCAACAAATGTTGAGATTGAGTTGCCGGTGGCAATCGATGCTTCCAATCCTAATATTCGGACATCAATGGGGTCTGCGTCATATGCACCTGAAAATGATGCATTATTGTGGAAAATTAAATCTTTTCCAGGTGGAAAGGTACTTTCTATTTTTCCCAAAAACAAATGGGATCATTTTGTTGCCGGTGGTTTGTATTAGTAGCCAACCTTTTTTTGATTCTATATGCATTGAAATATGATTTAGGAGTACATGTTAAGGGCAGAGTTCAGTCTTCCCAGTATAACTGCTGAAGAAGCAACTCCTGAGAGAAAAGCTCCTATACGTGTGAAGTTTGAAATACCATATTTTACTGTTTCAGGAATACAGGTACACCTTCAAAACACAATTGTTTGTTGTATTTTATGATATCCGGTGGTGAATGGCATGATCTTTAGCTCTCTTTCTCCAACTGAGACGAGACTTGCCAATTATCATGGAGTTGTTCATTCTGGAATTGCTTTGTTTTGTCTTAATTTGGATGGTGTTAAAAGGGGCCAAGATGTCCAAATCAGGGCTAGTGTTGACTACTCCAAACCATGAATTGTGGTGCCTGAAAGTTTGGATTCCTGTGTAATTGGAACTAGAGTTGTTGATTTTGTAATCCAGGGTGTGCGAGTGGCAACATCATGTCTCACCAAGATAGGGAAATACAGGACCTGTCTATATCTTTTAACTTCCAATTTCCTAATAGATAACTGGCAAATTTGCAATACACCTGTTTCTCTCATCGAAAATGTAGATGTCCTACTAATATGGAGCATGAGTTAACTTGAACTTCACATTATATTCCAACAAATACTTATAAATTTCTTTTTTTGAAAAGCAGAAATATTTTTTATTGTGGTGTTGTTGAATAAGAATTGATTGAAATTGAGGAGTTTATATGTAGGTTAGCAACGATTTCAAAGAAATCTGTTTTATTTCTCAAAAATGAAACATGACTGGCCCACTGGATGGCTTGAATTTTGGAACTTGCTAGAAGCGATTATTTTGTTAAATGTTCATTTTATAAATCACGCTCAAATGTCCAAAAATACTGCTGTGGCAAGTTTAGGTAATTTAATCTTTTTTTTATCAAAAAAATGTTGATGTTTTGTAGGTTCGATACCTGAAGATTATTGAGAAAAGTGGTTATCATGCCCTCCCATGGGTGAGATACATAACAATGGCTGGCGAGTATGAGCTCAGGCTCATCTAAAGGTGCTCTATCAATTTTCTTTTCACATATCTTTGAGGTTACCAATCTGTAATGTTGAATTTTTGAGGACAAAACTGGAGGGAGCCACGGGAAGACGGTTGTGATAGTCTAATGGTTGGTTGAGCTTTACCACTTCATTCCTTGTGGCCATGTTGCCTTCTCTTTGCGCATCATTCTTGTAATATTTCGTGCTCCTTTTCGGCCTGTGCAAATTTGCATCTGTTATTGGATTTCAGATTTTTCAGCGTTTATGTTATTCGAAATTTGTGGTGGGAGGCAAATGGAAATTTGGGTCTTTTGGGGCTGTAGTCAATTTGACTGCTCTTCATTCCTTGGGATGCGTGTGAAGGGTTTTTTTTTAGCCTGTCTTGTGAATAATTGATACGTTGGCCAAGTTTTGAGGCTCTGCTGTAGAAATTCATCTTGTTCACTGTAAATCTAAAATGCTATACGTGTGGGGAATTCATTGTGTAAAATGCACTTTAGATGTCCTCACATGGCATTGTGGGTGAGCTGTTTATGATGTCTTTTTTTTTTTTGCTTTTTGTAATTTGACATTTATCGGATCAATTTATAGGTTAGTTTGTTGGGGAAGGTTGGGATTGAAAGATTGGAGATCAAAATGAAAAATACAAAGAATAAATGGTTTTCAGAAAAACCCCATAAACCCTAAAGCTTAATATTTGGAGCTTTTCAATCCTATAGGTTAATTAACCAAATTAGTAACTTTCCAAGTCATTTTCATAACCTAACATTAATAAAATCAACTCAAATAAATATTCTAATATATAGTTATATACCCATCATAAACTTTAATTTCAGGAATTGAATAAATTTCAACCCAAGCATAAAAAATCAATTAACACGAAATGAATTGGTTAAAAAAACTTATCACAGCCAAAAACACTGATGAAATAAGTTTCTTGCCAATATTCTCCAAGTTTCCCATTTCCTCTTCAATTTAGCACACTTTCCCTCTTTAAAAGTCCCTTCAAATATAATGTTTATATGTTTATTCCCTTTAATATCTTGTTACAGGGTCATTTTTTTTGGTCCTAAATCAGCCTTTATACTACAGCACAACCTCTTGCTAGACTTAGTCTTTCCTTGTTATTTCACTCGTGTTCGTCTACAACTAACTATTTTCTATACCCAAGACATTTTCCTCACTCTCACAAGTTACGAGCAAGCAAAACACACAAAGTAGAAAGGAATGCAAAGTAAATGCTCTGCCCACAGATTGCATGCTACATAACCAAGCCTTCCCAACTTGATTATAGACAAAGATAAGTGAGTTACATGATAGAATTATCAACCCTATTATCGATATATACTGTCTCCCTCATGTATTTAGTGAACCATTTTCCAGCAAATGTTTGGTAGTTTCTCCCCATGTTCCCATGATTTTAGTGGCTTTATAGAGCAATCCCACCCATGTCCCATGTTCAACAACCTGTTCCCCATGATCTTAAACCATAACTACCACCATTAATTTATAATTTGTATGTCTAATTATCAACCCCTAACTATCAGTTTTGGTTGTATTTGCTGCCACTTGAAAAGTTCATTATCCAAGTCGCACGTTCATTCAAGTTAGAACCCATGACTTATATGAACTAATGCGCGTTGTCGAATTCGTAAACATTGTCTTCGTTGCCGTATTCAGTTAACAATGTCTTCTCTGCTGAATTTTGTTGCGGATTGACGTTGTTCCATAGGTTGTCAATACCCATTATATTTTCGACACAACATTTATCGTCAGCATATATATGGCTTATTCAACACAATTACAAATCTCTCTCACCAAAAGAAATCGACGTCCTCGTCGAAACAAACCTGAAGTATCCCTACACCAAGTTTGTCCACCGTCACACGTATATGCCCCCTTGCACATTGAGCCTTTCGGTTCAGCTCCCATTCATCCAGAATCTAATCCAGTGATTCTGGTATGTCTAGTTGACACTCACATTGTCAACCTGCTTTTGAACCAAGATTGTGACCTATTCTACCCTTAATGCACTTTAAGAATCCCACCTCTAAATAATATTAGTGAAGATTTGGAGAAAACATGAAAAAAGAGAGCTTCCCTCTTTGTTCATGGTTGCTACCATTGTTAACAGGAGAAGGAGCTGGATTTTTCAAGATAATCACAGTTTTACCCTTACTTAGAACTGCCCTTCGTGTAGATTTCTCTTTTAAGGAGACAGATCTGTCTGTCGGGCTAAACGTGAAAATTCATTTTTCTTTTGGAATTGGACTCGCGTGATAAGAAACACATATTTATAGAAATTTTATATATCCCATTCACTGTTTACATAGAGTCAAAGGCGTAGCAAATTTTTCATCTACATCGCATTGAAATTCGAATAAACCAACGGATGCACGAGTATAAACTAGCTACTTTGTATCCCTAGCTAGTTACCTTAGATCCTACTTCTCTAACACAGAAGTTTTAAGAACATTTTATTTGATGATAGATCTTTCTTCCCATCCCATGTATCAAGTCACTACGTTTCCATTGATATTGTCGATGATTGCTGAAAACCTCTCCAAGAAAAGGTTGAAGGCTTCTGGTGGACTGAACATGCTTATTCTGGCATACTTTGGACTTGCCCCAAACCTCTCGCCGCTCCTCGCTATTATCTTATGCTCTCGTAAGCGACTCTCCCAGTCTATATCCTCCTTGCTATGCATCCATGCAAAAGCTGTTTGCAGAAAAGCAAAATATGTTAGAAAACATTTCCGAATGATCCCACAATAAATTAGACAATATTGATCCAATCATGAGCATTACCAGGATATGAATCCATGTACTTTCCAGTGAAGTTGCAGTAATCTCGGGGGTACTTGGGCAGGGTGAAGGTTTTGCTGTTTTTGACAACACTTCGCAGTCTCTCCCACCTTTCTTGCAGAATGCTATGGCTGTACTCGAAGAAGTTCTCTGAATCAACCGTCCTGAAGTTCTGACAGCCTTCGCTAAGCACTCCAAGAATCTTTGCAGCTCGAATCTGAGATTCTTTAGATACACCAATGGAGCTGATCTGCATGTATTCTGTCATCTTTCTAGCTACCTCTTTATCCTTTACAAGTGCCCAGCTTCAATTTGGAAACGAAATAATTAGCAGAACGAACTACAAATCAAACATGGCGATCTTTTATTCCAACTACAAGTCATGCATGGCGATCGACATTAATAAAGAACGTCCAGCTCACCCAATCCGGGAACCAGCGTGTCCAGTGCATTTGGAAAATGTGAAGAGCATAATATCACGATCCAAGGGCTGAGTGATAGGCGTGTATTGTGGCCAGTAGTAGGCAAGGTCGTAGACAAGCTTTCCTTCCCCACGGCTCACCACAGCTTCTCGGATTGCACCGTCAGGATTATTTGGCGAGGTTACGACCTCGATATAAGGTCCATCCTTGTCAAAGGCGCGTGCATCTCCCTCCCATTTATAGAGTCCTGAACGCAGGAATTCTGCCTGCTCTTTATATCCCTGCAGGCAATGAATGTCACAGCTAGCACATAAATGAATTCGTCTTCCACGCAAAAATAAAATTCGTAGGATAATTTTATTTAAAAATTTAAATTATTAGATAAAATTTAAAATATAATTTATATTATTTTCAAACAAGTTATTTCTCTCTACCATAGACATACCATGTGGTAAGAATCCAATATAAGTTTTGAATTAGTATTTTGTCATTTAAGTAACATGAACAGGAGATTAAGAAAACTTGCAATCACATTAGGGATTAATTAATTACATAAGCGTATATAAATGCATGTGAGCATGCATGAAAGCAGTTAAGCATCTGCAGCTCTGTTGATGTCCTTTTGCATCATAACGTATAATTAAATAAACTTAAGAACTTATTATTATAATATTAAGCAGGTGCATGAGATTTGGCAGCAAAAATTATGGAAAATGTGGGGGACCTGCAGAATTGTCTGCTCCAAGGACCGCAACAGAACTTATAAATTATTAGGGTTAGCAGGTGCAGAACAGGGAGATGGATTTGCTATTTTCTAAGATCAAACAGCTTTGTTCCTGCTCCCCCGACGCTCATTGCGGATCGGTAATTTCATGATTTGATTGCGTAGCAAACGCCAGGCACAAGGTCGTTCTCCCAAGTTTCGATCACACAAACTAGACATGGTCATGTTACCTAAATCTTAGTTTCTCTTTAAGAAACATGTTTGTCGCCATGTCTTTTGTTACAAACAGCACTCTTTTTTTATTCACCGATTAATGAGTTATTTTATTTGCAAGAAATAACATTAACGAGATGTTTTTTATTATTATTATTAAATTAAGCTCTTTCTTTTTCAGAAATAATTTTTTATGTGTACTTTTGTTGGTTTGGTTTGAACTTGTCTTGGCTGGTTTCAGATCTCCTATGTCTAGTACACATCCTAAGAGGATTTGATGACTCTAATCATATCAAGAAAATAGAGTTAGAACATTTATTTTGAAATTTATAATTTTTATCTTTTCAATAAATAAATAAAGTTCTACCCACCTATTAACTAAGTAAAATAAATCTCAAACATTTTAATTTAAATTAACACATAGATCTTCTTAATATAACGGATCATGCTATCCCTAACTTAAAGGGAGCTCAATCCAATCGTTTGAAGATCATAATTGAGTTCCATCAGAAAGTTATCGAGCCACCATTGAGGGTGGTTATACACCGTCAGATTAAGTGAGCTTGTGGTTATAACCGTCAGATTAAGTGAAAGTATGTAGAGATTTGCACCGCATATGTAAACTGAAGAAGCCAAAGAAAAATGCAGGAATGAAGTTTGACGAGGAAGGGAGGGGTAGCTACCGAGTAAAAAGGAGCGGCAGCTACAAGACTGACGGGGTGGCGATCGGCCGGAGAAGAGAGAGCATATAGAGCAGCCATTAAGAGCTGTGTTGAGCCTGTCCCGACCACGATGTGGCGATCCTCTGTTACAGCATTTCCAACAACACGATGCAATCGCTTTATAGCATCACCAAGTTGAGGCTGCAAAAACCAGCAAATGCTGCTAATATCACTGAAATAGCTCATCAAATCACACCCTTCAATCACCACCGTGCACTTGTCTCCCATTTTCCTCCAGTATGGCTCGAACAACGTTGGATCTCCCCTGCATTTCCGCGTAACGCATCACTTTCTCGTACGTTAAAAAAAAAACAGTTCTAGCTACGTGATAATTATATCAAACCAGAACTGTAAAACCCTAGATCACTAGCCAGCCATTAGAGCAGAGCCAGGCCATTGCACCAGCGCAATGTAGCCACAATGAGGCGATGTATTCCGATAATTATTGGATAGAAAACAAAACAATTTAATAAAGGTGAACTTACTGATCTAGATTGATCATGGAATCCGGCGAGAGACTTGTCTTTGTGGGCTTGGTTGTCGTCGGAGAAGAGTTTTGGTTATTGGCTGCTCCATTCTCTAAGACGCCCATTTCTCTTTTCTTTTCTTCTCTTCCTTTGGTTTCCTCTACTCCGTTCAGTGCTTGGGGTTTCTCGTTTACGTGCTTCCATGGGATATGCAAATACCTGTATTTATACTACATTAATGATGCCCGGAAACATTTTATTATAACCTCGATTCTGTGTATGAGTACTTGTTATTTATTATACGTGGGGCAGTTCTTGTTTCACACACACACATGCATCTAGCACTAGGAAATATAAGATTTTGTGTATATCTCCTTCTCCTGATGATTTCCCTTTATCCAAAAATGCCATATTTAGGAAAAGCAATTCAAAATTATGAAATATCCAAATCCAAGATATTTAAATAGAAAATTATCTAGTATTTAAGACAGTATTTAATCAGTATATTGAAGTGCTTGGACCTTTCTTTTTAATTTAAAAAACTTCAGGTTTATAGTGGAAGATTTGAGCACTTGTAAGAACAGTACCAATCATAAAGAGTTAAAAACACTCTAATGATAAATTTTTATATTTTTATGCAAAATGTATTAAATAACTTATAGGAGGGTTTCTTTTATTTTCAATGTTATTAATGCAAAGATAAATATTTCTTACATATCATTAATGAGATAATAAGTATGACAGGTCTCTTAAAAGACGTTGTATACATTTATAAGTATATGAAGTTATTACCTTAATATAAACAATTACTCTAGATGGAGATGCATTATGATTTATTGTATCTTTGATACTTATATTATGATGTATTGTCAAAGATCAAACATAAAAGCTTAGATCTTGATGATATTTAAGTTCTTTAAGTTTGATATGTTTACGAGATCTATGTTACTATGAATTTGGCTGACCGTCAAGTCCAAATACCTTGAGTATGACATGCTTATCAAACCCATGTTATTTTAGATCTAGCTTACTATCAAATCCATGTGCATTGGATTTGGTTGACTACCAAGTCCAAATATCTTAGGTTTGATATGTTTGTCAGGCCCACATTGTTTTTCCTTACTTGAAAATTGATCTGCTTTAATAATTTATCGCATGTCAGTGTGAGGTATCGAGGTTATGGAGTCGACACGATTGTATTTGGTCAAGGTTGCTAGGAAACCCAAATATTCTTATCTTTCTTAGAGATTTGATGAGCAAGAGACTGATTATGGTTAGGGAAGGTATTTATACCCTTAACACACTATACATGAGGTAACATGTTTGTGTTGTTTTAATATGGTTTAATGATTTGGTGGTTTCCTAGCATGTACTTATTTTAAAATTTATTTATATGAATAAACCTGATTTTTTAAATATATTATGAGCTCATATACCCAGTCAAATTTTTATTTGAAAAAATCCATGTAGGTGTCTTTCACGGTTCACCTATACTGATTAAAGTTGGTGAATATTTGAGATAAATTTAAGAATTTTTGGATCAATTACTGATATTTTAAATATCATTCTACTTATAGGTTCAATATTTATTACAGGATATTTACCATTGATTCTCATCAATTAAGAAAATATTGATTGATTTTTTTGAAATATTAGTCAAATTCTTGGGGATTTAATAATCTTGTTAATATATATATATATATATATATATATAAGAAAAATGTTGTGTTAGAAAGAAAGAGTTTTAGTCCTACGTTAAGTGATCACTACATGTTATTAAGACATATTTTATAAAAAAATATAATCTTATAATTTCAATGAATATTCATGTTATTTATTTATCTATTATTTGTTTTGTGTGTGTGTGTTCTTGGTCTTTAAAGGTTTTGACTTGTCCTTTAATTTATTTAATTTTGTGTTAGGTGGTATCATAACACAATAATTCCTTGTGATTTGCTACCAAGTGTTGTTATTGGCACATAAGATATTAAATGTTTTGAGCATCTTCTTGTATTTGTTTTTTTATTATTAATATCTTAAGGGTTTTGACTTTCAACAAAGTTTATTATCATCTATTTGTTTGTTTTGTTAATTAGTATAGAGCCCAATAATTCCTTGTGGTTTGCTACTAAGTGTTATTATTAACAAATAAGATTAAGATGAAAGGAAATCAAGTATTTTGAGTATATTTTTATATTTGTTTTTTTATTTTATTTTTAAGGGTTTTTGACTTGTAACAAACATTATTATTTATTTATTATATTAGTTGGTATCAGAGCTCAATAATTCCTTGTGATTTTCTACTAAGTGTTATTATTGAAAATCCTAGTGGCAGGGTTCATAATAAAATAGCCCACATAAAGGTAAGGATCTACGATGAGATAATTCTCACAAAAATCATCGCGAGAAAAAATTAAGTCAACATACCAAACTCAGAAGTGATGAGTCCGGATTAAGTAAAAAGAAAAAAGAAATCAAAGAAAATCATGAAATCCAGTAATAAGAAACCTCAGCCTTAAAAGATGAGACTAAATAAAAAAGAATTAATTCCTAACTAATATACTGCTGAAAAATAAAATAAAAAATATCAATTTAAAATATTTTCCAGTTTAGTTCAACCAAAAACAATAAGAAAAAGCAAGCTGATAAAAAATAAAGCCTAGTCGATAATAATATAATTGTTGAAAGATAAAATTGAAAAAATATTAACTTAGAAAAAAGAGGAAAAAAAAGAAGCAAAACTCAAGTGAACCTTCTAAACCCGAGTTAATATCTCAAACATATAACTGATTTAATTTTATAATTATGCTAAATAAAAAAATCAATTATCAATCAATTTAGTTTTGAATGATACAATCAAGAAAAATAATATACAATTTAGAAAATTAGGTAAATGAAAATCAAGAAAGAATAACAAATAAAAGACTCAAGGTTATCAAGGTTATTAAAATCAATGAAAAATTCAATTGAAAGAAAATACATAAAAAGAACAAAGTCTAATCTCCAATTGAACAAATATTGAAAGACAGAACTATAAAAAATCAAGTAAACTTCTAAACTTGGATTAACCTCTAAAACTCATAACTCTTAAAATCCTGGACCTTGACTCAATAGAAAAGCTTAATCCCTAATAAATTTAATATTGAAGGATAAAATAAAAAATAAATTAAAACTTTTTCCAAAGTAAAGAAAAACAAGATATCAATCAAAGAATGAAAATCAAATTTGATAGGGAAAACAAACATTAAGGAGGATGACTTCTTTTTAAAAAAAAAATCAATTTTAAATAAAACAAGTAGTAATAAAAATAATGATAATATTTAAAAAAAATCTAGGTTTATAAATCATTTAATAAAAATATTTTAAATGTCGAATGATGAAATTATAAAAAACACATCAATTTTAAAAATTGACCAAATAAAATTTAACAAAAAATTAAAAATAAAAGACATGACATAAACTGAAACATTTAAAAAATAAGTAGGAAGCTATATAGAAAGTAAATTGATAAAAATTATAGAGTCCAGTCTCCAATTGAATAAATATTAAATGATTAAATTAAAAATTAAATATGATTTTAGAAAAGAGAAAAAAGAACAAACTCGAGTGAACCACTTGAAGTTAATCTAATATCTAAAACTTGCAACTTATGCAATCCTAAAACCAAACTCAATAAAAAAAAAACTTAATTCCAAATATTTATAATATTGAAGGGGAAAATCCGGAAATAAATACCAATTTAATTCTTCTTCCAGAGTTAAAAAAAAAATAGCAATCCAAAGAATAAAGATAAAATTTGGTATAAAAAATAAACTTAAGAATAAATTGAAAAAATAATAATTTAAAAAATAATCTCAAACAAAATAAATAGCAATCAAAAGAATTAAGAATAAGTTTTAAAGATAAAAAATGAAAAAAAGGGTAAGATTGAAAAGGAATTCTAATTTTATAAATTATTAAAAAATATTAATTAAAAAGACAGACCAAATATCAAGTAAGAACTTAAAAGGGCTAGTTTGGAATTTGAACAGCTTGACATGGATTTCAAGATAATTGTCAATATCAAATCAAAGATGTGTTTAATGAACATGTGTCCCCATCATGAAATTATGAATAGAGTGTGAATACCTTTTAAACACACAATAAAATATATGTTTGATGACAAAATACTTCATAATAACCATTTGAAAAACATTGGGCCATCCCTCTATTCACCTGTTCATGTGTGATATGCACATGCTACTATTTTTTTTTTAAAATAATATTTAATAAATACTTACATGCAAAAATGCATCGAGTCTCCTTGATATTAGCAAAAAAAAAAAACACAGTAAAATAACCAAAAATTCTTGGAAAAAAATTTAGTGGAATTTGTCTTTAGAGGTAATTGTGTCATTTTAAGAAAAAAGACAAATATCCTAGACCAAAGTTACAATAGTTTTTTTTTTTATTTGAGGGGCAACAATATAATTTTACTTAGCATAAAAAATAAATAGAGCAATATTTTTTTCTGTAATTAAAAAATAATTGTATTATGGTGAGAAGATTACATTGCCCCTAATGTTTTAGACAAATGACTGTTCAAGGATAACCTGATATCATACTATTATAATAAATGGTGTTTGATGCACTATAAAATTATCTTCAAATATATAATTTTTTAAAATTAAATGTAATTTGTTAGACTTTCCCTTTATTAATATATAATATAAGTGTGCGATTCTATTAGTATTTTTAAGACAATTGATCTTTTATTATTTTAATGCATTTGATTCTCCCAATTTTAATATATTATTTTTAAAATATTTTTTATTTTTCAATTGCGTATTTTTTTTTGTTAAAAAAAGGTATGCAGCACATTCGAACGACCACCAACACATGATTTGCTTGGTGCAAGAAAACAGAAATCCATATGACTGATGGTCGGTCGGCTTGAATACCATCATGTGCCGCCAATGATGATGCATGTGCTATTCAATGATGAACACATGGGGCTTTTCAAACTTTCTTTGTATTTAGACTTGTTATTATTAACAAAATTAAATTAAATAAAAAATATAGTTTCAAGTTTCACTATTGAGATAAAACAGTGAAACAACTTTCTTTTCCTTTCCTTTCCTTTTTCCTTTTCTTTCTTTTAATCGAATACCTTCCTATTTAGAAAAAAACAGACTTAAATTATGATCAAAACATAAGATTCAAAGATAAAAAACTAACATGTAAAACATCATTAGGATATATTACTAGCCACGCTACAGATCAGGCAAGGCAAAAAAAAGGCAACGCAAAACAGCAATTAGCAGATGGAATCAAATGACACCATCAATTTCCCATCGAGGCCTGAAGCATAAATTAATCTGTTATATATATATATATATATATATATATATGCAAAGCTACAGACCAGGCAAGGCATCAGCAGAAAATAGAAAGAAACAGCATGAAACGACTGTAAAGGGAAGCAAAGGTCTATATTTCAAGCTGCAGCCTCAACAATGCTGAAGATGGCAATTCCTTGCAGAAACGTACATTTACAGAGACAAGAGAGCGAGGCAAAGAATTGAGTCCTATGATAGGTTTTGTTTCCTAGTTGTTGTGTCGAGTAACAGGCAGCGAACTATTGATGGATTTCGTTTGGTAAAGTTTGTTGACTTTTCCTAAAGGCGTGTTTTCTGCAACGCTCAAAAATACTGTCATATATCATATCAAATTGAACTCCTGCTCTATCCCTATTCAAGATGAACAATATGTGATCACCTTCAACAATCTTGTAATACCTGCATTAAACCAGATACACCTCCATGTTAACTTAGGAAGGGGTGAGAAAAATACTGACTGGGAATTGAAATCCTTGATAGAACTACAAGGTGACTCAACTTATAACTTCAATTCAATAGATTTGAGATATCTAGTAATAACTATTCAAATGTTTTTATGAAAGTTACCCAAATAAACTGCGTGTAAGCTACCTTGACAAAATGTCATTTTTTTCTTTTCTTGAAACAAGCAGCAGAAAGTTCATGGGAATTGTTCCATAAACATGCAAAGAACAAGGTGTTTCATGCCTTCAGATTTCTTTAATAAACAGAGCTGTGATAACCAAGCATATTTTATGTCTCTGATGGCCTTCTTTAGCCATTTTTCATCTAAACACCCTTGTAGTTTTTATTTTTGCAGGTCATAAACGGGCATGACAATCAATTGTCATCATTCAATGCTACTACCAATATAATTGTGTGACCTTCTAAAATTAACTGGTAATGTAGAAATGCTGCAGAATAAATGACCAAATTTCTTCGTCTTGAAACTGAAAATCATTAGTCCAGGGATTTGAAATGTCTTGTATGAAAACCTGAATGACAGGCATTTCTGTTGCTGCTATTTTGGATATATTTCATATAACAGTACTTCGCATTTTGTCACGACCAAACTTTATGCTTAAAAATACATCTGTGTTAGAAACCGAGTTTAGTTCATGGCCTATCCAGTTATCCATGACAAACATCGGAAGTGTTATAACTCAACTGATAATCACTTGCAGGGGTTGACACACCAAGAATTTGCAATACAATGGCTTGGTTGTTCCTAAAAGGTCGCATTTGTTGTGTGTTTTTATAAGACTGTAATGAAAAAAAGCCTCGCATTATTAAACACAACTAAAATTTATCCTCGAAGCATGTGATTGACTATGTTGGTAGTGGAGGTTCTATCCAAGACAGATTGAAAGTGTTATAACTAACCATATTCCCGGTTGCAAGGGTTGACACTCCGAATCATGTCCAACAAATTGGCTTGGGTGTTCCACTGGAATTTGAGGGTGGGTCATAGATATGGTGTTGAGTGCTCCATCATTATCCTGCCAATCCTCATCCCTGTTCACACATTCAAAATCAAGGTATGAGCAACCATACAAATTAACTATGCTTCAATAGAGGTTTCATTACGGTTGAAAATCAGTACAATGTTCCTTGTACTGAATTCTGGCTGGAATCCAAGCATATCAGAGGAGAATTGAAATTTTGGAATTCAACAATCTAAAGACTTTAGTAAAATAGTCCTCACAGGCTAAATAATGTTACAGGTAAAATTTAATCAACTAAAAGTATTTCTCATTGATGATACGAAAATCTGATAAACGAAGTCAGGTCATTAATTTAACCATAATATGATAACACTAAGCAATTATAGGAAAGCGTTTGCATTATCCTATTCTTAATCGGCTCAACTGCACATGATATGTTGATAAAAGAACACACCTGTATCCTTTATAAGGGGGGGAGACATCTGGAGGATGACACCACTGGCTCATCTGCAAAACTCTTATAAAAAGCAATGGGTGGATCCCAAAGATGCTTGAAGGAACATTGATACCGAAGATTCTCTTAGTACGTTTGGTAGCATAACTGAAATAATACGTATCAGGGAAGGTATGTAGATGGGAGTTTAGTTGCACAGACCCTTGAATTGTAAGATCAGGAAGTATCCAATCTCCAGAAGCAAAGGGTCCAGCATTCCCCAACAGGCAGTCAATAAGACCAAAAATCCCTCTTTTTTTCCAGGACATGTTGAAGTGATCAAATCCAAAATTGTAGTAAGCCTTCAGCCAAGAAATGTCAAGCCAATCATATATTATTGTTCCCAAGCGACAGAACTGAAGGAGACATATCGGTTTCATGTTCCTCCAATCTTCTGGCCTGGATATTGAAAATACAGTTCCAAATTTAGATGCAAATAGAAGAGTTCTTTTCTAGAGTAACTAATAATGAAAAAAAGGAGTGTTAACTAAACACAAAGCAGCATTTTGCTCCAAAAAAAAGGGAGGAAAATCTTGAAACCACAGCACAGCATCATCCGGGAAAATCTTTAAACAAGTGAATATCAGTATTTGATTATTTTCAACCGACTGCCAAAGCAAAAAATTGAAGATAAATTTTAAATTATGATCATTATTGAGTCTTGATATCTTGAAGCAATTTATAGGGTGAAGTTTCAAATAGAAGAGCATGTTTGGAAAGCACACTCACTGCATCCCATCTAAGTAGGCCCTTGTAGTCCCATTGAATGCTCCGGAGAGGGATGTGATACTCAACACCCATTTATCAGAAGTGCTCTCATGCCCATTAAATGCCTACAAAATCATCACAAACAAGCATACGATCAAAAAATGAAATTTTAAGAGATTATTTGCTGACCTTACAAACAATAAACTAGACTAACCTTATCAGCAAGCATTTGCTGCAATACGCGAACAACCTGCGCTCCAGCAGAATGCCCAACAAAGTGAACAGGGTGATCCTCATCCCATTCAGGATAATGCCCTACATTCCAATCACAGCAAAGAAAGACATTTCAAACTTAAACACATATAAAAACCAAATAGAAAAAACAAAAATAGAGATATGGCTCAAAACCCAGACTTTAAAAATAAAAAAAGGGAAGATTTTCTAACCTTGTTCGTAAGTCCGTCCGAATTGCGAGTGCCCATAAGCCTTGCTGTGTTCTTCTCCATAATCAACTTGCCCGCCTTTCAAATAATAAAATAATTCGCGTGCCCTGAAACCCCGGAAGAAGAGCTCAAATTCAAACCAAATCAAAGAGATTACATTGCCGGAATTCAACCCTTTAACGACCCCTAAATCACAACCATTTGCTAGCTAATTACCTGTCATGTATGCTAGTTAGAGACCCCAAATCAGGCACCAGGACCCTCTCATCTTTCTCCTCTGCTCCAGCAAAATACGATAAGCCTCCCAATCTCTGGGACCAAATAGAACATCAAAACAAGAATGAGATCGATTTTGATTTTGAGGCACAAAATGCAATTTAAAACCCATTTAAGGTATTATAACAGTAAAAGAAGAGAAGAAACACATTACCCCTTTGCCAAACCCAAAGATTCCATGAACCAGCACGATTGGAGGCAAGTCATCAACACTGGTTTCTGTTGTTGTTAATATTTCTTTGTTCTCCTCCTCTTTAACTATACGATTCACATTAGCCTTGAAAAACCATCCATCCATTAGCTGTGAGAGATCACCAGCCAAAGCTGTACTAAATATGTAAAACCCATACAGCAAATGCACTACCGTGCTTACAAACAACTCTGTTAATTGCAGAGCAGATACCCACCACCTTATCATTGTTTTCCCTCTTCAGCAAACAAAAAATGAAGAAAAGTAATTCGAAGCAGAGAGAGCCTTCTTCAAAGGAGTCGAACACACACGAAAGAAGCCCTCCCACCCTCCTCTTTCAAGATCAAAATCCCCCCATCAAACCCTTCTATGATTCATAAAAAAACCATAGAAAGAAAGAGGTTGATGTCGTCGTCGTCGTCTTGTATATTTATTTTTGTTCAAATTTGGGAAAATGATAAACTATCAGTTTCCCACATTTTTCTCATTCGTACCGCCCTGCAAAAAGTCTAAACCAATCCCACAACTTTCACTTTCTTGCATCCATTAACATTCAAAAACTTTGGTTCGGGTTGGTGCCACGTGTCTTGGTCATACCACCTCTGCCACAATGTATAACATAATCTAGGGCGGGACCCACTAAATCCGCAAAAGAAATTCCAAAAATTTAGCCCCTGTAAACACACTTGTGTTCTGGAATGGGAATTTTAGTGGATACTTTCTTCTTATCTTTGGTTTTAGAGGATTCCAGGCGTTCCTTTCGAGGGCTGCTGCGGAGCTGTATCAGAGCTGGAAGGTTCCCTATAATTAATAAAAATCAACCCCATTCTATTATTGGCCTTATCTACGATTTCTTAGTGTGTGGATTGGTTTTTGTCACTTGGGAACGTGTGGTTGGTGACGGGCACGATGCTTTTCCGATGATTTCAATTCAGCCTTGCCCATTTGACTGCTTTTCACAGGAAAAAAGATGCGTACGTGAGTTGTTCAACAGCATCATCGATTTCTGTTTTGATTTGGCCCGGTTGGGGGCATCGATCTTCGATTGTAACTACGATTGAAGTTTGATGTCTTCTTACTACCAAAATACGAGGGGCCATGCTCTCACACCGACACCCAATTCTGATATTAATGGACTGTGGTAGGTTAGTTTGTTTAACATTTTAAAAAAAAATTATTTTTATTTTTTGTTTAAAATTAAAATATTTTGATATTTTTATATCATTTTGATATGCTGATATCAAAAATAATTTTAAAAAAATAAAAAAATAATAATTTTTAATGTATTTCTGAACGAAAAGTATTTTAAAAAACAATGTCAACCACAAACTCAAACCACAAAAATTAATATGGTTACCATTAAACCTTTATAAATTAATATTCTTAAAACCAAAAAAAATCTATTTATTAATTAAATTTTTATTTAATGAAGATGTATATTATTTGATCAAGATTATTAATTTATCAAGTATACTCTAAATGATTTTTAAAGCATTAATAGAATTTTCCCTCGTCTACAAAAAACATCATTATAATTTTATTTTCCTTTTTTTTCTAATAATATTTGGGCCCACCTCGAGAAAGATCTAAAGTTTTTTTTAAAAAAGTAAAATCATTGGCTGGTCTTTCTAAGTTTTGAAAATTATTTAAATCAACGCCCTGTATTATGCATTTTGAATAATAACAGCGCTCATACCGTATGCAATGACGGCATATGAAACACAAATTGAGAAGTGTAAGGGGTTGGAATATTCAAAATTAAAAATATATGGCCTGATTTAACTAATATTCAAAACTTAGGGACCATGCTATGACTTAACCCAGGAAAAAAAAAGTGGGGGGATATTGACAAAAGGCCTTTGATTTAACTCTACATGATGGTTCAAATTCAAAGTCAAACGCCGCGTTTGAAGGGGAAAAAATCAACTGAGGACACAAGCAATGAAATGGAAACTAATTTTAGGACGCTGGAAGTTTCTGGAAAGTAATAAAAAGATTAAAAATAAATATATTCAATCATCCTTCAAAGTTTGTGGGCAAACCACGTGATTTAAAATATCATTACATGTTTTATTAATGGTTTAAAAGTGTTTGAAATTGTTTTTTTATTCAAAAATATATTAAAATAATTATTTTATTTTATTTTAAAAAAATTATTTTTATATCGGTTTGCCATACATGAATAATTTAAAAACATAAAAAAATATAATTTAAAATACAAAATAAAAATATTTTATTTTATTTTTTTATAAAATATTTTTAAAACATAGTGATAAATAGTCCCTTATAATGCCACCAGCTAATTAACTCCACAGAGAAGAAACATGTTTTAAATACAAACAGTTAATTCTTTTAAAATGGCCGAATTATTAAAAATATGTTTTATTCTTTAATTTTTTGAGTTACAATCTCAGAGTTGGGATTTAATCTATGCTGTTACACAAATTAATAAAAAATATCGTCACATTGAAAAAAAAATATATTTTAGTGTAGTTTTAAATGCATCTACATTTATTTATCATAATTATTTTAGTGTAAATAAAAGATTTCAAAAAAAAAATGACTGTGTCATGCCTTTATCTTGTACAAAAGTCCATTTATTATAAAATTAATTAAATAAAAAATTCGATATCATTTGATATGTCATTTAAAAGTATATGCATATTCCATAAAAAGATAGAATATATGGTAAGCATATTTGTATTTATTTTTTTCATTATTTTTTTTTCTTCTAAATTTGTTATAAACAAACAAATCAATATTAATCATTACATAAACATTGTTGTTACCACAATAATATATATAATTCGACCCTTATAGAACATAAGCATGGATCCGTTTCAATGGTCATGTCTTGTTATTTAAAATAATTATACATGCACCTTATACTTAAAACTTGTTTTTTTTTATCATAAAAGACTTTTAAGTCATTAAAAGTAGGTTATGACTCACGGATATAAAAAAATAAAAATAAAAAAATTGAGTAATTGATAGGTAAATCCTAAATTGGTTTAGATTTCACAGAAAAAAGAAGAAGAAAATGATATGGCCAGGTAAAACATTTTGGAAACACTGAAACTATATTTAGTTAAAATAAATAAATAAATAACCCATAAAGTTTATTTAGTTGAGATAACATCATTTGACCACGATGTTGCCTCTATTCAAAACTATATTCAAAAGAAACCTCTTGGCAACACTGAAATAGTTTATGGTACAATGAATTAATCCAAACAATCCTCTTCCATGGGTTTGGACAATTGGGCCTATATTCTTGATAAAGTGGACTAAGACTTTTTTTCTTTCTATTCTCTAGCCCAGAATAAGTTTATTGGGCTCTTTCTCTTTTATCCTTTAAGTGTTTTCTTTATATAATAATAATAATAATAATAATAATAATAATAATAATAATAATAATAATTTTTACCAGACGCAGCTCAGATGGACTCGGTTTCCATTTTTCAGGAATCATTACCAGGAAGAAGAACTGAGCTGCGTCTGGTTTGCTCCTGTTCGGCTTCAATTACCATCTGGAGATGGAGGTCGTCCTTAGTTATAGTCCAGCACTGCCCCTGAATCGATCAACCGAGCAGAAGTTGAAGTTCAGATGGAATCCATCTAGTCTAGTTATTGTATATTATTTTTTAAAAACTTTTTTATTATTGTGTTAATCTGTTATTTCTTTTAATTTATATGTTAATTGCCCTTGTTTTTCCTCCCTCACTTTGACTTTTAATGAATGGGGCTATCTTTCATGCAGCCAAGACCTGACTATTTGAGGCACAAGGCGGTCAATTTCTCATGCCTCTACCGATCCTGGATGCTTGCTTATCGTCGAATTTTACTCATCGCTCAGAGTCGAGCATATCGTCTTGATGACATAGGCATCAAAGGGAAACGTCACAGTAGGTGTTGTTTGATGGTAAATGATTTGTGATATTCATAACAAGTCTCGAGTTCGAATCAAGATGTGCACTTCTTGTAAGAATCTGGGATAACCGAGATTTTAAAATTCTCAAAAAGGTGTGGTGTGATGACAAAGAATTTACAATATGACAAGTTTGAGTCAGAATATACATCATTTATAAGAACTTGAGACAACCAGGATTTTACTCATCTAAATATACAAAATACACTTTCCTGAGTAGGGTTTTCTTGAATACAAAACAAAAAAATCAAAGGGAAACGATACCATGATTCTAGCACTGATGCGTTGCACTACCATTTTGGCACAAAAGTGCTGTGGATTAAGATGCTTATCCCTGTTGTAATTAACACCGGCCACATGTTGACTCAGTGGGTCAATGTCAGCCACCATTGTTGTTAGTTGGTGAATTCCATTAAGAGGATGCAGAGAGTGGTTGTTTGATCTAAATTCAAACCCACTATTGAAAACTATGCTGGAATCTGAAACTCCAAATTAACGCTACCTGTTGTTTTCTGGTTGGTGCATCTTTTCTCTTTTTGATCCTTCTGGCAGGAATTGGCGTCTTGTTAAAGTATAGAAGTGCTCCACTGCTCGAGTAGATATATATATGGTATACCAAATCATAAATACTTGCATGTCACCGACTTAGCGTAAGCTGTACGTCGATGTCAATTCTCTCCCTCACAATCGTGTGTATTTGCTTGGGTGCCTGTCAATTCTCCCTCACTGTGGTAAGAAAATGAAGATCATGGAGAGCAATTGACGAGATTTTATTTGGAAATGCTTGAGAAAATGAGATCGATGTACAAGAACTATAGTGGGAAGTATGAAAAATAAAGTGGGAGCAATTATCCATGGACCAATTTTAGATTAAGTTCGTCCACACGGTGCAAGTCTTACCAAGGCCGTCTGAATCAAAAAAGAAAGAAAAACGATCCCATCCCTTCAATCCGAACTCAAGATTTTCAAAGTGGAGAGTAAATTAGTTGTTTTTTAAAGTATTTTTTATTTAAAATACATACCTTAATATATGTGTGTGTCCTCCTATCCATTATGCAAGGGATTGTAGGAGTAGAATGACGACAAAAACAAAAACTAAGTCAGCTTTTTGAATAATAAATTATGATTCGAGTAGACCATGGTTGAAATTCTATCTTAAATAACTATATAAGAAATTAATTTCCCTTCGCGTATCTTTAAAGACTACGTACCAGCTGATAGAATCCATATCAGCCTGCAGATTTCTCTGTGATCTGTAGAGTTGAGAAAAGAAAGATTCAGTTCCGGGAATTTCACAGGAAGCTAAGGAAGAAAGCATAGGGTAAAGCAAGACTGCAATTGGTTATTGTGCACTTGGTTTCTCGGGAGGAAACATTGTAAGTATAATGACAGGATCTTGATCCTCGAGAAAAGAAGACCGAAAGTATAAAACAAGCTGCTTCCACATGCGTAAGTATAATGACAGAATCTTTGTATAGCTCGGCTATATTTTATATGAATATTGCAAATCTTATTTACATGATAGTGTTCTTATCTTTGATCACTAGCTTTCTTTCTTTTTCTTTTTCACGAAGTGGTCGTAGAATAATTAGCTTTGAGAGATGAGGTAACGTAAACTTCAAGAGAAAGATTGTCGACAAATTATACGTGTGCATCTGATGAATCAAGTGTTCTTGAGCATGCACGAGTACTTAATGGATGGACAGATCGCTAATTATTATATCTGGGAGTCCAGAGAGTGGAGCTGTTAATTGTTAGCTGCTTAAGCTTCAAGAAAGATAGATTATTTTATCCGTTGAATCTCAAGGGACTTGACCCTCATTAGATTATTATCTAACAGCAGCAGAAATGGCACTTAAGTTTGCCTGGGTTCGATTTTTTCTGTGCATGTCTGTCACCCCATAGTGTCTTACTTGTCTAGGTTTAGGGATTAGTTGTGGTATGCATAAACTGACCCGGACAACCCGGTTATTAAAAAAAAAAACAGCAACTTATTGAAGATTTGCATAGATGACAAAGTAGATTTCAAAACTCCAAGCAAAATGATATATGCGCCTGAAATTAGCAATCTCTCGGTTGAAGTCCCACCAAATAAGAAAGGTTAATGTTATTTTCTGTGGCCCCATGATCTCATGTGCAGGATCAATGAGCCAGCCTGTTTAGATATCGGTTTGCTATATATCTCCATTTGAGTGCTTGTCCACTCTCTACATTCTTGATCAAAATCTTGCATGCAACGACAATAGAGGGGGCTGAAATTAATCACAAAACCATATATAGTATATTCACTAATATTTCTTGTTCTTTTTTTCCGAATTTACATCAGCACCTAAACGAGGTATACTTGATAAATCACCTGTTGACTGTTAGCTGAGAAGGAAGGGAAAACAATTTGGATTAACAAGGAAATAAATATAAGAATAGCCCAAAAACCGACTGAGTGATCTCGAGATGAAACCCATATCACCCAACAAGAAAAAAATAGGAAAAAAAAAATCCCACCCTATGCCGGATCCCTTAGGGACATCGCACATTTCTTCCAGGTCCTCCATAGTAAAAATAATTACCCCAAACCCTATTAATACCTCCTTGTATATCATAGCAATTCGGATGATCAGCCAAAACCCTTAGATTTGACAGTGGAATTAGGTTATTGTCCCAGTCAACAACCTGCAAATTTCTAAAATATGAGGCCTTTCCGAAACCTTCTCCTGCAAAGTGGCCACTTCCCATTTGTGTAGAAGTGTGGAATCCTGATGGCCTGGAATTTACAACCTCTCCACCAAACTGTACCATGCTTGCATGATCCCTCAGGTGAGTGAACAGAAACGATGGCCAATACCCCACTAGAACCCCATTTCCGAATTCTAGCCACCAATTTCCATGCTTTGGATCCTACACAGAAGTACCGAGTTTAAATCCTACTGTAACAAGCAAAGAACGTCAAAAAAAGGTGCATAAGATGATTTTCTGTTTTTCTCGCCGATCACGAAGCCGGGATGATAATCAAATATTTGAAAAATCATAAGATAAGAAGAAAAAAAAGCAAAAATACTGATGATAAAGTATAAAAAGAAAGCGTAGAGGGGTCATGGGTCAGGAAGCTCTTTTACTAAAAAGAAGAGAATCTAAAAAAGCAGAAAAGCAGAGGGGAATTACAGGCGCTACGTGAAGTTATGAGTGCACGCCAATTTTGGCCCATGTATGTTAGAGCTACATTATATTATAAAGTCAGTGGTATTTGATAATAATAATAATAATGTCTCTTAGTAGCCAGGGTCCATCATTGACCATCCGATTCGGAGACCAGCCAATGGAGTGTGTCTTTTACAAAACCCTTTTACATCAGAGCTAAAAGTAATCACATCGGATGGTTTAGAATCTAAATCACCCATCACTGAGTTCTGATTTATAAATCGAGGGTGGGGGTCTATAATAATACCCTGGCAGCGGATGCTAGATTGCAACCCACGCATCACATCAACGGTACGCTAATCTTGTAAGAATTTTATTCCTGTCCACTCTAATTTCTGCTAATTTCATATCTGGAAGGGGGGGAAACAAGGAATTTAATTTTACCTTCCAGACCAGTAAGCTAATATCAAACTGCCCTCCACTGTAGGAAGATGTCGGAGAGATAGCAGCCCCGATAGCAATTCTACTGTTGGTTTGAACAAAGCCTGAGCATAGCAAGTTGTAGCATCCTGTCGCTTGATAAGCGTCACTCTGTAGATAGAAATTAAGATATTGATTACAAATTCGTCATGATTAATGTTACAGTCAAGGAAAGAGTGAATGAAAAGAGAAGAAGAAGCCAAATTTTACATCATATACTCACAGTCCAGTATGTAAAGAACCGTGGATAGTTGTCCCCGTATAGTTCTGGGCTAACCTGCAAGTAAATATTTAATGGGTTACCACCACTGGCTGGCTACATCACAAAAATTAATGGAGTTGGAGTTGGAGTTGAAGAAAAAATGAAAATAATTAAGAAACAGAGTGTGGATTTCTTGAAAAAGGACTTTTCGTGGGAGATTTGGCTCTATATTATACCTGCCAGCCAGCTTCAATAGTATTAAGATCATCGCCAAATGAACCAGAAATGACCCACAATTGTGACAGGCTGAATTCATATTGATTAGAAACCCTGGGCGCCCACACATTTATGCTGGCTTTTGCTCCATAATACTGATCTCCAGTCACATATCCAACCGCATGCTGTAACCCAACAATTTGAAAGCAAAGGACAGTAAATATACGACGGGGACTTAAATTGCAGAGCCTATAGTCCTTTTCAGGACAATAATGTTAGTGGCCCTTAAGGTTTGATAGCCTTATATTCTTGATGGTTCCATACATGAATCTGAATAGCTAGATTATATGTATTCGGGAAAACCAAAGAAAGTCTGAATTCTATGAATAGATATCTGATTATTTTTTATTTTCTTTTTTGGTAGAATAAAAGAACAGTACTCAGCAGCCCGAATTCCATTTTTTCTCATGATGGGAAAATGCGTGCAGATTACATATGCTGTAAAGTGATTAGATTTGAGCATGAAAAAGAACAATAAGGGTGGAATTCCCTTTGTTTTAATGAATCTGACAGCTTTAAAAAATTCAAAAAGAAATTTATTGTTTTTCCAAGATTTTAATCTTTTTTTGTATTTCTAATACGATAGTTGCCTTCAGAAAAAAGCAACATGAAAAAAGAAGACAAATAGCAGGTCTATCAGACCCTCACCATTTTGTTTGACCACTTTTTTCTTCTGTGTTGTTGAGTTGATTAAGGATTAACTAGCATGAAGGAAGGAATAAGAAGAGAAGGAAATATAGCGTGAGTAATTCTTAGCAGGATACTGACCTCATGGCCATTGCTGTTCGTGTCTCTTCGAACATGCCGTCTTGGTTTTCTGCCAAATCTTCGTACGGAGCTTGCTCTTAGCATGTCCTGTTCAGTTGTTCTTCTGATAGGAACTGTCCCTTCTGGGCATGATTCACCGGAGAAACTCCAAGATTGAAAATTCTCAGTTACCATGCCTGCTGGATCATGACCTTTAGGTCTCTCTGGAGGCTCCTGCAAAAAATTAAATACAAAACATCATATATCATTAGTTAACCTTGAAAGCATGAATTTCCCAAGAAGAATTTGAAATGTCTGAAGGAGTATGGTATAATTCAAGTACCAATGGTTTCTGTCCTTTCAGTCGAGGGTGATCAAAAGCTGGTTGAAGATGGGACAAAACACAGTCTATGAGATCACCATCGGGACTCTGCAGTGACAAACAAGAACCAGACAACATGTTAAACCTCCAAAAACAGGGGAAAAGAAGTCAAATGGGATTAATATAGTATGAGGGACAGAAGTCGAATGCCTGGATTGACTTGACAGCAGGCTTGTTAATCATATCGAGATGCTCTCTTATAATCTCCAACTTTCGCAACTCTTCTCGGGGCCGGAAAGTCTGGTTGGTTGCATGGCTACCGCCGGTTTCCGAGGAGAAAACAGGACGGATATTTGAAGAAGCAAGAAGAAGAAAGCATAACAGAACTGAAATACTGATCCGTGACGTCTTCTTATTACACCAACTAGAAGCCATGTCTGAGAAATTTCCCTGTCTTGTTTCGTCTGTCAAATCTGTAGCCGTTGTAGTATCTGTTTGTCGTGTACATTGATGATGTCTTCTTCTGTGATCAAAATAACCCACTTTATTCCTAGTTTTTGTATCCATCCAGCACATAATCTCCATTCTAAGCAACCGCATTCAATTCCTCACCATTTCCAAAGCTCTTGAACCCCCCAAAATAACAAAACTAAGACTTCTCTCCTCTCTTTTTTCGTGTTTCTTATCTCTCTCGTCCTCGCAGCTTCTAAAACTCCACCCTGGTTTTACGTGTCTGGCACCTTGAATTTCTAAGCACGAGCTGATTAAAATAACACACTGTGGGGGTGGGGTTTTCTTAAAGCTTTGCCCATCTGGTCGCTGAGTTATAAATACTGGGGAGTGATGAAATCATGCTTAGGTGTTTTTTTTTCCTTAAAAAATAAAAAAAAAGAAATTGGAGAGAGGGAGAGGGATGTTTCCAGTCTCCTATACAAGGACTGAAACTTTAGCTTTTGTGTTGATTTTGTAGAGGGTACTGATGAGTTCTGTTATTCTTTACTTTGTTCTTGAGGATAGATTGGAATTACAGTTTGATTCTGCGTTTCCAAAGTCCTTTGCTTTCATGTGTTCTCTTTCTCACTTCCCTAGATGTTCTTTGTGTCAGCAACTCTGTTTTTATATATGATGCTCCAATTTAATTAATTTCCAAAACTATAGTTAGCCTACTTTCATCAACTTAATTAATTTCGTTTTATCTTTGATTTTCTAGGTTTGGATAATTTTCACAAGAAATGAATAATATAATTATATGAATGTATGTATGTATGTATATAAAAAAAGTAATATAATTAGTTCACTTTTAACAAATATTTCTTATGCGAGGAAATTATATTTCTCAGAAAATATACTTTACGGGCCTAGATGAGTCAGTAAAACTCTGATTGTTCAAAGTTCTTATAAAATACATATGTCCTGATTCGAACTCGAGATATGTTATGTAGATCACAAATCCTCTGTTATCATAATATTTTTAAAAAAATATATTTTTGAAATATAATATCAAATACCATATAATAGAATTGAGTTTTAATGAAACCAGTTTTTCTATATATCATTTAAATCGTGAGACCATCATAAATTATATAATCATTTGTAGAGTTTTCTATCTCTAAATTATTATTATTATTATTATTTTGACTTGTCGAGCTCGAAGCACCTTTGTTAGTCGTCGTTTTCCACGAGGGAAGGTAGTTTTGTTATTGTGTTGGCCATGCTGTGTTGGCACGCGCACCTCCGTGCCTCGTGTAAAAGTTGCGCTTTGCTCCCTCTTAATACAAAAAAAATAATATTATTTTCAAAAAAGTTTCCCAAACAGCCCCTTCATACTGTTTGTGTTTTTGTTAATCTATAAAACGGGTTGACTATATAATATGAATTAGGATGAAAGAGTAATTACATATTAAAATTAAACCTGATTTTAACCCACATTAATTTTAAGTGGGAATGAGAAGGGTGGGGTGCCTTTCCGGTGTCCCTTTTTAGGGCTCTGGCAATGATGATAGCTTCCACTTCCCCAGCACTCTCTTTATTCCTTCTTATTTTGATCGTGTTTTTCCAACTCTCTCGTCTCCAGGCATGCCCCTGCAAAAATAAATAAAATGGAAAGCATATAATTTCATGCCCCATAAGGTATAACTCTCGTTCTGATTAATTTATCATGAGGGTATAAGAAATTGTTTGTTATTATGTTTTAAAAGTATTTTAAAAAAATTAAAAAAATATATTTTTATTTTAAATTATAAAAAATAATATTTTTACAAAGATCATAATTCATAAATATTGTGAAATGTTTGTAATATTTATAAACTTGAATAGAATTTGCAATTTATTGGTTTCACTTGATATCATGTATAGATTTCACTTTTATAAAAAGTTTAAGTTATTGGATATTAAATCCATTTTTATTATAAATAGGGTTTCAAATAGTTTATTTTATTCAACAAGCTAAAAAAAATATTAACATATTAAAATGATAAAAATTAATTAAAAATCTATTTTATTCTATTTGAGCAAACAATTATATCAAAATTGATGTAATCACAAAACAGTCCATGAAAACTATAATTTTATACAAAGTGGACAATTTTTGAAAAAGGGTAAATGTATTATTAAATATTGCAGTAATTAGACAATCTTGAATTTTAAAATCCTCATCTAATCACCTCACAGAAATTCAATAGTTTGGCATACATGTGTTAATTGAAGGTGGATTAATTAAAATTTTAAATTTTCTGATTAATTCAGTATCTAATTATCATAAATACCGATATTCTACCCGGAGCGGAGCTGCTTATGGCGAGGGCCGGCATGGTCCCCTGGTGCATCACAATTGTCGGCGATCCCCTACAAAATTCCCATATCATTAGCAGCTGTCACCCTGTCGCTCCATCGATGGTTAGCCCGAACACTAAAGCAGCTGCATCAGATGCTGGTCTGGAGAGACAGCTCTCTTCTTTTGACTAAACCTGGTAAGTAAAAATCTTTGGGAAAAGGTAGAGTGATTCATGACTTTTCATGGATAACTGAGGGTTGTATTTTATTATTTATTTTGTTTATATTTCGATTTTTTTTATAAAAAAAAAAGGGAAAACCTTCATCTAATCTGAAACTTGTTATCTCGTTATTAATTAAATATCAAATCTTTTGATTTAATTAATCTATTATGATAATGAAATGATATGCTTTTGAGGTTAAACTGAGATTTTTGCTTTTAAAAATTAGTTTTTACCTTGTTTTAAAATTTAATATGGTTAGGAAATAAATAATTACATGTTCATATCAATTTTTTTTTTTCGAAGCTCATAATATAGATAGTTAGTAAAATGTCAATCACAAGCAAATAATTTTTAAGAACCTTTTAATGATAAAATCAATAATTTGTAATAAAAATTATAATAAATAAACGAATAAACTTTAAATTCTAAAAATCAAAGTATTTGTTCTTGAAAATCAAAGTAAATACTTAAAGAACAAAAATCATAAACTTTTAACTTGAATGATGTGAGGGGTATATATAGTCATTGAACCTTGTCATGTCATGTGAATGAAAGGGTTAGAGTGTCATTTATTTATAATAATATTTATAAGAGATAAATATCTTTTACATAATATTAATGTTTAATAAAAAATATCATGAGTTTTTATAAGACTTTTACATGCCTAGTGATGTAGAAAGATGATTATTTTTAATATTATTGTTTTATATAAAAAAAACCATAAGAATAAAAAAAATAAAGCTTCATGATCCAACATGAGATCCACATAGCTCGTCAAGCCCATACTCACTCAGGTTTGGCACGACGCCAAGCCTACGAGTAACATGGTTGATAATTTACAAGAACAATGAATATTTTGGTTCTAAGGCATAGCTAAACTCAAGGATTTGAGTCTAACAACTTGTCATATTCATATCTCACTTAGCTTGACACGTAGATGAACTAAAAAATATTGGGTCTGATAGTTTGCAATACATATGACCACTTGAGCTCAACGTATAGTTAAACAAAAAAAAATAGATTTGATAATTTATTAGACTCATATATACCTTAATTCAACACATAGATGAACTCATGAATGTAAAGTCTAGAAATTCGTTAAATCCAATTACATTAATTTTGATAACTTATCAGATCTATATGTGCTTGAACTCAATATATAACTAAATTTAAAGATATTATATCCAGTAGTTCATCATACTCGTATAGACGTATATCTACTAGGACTTAGTACCCGTCAAGCTCGGGAATATTAGATCATACTCGTGTTATCTAGATTAATTTTATACCAAGCTTAAGTACTTAGAGTTATCACTTAACCTTTTAGATATAATCTTAGAGTAAAAATTAAAATTAAAATTAAAATTAAAATAAAAAACAGTCCGATTGATTTCTATACTGTAGCCTGTGTTGAATAATGCGGAGAGACAAACTGCTTCCAGGTGGAATCTACATGTACGGGATTCGGTGTTTTCCTTTTCCGTCATCTTGAGAGAAGGGAAAGATGGCAATAAACAACAACAAATTGAGGAAATTGAGGAAGTGTGGCTTACTTTGACTATTGACCTCAAATTCTTACAAGCTCAGTCAATTGTTGCTTCCCTTATGTTCTCATAGGATGTATGACGCTATATTTTAAAAATATTTTTTTAGTTTATTTTTTTTTGATATTTTAGATTATTTTTATAATATCAAAAATAATTTTTAAAAAATAAAAAATATTATTTTAATATATTCTTTAATAAAAAAACACTTTAAAAAAATATCACTGGCCACACCCAAAACATGATTAGCCAGAGCGCCTTGTTTTTAGTCGAAGAAAAGCTAAATAATATATATATACAGCCAAGTTTTCGTCCATTAAATTGTGATTGGATACATACCTAAGTGTAATCATGTCTCTCCTACGCGTAGCCACTAATTTGGCCTGAGGGCCACACTCGAAATAAAAATATAAAGGGCCACAAGTTTGAATGTTACGAATTGACATTTCTTTTTTCTTCAATTCTAATTTGACACTTGAGAGTGGAAGCAAAGTTCTAGTTTGGTTGCATTGACTCTAGAAAGATGAGTTGATTGACATGAGAGGTCACATCGAATGAAAGGATTTGTGATAGGATTATACATTAATATATATATAATATCACATAAACAACTCTTTTAAAATATTTTAGATATTTATTTTTAAAGAATCTGTTGCATTGAAAAATATTTTTTAAAAAAATTAATTTTTTTAATATTTTTAGATTATTTTGATATAATAATGTAAAAAATAATTTTAAAAAAATTAAAAATATTATTATGATATTATTTTAAACAAAAATTACTTTGAAAACAACTTGTATTGCACTTTCAAATAGAATTTTAATAGCAGGAGAAAAGCGTCCTCAATCCTTCTACCAAATATTTTTCCAGCCTCACAGTTGCTCATTGTTCATTTGCATTGGTTTAATGCTATTGCATAGAACAGTAATTATTGGTGAAGATGCATGCGGTTGATGAAGCCGTAATTCCTGTCGGCAGAACCAGGCCCACAACGGACACATGCTTCTCTTTATTACCAGCTCCTGTAGCCAGATCGTGTCCTTGTTATGAACTTCATATAATTTGCAATTAAGCTTCCTTTAAATCTCTCTAATCTCTGCAGATTTATGATCTTATTAATTCATGGTAATTTTGAGGACGTCTTCCATTCCAGAAAACATCACGAGTTCTGGGAAGAATCTGCCATGGCGCATGTCATCTGGTGCGCGCGATGCTGAAAAGCTTGGTGGATGAAGCAATTTAGCTTAGCGTGCTAGCTCTAGCGATATTCAAAAGACAGTTGACCAAAACATTATTAATGGCTCAGAGAAAGTCTGACTAAGACAAATTCATGTGCGTGATGGAACCATAAACCCCACAAAGAAACAAAGGCGAGCTTTTTACGACTGGACAATGGATACATACATATACATATACATACACACACACGCACGCACGCACTGACTCTAGAAACCTCGAAAAAGATGAGCAGACAAGGAATGTGAAAAGAGACTGGAAGGTTCAATACCACTTCGAGTGGGCTCTGCAGGTCTTCACATTCAAATCTCTTCCAAAGGAAAGGAATTAAACTATTCCTGGTAATCATTATCAGAACCCTTTGGTCAATTTGTTTCAGTATTCTAATTAGGACTCTCAGTAAATGAAATTTAATTAAGTTTGATCATAGGTAAGTTTTCGTCGTTAAGATAAAAAGAGTTTATTTTATCTCTTAAAGTTATGTTTTGAAATCAATATCTATTCAGTGTTCTTAAAATGATTTGCTAGAAAAACCTTGATCTTAACTGATGTATCAAGTTGATCCGAAAATGTTTCATATAAAACTGTATACTTGTCACTAAAAAAACCAGAAAGTAATAATAATCATAATAATAATAATAATACAGCACGCATGGTGTTAGAAATAAGGGCCTGTATCTGGTAGGTGATGGTGACACAGTGGTAAGAGATTAGGATTAAGGGTTTGCTCCTGGTTTTAGATTCAAACCCTGTGGGTGCTAATATGATGACTATTGAAAGTTTACATAGTCATTAATTTTAGGACTCGTGAAATTAGTCGAGGTGCACGCAAGCTGATCCGAACATCCATGGTAATAAAAAAAAGAAAAAAAGAAAAAGAAATAAGGGACTGTATATGATGATACATGCATGCAGCTAGGGTTCACTATCCCTTTTAAAAGAATAGCATCAAAGCATCTAGCTTTTGAACAGTAGCTAAAAGGAAGAAGAAAATAAAGAGAATTCCAGTTGGACCCATATGAAAAGAAGAGATCGATGGAATAGAATCATGATGAAGAATGGTTAAGGTAATGATGAACTCGATCAGAACCATTGGACATTATCCCTTTTTTTAAATGTCAAAGTTCCTAACATCTTCCCCTCTGCGACTGTGATTTTTATTCACAGCAGAACAATAAGATATGATTCATCTGGCGATCGTTTCTCTAAATGCGTGTAGCATAGGAGGAGTATTTTAATGTAAAGGTTCTTGAAAGGTGAAAATAAAGAAGATAGCAAAAGCTTCCAGGCATGGAACAGTGATGCTAAGCAATCATTTTGTCCAGGGAGCATGGCCAGCTTTTTCCTAGCTAAAATCACACCAAGAACAGCGATCTGCCTGAACTATGATTTAAGAGGGTGGGTATAGCATGCATGTTTAATTCGCATTTTGACACTGCATTTTAAATTTTAAAATTATTTTTGAAAAATTTTGATTTTTTTTTATGTTTTTAGATCATTTTGATATGTTTATATAAAAAAATAATTTAAAATAAATAAAAAAAAATATTATTTTTATATATTTCTGAATAAAAAATACTTTGAAAAATGACAACCAAACTCTAAAACAATAATTTTTCAATTTGCTTCCAACTCGTACTTTGTTAGTGTGTGACATAACATGCTTAAGGTATCATTTTTCATGCTCCATCTCTCCTTAAAATGGCCATGTTTATCATGATGATGTTGCTTCGAACAAAGTACATATGAAGGGAAGGCCTTTGCTGGATTGCTTGCTGTGGGGAGGACACATGAGGATTATTCATATTCATGTGTTTTGATTCATTTATTACAATATCGGGCATTGCACACACATGCACCATTTTATTTTATATTATATTATATTATAGTATATTATATTATGTAAACTTAACTCAATAAATAACCCAAATGGGCAGATTAACATGAATCAATCATTTTTTTATATAAAAAATTAAACCCATAGTATTTTGAATTATTATTATTTTCTAAAATGAACCTGGATATTGACCAAGACACAAGTTAGTTTATTGGGACCCAAATTAAGCCCACTTGGGATACGATTTGGAGCCGGGCAAGAATCCAGTCCACCAAAAGCCCATTAATGTTAGAACCATGATCCACCCCCCCCCACCCCTCGTGTTAGGCATCCTTCTTTTATGCTTGTGCTAATTAAAATTTTAGTGTCCCTAATATGCATAATTAGCTTCCCATTTAATCCTTTTTTTCTCACCTCCTTCAATCTCAAATTCTTATTCTCAAATAACTTAATCAAATTAGCAGTTTATGCTCCACTTTATTTATTTATTTATTTATTTTCATTTGATGATTACATATAATCCACATTGGAAGCTGCCGAATTGTAATCCTATAATATGATTTTAAGTTAACATGTTGTATCAATCTATATATCGAGCAATTGACTGTTTTTTTCATGAACACGCCTAAATGTTATCTTTCAAAATACAGAAACGATTCTTTGGTATATCATTCAAATCGTAATGATTCAAAAGTTGATATATAGTCAATTGTTGATCGTGTTCATATTTTTATTTGTATTGTAGATAGAGATTCATAAATATATTAAATTAATATACAAATGCAGTCCTTTTGCTGTTTTGAAGCCCAAAAATCAAGTCTAAATGCAGAGTTCGAATCAGACTAGGAATCTATGTGACTAAGATATAGTCTCAGATTTTAGACCATATTCAGAGTTCTAGATACCCAATAATTGTGAGACCAAGTTCAGTGAAAATAAAATTGTATTCTCTACAGCGTTCCTAGAAATAGAGAAGTTTTAATTCAAACATTTACTACCTGAAATTAATTGAAAATATCAAAAAAGAGTAACAACTATGTATTTTTTTTATAGGAAAAAGTCAACATATATATACCTTGTAAGACAACAGCTAAGGGTATTTTTTTTTAGAGAAGAAAACCCTAAATACATTACAAAAGAGAGAAGGTATCATCTAGGAGAGAAGAGAGTAAAATCGGAAAGAAAGAAGTCAAGAATAATAGCCCCTTCAAGACGTCCAACTCTCTAATTTTTCAATACTCGTGAGTAATGTTCATTATATTAAGTTTGTCTCTTTTTAATTTTGCTATGGAATATTTTTTTTCTATTCTAGGATTTTTTATGTAGCCTAGCTATGAATATGTGAATAATTTCTTTGATTGAATTAATTTAATACTTGTTGAATTAATCTAATTTTTTATATAAAAATAACACTAAATTACAAATTTATTAACTATTTTCAAATACTATTCAATGCAAATTATTGAATCATTGTAATGAAAAAAAAGGTTAAATCATAGGTGAGGATGCGAGAGATTAATTTCTTGTTAACGCACAAATAAAATATAAAAAAATATTTTGTACAAGGAAGAATTGAAAATTTTATTTTGGTTACCATATCTCATCAGGGATATTCATGCTGATTTGAAAATATGGTTGAAGTTGTTTTTAAAATATTTTTTGTCTAGAAATAAATTAAAATAATATTTTATTATTATTTTCAAAATTATTTTTAATACCAGCGCATGAAAATATCTAAAAACATAAAAAAAAAAAATTCAAATTTCAAATTTCAATTTTTTTTTAAAATATTTTTAAAACGTGTAAAAATACACCCGAGTAATTGACGTTGGAATGTAACTCGTCAATGGGAAACAAAAGATAGGAGCTCTTTTTTTTTTCTTTTCAATTGGTGGGATCATAGGCTGGCCACTTTCATAGGATCATCAAAGATTTGAATCTTTGTTTGTCTTATCTACTCTTTTTTTAATATATATATCATTGATAATCATCACTATACATGAACCCTCATCTTTTTTGTTATATGATTGATTTTTTGATATATTTTTTTTCAAAGTGGAAAACTTTTCATAAATAAAGTTCAAGAAATAATAATAAAAAAAAAAACAATGAAACATGAGCGTTTTCCTCCATAACTTGAACTAATAAATGAAAGTATAACACTCACCAAGAATTTTAAATTACAAAAAAATAATAATTGAGATAAAAATAAAAGCTAATCAAATTACAAACTGTTAAACGGCTGCACCAACCACCACTATTTTTTTCTTCACGTCTTTTGGGTAAAATATTAGTGCGGCTGACTCCATAGGTATAATATATAATGGGTTCAGTGGACGTCGGGCATTCTGCCGATGATGCACTAAACAATGCATTATAGCAAAACAGAGCAACCTCCACCATCTCTGTGTTCCTTTTTTATTAAAAAAATGTGATGTCTTGCATTTTCCGAAAATTATATAAATGAGAAAATGCAGGATGGTAGTGAAGGACAATAACATGTTAGGTTTAATTGGTTCATCCATCTAACAGGTTAATTTAATAATTTGTTAATCTAAAACTTGATCTTGGATTAGGGTTTATATCAAATTGGATGATTTTGACCTAATCAAAGTCCTAGTATGACATAATTTAACCCTTTTTTTTTATAAAAAAAACATCATTTTTTTTTAAATAATTATTTTGACTTGAACCGCATAATTTATATCCCAAATTATGAACCGAACAGGTCTGAGTTTTATAACTATGGTCATATATATGCAACTGCAAGCAAGAGATGCTGTTTGTCTATAAAAGCTAGTGCAAAGTTACTCTGAATTTGTTGAAGACAGAATGGAGAGTCCTTCCCCGTACTACTTTGCCTCAGCAGCATTTCACCTCAGTTTTATTATCAACCTTGTTTTCTCTGGTCAGGCAGTTGAATCGCCGGAGTACACTCCGATACACCGGGGATCAGATTTTGAGATCAGAATATACAAAGACATCTCTTGGATGTCTGCTCCGGTTGTCCAAGGAACCACTTTCCAGAAATCTACCATAGCTGGCTTTCACAGGTTTCCATTTCCCATCACATCATAATAAATTAGACTTCATGTATGACTTTTGGTGTCTTTCTTAGTTTCTTTATGATCTCCTCCAGGCTCTATCAATACATTCATGGTGCAAACCTCAACTCTACTCGGCTTGCCATGACCGCTCCTGTTCTAACAACCATCACAGAGGCTTCATACTTCGTGAAGCTGTCCCTGTCAGCTTCTTACGGAAGGAGCCCTCCACAACCGAATCCTGAACTTAATTTGCAGGTAGAGAAATGGAGATATAAATGCATTGCAATTAGAAAGTTTTCTGGGTTTGCCAGGGATGATAACATCCATGAAGAAGCTGAGGCTCTCGGGACTAGTCTAAATGAGCACTGGAATGGAACTTTGGAAAATAAAAGTTCCTACACGATTGCCCAGTATAATGCTTCCAGCCATCTATCTGGGCGCTTCAATGAGGTGTGGATGGTGGTTTCTGGATATGGTGCAGAGGGATGCTCATATCATGGCCATGATCAAGGGAAATATTGAGTTGCCATGCCTAGAAATTACCAGCATCTAGAAAAATGTCGATCTGGCATGTGATTGCATGGTCTTGGGATGATCAGTGATTACATTATTGATAATAAAATGCTAATGTTGATTAGTTATCGGGATTTCAGGCATTTTGGTTCTTTAAATTGCATCAAACAATGAATTTCATGCCTCAATTTCAGTTATTAAACCCAATTTGAAGTTAATAAGATTCAGGATTAAGAAGGCTAGGTAGTTCATATTAACCTGTTAATCTAAAAAAAATCGTTTTATTTTTTAAAAAAAATCACAGAATCTTTTCAAGAAAATCACAAGTCATCCATCCAAGTTACAAACTGATTTGATTTTGTTTTTTTATATAAAAAAAAAAAAACAAAAGAGAGGATGGTTTATGCTGGAAAACAGAACACCGAGTAGTGGTATTATTAAACAGAAGGGTGACTAAAACCAATGATGCTGTAGCTTGAATCTATTGTTCTTTTCATTTCCTAATCATTCATATATATTTCCCTCTCTTATTTTTCTAATTTACACAACTCTGGCTAGCAAAAAGATAAAAAGAAGATTACACCTGGGGTCTTGTCTGAACGACGTAGACATTACCATCCCGTACCACACCTTCAATGTCTTGAGCAGATCCATACAGCTCTTCAATTGCACTTCCTGCACGAGCAATGCTGGAGAGGATTGATCGTCGGAAGTTTTCATCCGTGATCAACGGATCAGATGAATAATCGAGCACAACCTTCTCTTCCTCATCCATTGGCACACTGCACCGACAGATAGCCACTCAATAATAAAATGATAATAACACAATCCTTTCAGTGTGGTTTAGGTTTTAACTAGGCATGTTAAATGCATTGTATTTTCTCCCTCAGTTTCTCGAGTGTTTTTTTTACCTATCATAAAGGCCGGCACCGGCGTAACCTTCTAGATCTTCACCGTTCGAGTCAGATCGGAAGATAATAGAACGTCTTATAAAGAGCCCGATGGGTTTGCTCGGGTAACCCAACACCTGCAGCATGTCAAAGTTCAAGGGAAATTTTTAAGAATTAAAAATAAAAAAAATTGGGGTGCTCTACCGGCACTGTGGACGACAACAAAATCATGGGTTGCTCGATGCTCACAGCTTCTTTTATTTTTCAATATTTTCTATTACTTCGAAACCAAGTAAGATTCAGTTATAGAAGCAACAATAAAAGCAATTAATTTACTTGAACTTGAGACTCCTCTTATGTCCACTGTAAAGTTCAAACCACCTATAAAAGTTAGTAGAAAATACTTTCTGCTTATTTGACGATGTATTTCAAAAGCTCTTTTGTAATAAAAAAATGATTTTTTTATTGTTTATTTTAAATTATTGATTTTAGATCATTTTGATGTATTGATATCAAAAATGATTTTTAAAAAATAAAAAATATCATTCTGATATTTTTTGAACGAAAAACATTTTAAAAAGCAACTTCAACCACACTCTCAAACAGACTTGAATCATTGACTCACATTCCGGTGAGTTGGTTTCATTTGTATTTTTAACATAAGAAAATATTTAAGAGTTCTAATAAATTTTTTAAAAATAAATGAATATTAAAAAAAAACGAGTCAACATAATTTATTTGAGACTTGATCATGAAGTTAGAATAATCCCATAGAGAGCAATTTAGATAAAAAAAAAATACTATGCCCACTTAGAAACATATTCAATTAAAAAATGATTTATGGTCAACTTGAGTCAATATATCAAACTCGTGACCCAAATAATGAAATCAAGATAAATCATTGGAAAACAAATCAAAAAAAAATAATTCAAAGCTAAATTCTCAATTAATCTATGTTGAAAGATAAAATTAAAAAAAAAAAAGAAGCAATATGAGTCAATATGGGTTAACCAATTAAACTGGTGATCTAAATTATGATATCGAAATTAAATTCATAAAAAGTAGATTGAATTTATTTTTATAAAGCCTCACTTTCAAATGATATAATGATGAAGGTTAAAATTGAAAAAAAATCATGAGCAGAAAGTTGAAATGTGAAAAAAAATCCATGAGACTAGCATATTGTTTAACATAAATAAATAAATAAATAATGAAGTATAATTTCTAAAACTTCTTAATATCGAAGGATAATTTTTTTTTTTTTGAAAAAAAGAGATTGGTTTTTGAAAGATGAAATTTAAAAAAAAATAATCATAACAGTTAATAGTATTTTGTGGTTGCCACACCTGGGTATTTTGTTAATAATATAAAGTTGCTTACCTGAGGACTGTCTAAATCATTTTTCTTGCAGATAAAACTCAATGCACGGCCAGGATAAGCTCCGACTAGAGTTTCTCCAAGTCCCTTCACCACCTGTGTCAAGAAGGAGCGATAAATCAATGCCTTTTGCTTCTTCCAGCTAAAGTGTGACTGAATTTCCACAAGGAAAAAGCAAACAGTGTACCAAATATACAATACCTCAGCATATATCTCGGATGAATCCCCCGATGATGGATTGGTTGTATGAATAACAAATGCATAATCAGCATTTATTACTTCCTGAACCAGGACAGCCATGCAGAGATATTCATGGTCTAACTTTACTTTTCTCGTGCTGAAGTATGCTCTCTCATTCCATTTTGAAGCCCAGACCTGACAGGAATTGGAAGAAATAAAATAGTCAACATAATAAAATATGGTTGGAAAGAATTGGAAGGAAACACTGTAAGCGCAGAGCTACAGCAAGCATTCGCAATGATCAAAATAATGCATGCAATGTTTGAACATTAGATAAGTTTAGAGGACACCAGCTAAGCATTGAACACTTCGGAAAAGTATCTGTCAACATCTAAAACACGCAAGCTAGAGAAACTATTCCAGTTATACAATTAAAGATTTAGTTCTCTCCAAGGTAGGCTCACAAGAAAATCACAATATGTCATGCTTACATAATCACGAAGAGTTAATGGAATGGAATCGCACGAGTAAACCACAAACCATCATAAGAATGTGAGGGTTCTTCTAGGAAGAAGCGACAGAATACATTGAATTATTTGAAGATCAAAATGGTCTTTTCCAGTAAAGGAAAGCAGTCTACCTTCTTTATAGCCATCCATGCTTGGTCCCATCTCTGTTCACCTTCATCACCAGGCCAAGGCATCCCAGAACTTTGCATCTTGGTCTTCAGCTCTTGGACCTAAAAATTTACTTAGCTTAGGTATTACATTTCAATTGAAGCAGTCTTTCCTGATACAACAGTGTAGTTTACAAGATACAACATTTATATAAACTATGTTCAACGAAAAAGTCACTGCCAGTTATGTCACTTCCATGTATATGGACCTTTTCTTCTCATAAAACAATTGATTTACCAAAAAAAAAAAACATTATGCGTGCCAAAATAATAAAAAGGTTCAGGCAAAAATCCGTTTTATTGGGAAGTTTAGCAAAAGGATATCCTCATTGCCAGAATTTTACAACCAAAGTTAAGAGTTCAAGACCCATACATAGATATGAAATTTCCTGCATGTAGGGCTAACTCGTGGTTGGTTGAAAGTTTGGAGGAAGGGTGAATAGAGAAACGATACCGAGAACTCTTTGAATTGAAGGGTTTTTATTTGATTTTTAAGAAAAAAAATCGCTTTAAAATACAAGACTAACAATTGCAATTGTTTCCTAGAGAAATTAAGACCGAGGAAATATATTATTTTATGATTGATATCCTCTGCATGAGATGTAAACATATCCATGTATATTGACTCAAATAAATCTCAGGCATCATTAGTAGAAAGCACATACAAGTTGCGGTGGTGCTGTCAGCTGTAAAACTGTTTGGCGAATCTCCTTGAGAGCACTCAACTCTTCTGCTAAGTTTTTCTTCAACAGTTGCAACTTATTGGCCACTTCCTGCCAGTAAAAGGGAGTGAGACAGAGAGAGAATCAGGCAGAAAATTCCTAAACAATGCCAAAAAATCAGATATGTTCTGAAGCTGACAAAAACTAAATTGCAGCTGACCATTGTGCAACTTCAACTCATCCTCATTTAGACAGCGAGCATATTTAATTGTGGTAGTAAGTTCATTGTGCACATTCAGCAATATATTACAATTTTCTCAAAGGTATCATCGAAGGATAGCAGAAAGAACACATCAAAGAGGGGTTCTCTCCCACAGTTAAGACTTTCAAGAACAATACAGTATCATCCCCTGATCATCATGAGGTTCCGCAGTAACTAATCTGGACACCTAGCACAAAATGTCAACTGGAGGAAGGATCATAGATATGCATCATACAAATGTCCTCTCATTGCTTTCAGGTTAAGCATATGTTTTACTCAAGTTCTTCTATTTTGTCAAAAAATAATTCATTTGCAAGTCAGTTAATAAAGTTTATGCCTTCCAATTGAATTTCTTCATTAGCTGAGCATGCATCCATTATGAAGAAGAAATGGTGTTCACCCCATCATGCAATCATTATCTGAATTGAGCCACTAGTGTTGTCAATGTATACAATTAAAACTGCTAGCAAAAGACAAGATAAAATTTAGAGATTGCAATTACCTGATTTGAATCTTCAGATAGAACCTTCTCAAAAACTCCAAATGGTAAAGCAACTGATGTAGGAATCCCAATCCAAGTCGGCACTTTTCCTTTCAAATATGAGATGTTGCGTGATTTGGCACCAACCTATAAGAGAATACCAGAAACATTTCTAAAATCCATAAATACAGTTCAAATGACAATTGGGATGTTGTATTGATTTCTAGAATGCGAAAAAGGAAGAAAGCGGTTCATTAAACATGGATTGGGTCCCATTTTTAAAGCCTGACCATTTCACTGGTGAACTCCTCAGAAGATATGGCATATCTGCCATTGAACTCCTTTCTGACCAACTTTATAGGTGAAGGACTGCCTTCTGTTAAGTTAGTTGAATTTGAATCTGCTAGTTCACCCTCCTTTAGTTCACTGTGATTCATCATTAGTAATATGAATCAGTACAATAGTTGTGAAATGTGCTCAATGCAGATTGTGAGAAACAATAGGTAAGTATGGAATGGATCAATAGGATAACCTATAAACTATATCCGCTGATGTTGGTTTCAGACACAGCAATTTCCCTTCATATGCTTGAAGGTTGGCCAGAATATCAGGATCAAAGCATGTAGCAAAGCAAACCTGTCATTGACAATCTATGTTCTTAACATCATCCAGAAAAGATTTGGGCATAAATTCAATGTAACAGTTGCTTACCTTGCTATTTCTTGCTCGCACAGAAACATGAGATAGCACATCAGGCATGTCAGGTGTCAGCAAAGCAACTGCACCATCTGGAATTTCTTCTTCTCCCTTTACTCGTTTTGCTACTAAGATTGTTGGCATATTGTAAGTTTTATGCTGCACAGTGAGCAACTCATCCACGACAACAACATATCCGACAGCTTCAACTGGGCTGATAACCTGCCAGCTGTTCCAGGCCAACAACAATTGCATTTCAGAGTTACAGCTTGTACTGGCAGGTATCCCTTATCGTATGTTTACTGTTCAGATGTGTGATCACTCTTACTAAAAATAGCATCCCTAATTTCCTAGTAATCCAATAAGAGCTAGTGGCACAGACAATGACATGAATAACATGCTAACCTTCCAAGATGAGCAGTCTGCCGAAGAACCGGATCAAGTCGATTAAGAAGTGTAGATAATGCCGCAGCTGATCCAGCACGGATAATTTCTTCAGTGAATATGTTCAACTGAAAGAAGAGATAGTAAGCGTTCGCAAGAAAATAATCTAGAATGAGGAAAAAAGTTTTGGACTTTGAGACAATTAAAATCATACAGCCCCCTGGTCAACTCCAAGCAGTGATCCAAGATACTCCGCTGATGGTTGCAAAACCTGTTGGTACCATTCTGCCTTGCTAGCAAGAGCAAGGCGAGTTCTATCGAGGACTGATTTTGAATATAATGCCCAATGATCACTTTTGCTATTTGACATACTGAGTGCATGTTTCCATTCCTGCATATATAATGAAAGTAATTTCAAATGATAATGGAAAGTTTCCATTATCTAAATAATTGTACTACCATTCGTTTACTTACATGCAAGTCATCACACATGTTTGGGGGTACTAAAGTGAAATTTTACCTTCAAGCAGTATACGAGATCTTCATTATCATCTGAAGAAAGTGCCAGATTTTCAAGAACCAAAGTGATGAAGTACATAATTTTCTGCCATCAAGGAAATAATCAAGAATATAAATATTAAAGTGAAACTAAAGCAGCACGTTTGTAGAGAAGAATTAATATAAGAAACTGTTAGACTACCACAGACTAAGCGCAGTCTATATCCAAGGATAATTTTATATAAGATTTACCTCCGATCCAGCATTGTTTAAGTCTTCATACCCCCGTTCAATAGCTGTCCTAACAGTGGAATCAAGTGCAATATCCAGAAATAAAAGATCCTTAAGACGATTGTTGGACTTGAATAACAAAGGTCTAAGATCCTGGCGAGCCTCTAGCAAACCCTGTATTAAAAATAAGCAAACAGGCCACGGTTAAAGTACAAGTGCAAATTGTAATTACAAGTTCTGACATTTGATTTTCAATTACCTCTACAAGTGCTTCTACATTCTTATCTTCAACATGTTTTAGTACAAATCGAAGCAATTCCTGTTTCAAAAGATACAGAACATACACGGATTGTTTCATCATTGTGTATTATATGATGGCATCTAGATTTGAACATTCAAAATGAACTTCAAAACATTACTGGGAAACCAGATGGCAAGCCTGGAATGGGATTTATCTGCACTCCAACCATGAAGCCTTGACCCTGAGGAGAGAGGAGAAAAGTATTATTAAAGCCTAAGAAAAGAAAACATTGCAGACAAACTCCAGCAAGTGGCATTACCTCAGATCTGTAGCCCATACAATTTGTAATAGCAGACTCAAGATCTGCACCTGAATGAACTGCCTACATTCAAAATAGAAAAAATAAATTGAAATCAAGATAATGAAGCCAAAGGGGAAAATCAGAGGAGATTCACTTGGCATCAAAACGAACTGTACAATTTAATGGACTCATAAACACAACAGAGAATTCTTATCAATAACACCTATGTGATCAGCTCCAATCAACTTAGTTAGCGTTGGCTACACGGAATCACATCCTCCATTTAGTTTTCTTATTAGCTAAACTTCTTATACACTGCTTTGACACCAGCATAACAATACTTCAGAATTATCATCTTGTATCACTTCAGCTTGTTTCATTTTGGTCTACCTCTCCCAATTCTCTCTTTCAATACTGTAATTCTGAAATGGTTAGTCATCATAGCCGTAATTGCTAGCAACACTTAGAAAGTATCTAATGTATGAATTTTATATGTTTCCCTAAGAAACATTATCAATGAATGAATGCAGTAATCTTCACAGCTAACATGCATAGATTACTGCATTGTTTTCCTTAGCCATATTTTTCATCTTAATCAATTGAACTGGCCACCAATTTTTCCCTCTACAACGTGGCTTCCAATCGCAACCAACAACCCAATGTGTATGTGTGTGTGTGTGTGTCATGCATTAACTCTCAAACCAATAGAGATAGGAGAACCAAAAACCAAACAAGGTACTATTCTTCCGTAGCATGTGTTTTAGTGTTTCAAAGAGAATATGATCATTACTTATCAAGTCAGAATAGAAATAACAAGATAGGGTGAACACCATTTCCATTGTGTAATGGATGTTACAATCAGTAACATGCATCATTTAGAACCATGGAGCTCCCCTCAACTTGTCTTTAATCGGTGCTACCTTCCATCTTTCCAAAGGAAGTACACATTTCTTATACAATACTTTCTCATGTTTTTATAGATATATTTTAACATCCTAGTCTCATTAATCTTATCAAGATGTTGCTTCTTCAGCACCCCAACAGTATCTAACATGTAGTATTGCTAGCCCACCAACACCTACCAGGCGATCACAAACAACATGAGGTTCTAAAGACCTCATCTTATCCTAATCATATTAAGATGTTGCTTCTTCATTAACCAACACTAACCATAGAGTGTGGCTGGCCGACCAACACCTCCCAGGTGATCACAGATAATATTTATGGCTTTTATAAATGTGTAAGTTCATGCAATCCAAACCATCTGTTCTCCCATACAATTGATCAGGACATAAATCACATCATGTTTAACACTTGATTGAAACCCATTATTTGTATGAAGCCCAAGGCAGAGATATATCAGGCAAGCAATGACTGCATAAGTTGAATATTGATAGCAAATCAAGTGCAGTCACTATGTTAAAAGTGAACTAAACACGAAGCTTTAAATCTGAGAACTCAAACAACTAACCTTCAAAGTCCTCAAATAGTTTCCAAGATCATGCAAAAGTCCATCCTTCTGATCTCTCCTGAAATTTGGTTCAGAATGGATGGCACGATCATAACTTAAAATTCGCTCTTTTGTGATTCCATTTTCATTCAAAGTTTTCCAGTACACACTGATGTCAAAGTCGCTTTTAATATAAGCAATTAATGCCTGAAAAAAAAGGAGATTTTAAGGGGGGAAGAAAATGAAAATCGCTAAAAGTGTATGTTCAAATTCACATTTCAACCACCTGGCAGATTATGACATCATCAGGACTAGTGTTATTATGCAACTTCTGATGCCATTCCTCCATCATTCCACCCTTGCATTCATTTTTTCTCTAGAATCAACAATCAATCAACTTGTCAGCCTTACAATGAACTCACATGCTAAGGAAATAAATAGAGAAAACAAAGGAAAAATAACAAGAAAGATCCACTATAGACCTGGATAACTAGGATTTCATCCCGAATACGTTGTCCCACATCCCCTTCACCTCCTCGACCAACAGTAGACATAATCATTCGCAAGAGCTCCTGATTCTGTGGATTGCTTGCAAAAATATCCTGGAGCAAGTCTGTAAGCCTATCCTGGGCTTTACTGATTTCACTGCACAGGTATACAACTAATAAGAACTATTTTTGTATTTGGGAATTATGGAACATGGTCACAATCATATCTGAAGAATGAAAACTTGTTCATTTCACTCAGAGAGCAATGAGAAATCTAGCGCTGGGTTGGGTCAGTCACTTTCACAGTCCAGTTTTTAGAGGAATGGTCACAATCATATCTGAAGAATGAAAACTTGTTCATTTCACTCAGAGAGCAATGAGAAATCTAGCGCTGGGTTGGGTCAGTCGCTTTCACAGTCCAGTTTTTAGAGGAATGAACAACGTAAATTTTCATATCACAAGGATGTGAGGCTCAGTAGATAAGAAAGTCCATCATAAACTCATTTAATTAAATCTTTTTACCGTGGTTTGACGTTGTAGTTTTTATTCCATATGAGTTGCCTCGTGGCCATAAACCGCATCCACACCAAGATCCCTGCAAAACCCAATTCGCCAGCATCCTTGGCTTTATCCATCAAGTCTCCTGCAATATTGAATCTAGCAAAATGCAAGAGAAGTATAACTAGTTAATACCATAGCAACAAACAAAATTATCTTAGAAAGTTAGATATGATCTCGCGTGTCAAATCAGTAAAGATCTTGAATAAAAAACTAAATAAGAGAAACCTTCTTATGGATACTTAAGGCCACCACTCAACGTTCAATTGTCGTGCAAACAAGGAGAAAATCAGGGAAAGTGGAACCCAACAGGGCTTTATGGCCATTTCTTCATTATACCATAGAATAAAAGAAGAAAGGATTTTCCTGTTTATTTTACTATTCTTGCACGCTCAGGAGCACTAAAAAAAGTCTAGGTAATTTCCTAATTCACCACTTGTACTTGAGCAGGATTTCCATCACAAAATGTTCTTTAAGATATTTAACAGCTCAGCTGTACGTATTCAGTATTTCTGAACAAAAATATGTAACTTGCATCTCTGAGATATTCATTACTATTTTCTTTACTTTGAATGGTTTTATGACAGGCAAAGATTTTGATTATTTTCACTTCCACTTGAGCACTAGACATGTAATATTACTCATACATTTGGGTCTTTTATTGTAATCCACCAAGTACTCACAAAACTGCAAGTTTTGAGCTCAGACAAACCACGACTGTGTTGAAGCTCTCTAGCATTTTTTTTTATTTTTTTGGCACCAATAAATTTAGGTATACCTTTTTCCCAAGTTTCCAAGATGCTACTCTTTGGCTCCTATCCATTACAAGGGTGTGATGTCAGACTTTAATGTTCCCAATTGTTTCAATCCTAACCCTGCCCCTGCCATCCAATCTAGTACCAAAGGTAAGCAGATTCCTACTTTTTTTTTCCTTATCGTCAAAGAAGCAATTTAGCAGGCCCCGATTATAATGTGAAATGGAAAAGAGCAGAAAAAAATCCAAAATAATCAGGGTCTCTTTAAAGTGAAGGAATGGAAATCAGTTTGTTTCCTTCAGCAAATTGGACAGCTGGTTTGGGATTGAGATTGAAACAATTTGGAAATAAAATGATGACATTGCGACTTTATAAGGGCTGAACTGGAACATTTTGGAAATTATTGAGAGAAAACGGTTAGTACTAAAATTTCACAAAGAAGATGAAATAAAAGGGTTAGTTATTCGATCAGCAAATACAAAAAAGTTTGGAAAATTAAATAGAAGCACAAACACAAGAAACATCCACTAACCACAGATAAGACAAAGCTTCGAAAGTTAATTGTCCAGAAATCTAGGGCTGATTCTCTGCCACCAAAAAGGTAATAACAAAGAATGGAAACTCTATGGCACTTCATTCCTACAACTTCAATTGGCTTATCAGCTGGAAAGAATCTAAGCGGCAGTTATTGGCATCCTCACCTGATTTTAAAGAAAAAGAGATGCTAGAGACCGCTAATCGCTTGCTACTGAGAGCAACAAAGAAAATGAACCAATGACTCATGACAACATTCAAGCAGAGAACATTAATCTAAACTAGAGTGTGCAATCAAAACATGCACTTAATATAAAGAAAAATGATGAGCTTTCTGCTATGCTGAACATAACTAGCACATATCCTAAAGTTTATTGCAACAAGAGAAGCATTTTACTGACCGGTGCATGAAAGACTTCTGTGCCTCACTCTCCATTTCTGCAATTTTATCCAACAATGCCTTGGCTGTTCCTGTGCCATCGCCAGCATCCTTTTTCGAGAAATTTCCAATTAGTTAAATTGATGAAAAACACGGCAGAGTACAAAAAATACTTGTTGGAATACAAAACTGATGACAACCTTTTGCACATGCTTAGATCCTCTGCTAAACTCAATATAAAAGTCTGAACCATTATTCTTTATCCATCTTCCGTTAGACAAAAGGACAAATGGCATGCCAACAAAAATATCTTCTTCAATCTCTATTTCAAAAGATTGCACCTGTTATAAGGTAGATTGTAGAATTGAAAGACATCGTTAGATTTCAAAGCCCTATGGGACACAGGAAGATATGAGTCTTAACATGCCCACCAGGTAAGAAAGTTCAGCAGAAGACTCATTTTTAAGTTGTGTTTCAGCAGCCTCCTTGAGAGCAACTGAACCAGGTGGCAACACAGTTGGAGGTGGCTCCTGCAAAACCATGCATGCATGCATTAAATCTGATCAAGTAATGGAGAAACTGGCTACAAGTTAAAGTAGATGAAGACCGTTATATTGATTCTAAAGGTCCAAATCATCCTGGGTAATGTCTAAAGTTAAAAGTTATAAAATCTTACCAACCACTCTCCAGCCTTTTTAGATAAAGCCCAGTGAAGAGTAACTGGCTCTTCAAAATCAGTGGCCAAATGAACCTTCATCTTACCGCCAGGCTTTGTTACGAGTACCTTGAAAATGTGCGAGGAGTTTTAAATTTGAGAAAAGTTTCATCAGGTGAAGAACTGTAATTGATGGAGCAGGGGCACACAGTTGATTAGCACATCCCTTACCAGGAGTTCCTTATCAGCGAGCTTAAAGATTTTCTTGTTCAGCACAGTACCGCCATCTTGTTCTTCCTTTTCCTTAGCAAAAAGCTCAACAGCCTTCAAGACTTTTGATTCTATTGAATTCTTTCCCTCCACAGACGTGGAAGCTTTGTCCTCTACTGATTTAGCAGCATGTTTGTTGATAAGCTGCATTAAGTCTCTCCTTTTGCGCTGAATTACTTCAGTGCTGAAATACCTTGTGTTTTGAGGTTGCTTTGACACCTTAGTCTGGATTTCTCCTTTACCAATCTTCTTCCGAATCTCATCAACAGAGACACCTTTGCCCAGTTCAGCTTGCAACTCTTCTCTTGCGTTCTCAAATTCCCTCTATATGCATGGAAACATTATGCCAATAAATATCACAACAAGCAATCAGGGGCAATCTCATTAAATTGCAAATGGAAATTAAAAAGTGTCCGTTTACCCCAGCAGAAGCAACTAAACGCAAAAACAATACAGAAACTAACTGACCAAGAAAAGAAAGGGAATTTACCTGTTGCTGCTCCGGAGAAAAATTAGGTTTCCCAGCCTTTTCCCATCTTACATAAGCTTGTTTTTGCACAAGATCATCAGGTAGGTTGTTTTCTATTTGAGAGACAGATGGCTCCTTAATTTCACGTGTATCATTTTTGTTTGTCAGCGTTGCACGGAGATCCTCAATGGAAGTGCCTCTGGCTACTTTCTCCAACAGCTCAAAGCGAGCAGCTTCATATTCCTCCTAAGACAAGAAAATTTATCCATCAAAGTAAGACAGTGGTTGAAACATCAAAACCATAGAATTAAACTATCTGCAAGAGTTTATCAAACGAAGTTATGGAGAATTGCATGAGCAAAGAAGAAAAACCAAGACACAGGTGCTTCCTTGCCAACGAAAGAAAAACTAGAGATGAAAGCACAGATGTAATATTAAAGGACTATAACTTAGCAGTACAAATAGCTTGTCTCTATATACTAAACGATGTTTAACACTTGCCTTCTCTTTCTCAGGGGTATACATTTGTTTCCCATTTCTTTCCCACCTTAGATATGCTTGAATCTGCACAAGCTCTTCAGGAACCGAGACATTAGGAATTGTCAACTTCTCTCTCATGGGTATCTCAACATGAAAGTTCTGACCATTGTTCTTAAGCCTGACAAATTAAGAGAAGTTAACGAAAAGAAATAATATCACACATTGTATGAGCTCAAACAACATACAGGGAGCAAGCAAAAGCAATATATTGAAGCTCACCACTTATTCTGGGCTTCATCAACTACAAGAAACTCTATAGCTTGTATCGCAGGATCATCAATCGCTATTTTGATGTAAGAATTGGAATCAGACTAGGAAAAAAAACAAAATATAAACCAGCCAAAATTATTATTTCTGTCAGCCAAACATTTTTCAGTAAAAAGAAACGCAAAGAATCTTGTTTTTGCTTTTTCGCTCTTACCTTCATAAAAGGAGATCTGAGGGCTCTGTTCTTATAATTTCTGGATCCATCTGGCTGGCTAGAAGGAAGCACCCATTTTCTGACACAAGAGAAAACCAACATAAGAGAGAGAATAACCAAAACAATAACGACAACAGAGAATTAAGTAACTATAACAGAGAATTAAGTAACTATAGCCGAAAGCAAGTACAGGCAGACTTACTCCTGTGTATCACGTATTACACCCCAGTGTAGGTGCAAGGAATCACTACTATAATTGATCAGAATATCCACTTGGGCGATGGATGAAGCAGAGGAATTGTTGACAAAAACCTGCTCATTGCCAAAAAAAAAAATAACGTATCACATCTACAATAACCAATAAACACACCAAAACTAGGCTCCAGTAATTAAAGCCATGCTCGCTCATTCCTTATTGACTATAAATACCTGCATTTCAATATTTCCATCCAGATTGAATTTCCCTGCAAGCTGCTGCAACGAAAGAGTTTGTTATTCAATTCAGTTACCAAAGGAAGAAAATGCATTTCATTGAAAACTATCTCCATGTCTACAAACTCTAAAACAAATAATTACCTCAGAAGTTGGGTCCATGGCTAATACAGCTCGCGGAGTAAATATAAAAGAGCGGCGTGCTCCGGCGACGCCTAATTTGATTTTCCTGGCTCTTAAACTGGTTCCATAAAAGCTGGACGACTGGCTACGTGCAGATTGAAACAAAGAATTTGCAGGAATGCCAGAAGAATTGAGTCTGCTGCTTCGATGCTCCGAAGCCGTTGGACGAAGCAAACTTTGGTTGTTGAATAATTTACTCATGCTCTAATTATTATTATTAATATTTCTTCTAATTCGATTCTCTCGTTTACCTTCAAGGATGATTCCAAGAACCCCCTCCTCAACTCACCTGAAAATCAAAAATCAAAAGAAAAACAGATTCAGATTCATACTGTTTAAGCTAAATTAGTATAATACAATCAGGATTAGATTGTAATCTAACCACTTACCGAACAAGATTCAAACTATTCAGCACATTTCCAACAAAGTTTCAAGATTTCTAGTATAAGGACAAGGATTCTGTGACGGAAATTGATCGAAATTCTTTTTCTTCAAAGAGTAAGGAATGCTTTTCCTTTGATTGAGCTAAAACTAGAAGAGAGAATTGAGAGAGTTTTTTTGTAAGGAAATTTTTGGAGGCAAGTTCCACTGATTCAGTGCAGTGCAGTGCATGCCGTGCAGGTTGAGATTCCGTGGTCGTTTCTTATACGTCCACGTCGCTTGAGACTCCGGATTGGGAGCTTTGTCACGTGCCAAAGTGATGAGGGAGCGTGGGGTCCGTGACCGCCGGTGGCTTTTGATATTTCTTCTACTAATTTCTCTTTTTTAATCCTAGATCGCTCCTTTTTCCACTGCGATTTCCATGTTCTCAAACATCTCATAATTATGAAAAAACATTTTTATTAAATGAACTATGAATCCTTATGCTAATTTTAGATCATCATAGTTATTTAAAGCTAATGATAATTAAATATGGTAATATTTAAATAATTTTTTTAACTTCAAATATTTCATCTAATCACTCAATGTCTGAAATTAATTTTAGCTTAAAATTTTTGTTATTTGTAAATTAAAAATATTAAAAAAAAACAAGAGGGCAGTATCCGTAAATTTGCAAACTTATCAAACCAATGGCATTAATTTAATATTCACATAAGAAATTTAAGATGCACTCCATTTTGTACTCATTGATGGATCCAAGGAATAGCAGATTCAACACTGAATTCTTTGCAGATGCGTCTTAATTTCTTTTTCAAGATAATATATTAAAAAAAGGGTACGTCCTAAATATCTGAGCTATATTTTTCATCACCACCATTTTTTATTTTATTTATTGCCGGTGGAGCAAGATTTTCAAAGGGGGAAAAGGAAAATATCTAGAAGTATAAAACAAATCTAGGAAAGTTGATGGGAAAGATGGACAAATGATCAATGGCCTATGATTCGGCAATAAACTTACCAAGCACGCAATGAACTTTTCACCACTTTTTGGCTTTTAGTGTTTAAAATTGAAACCAACAATAGAAATTTAAGAATTAAAAAGATTTAGAGGGCGACTGAGGCAGTGATTTTTTGAGTTGCTGCTAGGGTTAGGATTAATAATTGAGGGGAGAAAAGGGGATGAGTTAGAGTTTATGACAACATATTATTTAATTGTGCAATTTTAGCAATCTCGCAAACTTGATACGAGTTTAAGAAATTAACCTGGTTTTATAAAATATAGATATGTTCACTCGTGGAATCGTATAATTGGACGAGTCAAGTCGTGAGTTTAAATTATATCTAAATAATTTAAAAACAGTAAAATATATATATATATATATATACACACACTTTATAGGAAAATAAAAACAAAATTTCAAAAAACCATGAAATAATTTCTTTGCCGCAAAGACAAATCATCGGTGGATGTTGCCGTGAAACGCAACCTTTTAGGCCGCATTACGACAGGTAAGCAAAGAATAATATCCCGATAAGAAATCCTCAAGATTTTTTTTCTCTCTCTAGAATGATTATGCATGTATTTCAGCAGCCATTAATGAGAACCATGGGAACACGACAGCAGAAAGTGGTTCAAGAACCCAGCTTTTTTGTGATCATGAATATAAATTATCTCACCCTCTATTTTTTTTCTTCCCCTTCATTCTCACTCTAGATCATGGTACTTAAAGGTAAATTCGAGTTCGGAATAAGGTAAAAAATTAGGGGCCGGCTTCATATTCAACTTAAAAATACATATATTTATCGTAAATGATGAATAATAAAATGGGTAAAAGTAAAAAAAAAAAAAAAAAAGTGAATATTCATTGTATTTCATACCTGCTTTTATTTATTAAGGACCTAATTGAGAAAAAAAGTAGCGAAAGGACTAGCGATGTTTAGGTAAAAAATCACGAGGATAAAAGATTTTTAATTGATGACTTATTTGTCAGGAATTAAATATAAGGACGAAGATATTTTATAAAACGTAATAGGGACTAAAATGAACACTAGCGATGGGTAATGTTTATTTTTAAGCGGTGGGCTGGGTATTAAATAAATGGGTATGGGGTCCGGCATGTTTTGGATGTGAGTTTGACGGATAATTTTTTAACGGTTAAAGATAGTTTTGATGAATTTGTATAAAATTGGTTTAAAGGATTTGGCACCGTCCATTGCCATAATATTCTTTATTGTGTTTTTTTATAGTATAATTTTCAAAAATAGTCTCCAAAGAGCATATCATGATGGCAAAAGCTTGAGATTTGTATAGCAGGTATCGAGTTCGAGTCAGGACGTGCATCTTTTATAAAAATTTAGGACAACCGGAATTTTACTCGCTCATCTAGCCCACAAAATGCGCTTTCCAGGAAATGTAGTTCCTCGAATCCAAATAATAATAATAATAATAATTTTCAAAAATATTTTGTAATTAAAATAATTTGTTTAAAATATATATATTTATAAATCAATTTTTTATAGATGATAATATAAATTATATTTTAAAAATTTATGCATCAATTTAGCCATCCGTTTGTGAAAATATTTTTAAGAATAATATAAATTATATCATATTAGCTTAAGTTTTTGATGTTACTAAAACCTTTGTATTTTGGGTCGGGTCGGGTTGATTTTTGACAATATATTACACAAACCTCTTTGTTTAGGGTTCTCTATAACCATAAATCATGTAAAATAATTTTACATAGTTGTTCTAGACTCATAAAAGATGAGTACTTTCTACGTACCTGGATTAATCAAGTAAAAGTATAATTATTCTAGACTCATACAAGATGAGCACATCTTGAATCGAATCCGAGACCTGCAAAATAAATCTTAAACTCTTTGTCACCGAGCCATGATTTTGGAACATTTTTCAAGTGATAAATCTCTTGATCAAGCCCTTTACCGACCCAATACCTCCCCGCAGCTATTCTGCCATGTCTCTATTCTTAACTCCATAGAGTACTTTGTAACGAGAATTTCTCTACAGCAATATCCGAGACACATGCAACACTTTTATCCTTTCCAAGCCCTCCTAGACTGCATATATATGAAAACCAAAAATAATTTTGAAGTAAATTAAGTAATCACAGCAATTTATGTAATTCATAAATTTTCCAACCATGAAATCGTGCAGATTTATTCATCAGTACTAGAGTATCAGTACTCCATTTGGCTGGCATTCCATAGATTTCTCAAAAAATGTCATCGTTTTCTTTCATTACAGTAATTTATAACTGTACCTTGTACCATGAATTTTAGAGCAGCCGGTTAGTATGGAGACACAAGCATCCCCTGTTATAGAGTGAAAGCTCGGAGCTAGCACCCAAAAACCAAACAGCCGAAGATTTGATTGAATAGGACAGCCAGAAGATTGCATGCGGTCGAAACTCTCGTGTTCTTTTTTTCCTTTCCTTTTGTCATGACACCGACAGTTTAGCTTTTTCTAGTAGCATTTCAGCTTGCCTGTGCTTCGACGGAGACAACGATTGTCATTTCCAACTCCAAAAGTTGAAGACGTTGGTTGACAGGACTCCCAAACATGGAACAGATTACTTTGTTTCCTCTGGAAAACCCTGTTGAAGATTTTGGTTCCAACTCAGCTACAATATTAGTGATAAATCTTTTATTAACGTTAAGTTATTTAATTTCACCATTTAGTGGTGGGTTTTAATTGTTCTTTCCTACTTTTACTTTCAATCTTATCTACGATAAGTCTAGTGTAGGAGTTTATGTTTGATTAGGGTTCTTATTCATGTAATGCTTTGAATTCATCTATAAATAAAATCAAAGGGATGGCAGTAATCTCACCTTGATTCTGCTACTGATAACTGCATTCAATTGTTCTTCGTGTTCTTTGATTCTTTAGTTCTTAACAAAGGTTGCTGCAAACAATACAAACAGTAACAGTTAGTATTCATTCAACTGTTTCTAATACTCAAACAATAACATTTGAATTTACTACAAACCCAGCCTGAAAAGAAAAGACAAAAAAATCTATCATCTGCGATTATCAGATGATCAAAACAATGCTAATCTTGTAGACCTGCCGGCTGTAAATATCAAAACCAATCTGCAACTTGTATTTTCTTTCTATAGTTTATCCGTGGCCGCTTCTGAGATTGTTGTAGAACCAGATGTAAGCCTAAGACATGGATCAGCTTTTGAGTGTGAGTGTGTGTGAGAGATAGATTCTTAGAATGTTCATTACTTCAGTTCCCACCTTCAGTAGTTAATGACCCTAACAATGGGTCAGTTTACTCTGGGAAGATAAGCTGTTTAAAAAAGTTTTTTGAACGAATTAAATTGTGCGCAAGCTGCAACTTTATAGTAATTCCTTTTTTTCTACACACAAAAGGTGTTAATTTTCTCTGCAATTCCAGCGTGCCATGCACCAACTGATCGCCAACTGAAAACTACACCAGAAAATTATAGTACGGCACGTAGCCGACTGGGAGGTCATTGCTTTACAGCATTCACTATGATTAACAAGCTTGCGAGCACATATGTTTCATGGAAGAACATTAAATGATGGCGATGCGCTTACAGGTTCTTACCACTTCCAGTATTGGAATGGTGAATTTCTACATCTTTTGTGTTCTGCAGGTGAATGGCATCAGTTTTTGGACTAATCTCTGGTGAATTAATCGTAATGTTATCTACTTTGATCCCACTAGAGCTGTTAAATTTGAGATGACATTGAGGGCTGTTCATGGTTTCGATGTCCCGAACTGTGACATTGTGGCTGTCATAGAATCTCAAAGCCTGTGTCAGGAACTTAATCGTGTTATAATAACTTGATGAAAATAATTGCAATTCGTGATCAAAAGGTGAAAACAACACATTGGAAGAATATATGATCTTACAGTTGGTTTCATATCTGGATTATGTTTGCGTTTCTTCTGCATTAATAACACCGAAGGAAAAAAGGTGCCAAGCTTTCGTTTCTTTATGCCTTTTATCTGTTCTGAAGAAGTTAATTAATTAAGACCTTACATTGACAAACCTGAATGTTGGAGGGACTCCACCAGCTAGATCGTTGACCATCAACTTTTCCAGTACCTTGTGGGGGAGATATGAACCCATTCGAAGTTTACCCATGAAACAAGCTGGATTTAGGCCAAGCACCTACTTGTGGGGGAGATATGGAATTCCACTAGCATTACATCAGCTTTATGGGTAGCAAGTTTGTCAATTCTGTTTGGATGATGCTTCGTTTTTTCAATTAGAACAAAATATTTCGGTTTCGAAATGTTTCGGCACTCCATTTCAAGGTTGTATTATTTATGTATATATATTTACAATTAAATATATTAATTAAAAAAAATACTTCAAATAAAAAATAAAATTATTTAGAATTATACAATTTAATCTAAAAAAGACATAATAAAATGATTTTTCTGAACAAAATTATGAACATATATAATATTACAAGAATGTCATCATCAATCTCTCAAGATCATTACATTTTATGATTGATCTGAAATTTTAACATAATATATATAAATATGTCAAGAGACTTCTCGTAAAATTTTATCTCAATATAACAGTCGGATTAATATATTTAATCGTAAAATTTCATCTCAATATATTTCCTCCTCAAGTACAAGGTGAGGCATGCATGGACCTTGGAGAATTATGGGCTTGATGAGGAACTTGAATTCTGCTGGGATTTCCACTATAGCCCCAGATACCAGGCGGGCTGCTTTCCAGGCTGCTAAAAGTGTCTGTTTAGCTCTCCATTTATCAGTTTCCAGTACTTAAACAAGAATAAAAATTTAGATAGCAATTACTTGCTCCATTTGTTCATAAATTCAAAGAAAATGTGAAAAAAAATCAAAATTAAGGAATGAGAAATGTGAAGATTAGTGCTTCTGCTCATAAATTTTGTGAAAAAATCCGCCCAGTAAGTACTTCCGCTCATTAGATAAGTGCTGCTGCTATTAAGTTGACTGGATACGGAGGAATTTCTGCCATTACGAGCATGTTCTTGCATCAGTTCCTTTGGCTATCAACGTATCTTTCGATATTGAAATTTATATAGATTTATATTATTTTGTACTTGTTTTTTCATCAAATAAAATGAAAATAGTGATATTCGAACTCGTAATCGTTGGGTCAACAAGACTCTGATACCCTATCAAATCTTCATAATATAATTTATATTATTATCTAATATAATCATCTGAAATTCCATCACCCTTGGCTCCGAAACGTCAAAAATGTTGGAATTAGCAGGGTAAGAACCGTGATGGGGAAGAGGGGCTGGAATATTCGTGGCTGGGTCTGGAGCTTTGTGGCGCTCTTCATCTTCTGACTTCTTTTTTCCTACTTTTCTTGGAAATCTCCCGGAGAACGAAGAACTCTTGCAACAGCTACAAATGAGTTTCAGGTATTGCTCTCCTTGGAACAGGGGAATGAGGACGTTATAGGCAGTTTACTAGATGGGTAAGAATACGGACCACATTGGAGTAAGAAAATTAAATTAAATTAAATTAAATATTAATGGATAAATTTGAAAAACATGTATATATATATATATGTGAGCTATAAATTTATATCATAATAGCAATCTTTATGTACCTACATAATTTTTGTCACAGTGCACATGTGAAAGCAAAACAAATCTTAATATATAAACAGTTTCAGCATAATATTTCAGGACAAAAAAACAATAATAAAAAAAAGCGCACCGACAAAATAAAAACTAAAAAAGCATTTACAGTGATGTGAACAAACAAACGAACGATTTTTTTTTTAAAAGTTGTCTTTAATGTTAAAAATAAAATAAAATAATACTATTTTAATACATTGGCCTGTTTGGGAGTACGATTGCGGTAGCTTTTCAAAATGCTTATCGTGCCAAAATACATCAAAATGATGTTTTTTTTATTTTTTTTAAATCATTTTTGAAATAAGCACATTAAAATGATCTAAAAACACCAAACCGCCGGTCTTTAAAATAAAATAAAAATCAAATTTCAGCTAAAAACTGGTGGGATCACAATATCAAACAGGCAATTACAAATATAAATGATCTCTTCCAAGTTTATATAAATGGGATAGAAAGAAATTATTAAATAGTAGCTAGCTTCGAAAGACGAAATCAGTAGTAGCCGCTAGCCGGGCTACAGGGTCAGCGTCAAGTGTTTCAGCTATTTTGGGTGACCCGTGTCTTCTTCTGGCACGCGGTGAGCTACAGGTGGGTCCGGTCGGTGCTAGTTTGGGCTTTTCACACTACCCACTCTCATTATTTATTGACTAGATAATTGCCCGCGCGTTGCCGCAGGTGTTTTTTTTGTATATAATTTAACATAATTAAATCTACAACGATAAATTTATATGATATAAGTAAATAAAAATTATCGATTAAAAGATAAAATGTTTAAAATTTTGAGTTGAGTTTGTCACGTAAGCATAGATTACATTTTTTAGAATATAGGTATTGCGTCATAAATTAACACAAAAGAGCGCGCACTAACATTAGAAAAAAGAGCAAAATATTTGAATAAAAAAAACAAATTACTGAAATCATTATTGTGCAGCTAATAAAATTATAAAAATCAATTAATAGAAAGAGCAAATAAAAACAAAAACGGAAAAGGAAGCAATATTAATTTAAAATATTACCACAATAGCAACATCGGAGTCTTAATATCTAAAATTATTATTACCGCCAGAATAAAAACAAAAAAATTATTAAATTATACCGAGCGAAAAAAATAAAAAGCATGAACACAACAGCAAGCAAGAAAAACAAATTAAAAATTATTATTATTATAATTATAATTATTATGAAAGAATAAATAATCACTATTATTATAATAATAGAATACATAATCACTATTATTATAATATTAATAATAATCACTATTATTATGATTTTTATTATAATTATTATTATTACCGAAAACTTTCACAGAAGATAAAAATTTGAAAAAAAAAATTATCATTGCTATTACAGGAAAGAAAAATTATCAAATTATCGGGAGGGGAAAAAAATAACAGAAGAGTAAGAATGAAAAATAATTAAATCATTATTATTATTATTATTATTGTTGTTGTTATTATTATTATTATTATTATTATTGTTGTTGTTGTTGTTGTTGTTGTGTTAAATACACTTATATATATATGGACAAAAGTAGAGATTAAAAAAATAAAAGTGTAAGGGCTGAAATGAAAATCAAATATTAAGGGCTTAAATTAAAAAATTGAAAGTCAAAGGGCTGAAATGCAACTTATATTTATTGTCAATTGACATCCGAGGACTAAATTGCAAAACGCGGAACTTTTGTACCGAATTGATTGACTTATATACAGCCAACCAGGAAATTGAAAGTCGAAGGACCAAAGTGCAACTTTGACATTCCGGAGAGAGAGAAACGTGGCCGGCAGCTTTAACCGGCCTCCGCCGCGTACACGGACATCTGGTGGTTACACGCACCACCGCGGGAGGAAGACCACGCGACGGCGCATCCTTCTGGCCTCAGGTATGCAATTTCCGTCCATCGGATAAGTCCGCACGCGCCGCCTAAACGGGGCGTGAGGAGAAAAACCGGCTGGCGCGTGCTCCTCATGCCCTGACAGACGCCGATTATAAAATTCGAAAAATAGGGACAATGACCGTTCTAACCCTTCACCCAATTAAGTGTTTTTGTCTTATTAGGGGCTAAAACCGTATTTAGCCATTTCAGAAAATAAAAAAAAATAAAAAAGTTGCGGCGGACCGGACCGGTCCGACCGCGCGCAATTACGCCGGTGCCCCTCATCCGGAACCCTTATTTTGTCCTATTACCGGGGAGGAAATCGTCAATACACTGTTTACAAATGAATTTTTTTATAAAAAAAAGAGGAAAAACCGACAATAGCCCTGCCTGCCAGCCCCTTACGCCGCGCGCCCGAGGGCCAATTTCGGGCATGCACTGTCACAATCCACAGTGTTTTGTGAGAGTGTGAACAGTGCAAAACCCTACGCCCATTATTTGTTTTGTAATTTTCTACACCGACATGATTTTTCCTATACAAAATTACTCGCTACCGTTGTTTTTATTATAAGGGGTGTTCGAGAATGTATCTGCCAAGTGTTTTTGAAAAAAATGATATTTTATTTATTTTTTATTTTAAATTAAAAAAATAGTATTATTAAATATTTTCATGTCTTGATGTCAAAAATAATTTTTTTAAAATATATATTATTTTGAACGAAAAGTAACTTCAACTACATTCCAAAACAGGAAGTGTGTATATTTGGATCAGCTTGCGTGTATTTTGACTAATTTTATAAGCCCTAAAATTAAATTAACAATTATATAAATTTTTATCCATCATCATATTAACAACTACAAAACTCAAATCTGAAATTATAAAAATAACAACCCCTGAGTTCCAAGTTAATTTACACTTACTACCGTATTGCGGTTGCTCAGTGGTGGATCTACTACGGTGAAGAGTCACAGTTGCATTTCAGGCGATGCACAGACCTTTATCGGAGAATTTCATTTTGATGTAATACAATCAAAATAGACATTAATAATATGTGAGAATCTATCTGCTGGAAAGGATTTTTTCTATTGGGTGAACATGTATTTTTTATTTTATTTTTGTACTTTATAGTATGTACAGGTTTTCCCTTCTCACAAAATTATTAAGATTTTTTTAGATGGCTCGACACTATCATATGGAAAAAGAAAAGGGCATTCGCAATTCGGTATATCTTATATTGTTTTAATAAATAAAATAATTTAAAATAAATTTTATCTATTTTAGGTCATGTTGAATTTCTTGGCTAAATTTCAACTGGAATGTTTCAATTTCTTTCTATTTTGTAATTAGTGTTTTTTTTTATAAAATAAATTTATATTTTGGTTTTTAATTTTATTGTTCAGCTCTCTGTTTATTGAAAATTGAACTTTATAATTGGTTGTGGTTTGATTTTTTTGTGGTTATTTCAGTTTTATATTTGATGTCATGAGTATGTGCGTGTTTGTGTTTCATTTTTAATTTCATCTTTTAATAGTTGTTTTATTGGATATCATACTTTATAATTTGTTGTAGTTTGCTTTTTTGTTATCTCAATTATCACCCATGTACAGGTTTGATATGTTAATCCAATTGACTAAAGTTTTTTTAATCTATTTTTTTAATTAACATTTTTTGTTAGCTTTATCATTCAACATCTTTAACATTTGGTTGAATATGAATTAGACTTTATCATTTATTTTGGTTTATTTTCTATGAAGTTATCTCATTCTCCTCACTTGGGTCACAGGTATTATAAGTTAACCTAGGTAGTCTTAATTCATTTTATTCTATGTTTTTTTAGATTATTTTTTTACCAGTTTATATTTCAAAAGTGGATTTATTAGGGATTGAGCTTCACAATTTATTTTGATTATTTGAGGTTATTATGGTCTCATGATCCATGTCACGAATATAAAAAGTTAACTTAGGTTGATCCAAGTTGATCAAATATATTAATGTCTCAATATTTTTAATATTACCCACAAAACTATAACTAAAACACACATGGCGTATAAATCTCATAATTTCAAGTCAAAATAAAAATAAAATCCAAACTTTTAACATGTCTAAATAAAAATTAGTGTCCATATTGAAGCTTAACTAACCATTTCATGACAAATTGAACATGAAACTAACCCTCCAAACAACTTGTCATCCAATCCTCCTACACCACCACCTCCATTCCCATCATCTACATTCTCATTATTTCCCAGTCCAATCTCACTAAACTCAAAACCATAAACACTACAATATCACATCTTATATAATTAAATTAACAACACTCTTTCCTTTTCTCAAACCACTAAAAACCACCAAAATATAATAACTCTTTCTCTTATCTCAAACCAAAAAATATAAAAAAAAATTGAAGTTTGAGACCATAATTGAATTTCATAAATTATTAAGGACTAAATATTTATAATTTGAAAGATGAAGGATCAAGATGTATGTTTAGCTCCAAATTTTGAAGAAGAAGAAACAACAACGCTTTGCAGCGTTTTTATTATTTAGTCCTTTATATTTGAGTCTAGATCTTTTTATTAATTGAATATAATAAAAAATACAATTAGAAAAAAAAAATCACTCTAACAACCCACGACAATCTATTTCGTGGTAAATAATGGCGTGGAAAACCGTATATTTTAAAGTATTTCTTAGCAATAATATAATAATAATGAAAGCCAATGTCTGATGGTCATTTTTTAAAGGAAAAAAATACGGTTGTTCAGCTCCAGGTTTTAAAAAAGACTTGAGAGTGTTCGGGAGAACTGCTGTAGTTTTTATAGCTTTTTAAAAAGTGTTTTGTGCCGAAATATATTAAAATGATATTTTTTTTATTTTTTAAAAATTATTTTTGACATCAGCACATCAAAATGATCTAAAAACACTAAACTACCGGTTTTTAAAATGAAAAAAAATTACAACTTTTTTAAAAACCATGGTTGAAAAAGCTAAAACAAACACCATGGTTTGCAAAGATAGGTTGTTTTACATGGTGTTTTAAAAGTATTTTAAAAAATATATATTTTTATTATTTATTTTAAATTAAAAAAATTAATGTTTTTAAATCATTTTTATGTATTAAAGTTAAAAATCATTTTTTTTAAAATAAAAAAATTATTTTAATATACTTTTAAACAAAAAATACTTTCAAAAATAACCTTAACTACACTTCCAAACATAAACTTAATGTTTAGTGCCTGTTTGGGAGTGCGATTGCGGTAGCTTTTCAAAGTGCTTATCGTGCCGAAATACATCAAAATGATGTTTTTTTTATTTTTTAAAAATCATTTTTGAAATCAGCACATCAAAATGATCTAAAAACACCAAACCGCCGGTCTTTAAAATGTAAAAAAAAAATTAAATTAAATTTCGGTCAAAAACAATTCCAATCGCAATGCCAAACAGGGTAATGCATAAGGTTTGATGTCAACAACAAAAAAACATGTCACCTTAAGAAGAAAAAAAAGAAAAAGAAACGTGATAGTTTCTTTTTCTCGTACGTGCTTGTTAAACTATATTTCACCATTTTTTATTGAGTGCTATTTTTTGTTAAAAGAAATTGAACTCCATAAGTCTTAATGATTTTTTAAAATATAGATTAATATATATATATGTGTGTGTGTGAATATATATATATATATATATATAAGTATATAACAATATTTTATTATGCAAAGGATTAGAATTCTAGAAAGGAAAAATCAATATGCTATCAAGGAAAGAAAAAGAGTCATTCTCTTTTCTCTAGTGGAATGGTATTAAAATTTCATCAATAGTAAAATATATATTTTTATTATCTTAAACCAACCAATTTTTTTAAAATTTTACTATGTTTAGATTTATATTCACTTTTATTTTGTTTTTTTTCTTAAAATAAATTCATCTTGAAAAAAATATAAAATTTATACTTTTAGTGATTTATAATATTATTTATGTACGGTTATTAAAAATAAAGTTAATATTTTAATATATATTTAAAAAATACTCATAATTATTACACTAAACACGAGTTTCAAGAGAAGACCCAAAGACGAGAAAGTTGAAAATCTTGTTTTTGGAGTATTATTGAAGATGTTTTTTTTTTTTAATTTTAAATATATTAAAATATATTTTTTTTATTTTTAAAAATGATTTGTAACATCATTATCGTATTAAAATAATTTTAAAATAAAAATAAAATTGTTTTTAGATTTTGTTCGGAAAACATTTTTAAAGCAGCTACATAAACTTCAACAACTGATTTGTACTTTCTGCGAACATGTCTACTCTCTCGAACACATGTGGTCCCATTGACTTCCTAGTCAGAACTCAGAATGCGAAAGCCTAGTGGCTTTGTCCCTTTCTCTCTATTTGTTTAGTGACAGAAAGAAGTCGACGCAGGTATGGCTTCTAGTTCTACTCTTTCCCTTTCAGCCTTATCACGCGTTTACGTTTCCACCGTTAAAAATCAACCTCTTGATTGGGATACCTAATCAAAGTTCCGGCTCTTACCCATCTTCGTTTTATATTCTCTCTGATTTTAATTTCGCTCAATTCCTCCTTTATTGCTTTAAATGCATCATTCTTTCTTAATTCTGCTATCTTTCCTATATTTCTTTGTAAATCTCTGTCTGTCTGATCCAAGAGCTACTCAGGCAGCCCTAATATGCACAAACAGAACAGCCAAGGTGCCGGAGAGGCAAACCTTCGTTGCAAACTTCCTGGCAACGCTGGACGCAGTGACACCGCTGATCATGAGACAAAAATATGCAGCTGTTATTAATGGGACGGGAAGCACAACTGTTTATGCTTTTGGTGAGTGCATGAAAGATCTTGATGGAACAGATTGCAACCTCTGTTTTGCTCAGTGCAAGACTCAGGTTCTGAGGTGCCTCCCCTTCCAGCGAGCCATTCGTGGAGGTAGACTTTTCTACGATGGGTGCTATTTAAGGTACGATGATTATGATTTCTTTAATGAGACATTGAGTTCACAAGACAAGACTATTTGTGCAAGTGGGGATTTCAGTGGTGGTAATAAGACTGTTTTCAGCGCCAATGTGTTGGATTTAGTGAAGAATTTGAGCGTGCAAGCTCCAAAGAATGACGGGTTCTTTGTTGGGTCTGTGGATAGAGGGAATGTTTCAGTTTTTGGGTTGGCCCAGTGCTGGGAGTTTGTGACTGGAAGTGCTTGTGAGACTTGTTTAACAAATGCGGCGTCTAAGATTGGTTCATGTGCTCCGAAGAACGAAGGCAGAGTTTTGAATGCTGGCTGTTACTTGAGATACTCAACTCAAAAATTTTATGATAATTCAACCACTCCAAGCAGAAGAAATAAAAGTGAGATGGCTCTTCTTCAATTCTGCTCGTCTTTTTCTGTCTGCTGCCAATTTTCGCTGTTTTTCATTTCAATAGCGGTATAATTAGAATTTGCAGGTTTGATAATTGAATTCAGTAGATTATGTTCGTTATAGGCTTCTTATAAACTGTGAAATTGGATAGTTCAATCAATCAATCGAGGTTTGTAATTTGTTGTAATCATTGAAGGAAGATCCAAGATCATCTTAGAAGAGTTAAGTAGTGCATCTTGTCAGAACCTAGTTGAGCATCACAAGACAAATCTATAGCTATAACCTGAATCCTGAGTTGACATTCGTATCATGGTGATGCTTATCAGGACACGGCCGCTTGACGGTTATTCTGGCAGTGACACTTCCCAGTGTGGCAGTTGCTTCGATCGTTGCGACAGTTGTTTTCTTTGCGCGGAGGAGGGTGGTGGAAAAGAAGCGCGGTAAGTACATATGACTATCTAGATTTTCATTTTCTTTCTCAATTCTGATAATCACCATGAAGTTTACCATGCTTCTCTGATCTTGGATTTGTACAGCAAGGAAGGAACTTGGTGCTTTATTGGTCACAGTGAACAAATCCAAGCTCAATTTCTCATATGAATCTCTTGAAAAAGCTACAAATTACTTCCACCCTTCAAACAAACTGGGACAAGGAGGATCTGGATCAGTTTACAAGGTAAAGTCTTGCATCAGCTTTTGTTCATTCTGAAGGTAGTCAAATGATCCTTGTGGGATTAACTAAGCACATCCACTCTCTTTTTCTTTCTTTCTTTTTAATCAAGCAGGGGACGTTGTCGGATGGGACTACTGTCGCTATAAAGAGGCTTTTATTCAACACCAGGCAATGGGTGGATCACTTCTTTAACGAAGTGAATTTGATCAGTGGGATTCAACATAAGAATCTTGCAAAGTTGCTGGGATGTAGCGTTACAGGACCAGAAAGCCTTCTTGTTTATGAATATGTTCCAAATCAAAGCCTTCACGATTACTTCTCTGGTTGTTATCTCATCTCTAAATGCTAACATTGGTCCCATATTTGTAAGCATTCTTGCTGATGAGTTTTCATTTGATCTGCTTCAGCTAAAACGAATCTTCCACCATTATCATGGGCAATGAGGTATAGAATCATATTGGGTACAGCTGAGGGCTTAGCCTATCTTCACGAGGAATCAGAGTTGAGAATCATTCATAGAGACATTAAACTGAGCAATGTTCTGCTCGATGAGGATTTCAACCCAAAAATAGCTGATTTTGGACTTGCTAGACTATTTCCAGAGGATAAGTCTCACATCAGCACGGCCATTGCCGGCACATTGTAAGACAAATGCTACCTTCAATTATGTTTATTACTCCTCCTTTACAGGTTGTTTCTTTTTGTAATCTTCAAGAGAGAGATATAACAGAGAGAGAGATAACAGAGAGAGATATGTTATTCGTATTTACATGCTGAATCACCATGACAATTAATTATAATTGCTGCAGAGGTTACATGGCTCCAGAATATGTTGTTCGCGGAAAACTGACAGAGAAGGTAGACGTTTACAGTTTTGGAGTTCTTCTGATTGAAGTTGTCAGCGGAAAAGGGAAAAACCCTGTCCCTCGAGATTCACGATCTGTCCTACAAATGGTGATTCTATTTCTCATACGAGATAAATAATGTATTCTAAACTGATAAATGCTCACTTTTTGACCCTTTTTTTCTCTTCTTTTTGCTCTTTCGAGAAGGTATGGAGCCTCCATGGAAATGGTAGACTATGTGAAGCTGTCGATCCAGTCCTAGATGGAGATTTTCAAGAAGACGAAGCAGCACGATTACTTCATATAGGCCTACTCTGTGTGCAAGCTTCGCCAGAGCTGCGTCCATCTATGTCGAAGGTTGTAAAAATGATCAAGGACAGCCAAGAAATTCCTCAGCCAACACAACCACCATTTCTCAGCCCTGCTATTATGGAGAACAACTCGGTTAGGCTACCTGGTTCTACATGCAAATCTCAGCCCGAGTCTTCTACCCATTCTTCTGGGAATAGCATGACACAAAGCTGGATCGAGCCCAGATGACATCAGTCCTGACAGTTTGAAACCTGGTTGCTCCGAATTGACCTCGTATAACTTGCTAGAATTCTTCCCCTGCTCGTTCCTTCTTGAGTTGTAAAGGCCTTTTTTACAGGAAACAATTTTTACAGAAATGGTTTTCCTTGTTGATATTATACAGAGCAGTCATTCAATAAAATTATAATTTTCTTTTTGCTGCACAGAAATCAGATTGATCTGCTTAGCACTGGCAAGCAATACTCCACTACTCTTCACAGTCGCTTTGTTTAGACTCCAGAATTTCAAGACCACTCCGAATTTTCAAACATTAGAAAACCTTAACTATGAATATAATAAAAACCAACCGTGTCGAAGTCCAATATTGCTAGCTTGAGATTTTTCGGTGGACAACGACCCCAGGCCGAGGTTTTCAACGTTGAAAAATATTTAAGGCTACATTAATAATTGATTAGGTGTCGAGTATACAGGGCTGGGACTGTAAATTAATTGATGATGAATCAACAAGTTACGGCGGCGTCAACGTCACGATGAAGATAACGGTGGTGATTATAGCTATAAATTGTCTCAGGAATAATGAATCATTAATAATCTTAAGTGCCATGACGTTTCATTTTCAAAGTAGTGGAATGGGAAGTGAAGTCATTTAGGTTTTCCCCCCCTTCAAAATCTTAGTGCATGAAGCCCAAATCTAGCAAAAAGATATGCACGGCATCTTTGCAATTGCAACGAAATAATATGAAAGTTATTTTATATTATGTTTTTATAAAAATTAATAACCAGTTAATATAATTGAATTTGTTTTTTAAAGTGTTTTTTTGTTTAGAAATGAATTAAAATTATGTTTTTTTTTAAGAATTTTTTTTATATCAGCACATGAAAATGATTTAAAAACATCAAAAATATTTAATTATAAATAAAAAAATATTTTTTTTTTAAAAATAATTTTAAAAAATAATGTAAAACTTTGTATTCCGGGACACTGGTCTATTCGGGTCATCAAAGATCAAAGCAATGCATGAAGTTTTGTTTGGGATAACGACACTACCGAAATTGCATGGCACCAAAAACATGATAATCTGCGGGCTTGTTTGGGAGAGCTGTTGCAGTAGCTTTTCAAAATATTTTTTATGCCGAAATACATCAAAATGATATTTTTTTATTTTTTAAAAATTATTTTTGACATCAACACATCAAAATGATATAAAAACACTAAATCATATTTATTTAAAATAAAAATTTTTTTGAATTTCTGCGACACCGCTGGTGAAAAACGAAAACAAACAGCTCCTGCATTTATTGCGTTGCGGTGCGGTGCGCCACTATTCCAAACGCGGCAATAAATGGAAGACCCAAAAGTCAACAATTAAATTTCTTTCTAGTTTTTTTCTTACTTAACGGAAATGATGGGCCATTTTTTTTCTTTTTTCACGGTGGTATCAATAACAGATATCAATTGCTTTAAAATAGAGTAGTATTTGAATCCATATGGACTCAATTGATCAGATTGAAAATGTAGATACCAAATTGCCAAATTGAAATAAAAAGGGTATTTGATTTAAATGGCACGTAACGTCAAAGGACACAGTGTAGAACCGCGTTTTTGCCATGTTCTTATTGTTTTTTTAAACGACTTCGACTCTTCTTCTCCCTTCATTATTCTTCCCTTCCCCATTGAGAGAGAGTGAGAGAGAGAGGGTGAGAGAGACGTGTCGTTTGTATCTTCACTTTGACTTAAGCGCGCTCCCTTGTATTCAATCAACTACACAAACAATAATTTTCTTCTTCTTCAGTTATAAAGATAGGAACAGATCAAGCTACGACTTTCTCCAATATTGCTCAAGATCTCTCAGTTCAGCTACTCTGCCCAGACAACATGAATTAAGGTATGCATGCAAGTCTATATTTACAATTTCTTGTCTTTTTTTCTTTGATTGACTGATAATTCTATATATATAAACACTTGACGATGTTCGAGGAAGGAACTCATTTCGCTCTGCTAGTCTAGTTTGATCCACAAAAACCATAACATGAATCAAATTTTCATTTTTTGTAAGAAATTGAAAAGGAAGGTGGTCGTTCTTTCTTTCAGTTCCTTTGCCCGACACAGTTGTCTGGGCTGGAATATTGGGTCAGAGCCGTGTGATCAGGAACATTCGGATGTTCTTTCTCTGTTCCACTAGCAAACAAAGAAGATAGGCAAACTACTCAACCACGTGTTCGAGGTTGTATCAGTAGTTTTGTTTAGGCTTAGGCTAGCTGTCACCGCCCTAGTGTATTGCTAAAAAAATTAAGGGGATGGATGCAATGCAAGAGTGAGCGAGTGGGGTGCAGGAATTAATGATCCGTTGCTTTTTTGGATAATTAATGCCCCACGCTGCTTCTGGATCATTTTAGAATTTGTCGGAAACTTCTTCTTTAATCAAGATGAGTATCGGATTGATTGGTAGTGCCATTGGGTCCCTCCACGCATACGTACGGCTGAGATGGTTTTTTCATTTCATTTTAATTTCCTTTCTTGCGGGATCCTATAATGTGAAACGGGGGAGGGAAAACTTGTTTCCAGGTGTGAAATCAGGAAACTCTAACTGGGTTTTTGACTTGAAAAATGAAGGAACCCATGGTCTGTGTAATCTGTTTAAGAGTGCCACAAATTCAAAGCCGGCAACAACCGCACGCGTTATTAATGCCCGCCCCATTTCCTTTTTCGAGTGGTTACTCAGTCCTCACGAATGATTCTCCATGGTTTTGACAGTTCTGATCTTTATCATGCTTTCATTACTATCTGTTGTCTTTAGAAAGTTGTTTCCAAATGAATCACACACCTTTATTACTGGGCACAGTACCCTTTTATACTACTCAAGGTTAATTAGTTATAACAACTAATTAACCACTAAACAACAACTACGAAGAGCTGCCAAATTGAAATAACAGAAATGCAACAATATTGACCAACTAAACGTTGGCCCATACACATACCCAACATACCCTCCCTCAAACTGATAATCCCTTATCAGTTTATCCTTGAGGTGTCACACACACCAAGCAATTCCCTAAGCTTCATGTAAGACTCCAGCTTTATCGGTTTAGTCATTATGTCAGCAATTTGATCTTGCGTAGCACAATACTTGAGTTCCACCGCACCATCTTTGGATAGATCACGCAAGAAGTGATACCTGATAGCAATATGTTTGCTCCTCCCATGCATAACAGGATTTTTGGACAATTTTATAGTGGAACAATTGTCACAATAGATCACACAACACTCCTGCTCCCAACCAAGATGCTTAAGAACTCTTTGCACCCAAATGGCTTGACAGGCACATGCTGCTGCTGAGATGAATTCCGCTTCAGTAGTTGACAGTGTGACAACAGCCTGCTTTTTTGAACTCCATGACACTGCTCCAGATCCCATCATAAACACATATCCAGATGTACTTCTCCTGTCATCCAAGTCCCCAGCATAATCACTATCTGAATAAGCCACAATTCCATCAACTCTTACCCCTTTCAAGTAGCCAATGCCCAACTCAGTAGTGCCTCTGAGATACCTTAAAATTCTCTTGACAGCCACCATATGCAACTTAGTAGGCTTATCCATATATCTGCTCACCAAGCTCATTACATACATCAGGTCAGGCCGAGAGACAGTGAGATACATTAGACTTCCAATCATTTGCTTATATTGAGTTGAGTCAACTTTTGTGCCCCCTTCATCCTTAGTCAACTTAAAACCTGGTACCATGGGAGTTTTTGTGGCATTGCTGCCTTCCATCCCAAACTTCTTTAAGATTTCATAGGCATATTTTCGTTGACTAATGAAAATACCTTCATGAGTTTGAATTACCTCCACTCCTAGGAAGTATTTCATCCTTCCTAGATCAGTCATATCAAACTCTCTTTTCATTGAGGCTTTGAACTCCTCAATTAGCAACCCGTCATTGCCTGTGAATATCAAGTCATCTACATAGATACTCACAATCAACAGCTTCCCTTCCTTCTCTGTTTTGGTGAACAAAGTATGTTCACTTTGGCACTTTTCAAACCCTTCTTGCAGAAAGTAGTTCTCTATTCTACTATACCATGCTCGCGGGGCTTGTTTCAACCCGTATAATGCTTTCTTCAGTTTGAGAACTTTTCCTTCTTCTCCTTTCTTCACATAACCCTTAGGTTGCTCAACATATACCTCTTCTTCCAACTCCCCATGTAAAAATGCACTTTTTACATCTAGTTGATACACATACCAACCCTTATTTGCAGCTAGTGCAAGGACCATACGAATCGTATCCCACCTAGCAACAGGGGCAAATACCTCTGTGTAGTCAATCCCATGCTTCTGGGCATATCCCAAGGCCACCAACCTGGCTTTGTGCTTATCTATTTCTCCTTTTTCATTCAGTTTAGTCTTGTAGAGCCATTTCACTCCTATGGCTCGAGCTCCTGCAGGCAGATTAGATAACTCCCAGGTTTTATTTTTTGTTATGGCTTGAATCTCACATTCCATAGCCTCCTTCCATTCTGAGCACTTTTCAGCTTCTTCATAGGAGCTTGGATCTCCAGCCTCTGTGTACATGATAAAGTTCTGCATTTCTTCTTCCTCAGATGACAGTCCCTCTCCAGTCACATGATCACTCATCCATGCTGGCCTTTTACTCATTCTGCCCAGTGGTCTTCTAAGTTCACCACTGTTTTCATCTTCTGCAGCAAGTGTTCTTCCACTTTCTCCACTGTTTTCCCCTTCTTCAAGCTCTACAATTCTTTGTCTGTCCATTTCAGATGAAATGGCTCTCGGTCTCTCTTCATTCTCCCCATCTGCACATACTTCATTTTCTGCTCTGGAGGGGTTATTCATGGTTTCTTCCTCACTTTGCTCATTGTTCCCTGCATCTTCATTGTCACTCCATTCCAGCAGATTCTGTCTTGATTCTGTCTCGGAATTATTCCACTCCCAGCTTGCATTTTCATCAAATACAACATCTCTACTCACCACAATCCTCTTGGTAATTGGATTGTACAACTTGTAGGCTTTAGACTCACTGCTCAGCCCCAACAGCACACACTTTATGCTCTTCACATCCAGTTTCTTCCTCTTTTGGTCTGGGATATGCACATAGCCTATGCAACCGAACACCCTGAAGTGTTCCACCGAGGGTTTAACATTACTCCAAGCTTCTTCTGGAGTCTTCTCTTTCATTGCAGATGTAGGACTCCTATTCAACACATAGACTGTCCAGTTGACTGCTTCTGGCCAAAACTCCCTAGGCACTTGTTTTTCACACAACATACTTCTTGTCATATTCATGATGCTCCTGTTTTTCCTCTCAGCCACCCCATTTTGTTGTGGGGTGTAAGCTGCCGTGAGTTGCCTTTTTATCCCATTGACCCTGCAGAATTCATTGAATTCTTCTGAGGTGAACTCCCCACCTCTGTCTGTTCTTAGGCAGCAAATACTGCTGCCAGCCTCCTTCTCAACAGCCACCTTGAAGTGCTTGAAAGACAGAAAAGCTTCAAATTTTCCAATGAGGAAGAACACCCATGTCTTCCTTGAGAAGTCATCAATGAAGGTGATCAAATACCTTCTCCCATTGTTCGATTCAGGTGTGACTGGGCCACATATGTCAGCATGTATCAATTCCAGTTTTCCAGATGCTCTCCATAGACTTTTGCTTGGAAAGGAATCCCTGTGCTGTTTTCCCAACAAGCACCCCTCACACAACCTCTCGGGAGCCTTTAACAGGGGCAGTCCCTTGACCATATTCTTCTTATGCAATGTTTCCAACCCAAGATAATTCAAATGCCCAAATCGGCAATGCCACAATTGTGTATCATTTTCAGTAATGGTCTTAAAGCATGCTGGTTCATGTTCTCTACTATACACAGATGCTATTAATACAAACATACGGTTTGCAGTCATTTCACATTGCATAATCAACCCCCTAGATGCATGAAACATCTTACACAAGTTATTTTGTATGAGTATAGCTATTTCTTTCTCCTGCAATTGTCCTATACTCAATAAATTGTTTTTCAATTCAGGCACATAGTAAACCTGTGTAATCACTTGTGCAACACCCTTGACCTCCATTCTCACAGTTCCTCTCCCCATAACAGTCATTTTCGAATTATTGCCTAATTTTACAGACTGCCTAAATTCATCATCTAGACTTATAAACCACATTCTATTTCCCGTCATGTGATTACTACACCCGGAGTCTAGGAACCATACCTCATCTCTCTTTGCATTGTGCAATTCGACAAAGGTCATGAGCAGGAGTTCCTCTTCCTCATCCAATTCGGCATAGTTGGCTCCCTTCTCCCAATTAGGGCATTCATATTGAAAATGCCCTAATTTGTGGCATTTATAACACTCAATCAGCTCCCTGTTGAGATGTTGTCTTTCCCTTCCTCTTCCTCTTCCTCGAAATCCCCTGAACACTCCTCTGCCCCTTCCTCTTGCAGTTCGGTTGTCTTGCATGATTGACAAAGCTTGGTCCTCTTCCTTGTATTCCAGCATCCTCTGCTCATGGACCAGTAGACTGCCATGAAGCTCATCTATGCTTAAGGTGTCCAGGTCATTCGATTCTTCTATTGAACATACCACGTAGTTGAACTTAGAGGTCATTGACCTCAGGATTTTCCCCACTACTGCTCCTTGATTCAATTTGTCCCCGTGAGCTCTCATTTTGTTCACTATTGTTAGGGTTCTAGATACATATTTATCTACCTTCTCCCCTTCCTTCATGCTTAGCACTTCGAATTCTCTTCGCAGTGCTTGCAATTGAGCCCTTCTCACCTTTGTTGATCCTTGATACTTCTGCCTCATTGACTCCCAAATAGCTTTGGCAGTGGTCTTGTCAAGTATGGTCTCCATGATTTCTCTATCAATAGCTTGAAATAGGAAATTCTTGATTCTCAGGTCTTTAATCTTGGATTCTTCTGCAATTTTCCTTTGATTCTCACTCAGGACTCCTTGCGCCACTGTTGGAATTCCTTCCTCAATTAGGCTCCACATCTCCTTGCTCCTCAAGAAGTTCTCCATCATCATGGACCAGTGGTCGTAGTGTCCATCGAACCTGGGAATGGAGGCTTGAACAAACTGATCTGATGAGGTTGATTTCATCTTCTTCACACCGTGTGGGTCTCAGTTTTTCAGGTGGGTTTTTGTTTTCACTCGTCTCACTCTCTGTGTTTCACTCGTCTTCTTCACGTTTTCACTCGTCTCACTCTCTGTGTTTCACTCGTCTTCTTCACGTTGTGTGGGTCTGTGTTTCACTCGTCTTTTTCCTTTTCTTTTCTCACTCTCACTCTCACGCTCTTCAGAGCTCTTTCTCTCCTTTTTCTTTTCACTCAGGCCACGTGGTGCTCTGATACCATTTGTTGTCTTTAGAAAGTTGTTTCCAAATGAATCACACACCTTTATTACTGGGCACAGTACCCTTTTATACTACTCAAGGTTAATTAGTTATAACAACTAATTAACCACTAAACAACAACTACGAAGAGCTGCCAAATTGAAATAACAGAAATGCAACAATATTGACCAACTAAACGTTGGCCCATACACATACCCAACACTATCAACCTACTGCCCCTCTTTGATCTTGGTCATGACCTGAGATTTTCTAACAACCTGATCCACCCTGCGCAGCCAATCTTATCGAAGCCAAAGATGACAAAAGCAATCCAATCGATCCCTTACCGGAGGATTTTCTTCTGCCTTTTTGGGTATGTTTTGTTGCGTGAACGAGTGGTGGTCGGAGATCCTAGAGCCCAGACGGTGCAAGTTATGTGTGGACGTCAACTGGAGCACAACTCAACTATCTTTGTGCCAAATTTTGTTGCCACGATGGAAAACATCAGCGAACAGATGCGTGCATCAGGTTTTGGAGTGGCAGTTTCAGGCTCTGGACCTGACATTAACTATGGCCTTGCCCAATGCTATGGGGACCTGTCGTTACTTGACTGTGTACTATGCTATGCCGAGGCACGCACGATTCTTCCACAATGCTATCCTTACAATGGGGGTCGCATTTTCCTCGATGGATGCTTCATGAGAGCTGAGAATTATAGTTTCTATGAAGAATATATGGGAACAGGAGACAAGGCTGTCTGTGGAAATACAACGCGTAAGAACTCAACCTTTGCAGAATCGACAAGGCAGGCTGTCTCACAAGCAGTCACTGGCGCGTCGAATAATCAAGGTTATGCAGGGGTACAATTCCCAGTTCCAGGTACAAATGAGTCAGCTTATGTGTTAGCTAATTGCTGGAAGACATTAAATGCAAGCTCTTGCATGGCATGCTTGGAGAATGCCTCTGCATCTATAATGGAATGTTTGCCCTCGTCGGAGGGCAGAGCACTAAATACTGGGTGTTTCATGAGGTACTCGGATACAGATTTTCTCAACAAAGATCCTGGGAATGGAAGTTCCAGAGGTAAAACTAAAAAGTTGCATTTTCTTGTGTGCCAAGTTGCTGTGACTGAATGCGGTTCGTATATATTTGAAGTTCTTACACTAATAAACTTGGCCTCGTGATTCATACATCTGGATGAATGAACTGCAGGGAGCATTGTCATAATAGTTGTTTCAATTGCCAGCTCTCTGGTGGTTTTAGGACTTGGAGTATCCATGGGAGTTTATATATGGAAACGCAGATATATAATGAAGAAAAGAAGAGGTAACAAGCTTACTTTACTTGTGTTATCTGCTTCGGAAAATATATAAAGCTCATAATCTGACACTTGTAACAGTATCGGCTATCGTTGACATTTTCCTTGACTTCTGGAATGCTTGTGTCTTCATCTTACAGGTTATAATGAGGCTCAAAAGTCGGCCAGAACCCTCAATGACAGTAGCTTGAACTTCAAGTACTCGACACTCGAGAAGGCTACTGGATCTTTTGACGACACCAACAAGCTTGGACAAGGAGGATTTGGATCTGTTTACAAGGTTGTTCTTCACTGGTTTCTTTATGCTATGTTAGTATTAGTCAAATTCTTCTAATAACTTGATTAGACCAGGGTTTGTCTAAGTTTTTATTTGTTCATTGCAGGGAGCTTTACCTGATGGAAGGGAGATTGCAGTGAAGAGGCTTTTCTTTAACAATAGGCATAGAGCAGCAGATTTCTACAACGAAGTAAACATGATAAGTAGTGTGGAACACAAAAATCTGGTCAGGTTGTTGGGGTGCAGTTGTTCTGGGCCTGAAAGCCTTCTCGTCTATGAATATCTGCCTAACAGGAGTCTTGATCGTTTCATCTTTGGTAAATGCTATATATCTACATTTAAACCTTAATTCTGATATTGAAAAAATGCTATCAATAGAAGTAGTAACGAAGAATACTTGCCTTAATGCATTGCTGATTGCCACTGTTCTTAGTCGGAGTCGGATAGCTGACTGAAATGGAACTTGATGGTGTTTCTCATATCTAAATGTGGCAGATCAGAACAGAGGCAAGGAGCTGACCTGGGAGAAGAGATATGAGATAATTACTGGCACTGCAGAAGGTTTAGCCTACCTTCATATGAACTCCAGTATCAGAATCATTCACAGAGATATAAAGGCCAGCAATATCTTGTTAGATTCAAGGCTTCGTGCTAAAATTGCTGATTTTGGGTTGGCCAGGTCTTTCCAAGAAGATAAGAGTCACATCAGCACAGCCATTGCAGGAACATTGTAAGTATCTTTCTTACAGATATTTCCAAAGTGCTCAAAGAACAACTAGCTAGCTCAGAAATCTTTCAGTACTTTAAATGCAAATCATATCAGACATGTTAAAGCAAGTCCTTGAATATCCGAACAAGCAATGAATTCACATGATTTGCAGAGGATACATGGCTCCGGAATACCTAGCCCATGGTCTGTTAACAGAAAAGGTAGATGTCTACAGCTTTGGGGTACTTTTGTTGGAGATTGTTACAGGAAGACAGAATAACAGGAGCAAAAACTCAGATTACACGGAGAGTCTTGTCATACTAGTAAGTTTCAGATGCTTTCCATAAAACCTCTTTATTGTCTTTGATTCATAAAGTATTTAAGAAAGGCCGGCCATTGAACTGACCTGTAAATCCTCTCTTTTGTGGGAGAAAACAGACGTGGAAAAAATTCCAGGCAGGAAAAGTGGAGGAGCTTTACGACCCAAATCTGACGCTGCATAACCACCATGATAAGAATGTTAAGAATGATGTTAAGAGAGCAGTGCATGTGGCCCTCCTGTGTACCCAAGAAATCTCATCACTTCGACCAACAATGGCAAAGGCTCTGCAAATGCTAACAACTGAGGAGCATCTTCCCCGGCCCTCGAATCCCCCTTTCATAGATGAAATGACCATGGAACTCAATGACACATCCGAGGACCCATGTTACCCCCTTAATTCTGGTGCATTGGCATCAATTGCCACCATTGACAATAGTTCCTTCCACCCAAGATGACCTCAAGACAGATGAAAGGTAGATTTTACAAAGGAACAGTGCACCATGCTGCTTCTATTTATTGAAACTGGCTGGACATCCGAGGCTACAGTTCACTAAGCACCGCGTCAGAAGCATGTGCAGAAGGAATATGATGTTGGGCATATGAGAAGTTGTCAGTAAATTATACAGTTGTAAAGATGAGATTGAGTGCAGTAGTAATGCCAATTCCTATATTCATCATGGAGCTGGACAAGAATGCATGACAGTGTAAAGTTTTATTGACTGGTTTAGAAGATTTTGTAGGTTTAAATAAACAAATCTAGCTCGAGGAAAACTAGAATTACAAGTTTTAAGGATCTTTTTGTATATAAAAATCATGTAAGAATACAAACTTCTTGATTGAGGGGTTGACATGCATTTCCTCTTCCATCAACTAGTAACATTATGCTCTTTTTGAGCAGGAATCTCCTATCGAGAAATAATACAATGGATTTATCATCCATGTAGCCTGATTGTTTGTGCCTTTTAGCTTATCATTTGTAATGCCTGGGTTGTAATATATATTTTTTTAATGTGAGGAAACCTATCCCGTGGAAAATATATAATATGGGCTCAGGTAAACGAGTAAAATCCAGCATGGTTGTCAAAATCACAAGTTGACTCGTAAAATCGTTTGATTTTACGAGTCAACTCATCAAACCTTGTTAACTCAGGTAGAAAAATCGATTTTGGGCAAACTCGGTCAAACACAACCAAAATCGATCAAAATCATAAATCAAACCGAATAATTTTACAATTCAGCTAATTCATAATTTTAAAGCCAAAAGATTCACTGATTCACCTTTTCTATTTATACACAAAAAAATTACCTTCTCATTACTTATCCGATGTGGGATAATTGAAAGAAATTTTTAAACTTAGCTGCCTCAGCCCTCAGCTGAAGAGTAGAGAGTGAAGACTATTTAAGTGGCGAAGAATTAAGGAAGAATCGTATTTGTCCGATGTGGGACAAATTGCATTGTCCCACATCGGACAAATTATATATATATATATATATATATATATATAATTTTGTAATATATATATATAAAAAAATTATAAAAAATATATATTATAAAAAATAAAATTGTTGTATTGATTTTATAAAAAATAAAAATTATATATATATATATATATATATATCATGGAATCACTCTTGAAAATCAGTAATATTAACTTTAAAATTTATACTTAGTTTTTTTTTTATTTTTTACTTTAAATTAAAAAAAATTGATGTTTTTAAATCATTTTCATATCCTGATGTCGAAATAATTTGTTGGAGTTGGAGCTAGTACTAGTAATATCGATGTTGACTGTTGATACCAGTATTAGTATTGATAATCTTTTCAATAATAATATTTTTGATAAATGTATTAAAAATAACGAGCAAAATGACAGATATGAGACTGATTTTAATTTATATAACATATCATCAAAATATTTATTTTAAATTTGTTAGTTTTTACCTAATGAAATTCTATGGACATAATTGTTTTGTAATGTATTTTTAAATTATTATGAATTATATATGAACCTTAACTAATGAAGTTTTATATCCATAATTATGTTGTATTGTATTCAGAAATATTTTACTTACGATTTTATGATTTTCTACCTGCACGATTTTAGCTGTGATTTTATGATTTTTATACGGAAAAATTCAGGTACGATTTACGATCCGAGTTTCCAAACTCCTTTCTGTGTCGTGTCAAAATCGCGATTTTAACAACCATGAAATCCAGACTATCTTAGACTCTTACAAGGAGTGCATACCCTAACTTGGAATTTTCGAGATCTATTGAGTAAATCGCAAGTTTTTTGTTATCATATTATGTCCAATTGCAGTAAACATTCTAAACATAAAAATCATCAACCCCTATATATAATGTCATTCCCCAACAAAACTTTGAAAACATGCTGTTAAAAACTGAGAACCAGCCTCATCTCGCGGGTGGCTACTACATTCCCCATCAGGCCTCCACTAATCCCATACAAAATCCTGCGTCCAGAGCAAGTTCTTCCACCTCCTTCCCAGTATAAGAAATACAAATCATGTCACCCACCTACAAAAAAAACTCTAGAAAAGAAGCATGTTCCTTTCCAAACATGATAATTTCCAAGCCATCTCCTTCCATGCTACCATTGTTAGAGAGAAATAAAAATATTATTGGATCTCAATAACTTGAGTTTTTAGAATGAGTTAATTCTCTGATATAAAATATGGTAGATAGTGTGGGTATATACAAGTTTCAAACCAGAGAGTTTTCAATTATTAGAATATATTAAAAAAAAATCTCAAAACTTAATAACTTGTGCTTTTGAATTTATCTTATCATTGACACAGACAAACAATTAGACATGCAATGTTTGGAGGATTGTGCTTTCATCAGATTTCAAGATTTGTCTACTCTGAAATCACTGTTCATCTGATCCATAAAAAGGCGTGGTAGATTACAAGTTACAGCGGAACAACGACCCTGTTAAATATTCTCCGATTGAGCCCATCAAATATTCATACTCTTGGCAGGACCATAAGCAGCTGCCACAGGGACGACAACTTTGTCAGTCATCCATTCCTTGTGACAGGAAACATAAAAAAGAATTGATTTTATCAGATCCTGATTGAAAATGAACTCTACACACATCTGATAACAAGTTCAAACAATCATTCTCGCAAACTCTAAACCATGGGAATAGCATCAAAGAAACAATCTGGGAGGGGCAAATCAGTTGCCTCGCCCTCAACCCACCTGTGACCAATCAATGCAATGTAAATCAGGTTATCCAAAATGCCAAAAGCACAAGGCGTGAAAAAAATCTTTCACCAGTTTGTTAGATTTTAATGAGATTAGCTTTGAAGATAAGAAGTTTTAGTTGTAGGATTCTAAAGAGATTAGCTCTTTTTTTAACTATAGAGTTCTAATTAGTTTCGATTGAATAAATTGATTGAATGAATGAATGAATATCTCATTCCAATATTTATGATTTTATGGAATGAATGAATGAATGTCTCATTCCAATATTTATGATTTTATGGAATGAATGAATGTCTCATTCCAATATTTATGATTTTATGGAATGAATTGAATGTGATTCATTCCAATATTTATGATTTTATTTTTGTTCTTTAATTTCTATCAATTTCAGATTTTTCAGATTAAAGATTTCCAACACAGTTCTCACTCGATGATCCCCACTTCCACAACACAGGTCCAGCACAAAGTCTCCCATTTTCGCCGTGTCCCGATATCATTTCCTCTTTTTTCCTTGAAGAAAAAAATGATGAAAAAAAGAGATGTTAACTGTTGAATGATAAGCTTGTTTACTGGAAAAGAAGACAAATAAGCTGAGTATGCAGCAGAAGGAAGAAGAGCATCAAGAGACAGTGTGTGTATATGCTTAGCTGTCATTAATTGTTTGTTAATTCAGTTGTAACTAACTAAGAAAAGAAGATACAGATCACGTGTAATGTGTGTTGCCTAAACTATATAAATAGGCAATCTGTCAAGCACATTGGAAGCACTACCAAAAATACAAAGCAGAATAATTACTCTGCAACTCTTTTCTCTCCAGCTCGTAAAGCTTGTTCTTCCTAATTTCCAGCATATCAACCTGCAATCAAACCACACAAAACACAATCAACACACAAAATTCAACATGGTATCAGAGCAAGCTTGATCAACAAGGGACGAAAATCAAACCTTGATTCATACAAATTGTGACTGGAAGAAAGGGAAAATGGTGAGCAGCGGTGATTTAAGAACACCTCAGTTTAAAGGTGAGAATTATGACTTTTGGTCAGTAAAAATGGAGACAATCCTCATAGCATTTGATCTATGGGATGTAGTTGAGTTTGGCATGGAAACAAACTCTGTTGTGACAGAAAAATTTGAGAAAGAAGATAAAAAAGATGATGAAACCGAGAGAAAAAAAGATGAATCTGGAAGCATACCTGAAGGAACAGTTTCCAGGGAGAGCAGAATCAAAAATGCCAAGGCATTGAGCCTCATCCAAGGAGCACTTTCAGATGATCTTTTTCCGAGAATCAGAAATGAAAAATCAGCACAAGGAGCATGGAATGTGCTGAAGAGAGAGTATAGAGGAGATAAAAGAGTAAGGGCAGTGAAGTTACAAGCTGTGAGAGGTGAGTTGAGTACATGAGAATGGAAGAAAATGAGAGTTTAGAGCATTACCTAGCCAAGTTTTTCGAGGTAGTGAACAACTTGAAGTCACTTGGTGAAGAAGTGCCTGAAAAGAGAATTGTGCAAAAGTTATTAATGAGCTTGAGTAGAAGGTATAGGTCTATTGTTTCTATCATTGAAGAAACAAGAGATCTGGATGTACTAAGAGCTGAAGAAGTGATAGCTTCTGTCAAGGTTTTTGACAGAAGAGAAGACCTGCATGATGAAAGGGAAAGTAGTGCAGGAATTGAAAAGGCATTCAGCAGCTTTAAGGTTGGTTATAACCAAGAACCTGCTGCTGCAAACAGATTTTCACAGGGGAGGTTTAATCCTAAATGGCAAAGACAAGATCAAAGCCATTCAACCTGGAATCAAGGGAGAAATCTGATGAATAATCACAACATGAACTGGAATCAAAGAGCTGAAGCAAGCCATGGCAATACATTCAGTTCACAGTATAGAAATATGAACAACAATCAGCCGAATACCAAACCACAATGCAACACTTGTCAGAAATTTCATCATGGTGTTTGCAGGTATAAAGGTCAGCCTAAATGTGGAAGATGCAATCTGTTTGGGCATAATACAAATGATTGCAATGATTACAAGCAATTGGCAAATTGTGCACAAGAGGAGGAAGAAGTGTTCATTGCAAATTCATTCTACGCATGTCATGCAGCAAGTGTACAAGAAGAGAATGAAGAGGTCAAGAAGGAAAATGATGATTATGATGATGAAGATGATGGTGACTCCTTAGATGATACTGATGAAGAGCAGGCAGCTTCAGAGATTGCAATACTGAAGTCACGGGGAAGTGCTTCTGACGCAAGGTTGGCTGCTGCTCATGAACAAATGAGGTCAGCTGAAGAAGATGCAGCTGAGTGGAAACGGAAGTATGACATTGCTGTAAGAGAGACAAAAGCTGCTTTAGAGAAGGTTGCGGCTTCTTCTTTTGAGAAGGTTTTTCAAGAAATGCAAGAAATGCTGCAGCAGTTGAAGGTTGAGAAAGAGAAGACTGAGGTGTTGTTGAAAGAGAAAGATGAGATGTTGAAGGCTAAAGATGATGAGATTGAAATGAAGGGTAAAGAGCAGGAGAAAATGAAAAGTGAGTTTCAGAAACTAGAAATTGAAAGATTAGCCCAAATTGAGAGGGCTCAGAGGCATGTTGAAAGTTTGTACTCTGACTGGGATCTTTTCCCACCAAAGACAATCAAGGATCCTGAGGCCAAAAAGCCAGAAGACTGGGATGATGAGGAAGATGGTGAGTGGACTGCCCCAACCATTTCTAATACTGAGTATAAGGGCCCATGGAAGCCAAAGAAAATTAAGAACCCCAACTACCAGGGCAAATGGAAGGCACAAATTGTTGACAACCTAGATTACGGTTGAAACTTGGGGTTAAATCAGTAAACAGCTTAGGAGAGGCTGTTGAATGATAAGCTTGTTTACTGGAAAAGAAGACAAATAAGCTGAGTATGCAGCAGAAGGAAGAAGAGCATCAAGAGACAGTGTGTGTATATGCTTAGCTGTCATTAATTGTTTCTTAATTCAGTTGTAACTAACTAAGAAAAGAAGATACAGATCACGTGTAATGTGTGTTGCCTAAACTATATAAATAGGCAATCTGTCAAGCACATTGGAAGCACTACCAAAAATACAAAGCAGAACAATTACTCTGCAACTCTTTTCTCTCCAGCTCGTAAAGCTTGTTCTTCCTAATTTCCAGCATATCAACCTGCAATCAAACCACACAAAACACAATCAACACACAAAATTCAACATTAACTACCTAGTCCAAGATACGGCCATAAGTTTCCAGATACGATGCTGACCCAAACTCAACAGATCATTCAACTGTGGAAAACGAAAGAAGGAAAAAGGGAAGGGGCAGTGCGGTTGAAGAGCAGGTGGCGTTCGTTAGCGCAACGAATGGATGGGCATGAGAAGGTGGAAATGGGAAGGCTTCGTCGACAGGATGAAGATTTGTAACCAAAACTAAGCTGGCTGCTGCTGAAGCGATGCTATGACACCCGGGCTCGGTTTTTACCTTCTCGATCTTCGTAGTTGATCAAGAGACCAAAGACAAAAAATAATTGACTTATAACAAGAAGTTCAAAACTGACATGGCGATTCTCTAACCATTGATGAGATCTTGCGGTTCAGAATTGCTAAGGTAATTAATTTAGCACACATTATTCTTAAATGTAAGCATTTGATTCGTGTACATTCCATACAGATTTATAACACAAATATTAATGTTTTGAACCAAAATTTAAATGTAATATATAGATTAAGAAAACAATAAATATATATTAATTATTTTTTTTTGGCAATACAACAATGCACATAAAATAACAATAACAATGCTAATAAAACTTAATATAGTAAGAGATCCAATAATAAAAGCTTAAAACTAAAAAATTTACTCCCTGGTCTCATGTTTGAGACCTCTGATTACTAATATGATAGTCATTAGAAACTTATATAGTCATTAATTTAAAGGCTTGTAACCCATGGTTACTGCTTGAAAATTAAATCACTCCTGTCTTTTTTCTGAACTTTAATTGAGAATGGAATAATAAAATAATTCTAGGGTTCATAAAATTAAGAGAAGAAATAACTTTAAATGGAGGGTTCATGAAATTTGGACAAACAATAATTTTAAATGGAAAAAACCTTAAGCTATGATACCATTATCTAATTCTAAACATAAACAATAAAATAAAAATCTTAATAAAGATATTAAAACTTCATGATTTTCACATTCAATCACATATTTTTTTTTAAAATCCATAATAAACAGATGAAGAAAACAATATTTCTCTTCTTGCGTACCTTCTAATAGAGTAGAACACACTGTTACATGCAGAGAGAACAATTTTCTGAAGAAACTCACTATTTCACACATCTATCCATTAAATATACAGATTTTAACTTTATATCTCTGTTATTTTATTCAAGGACACATCCCAGATGCGCTTAAGAGAACAACGCATTTTCCTCCAACAGGCTACAGTTCAGAAGTTCACTTCAGACCGAATTTGTCAAAGTGGAAGAACAGTGTCTACAGATGACGGGCTGCGAGATTTTTCTCCTCGCAAATTGCTCTATCTGTCAAACTTCGGTTTACATGAGCAGATTTGCATCTCTCACAAGTCTAAACACTCGAAACAGACCTCGAAGATTACACATCTTCTACAGAAAGAAAATAACGCCAAGAATAATGAGTAGATTATTCATTCAAGCTACGAAAGTATTAAATGCCATTTCGATGCTGGTTAATTGCGAATATACATGATGCAAGATACAGTTAATCTTCCTTTCTTTGCTATTTCTAAAGCCACCAATGCTGCACTGCATAATGTACATGAAACCAACAGAAATATCAGTCGTCTTCTGTAAAGTACTGCCCAGAAAGACTATCCACAACACCAAATTGCAGGTTCTCAGATGGTTTCCAATGGCGCTTACGTTGATTTATAAACCAATTATTAATCTGCTTTTGATCCAGTCCCGTGGATGCGGCCAATGCTATCTTATCAGATTCCTGGATCATTAGGCAAGCAAATTATCATCTTACCAGAATTGAACTTTGGAAAAAAATAATTAAAATCATGCCTATACAAATTCATAGCATTTCAAAGGTCATTTTTCAACTTCATCAATGAAGTTTTTCCTCCTTGGTCATTTGCTGTGACTTCCCTGATATAGTATTTCTCAGTCCTACTGACTGGTTCCTTGGGCCATAGTTCAGCTACCTATGATCTACCCCCCAAAAAACTAGCATTTCGGGTACTAAAACATAATACTACCCTTCTCAGTTTCACACCTGAAAAACTTTTCGTGCGTTCTATAATATCCTATGCATCAGAAATCAGAACTTGCATATTTTTAAAATGGCTGAAATAGATGCAGCCTCAAGAAGAAAGAGAGATACGCACAGTTGGATATGGCCATTTATAGTGAACATCCCACCATCCAAGTAGGGTTTGCCTAGCTTCCTTCGGTAGCTTTCCTTTCTTTTTTTTCTTTGAGAACTCCAGCTTCAGCGTACCAATATGACCTCCAAACCTGCGGAAAAGTTTATCTTTAAGCTCTCGGTCTTCACCACTTGGTTGAGCTTCATGCACATCCAACTCCCCTCCACTTAACTCCTCATCTGATGATGGTGCACCTTCATCTGCACAAGTGAATTTGAAAAATCCTTAAATTGTCTATGCATGCACAAAATAGATAGAATCAACAATATAAATTCAACTTTTTATTTTATTTTTTGCTTGGCCAATGCTAAGCTCGACGGGCTTCACAGATTATAATGCAATTCAGACATTTGTTTTGAATAAACATCAGATTCCACAGAAGCTACTTGTATACCAATTTCTGTGCTGCAACAGTGTGTTTCTGTGGACCAAGTTCACTGTTTTAGAAAGCAGAAATTCAAATCTCGAATCACAATCAATTGATATCGGCATGTATTGAAATTATACTCAAAACAACGAACACCTAAGGAATGAAATTTACAGGGTTATTTGAAGATGACAATAATATTTCATGAATTTTGAAAGGCTGCTTACATGCAAACAATTCACACCAAGTGACTAAACCTCAAGGACAGAGCTCAAACTTGACAGCAATGTTTTCTAATTTCATTCGAAATTCATCAACAAACAATGCTCTAAATTTTGCGGGTATTTACTTCATTGTATATACTCGTATCTGGTTTGGTAGTTTTATACTGAACATAATTCTATAGTTCTGTGTTTGATTCAATACAATTCCATGCTTTATTATTTTGCTTGTTAAATATTACTTTATATTTATAAAAAAACAACTTGATCATATTGAATTGAACTAAACAATGTGCATTTTTTATCCTACAACTGAGACTTAATTGAATCGAGCTGATGAAATTTCAACTTAATATGGATGGTTGGAGAGAGTAGTTTGGGTCTAGTTTAGGGATGTTTTTGTGCACTCTCCGTTCAGCATTTTGGCTAAAACTTTTGCTACGGGTATCAGAACCACGTAAATCAACTCAATTTAAAAAGCTTGTTCGAAGCACATCACAAACAACCAGTTCTAGATCATGGGAGACAGGTGGCTGGACAGGGAGCATGGCTGAGATTGCTCTACCATGTCTTGGTTTTTGGAAAAGGTAGAGATTGAAAGAGTGATATCTTGACTTGATGTTATCGATGCTAACAAAATCTGTACATTTGATGCCAGAGAAGTTGCCCTAGGATTCACATCTTATAAGAGACATTGTGCATATCGAGACTTCATTCCAGGTTCTAGCCTGTCAAATAGACTGAGCCTTAGGCATTAACGTGCAAAACGCTAGTTGACGGGGAAGAAATATATTCAGGAGAGTGAACCTAGAAATATTTTGAACATTCAGAATTTATTTAAGAATTTTATTTCTTGTTGTGATACTTTATAAAATGTTTAGGGTTTTTCTCTTGTACTTTTTGTTCAGTCCCTTCCGAGTTTCCTTTTTGGGATTCAAGTAGCGTCTAAAGCCAATTAGATTATTACATAAACTCACTTAACATTGTCCTAAGAAGAAAAACATAAAGTAAATGGGAAAGAAAAGAACAGCAAATGCATGAACTAACATATTTAAGCGTGTAGAATCCACTAAGAAAGATTTATTTTCAGTGTATATTAATCGAGAATAAATTTTATCAAGCGATTTTAAAGGGTTCTTCCATTTTAACTAATTTAGTACATTCATCAAATAAAATTTTCTGAATAATATCTCAAGGTTCGAAGCAAGAAAATCAAAATTGAGAAAACATTTCCATAATCACATGAAGCAGCAACGACAATAGGCAAGGAATTGTAATGCTAAGTTAAAAAACAATTATGGAAGAAAAAAATTATCAAGGAACTATTAAGAGACAGGCGAGTTAATTGATCTCGGGGCAGTTAATTATTATTATTATTATTATTAATAATTTGGCAAACCAAACAGTTTGCTGGAATTATTTCGGAGGTGACCCACAACAATCACTTTGACAACTCGAGCTTGAAAGGAGATTTGACCGTTTGAAGAGGGGAAAGGATGCAGAAGATGGAAGCCCCGTGCCTTTTAAAGTCTGTTTATCTGTCATTTTCAAGAAAAATAATATTTTTTTCATCATTTTTTTTAATATTTTTATATCATGATAGCAAGAATGAGTTTCAAAATAGCTAAAAATGTTATTTTAGTACATTTTTAAGTAAAAAATTAATCACTAACATATCAAAACATTACCAATATATATATATTAAAAACAGTAGAAGCTAAAAAAAATTATATATATATATTAAAAAAAGTAGAAGCTAAAAAAAACTAAAACCATCAAAATGAAATGTAATAATATATATATATATTAAAAACAGTAGAAGCTAAAAAAAACTAAAACCATCAAAATGAAATGTAATAATCACCATTTTTTATCCTGGGAACATATATAATCATTACTAATGTTTTTAGCTTATAGATCAGTACTCCTTTATGTTTTTACTTCGTTTTTATTGTAAAATCCATATAGTAATAATATAAAAAAAAAGTGTTGGTTTCCCCGGGGATGTGCCTATAAAAGCTGTTGCTTTTCCCTCGTTGAAGGTCTCCCTGCACAGGCTAGCTGTAGCGTTTCGTGTGGTTATATCGCTTGTCAGAGTGAGGCAGAGTTACTGCGGACAAGATGGTACGCCCATCAAATCAAACTGTCAGAAAAGACAGACTAGAGAGAAGGTGAGGTGATTTCAAATTATTGATACCAGGAAACGTGCCCCGACTCACTCCATAACCTAGCCAGCGGCAGCACACCACAGTGCCCCCTTACCCCTTTTATCAACTTTCACGAGATTCCTCGCTTTTTTTTTTACTAAGCTATTATAAATCATGATTTGAGAAACAAAACACGATTTCAACGATATATAACCCTAAGCTAGCCATTTCTAACAGGGCCATGCTTGAGAGTAAAGTAGAGTTTGATGGAGTGAGCGAATCCTCCCAGTGGGGAAACAATTATTGTTCTTTTCCCTCAGACCATCAAATAATTCTAAACGTTACGGGAAGTTGTAGACAGCGACGGTGAGCGGGAGGAGAGAGAACACACTGGAAAGAAACCAAACCCTTGACAATGGTGGGGCAAATAGGGTTTGAAAATAGAATGAAAGAACGTCATGGATAGAATCCTGCTTCCACCACTGGGAGCTGGGACCCGCAGCAACCTCAAGTTCAAATCTAAAGAACAAGACACGTGTGAAGCACATCAAGAAGCACGAAGACCCACTCATGTCCATGGACGTGACAACCACTAATACTATCCATTGGAGACAGAAACAAACAGCTAGCTGGAGCAGGCACAGGCCCTGCCCAGAGCTAGAGCAGAGGCAAGACAGGTAGAGATGTCATTGAATGATGAAGCATCTCTAGTCTTTATAAGGTGGTGGGATCACAGCGAAATCTGCGGGAGTCCCATGTGAACTCCGACCACCCGCCTTAACCGGGCATAAAACCCATAAAGTAGCCTTCATTAATTTAGCCTAACCCCACCTCCTCCTACCCGACAATTGCATAGCATGCCAGATAACACCAAACAATCACTCTCCTCTCCTCTCTGAGCAGGTCAAGAACTACATGCATGCTATGCTATAGGATATATTATATAGCAGCAGGTGTTTGAGGGAGGGAGCACCACCTTATATATTATTCACCTATCCAACTATCAAACAAGTTAGCATATATTTTATTTAGCACGGACAATAGATGGAGCACCAACTCGCTACAGTATTGATGATTTCATTGATAGACAGATGCGTGGACTTTCAAAAATTTAATCAATCATGTCCCCTCTAGCATGTATATTTTGCTGAAGCGGAACCTTACGAAACAAATATTGGACATACAGGGATCCTGTAGAACATGAACAATCAATGAAGGAGGTTTCGACTTTTTTTCTCCTTTCCATTAATGCTTGCAATTCTATTTAGTAGCAGGGAAAAAATGCTTATATCTTAAATCTTTATCGACTGCAAATTTCAACTCAATGGTGACTGCAGCAGATAGACACATAAATTTCGAGGAAAAGTAACCCTGGATACAGTTTAACATGGATTAACAAATGACTTAAGTTCCAAACATAATAGTAGACTGGTTTTTATTAGCAAAGCAACCTACCATGTTCAATTCAACAAATAGCATTACAAAATGCATGGGTGACATATCCATCTAAGATCGACTCGTAAATGCAATACATAATAACAGATAAATAGCAGACCTGAAAGGCTCACACAGGTTTATAGCAGTCTTGCAGATATGCACCTTAGCACAATCAGAGCACGTGAATGTATGCTAATGTGCAATTGACATCTGTTGTCATGTCTACGAATCTTAGCAAACGATAGTCTTCTGAGAAATTAAAAGATTTGAAAATCCACTGAAGCAGATGAGAATACAAGAAACGAGGGGAAGGGATGATGAGATGAGAAATGATACGAGCATCTTTGCAAAAGGGCAGTTTTTACTTTCGAATGAAAACAGTAAAGAAGTTGCCAGCCAATACCAACCAGATAAGTGTGACTTTACAAGCTCTATCATGATTAAGTTGATAATCACCCTGATGCACCCATTTCACATTCAAGATCTCCACTCGTGCAAATGGAAACATCAGCAGCTTTTCTGTGGCAATAGGTGATTAAAAAAGTGCTGTTCCATCTTGTCTTATGGGTTTTGACAAGCAAGGGAAGTCCTAATGCTGTCAGCAAGTGCAATTTGTTCTAGTTTTACTTCCTACTTTTCTGCCATTAAAAAAGTAGGATTCAAATTAAGCTACACGGCCTTGAAGAGAGTTTGGAAGACTAAAATATCCAAAAACAACTTGATGTCATATAGAAGTAAAATGGCATTTTGGACATTATCCAGCCTCAAGCTGAATTCTCAAGGACAGGCATCATTTATACCAATGAGAATGGTTAGATTTCATGTGTCACGCGACAATCTATTGTTGATGAGTATTAAAATAACAAAATACTTTCTGTTTATATAATTATCCATGCTTGAAATCTAAACAGCTGCCCAAAAGATATAGCTGCGGCAAGAGCACTTTAAAAACAGAAAAGCCTGTCAGTTCTTAAACAATTTCCGAAGTTCAATTTTCACATTCCACCGTCCATATCCATGCTCTATTGGAACTTGAATCTCTTTAAAGTGACTACACTGGGTATCATTACAGATGCAATGACAGTCCCATCGGAACTAGGCAAGCCCAATTTATTTTACAGCCATATAAAGGTCCTAAGCATGCAATATATATTGGTAGTTTGATACATTGATTTTTGCGTTTTCTTGGAACCATGCGCACAAAATAAAGGAAAGGTTAAATGCAAGGTAGCACAACCACTCAAATGTCGAATTTTCCGTTCACCAAGAAGAGAACTAATTCATAAGATGAAAGTACTGAAAATTATCCTATAATCAAAACTTATAACTCATTTGTTGCTCTTGGGGTTAAAATTATGGCAGTGCCTGTAATAGACTTTGAATGATAGATTATTTGACTAGCAAAATACTATAAAACAAATACAATGCAACAATATTATGCCATCCAAAGGTTTAAAATTTATTTAGAGAGCATTATCTATCGCAAAAGCATAAGCCAGCACACAAGCTACACTGAATGATTTCTTATCTGTCCAAGGGAATGCATCATTCATGATCATATTCGTAGGCAAGTTCAGTTAAAATATTAGTTGCGAATGTTCTATTTGCACAGGACTATCCATGCGAAATAAAACTCAAGAAGCCTGAAGCTAGTTAGGAATTTAGGGTGTAACACTAGATAATACTCTAATCTCTTAACCATCACCGTTTTATTATAGAAAACAATGCTTGGGAAAGGCAGTGGTCGACAAGTGCAACAAAGAAACAAGCCCACACCAAAACAATTTCTAGCTGCAAAAACCCCTCGACTCTTTTCTTGGTCTAATAAACTATGCACAAATTTTTCCAAGTTCGAGTTTTCAGCTAAGCAACGACACCATACTAGTTAAACTAAACTATATTAAACTAATCACATCAAGTCATCAGTAAAATGTTTAAAGACGGCATGCGACATCAATAAGAGTGCAGAAAATGTAGAATGGCACCTTTCATTTACTTGGATAAAATCTCAAACGGTGAATTGGCTGGTCAAATTAGGACTTGTGCTTCTACCAAGAAGCATTGACTAATTGGTTCTCCATAATCAGTGGTCTTTTAGCTGGTAAGGCACACGACACTGTACAAATACTACCGGACTACTATTTATTCCATCAGTTAACTGAGCTCTGAGATGTCAAATCCAGAATCTCTAACACATTAGGTTTTGCTTTGAAGCGTCATTTTTTTCTGACACGAAAAGGGAGGGAGAAGAAGAAGAAAGCGAGAAAAAGAAAATTAAAAGGAAGGACTCGCACCGCTCGGAAATTCAAGCTCATGCAGCGATGAACTGAAAAGGGAAAAGGTTCGAAGACTGTTACGAAGTCCATCACTGCAGAACCATTGACCTTCTTACTCCATTATTTACAGAGCAAGGATGAGAAATATGACATAAGATCATAACAAAACCAAATTAGCACAAAGAGAGAAAGCATTTCAGGTTTTATAAATTCAAGAAGGAAGTCTGTGCTATATTTACTTAAATGAGCACCAGTTATTGTAAGACAGGTCCAAGTGTTTAGCTAGCTAGGGTTTGTTTTGTTTGTTAGTGATGTTATTGCTGTACCCGTATTCTTCGATTGTTCTGTCATCGGTAAAGGAGTTTTTGCAGATAATAAATAAAGAAAAGGGAAAAAGAAAAATGTCAGTAACTGTCTAGGTAGTAAAGCATCGCCAAATTCATGTGTGTTTCATGTATTATAAACACCATGAGTAAAAACACCCGAATCTGACCCTGAGACGCACTGATGATGATGAAAAGATTTTGATTTGCACGAAGAATGCAAAACCAGAGAAGACTATACACAAGAATGGCACAAAAATCGAAGGATCTTCCATAGAAGGAGAGAGAGACACTGACCAGAGAGGCTTCTGATGGAGGCACCAGTGCAGAGATTACGAAGCTGCATTTCAATCTTGTTCAAGAAGGTTGTTGCTTCATCAAAAGGCCTTTCAAGATCAGATTTATACTTCACCAGCAATTCACAGTAGGTTTCCTACAAAGAAACACAAGGCAGATGAGAAAAATCCAAACGCCATAATATATATATATATATAGAGAGAGAGAGAGAGAGAGAGAGAGAGAGAGAGAGAGAGGGGACCATGAACTCGTCTAGCTCGGGATCAGCTCCCCAGTATGTGGAGACCGCGTCTTGCTTGAAAAGGTCATTTTCTCGCCGGATTTCATCCAAGAAACACGCTATTCCCGGAGGCGCTCCTACCTACCAAAACAAAACAAATTCTCGTAAGCTCTATATACGCTATCATGAGCTAATATATAATTCTCAAAGTCTCAAAAAAATCATCAAGAAATACTACCAGCCCTTAAATAGCAACCTATATTATATTATATTATATTATATATATATATATATATATATATACACACATATAGATTAGCATTCAACAACTTTTTCTTTGCCTAGCTAGTAGCTAGTAGCTGGGTCTTGTAGCATCCGTGTATATAATAAGAGTAAAACTGCTATCAATTCAATTTGCAGCTAATGCTATGCTTTCAGTAGTAGTTGGGTGATCACCTTCTGGCAATCAATATAGACCTCGAGTAAACGAGGATAGCAAGGATGCGAGGCAATTTTGGCTTTGATCAAAGTGGACATATCTTCTTCTGTTCTGATCGAAGCCATCTCTGAAAGCAACTCTTCGGATCCAAGAATCGGAGTCCGCATCCGAAAAGCTTCTGAAGACAGCAAGCTCTGGTAATCCGGAGGTAAAATCAGATTCTCCGGCGACATCAGCTCCTTGTCTGAGTAGCCCGCCACCGTTGAGTGCAGACCATACGTTCCGTCCATATTATTGCTGTTATTAGTATTAACAGAAGGAAGAAGGCTCAGGCAGCTTGGCCTTCTAACTTTGTTTTCTTAGCGTTCTGTTCTTAATTTGTAGTTTTTTTGTGTTCTTGGAGTTGGAGCTCCATTATTAATGGCTCTGAAGTTTGAGTTTGCTGCGAACAGAGAAGCTGAAAGGGGCCTTGGAGAGCTTGATCTTATGGGTAACAGATAAACGATGGAGAGATGGCCAAGCAAGGGAGAAAGGAGGCTGTCTTGTGAGAGGGTAGGCAGTGTTTTTTTTTTTTAGTTTGACGTTATTATAAGAAAAAAAAATGATTTTTTTTAATTTTATAATAAGATTTTATATAATTATATTAAAAATATATATTATTTTAAGTAAAAATATTTTTTATTACAACTTTAAACATAAAAAAAAAAAAAAAAAAGAGATTTCTCGTGTTAATTAATTTTTGCAGAATTTAAATTGGATTGGTTTTTTTTCTTTTTTTCCGTGATTATTTTTTTATTGGAGAGTTAATGACAAGCCTCGATTTCGAGAATATCTATTAAAAATCAAAACCCGTGTGTAAAAAATATCTACGAGCTTCGGGATCAATAGTTACTCCCATTCTATTGTAGTCGTCGTAAGGTTGAAGGCATGTGACACCTGTTTTCTGAGAAAAATAAAACCATATCATTTTCTGTTAGATATTTATTAATGTGATTTAAAAAAAATACATGTGATGTTTTAAATGACTTGATATAGAACAAATAAAAATACAATTTTATAAAAAAAAATATTGAAACATTAATATATTAAATTGATTTTGATTAGCTCGCGTAGCCTATCAAATCTTTTATACATCTTATGAAACCACAGTAACTTTGTATAAAATAAATTAATTAATTAAATTTTATTTTCAATCAATTCAATATTAAATAATAAAACTTATATTTTTTAAAAATCAATTGAAAAGATGAGTGGAGTTAACTTGGTTTAATATGTCAGATATTGATCATAAACTAAAATATTATTATAAAAATATCAAAATAAATTATGAAATTTAATTTTTAATAATTTCATTATGAAGGGTGGGATTAAAAAAATCAATTAAAAAACATTAAAAAATCATTTGAGTCAACTTACTAGACGTATACTAAGTGATGAGATTGAGATAGCTTCGTAAAATATTAACCAAAAATAAATTATGAAGTCTAATTTTCAATTAACCTAATATTAAATGATATAGTTAGAAAAAAACAAATGAACTAGAAAATGACAAACAAAATATAGATTCAATTGGCCTAATCCATTACCTGAGTTATAAAATTATGATAATCATATATATAACAAATAAAAAATCTCAATTTCCAATCAATTCAATTTTGAAGGATTAAATTGATAAGAATCTAAGTCAATATTGATTAACCTATCAAACTCGTATTAGAAAACTAAACAACTCCATAAAAAATAATTATAAACAAATATAAAATCTAATTTTCAATAAACTTAATGTTATGATGAAATTGAAAAAAAATAAAAAATTGATTAACAAAATAATAACCTGAGTTAGCATGATTAACCCGCAAAATCCACAACTCATATTAGAAAATCAAGATGACTTCATAAAAAAATAAATTATAGAGTTTATACCCGATAAGCCTAATATTAAAAAAATAAAACAGAATAAAAAATAAGTTTTTTTATAAAAGAGCTGAAATATTCGAGAATCAAAGTGAAAAAAGCTTTGCTTTTCCTAATAAAAAAAAAACCAAGCTATTTTACTATATGATGTTGTGCTTTTAGCATCAGCATGGATAATATACAAGTCAAGTCAAGTTTTTAAATTTGTCTAAAAATAAATCAAAATAAAAAAAATGTAGATATACGGGAGATAAATTATAAAATTAAAGAACAGCAGAGTTAGTCAGCTTATTAAAGTATGGATAAATTTTAGCATCTACATAAATCATGTGCAAGTCATATGACATTTTATTAATCTAGATTATGAAAATAAACAATATAAAGAGTATGTATGTATGTATGCATCCATACGTTTTTTAATCAATGATTAGATTAACATGATTTAAAATATAAAAAATATATATTAAATAATCATTGCTTATTAAATATTTTTTGCATCTACATTGTACAATGTAATTGCATTATTAGTTTTTGAATTAAAAAAAAAAAACACTTCAAGGAGCTTTTAGTTTTTGAATAGATTTCAAAGCAACTAAATTCCATCATTGCCCTTTGAATTTTAAAAGCTTTGCCTTTGATTCAAGGATTCATTTGTCTCCAGCATTTGGTTATTTGGTATTTATACAATGGTACAAGAGACAACAAGGCAATTTCATTGACGATATTGGCTGGCGGCCTAAACCTTGCATCCAAGACGCTAGCCGAAGCTTTTCAACATCCTCTCTATGCACAAGCAACACGTGTTGCTCAAATGTTTTCCCCTCTGTTATACTTGATTTTCATGTTGATCTTTAAAAAAATCAAACAAGCCTATGAGATGAGTTTTGTTATCTTTAAAAGCTAGTTCTTATTATGTTATTTTATTTGAAACAATTTATGATATTTTTTCAATTTTATCCCAATAAATTTTTTTAGTGTCAGATTGATTTTTGTTCTTTTGATTACTATTTTTTTATTTTACGTAGTTTTTGAAATAGTTTTTTGTCTTCCAATCTGGTCCTTGATGAATTTCCCCTATCAAATCTATTTTTTTATTGCTATTTTTTCACATTGCAAGATTTTTTAAGATTGATTATTATTGTTATCGTTATACTTTTACTGTTATTGTTTTATCTTCTATTATTTGATTGACATTTTAGTTTTTTTGAGCTCGAGTCTAGAATTTAATGTTAAGGAACCATTTCACCTAAAAGCTCAAGCTTGTAGGTGAACCCCCAGAATATGATTTATATTATTCTCTAACATCCCCCTCAAGTGAAAGCTTTTTGGGCTTGAAACTTGCACACAGGCCCATACTACCTTGTGTTTGATTTTTATTAAATAGAATGGGGTGGTGAGATTCGAACTCATGACCGCTTGGTCAATAAGACTCTGATACCATGTTAAGGAATCATCTCACCTAAAAGCTCAAGCTTGTAGGTGAAACCCTAAAATATAATTTATATTATTCTCTAACATTTAAGGGTTACAGATTCAAAAGATTAGCCCGAGTTTATGAAATTTACACAAGCTTTCTTGTTTTTTTTTTTTTAATTCATTCAATATTTTCTTATTGTTTCATTCACTTTCCATATAATGGGGAGGTGATGTTGAGCTTCTGGGTTCCTAATTTTGGAGTAAATCTTTAAATTTCTCAATTGTTTCTATTTATTTATTTCGAGGTATTAAAACAAACGTCACCTTAAATACATTAAAATATAAAATTAAAAAAACTCAAACGAATTTACTTTTCGTGATTTTTCAACTTATCCACACAGGACAGATTCCACTCAACCGAAGCATCGAGTGTAATTTGAAATTGAACGTTCATTCAAGCTGAAATCCAATGCACGCAAATTAAAAGGAATATGAGTCCATCCCTCATCTTCTACTTATAGTATTTCTATTGATATATTAATTGGACGGCTTGATTCCTCGCTCTATCTTGATTGTGATTGACGATGCTATCATGGAGAGACAAACTTGCAACTTGCAAGAGTTTTTTTCTTTTTTATATAAAAAAAAACAAGGAATATATGGGATTATCAATGATAGATGGGCTTTAATTTGTTGTTGGTGTGTTGTTTTTATTAATTGGTTTAAGGTGTGTTTTATATATTAGCCCCAGAATTATTTATAAGCATATTAAAAAATAAGTTTGAACTTAAATAAAAATTTGTTATAGAATTGGATCGGAATCATGCTATGATAGGAAAAATTAGATTTTCAATTGATGAAGTATAACTTATGCTGCATTCATTTTTATAATAAAGTTGGTTTGGATAATTTATATCGAATTCATTTATAAATTACATTTATTTATGGTATGAATAAATAAAACCCAAATGATAACTCGAATTCAAAATAGATATTGATAATGTCCTAAGGAATTAAAATAAATATTCAATAGAAAATAAAGATTTCAGGTATTTTATTTAAAGGATTTGTGATTTATTTACAATCCTTAAATTGTTTTTATAAAAAAGAATGAAATAAATTGAACATGGTGTCTTCTAAAATAGCTTTTACACACCATTCTTTACACAGTATTTATAATAATGAAAATAGGATGTGTATTTGAAAAACTTTTATACATCTAATGAGTAGAAAGAGAACAGCTTATGTATCAAGAAAAGGAGTCATTTTCTTGACCAAGAAAAAAAAAAGGTTTTCGGCGAGCTTCGGAGAGGATGGATCTTTTTGTTGATCAGAAAAAAATAAAATTGTTGACCGAGGGCATTTTTGAATTTTCCACGGGACACATATGGTATTTCCATATTTGTTACACAGTGTAACGATGAAAATAGCCCTCTAAAAGATAAAATAAGGAAAACCGGACTGGGAGTACTTTAGATATTTCAAGGGGATATGAACGGTATTTCCAAATTTGTTGCACGGTGAAACAACTATTCTAGCCTCCCTAAACGAAAAAAAACAGACACTGGACCCGGGGGTATTTATGCATTTTCCACGGTGGTTTTTCGTGGTTATCGGGTGGGTCAAGGGGTGTGCTGGTAATTGTCCATTATTTTAATATTTATTTTTGAAAATACTTTGGGCGGAGCTTGTGACTTCATACGGCGGTAAAAAACCATCTTTTGCCGTGTCACATGGTGCACCACCATGTCCTGATTTTTCCGGTGCGGCGCGTGTCCATTTAAGCTCTGGTGGCCGGTTTTATGTTGGTGCTCCCTTTTCTCTCTCCGGCCACGCGGAAATATGCACCGGTCTTTGATGTTCACGTAATTTTTATTTTGGTCTCTGGTCTTTTGATTTCGCTTTTTTTAAAAAATATAGTTTTTGATTTGCTGTAATTGTGCCCTTCAATTGAAATTAATTATATATGTTGGGTTTCAATTTAGTCCTTAGTCTTTTGATTTTCGGTTTGGGTCCTCCAATTGAAATTTGTCATATATTCTATCTTTCATTTCGGTCCATATTCTTTTAATTTTGTAAAATATTATTATATTTTTAAAATATCTTTATTTATTGTCGTCCCAAGGTTTTATTTATTTCAATTTTATCTTTCAATTGAAATTAATTATATAGTTTGTTTTAATTTGTTTTGACTGTGTCTTGCAATTGAAATTAGTCATATTTCAATCCTTATTCTTTTAATTTTGCTTTACAAAATTATATTGTAAATTTTTTTAAAATATATTTATTTATTTCCATCCCAAATTTTTTATTTGTTTCAATTTTGTTGTTCGATTGAAATTAATTGTATATTTTATTTTTCATTTCGGTTCTTATTGTTTGAATTTTTTATTTGCTATTAATTTCCTTAGTTTTTCCTGTCATTCTTGGCCAACGTTTATTTTTTATCTGTATTTATGCATCTATGCTTTTAGTTTTTATTTTTAAATTTTGTAGTTTTATTTTTTATTAGAGATTTATTTTTATTTGATTTAATCCTGAAATTTTAATTTATGTTGGTGATTATTTTCAAATTAACATTGCTCTCTTTTTCTCTTTGTTCTTTTTTTGTGTTTTCTATTGGACATATGATTTTATTGTTAATTTTAGTTTTTATTTTTTTTATTGTTTTTTTGTAAAAATATTTTGCATTTTTATCTTAATAAAAATTCTGCACAAATTTATTATTTCACCAAAATTTATATTATAATAGAAAAAGATTCACATATTTAATTTTTTTTCATTGAAAAAAATATTGTGCCGCCCGTGATGAGGTGCGGGGCATTGGCTAGTATATATATATATATTGTTAAGATCGCGTCATCAAATAACTTCACTTAAATTAGAAGAAGATTATATCGAAAAAAAATTAACTTTACTTAAATTATTGTACGAATCAAACTTTAAAAATGACTGTTGCTGGGTTTTCCTACTACAGCAACTTGTCGATTTGAAAATATAATTAAATAATACCATTCCGGTAATATTGAAAATTAATCAAAACTCAAAACAATAAAAATAAGAAGTTTAGTGAAGACAACTTAAATAAACTGAAATATGAATTATATTTAATATATAATTTACAGTTTTTGTATTTTGATTGATTTTAGTATATTACTTGAAAATGCTTTCAAAGTTAATAAAAACTAATTTATTTATAGTTTTTTGAGTTTCAATTCACTTTTAATATTATTAAGAAACAAATTAGAATGTTTTGAATTTTAATTCCTATGTAGTTATATGAACCGAAACAAAATCATAATTATGATTTTTATTCTTTAACTGTTTTATTTTTTGTTTCATTAGAGAAGAGTTCTAAAATTTCTCATGGTAAATTATAAACATTTTTTATTCTCTTACAATTTAAAATGATTTCTAAAATAACATAATTTTTAATTCATTTGAAGTTAGGTGAAATGATGCATATGTTTAATATTTTATTTTTTAGTATTTGAAATATAAAATAATTTTGACATCATCAAAATCATATATTTTTTAGATTAACAACATGTTACTTGAGAGCATGTTTGAGAATGTGTTAATTTTTTTAAAATGATTTTATTTAAAAAAAATTAAATTAATATATTTTTATTTTAAAAAAAACTATTTTTAATATCAGAATATAAAAACAATTTAAAAACATTACAAATTAGACTATTTTCAAGAAGATCGAGCCGAAAGGGAGAAGTTTAATCATGCCAGGCATAACAGGAGCCACAGATGGTGTGTGGCCCTAAACCCGTTACTTAATGGGCCGGTCCAGGCCTGCCTCAAGGGCACACGCAAGGTGGTGGGACTAGAGCCGGAACAAAGACCTAACTCGGGGGAGACAAACCTGGGCTTGCTCTGACTGGACCCATCATTACTATGCTCGATACGTGGGCTTGGATTTGGAGTGATTGTTAACGGGTACGGGCAGATTGTGGACACAGCGGTTAATTTTAAGAGAAGCTATGAGATTGTATGTATTGGGCTGGGTATGGGCCCTTGAGTGGAAACAAACCAAGTATCCCCCCAAAAAACCAGGGGTGGTTCGTCAGGGGTAAAATCGGTATGATGGTCTCTTTCTTTCCTTCTCAGCGAGTCCAGTAGCAACTATCTGACAATGTCAGATTTTTGATTGATTGACTTACTGCCTTGTCATATTTCGGGTCTTTCTAAACCGCAAATAATGACAAGCTAGCATAGAGTCACTTCCAAGTTCCAACCCCCCCTCTCTCTCCCTCTCTCAGATTAATAAAAAATTAATTGCAGAAGCATTTAATTTATTGATATTTTATTAATATTAATATTTTAAGTCTCAAAAACTTGCTATCATTGCACATCGAAGCATTTAATTTATTAATATTTTAAGTTTCAAAAACTTGTTATCATTCATTGTACATGGATAATTTGGATTATATTAATTTTAAAAATAATTTTTTTAAAATAAAATAAAAAATTGTTTTGATATATTTATAAAAAAATATATTTTGAAAGCAAACCAAACTATATTCTCCAACATGCACTACACATAAAAAAGAAAAAGGCATACAATTTTGGTTCCTTGTGGTGATTAAAGTTATTAAGAGTGTTTTTTATTTAGAAATGTATCAAAATAATATATATATATATATTATTTTATTTTTAAAAAATTATTTTTGATATTATCACATGTAAATGATCTAAAAAACTATAAAAAAAAATTAAAAAAAAACTTTGAAAACACAGTAATAAATGATATTTGTTATTGAATAATTAGTGGGGTTTTTTTCAAAGATGTGGAGGTGGAGGTGGAGGTGGAGTCTAGGAGGATTCTTCTGAGCACTTTCTATAAAGATTTTTATTCTCAGAAATAGGTCGCCATACTTTTGAAAGATGCCTATGAAAAGGGGTGCGTCTTTCCTAGTTTCATCCCCTCCATCTATTTCATGATTATAAACTGGATCCCCAATCAAGAAAACCTCCCAATTGGATCTATTTCATGTTATGGTTTAACTAGGTAATATTTGAGGACCAAACTGAAAATTAGATTTTAGTTGGAGATAAATATGTCTGTATACTAAATAAGTAGGTAGATTGTAAAGTAATCCCTCTTATTATATAAAAATAAATTTAAATAATTTCTCTAATTTTAAAAATTGACCAATTAGTTTATTGAACAATGTTGACCATGTTTAAATCAATATTACTTTGCTCTTAAGAATATATCTTTTCATTATTTCTTCGAATAAGAAAATAAATTGAGAAGGGACATGAAATGTACGATAAGGATTAATTAATTGAGTTTTAAAATTAAATGAACTATTTTAATTATAATTTATTAATAACTCATTCACATACTTAATTAATACATTCAGAACAAAATAATAAATCCGTTTTCAGTAATAAATATAAATATAAATATAAATATTGATATTTTAAGGGTTATATCAATCTTTTTCTAACAATTAAAATTAAAAAAGAAAGAAAATATTCCATGGCAACTCAAGAACTAAAGTGAAGATTTGCTAACCTCGATGAGCGAAAGCATTTAAAAGAGAGAGAGAATTTGATTATTGACATGTGCTCGTCACGACGTCGATCAGCAGCATAATAATAAAAGAATTGACTACGGGATTCATCATTTTGACTTTTAGAGTCCTAATTATTAATTAGCCAAATAGAAAGCTCACTAAGCCACAACTTTAATGATGCTTTTTGAAGAAAGTTAACTAAACAAGGCCTACAATTCAAATACTCGGTCACAAATATCCCGATCCCGATGTATCTGTAACTGTTTAAAATTATGATTGGATTTGTTTTTTAAATTGTTTTTATTACAAAAATATATAATGATATGTTAATATCAAAATAATTTAATATTATAAAAAATTAATTAAAAAATCTTTATTTAAAAAAAAACATGTTTGAAACACAGTGATAAATATGATGATGTGGAGATAGATGCCTCCTTGTAAGGAAATCTTGCATATAAAACTATCTAGTAGGTAGTCCTGTAGTCTAAGAGTTTTGCTTTTTCTGTATTATTAGATTTGAGTCATGTGATTGCTAATATAATAATCACTGGAGACTTATATGATTATTAATTTCAAAGCTCATATAATTAGTTAATATACACGTAAACTGGCCAGGAATACACCGACTTTAATTATAAAAAAATCTAGCCTATCCTGTGTGTGAATTTGCCAAGATAATTTTGTTAAGTAATTGACTTGTGGAGCACACAACACGATCGGGCTGAGGCCACGATCCATGAAGCAACTCTCAAGAAGCTGTGATTTTCTTAAAGATCTTATCTTGATTAAAGGTGGCAGCACGAACCAGCCAGCTGTTTGTTCTCTGGGGTCCTTGATTTCACGTGGTAGGCTATGATTGGCCACCAAAAGAAGAACTTGTAGCCCCAGAAGAGGCTCCATTATCAGAGCTTTAATAGGAAAATGTGATTCCAGACAGCGTTTTGTTTGATTCTCAAGGAAAGAAAGAAAAAAGAACGGCAGTCAAAGGAGTCGTTTAACTTTCGGCCTCTCGTCCAAAGAAAAGTCCAACAACAGGAAGATGATATTTTCCTCGGCTTTGGCTTTTCATTGGTTTTTGTTTCGTTTGTATTCTCATAGTTTCAATTTATCAAACTTGCCCCTGTAGTTTTAAAATAGTTTCAATATTACCCTTTTGCGTTAGGTATTTTTCTTGAAATAATTTGAGTCTTTTTTTTTCATTTTTTTTTTAATCTTGTCTCATGTTTTCCCTCCAATCCTCGTACATGTTACAACATCTCGTAAAAAAACACTTAAAATCAAGATAACATGTCGGTTTTAATCATATATAAAAACAGTAAATAAATTAATAAAAAAATTAAAATAAAAGCAATTATATTTTAATAAAAAAATTAATCCAGCGATGCGAGCTCTTTATCAAATCATCATGTCAAATCAAAAGTCTATAATAGGTGTTGCCTTGAATGAGATATAATCGGTTTAAATATTTTATTAGAAATGAAAAGAATATTGTCATATCACTTTCTATGAGAACTTTGCTAGTATGTATAGCATGCTAGATTTATTCTTGCAAAACAACGAGATTGACTTCACAATTAGGTCCTCGAAACTTTAAATGCTTTTACAGCATTGAGTTTTAAAAATATTTTTGAAGAAATTTAACAAAATTTTATTTTTATTTTTTATTTTAAATTATTTTTTATGAATTTTTTAAGATCATTTTGATATGTTAATATTAAAAATTATTTTAAACAAAAAACACTTTGAAAAATAATATTAACCACACTCTCAAACAGGTCCTAAATACATTTGCCTACAAGGAAACATGACAAGAAGCACGAGCACAATCACACACATTAAGAAGCTGTTTGGCGAGGTGTTTCACCCGCCGTGCCGCAGCTTTTTAATTTTTTTTTCATTTTAAATGAATATATTTTTGTGTTTTTAGATCATTTTGATTTGCTGATGTCAAAAATAATTTTTTAAAAATAAAAAAACATCATTTGAATGTATTTCGGTACGAAAAACACTTTAAAAAACTACCACAACCTCCCTCCCAAACAGTCTCTAAGTAGGTTGACACACATGCACATTTATTAAGATAGACAAACACTTTACCCATATTTACATTACATAAACTTACCCTTATTAGTGAGTTCCTTACTCACACACATTCACTTATTAATTACATCAACGATATTGTATTCTAAAAACAAACTCTCTTTTTTGTCTTTTCCCCTCTACCACGTGAGTTCCTGTGACGAGTCTTGTAATAATACCTTTTTTTTATTGAAATGTATTTTTGTTTTTAGAAAAAAATGTATATAGTTATGGTATTTTTATTTGGGGGGATAGGGCAAGAAAGGTGGAAAAAAGAATTGATAAGAAGATTTGAGATCCAAAAAAGAATGAAAGAATTCATACCATCTTTCCCTCACTTATAATTTTCATCCTTTTTGTTTTATTCAATTTGAATGAATTGACTCGTATTCTTTTCCTTTATTATTTGTCAAACAACTTACTAAATGAGTTATTTTGAATTTTTTCATTCTTCTCTCCACGCATCATTCCTCATATCCATACATTGATGTTTTTATGACATCCTATTTAGAGATATTTGTTCTTACCGTTAAGGAACCATCTCACCTAAAAACTCAAGCTTGTAAATGATGCCCCAGAATATGATTTATATTATTCTCTAACACTTACAACAATCTTTAGGTTGCATCCTTCACAATTCAACTAAAATCACTACTTTTCTTTAATGACATGCTAATTAATTGCAACTTGATTCACAAGTGATGTGGAATTGAAAATGACTATTAATTATCTGAGGTTTGAAAGTTGATGATGATAAAAATGATTTTGTTTGGACAACTACAAATCATGATTATAATTTTAAAAATCAAACTTCATGTACACAAATATATGTATAATATGATAAATACAAGATTGTCTTTTTCTAATATTTCTAGTTTCATTAAACAATAAGCCTTAAATTATAGTGTTTAAACTATGTTTTTTCTAAGATTTTGTTCAGAAAATGAATTTTCTCATTCACAACTATATATATATATAATTATATATATATAGTTGTTCTTTTTATATTTTTTTGATATAAAAATACATTATTTAAACATTAAACTGAGTCATTAAAGCATTGTTTTACTAGTAGCATCCACATCTTTAACCCAACACTATCAACGAAGAAAACCAATTGCCAATGAAGTTTTTCTCACTTTCATAGTCATTTCACGTCCTCGTATGAATTTCACATCATCTCTCCTAACCAAGTGTTACTATAAATGATGTCTTTTACAACAATACTACAACACTTGTAGTGTTAGTATACCATCGACAATATAAAAGAGAAAGTAACTATCAAATTTGAAAAGTGAGATCCTCTAATGAAACAAGTATGAAAAGCACTACTAGTTTATTTGTTTATGTTGAAGAACAAAAAAAGGTGATGGTCTAACTATAATTGTTGTTGAGTGCATTTCTAAGGAGGAGATCATTATTTATTTTTTATAGTATAAGACCCATTAAAATTTAAAAGTAGGGAAATATGACTCTAGGGGGTTGGCTAGGGGCGGGCTTGACACCCCCTTGAAGTTTTCAATTGTTTCAAAATCCCTTTTAAACTTTTAAATCTTTAAAAATAACCCTTCTAAAATCAAAATTATAAATCTATCTCGATTAAATTATTGCAACTATGGTTTCATACCTGATTAAAACGGATTAAATTGATTAAAACATTGAGAAATGAGTTGAGAAAATCAAAAATCTTGGCAATTCTTCAGATACATGGGACATAAATATGAATAGAGCTAGAAGTTGATTTAACAGATCAAGCCATGACGTGGCAACACGATTTGCAGGGCTAATTAATCAGCTCGATATTGTCGGCGACAGGCTGGCTGGTGGTTTCTGTGGGGTGTCAGCAAGCTGACAATGGCTAAGCACCGCCACAAAGCATTGGTTAGTGGACAATCAGGAGGCTTTGTAGATGGAAATGCATGTAGATCAGCACGAGTTAGTGGATCCACTGACTCACCATGGAAAGCTAGAAGAGTCCAACAACCAAAAAAGGTAAGGCACCATGGAAAAGTAGTCTGGCTCCCCATCTTTTATTTCGTTGACATCAGTATCACTCTATATTTCAACGGCCAGGATTTCAAGACAATCCTTGCTTAATCATGGACGACAGTAATAAACCATCCCATCTAAAAGTTTAAGTTATTAGATGATGTTCTAGAATATAATTTATATTATTCTTTAACGTATTTTTTTTAGTGAAAATTTTCTGTGCTTGAAACTTGCACATAAGTTCACACTACCTAGTGTTTAATTTTTATCAAATAAAGTGAGGGTGGTGAGATTCGAAGGGTCAACAGAGCTTTGATATTATATCAAAGAATTATCTCATTTAAAAATTTAAATTGTTAAATAAAACTTTAGAATATAATTTATATTATTTTCTTAAATCATAACGATTGTTGACTTGCCAATTTATCTAGCCCTTCCCTCACCTTGCGGCATTGATCCATGCTTATGTAAGACTTGGATTGAAAGCTGTTGTCTGAGCCTGGTTTGCTAAGTGTCAATGAATTTTTTTTAAAAAAAACTCAAACTGTTAGATAAGATCATAGAATATAATTTATATTATTTTTTAACATATCCCTTCAAGTGAAAAATTTTTGGGCTTAAAAACTACACAAATTCATATTATCTTTTACTTTATTTTTATCAAATAAAATAGAGATGATGAGATTTGAACTCGTGATCATTAGATCAACAAGGTTCTGATACCATATTAAAGAACTATCTCACTTAAAAATTTAAATTATTAAATAAAATTCTAGAATACAATCTATATTATTCTCTAACAAAATAATTAAAATTAGAAATTCAAGACTTAGAATTTTCAGGTAATTAGCAAAATGAAACATGAGAGAGAAGAATAAATAGGTAGAGAGTATGACAGTCTTCTGGCTAATCAAGACAAGGAATTAATTATTGGAAACTTTTTCAGCCATAACTTTTAATAGTGGGGTTTTTTTAGGAAAAGTTTAGAAAATAAAGAACAGATGACGATTTTTGTCATGAAATGAGCCCTAAACTTCCGATCACCACCTCTCAATCATCGCCCTATTTAAAGCACATATAATAATGGAGTAACTTCCCCGCTAGCTTTCATAAGAGCTCAAGAACATGAATCTGATAGGCATGGAAATCTCTTGTCAAGAACATGCACCCATCCAGGGGCCTTGAAAAGCGAGAGGGGGGGAGGTCTGGAGGGAGGGATTCCTCTCCCACCTCCAGAATTCAACAGTTTGCTTGTGCGTAGCCATTGTCGACTGTGCTGACTACATAATGAAGCTTTTACTCTAAAAGCTAGCTAGCAGAGTCTTCGGCTAATGCATGCCTGGCAAACCGGCAAGTCACAAAACGGCGTCGGGCTCGGTGACGAGTCTTTCCTGGCTTAAATGTAGCTGTAGCATGGGATGTAATAAATAAAAAGGTTTGTATTCTGAGCAGAAGTGCCTCACCTAGACTTTCTGGTGAGCGTTCTTTGTCTGCTGCTGATTACCAGATTTCTGTGCCAGTTTCGTTGTGTAATGAATTACTAAACTCAATCTTATGTGCTATTTCTGAAAGCATTAATCCCGTTATTTTTTCTGTTTTATTTTGTTTTTTCAAGCCATCAGCATTCTTGATCGGGCCATTCCTATTAATTCTTATCAATCCCTTAAGATCAATTGCAAAACCACAGAACAGAAATTGATAATTTCCCATCATAATTGCGAATAAAGGGAACCTGCATCTTCATTGCTTGTTATATGACACTAGTAAAATGTTCTTGCCGATTTATGATTCTATTTCAAGCCCTGACTGAAAAACTTACAATAAATGTAAAGGGATAATCTACAGGATACAAGTTATCGACTGAGACAATGGTTTCTGCACAATCTTGTTCACTTTTTCCAAGATCCCAGACCGGCCTTCAATAGTGAAGCGTATAGTAACTCATTCCAAGTATCTGGCACTCCAGGTAAGCACCAATGGCTGCAATCTTGAGATCGCTCTGCAGCAATTCTTTCTTCTGCTGTATTATACGTCATTCTATAAATAGAAGGGTGCGCGTCTTTTCTATAGGCTGTGAGCCTACTTAAGTTCAGATATATAACTGGAGTTTTGGTTTCTTGAAGCACATGTTGTAAAGCTCTCATTTTCGAAGGGTACTTTCCCAAGTAAGCTGTATTAAATATTGGCTCTGTTTCTCTGTGGCACTGTCCACCTGAGTTCCACTGACCTCCTCTGCAATGGAATACCACATCAGAAACTTCTACTCAACAGCACAGCATGGACAAAGAAATAATATAAGAAAACACCCTTTTAATTTTCCATTAAACATTACCATGAACCTTCAGTGTTGAAGGTAAAACTTGAGAATGCGACGTTGATTTTTTTTTCCAAACAGTAACAGTGAACTCCAACAATTGATCATTTTATCACCCCTTTTGCCACTCTTAGATATTACAAACATCTTTTTTTCAGTGGGAAGTTAGAACGATTCCGTCACCTTTTAAACATATTTTATATAGCCACTGGCTTTTCAGCAATTAAATTGCGTATGAGCAGCAATTAGAAGTAACACAAATGAGATAGCAGATAAAAGAGAGAACATTAGCAGCTTATATGGTTTGGTTAGGTCTTGTGTGTCAATGGAAGGGAAGAGTCGACCACTTTAAACTAATGTAACTAGATTAGAAACTCAGATTGAAAATGGTCGTGGCAAATCTGTGCCTCCAGCCTAGGGATCCTAGCAATGGTAATTCTTCATTAAAATAAATTTTCACAGAACCAAATTAGGATATTTTATTACTTGATTCATGTAATTGATGGTTAAATAAAAACAAGCTTTTCCACAAACAAAGAAGGTTCAAGGATCTGAAAGTAACTGAAAGACACAGCCAAGAGAGCACGAAACAGTTCTGTACCTGAAATGAGTAACTGAATAACCTTTGAAAAAAACCAGAGTTCGATTTCTATCGATGTTCTTGTCGATCCATCTTGCCCAAGTCAAAAGTGCCCTCTTATATGCTTCCAGGACCTTAAGTCTTCGGTGTACATGATTACCTTCCTGGTAATAGTCTTCTCTGCGAAACAATAAAGTGCAAAACAGAACACGCAAAGAGGTTCATTCCTTGATTGGAAATGCACTTTGTCACAAATAGCATGTAAATGTCAGTTTCTTGTGCACGGAATACCAGAGTGGAAATAGCAACAAAACTTTATTTTGCAAGCGAAATACCCTTTCCTTTCAGAGCATTTGCAATCCATGGTTTCAACAACATGGAAGGCAAGAAGCGTATTTTAACAAAATCAACAAATTATACTCACCCTCTGGAAGTTTTTTCATGGGTCCACCAATGACCTGAATTGAAAATTATGACATCTGCATCATGGTACATTGAAGTTGTCTGGTCCATCAAATCCAACCTTAAGGTCTCAAATGTTCCATTTTTAGTTTTGAAGGATGATTCTCTAACAAGAAATGGAGAACTAACAAAATCCACCGTACAGTTGTAATCCTACAACCACAGCAAAGTGTCAGAGACATACACGTAGAATGAACATTTCCTCTAAACAGATTAACATGTGTTCAGTAGAACACATGGAATGAACCTGATTAACAGTGTGTTCAGTGTCAAGAAACTTGCCATGATTTTTTATTTTTTTTCAAAATGAAAAACTTGCCTCGAATCTAAAAGCATAGATACCCTTCTTTTTGAATTCCCTCCTTCCTGATATCTCATATACTCGTTTCTTCTTTCGAATGCTATTGCGAAGGATGCACACCAGAGACTCCCACATGTTCCTATTAAGTGAATCCCCAACAAAAACCAGCTTCTTTCCTCTTAATCTCTCAAGAAAATCAGTTGCGTTCAAACTGGACAGATTCAGTAATTAAAAATGGGATAAGAAAAGACAATTTATAACTAAAACACAATGACTGAATTTCAAAGTTGGCCATATTAGTTTATAATCTAAAGATTAAATAAATCCATACACAACAACCACTAGTATTTTAATAGGTAAGATAACTGAGAGGTATTTTAAGAAATGCAATGAACCCGCTACTTGATTCTTTCCTATCTCTCTCTCTCTCTTCTTAATTGAATCATGCATGTAATCAGCTATATCCTAAAGGTCACATATAGAAAATAGCCCCAACAAATTGAACACGCTAGTTCTTTATTTTGAAACTCAAAGTTTTAATTAATAATCCACCCCATGCAGGATGATTTGATTCTTTGAGTAACTATACAATAGATGTATAATTACATAACATTTTCCAATCAATCAAGCTTTCTAACCAACTTTCACTACCTGCAGAAAATGATGTGTGGTGACTTGAGCTGTATTTTTCACTTCCATTAACAAAAATAATAACATCCATTGAATTGGATTTGAGATAGAAGATACCTTGGAATGTCACACCCATTTGGCTGCCATTTCCATTTAACAAATCCAACATCTGGCCTCCCATTCAGGTAACAATCAAAATCCTTATCAATATAAGGACAGGAGCCTAGAGGATAGTATGGCTTCGAATCATCCCTCACCCACTTACCATCAAATATGTCACATTTCTCAATAGAAACTTTACTATTTCCCCCTTGTTCGCCTCCACCAACAGGGAATCTACCAATTTCTTCATTGCCCTCGTTTTTAATTTCTGCAACAAGATTTTCTACAGATTTTCCTTCCGCGCTTCTCTTTGCATCTGCATCACCCGCGTTGCTAGAAAAGCTGTGATTCCCAAGCTCAATAATACCCAAACGGGGCCTCTCTAAAAATCTCTCATTCCCGATAGAATCTGTCAAATTTCCACTTTTTGCTTCATGGGATCCTGGTACAGAAGTTGCTTTTTCATCACCAAAACTTCCATTTTGTGTAATCTCAGTGAAATTGCCGACATGGGTTTTCTCTAAAACGACCCCTATCACGTTAGTGGGGGGACTGGAAGTAGTATTTTTAGAAGGAAAACGAGAGAAAGGCCATGAAACAAGAGAAGAATTACGAGTAACACTATTGAAGCCTGAAAAGAAAGGGGTCACAATTCGACCCTTAAAAGAAGTAGTAAGAAAAAAGAGCGAGAGTACTATAAGAGAAGCAGCAACCCACAGCAAAAATGGCTTCCTTCTGGGTGCAAGAAGTTGGTCTGCCAAGGCAAGTCTTGTAGATTCCATGGAGAGGAACACACAAAAGAAGAAGAAGAGGAAAGAAAGAAATGCAAAGCCCGTTTTTATTAAAGGAATCAAAAATCAAAATGCAATAATCTAATCTAATCTAACAATTCCATTTGTGAAAGAACATTGTTTGAAATCAAAAGAATCCTTGAAAATAAAAGGGAAGAGTGATTTTCTTCTTAAAAAGAAAAATCCTTGTGCTCTTCGGATGAATGTAGCAAGAAGGGAGTACTTGTAATGCTAACCACTGTTACTACTGTGGAAAGAAAAGAAGAGAAGACCGGTAGCGGTGTTTAAAATGGCTTCTTCTTCGGCTGCTCCTGTTACTGCTGTACTGTGCTGTGTTTATGTTTCAGCGTGGAGAGAAAAAAAACTGCCGTGTAATTACGATCAGGTTGAAAATTCCGTGTGCTTCTTTTTTCCAATTAGAATTAAATGTTTTGGTTTTGTAACGATTTCTCGGGTCATTTCAATGTATATATATATAAATAAATATATTAATTCAAAAATAATTAATTCAAATTTAGAAATAAAATTATTTAGAATTATATAATTTAATATTAAAAAAATAATGATTTTTATGAATAAAATTATGAACATGTATAATATTATGAAAATATCATAACTAATTTGACAATATTATTATATTCTCTGATTGTTTTGAAATTTTAACATAATATATATAAATATATCAAAAAACTACTCGTAAACTTTTATCTCAATTTAACAGTCGGATTAAGAGATATGATTGATATTATAAAATTATTAATTATTTAAAAAACAATATTTGACCGAAACAGAATGGACAGAATAAAACCGAAATATTTCGGCCGGTATTTGAGCGAAAAATCCAAAATGGACCGAAATCTAAATCAAGGTAAAAACTATATCATTTTATCTTATTTTTTTAACCGATACAAAACTTAACGAAATTGACAAACCTAATTACGATACTTTTTGATAGTTTCTAATTAATCATATCCACTAAAATTAATATTGCTAGTTAATTAATTACCCATTTCGTTTATTTACTTTTATTTTTTCATATTTTTATTTTATTTGTGCTGATCAAAATAATCAATTGGATGTGATTTTATGTTTAAATCCAAGTTTTTAAGTTATATTGGAAGAGATTAACATGCTATAGTGTGCCCTGAAAATTACGAAAATAAAAATATACAAAGAAATCTAATAAATTATTGATCTGCATTATGTTTAGAGGGATATATATATATATATATATATATATATTAAGAATATATGACAGTAGAAAATGCACCTCCAGGACAAAAAAAGAAAATCTTCCCGTCGACATGAAAAAATCACACACGTGGGTGTCCGATATAGATCTCTGACAAGGACGCTTGCGGCACGAGCTTTTGATCCTCTGAGAGGGCCAGGGCTGGCACCGCCGTCTGATGCACTAAACATCTGAGTCGTGGCATAATCAAAAGCTGAGTGTGTGTCTGGTCGGGAGAAAGAATCATTTCGGTGGCGTAACAGTATTTGCTTTAAAAAGTTTATTTATTTATATATATTAAAATATTTTTATTTTCAAAAACAATATATTACAATAATATAAAAATAAAAATATTTATTTTTAAAATATAAAAAAACTTTTTTTCCCAGTTATCTTGCTTGCTTAGAACGGAAAAAAATCATAATTGTTTTTTTTAAGAAACGACACGATTTTTCACGAGAATATATATATATATATATATATATATTTATTTATTTTTTTCGAGGCAACTGCATGCCCGCCTTTGGGGTGTTAGCAAGAATTTATTCAATTTAATCTTTAATTAATTCTAAAATTTTGATTTTCTTCTAATTTTACTTTGATTTGAACCAATTGATTTATAAAAATTAAAATTTGTTTTTCTCACCAATTATATTTATAATAAAATTATTTTGACCTGTATATAATTAAGACTTTGCACCTAATTAAATCTTTTAATGGATTTAAATTAATTCTTAAGCATAATTAATTTTTTAATATAGCAAATAATTAAATCAAATCAACATATTAAAAATCTAGTATTTTTTTATATTTTATTTTTAATTCAGATCCATTCAATAATTATTTATTTTAATCTTGAATCTTTATTATTTATTCAATTATGGACAGAGTATAGCACTACCGAGCTCTCGATTTTGTTCAAAGTCTCTTGTTTGATATCTCCGCCTTGCTTAGTCAATTTTATTTTTATTTTAAATAATTTTGAAAATAATCCAAAAACTAGTGCTCAGGTATTTGGCAGTCATCAATAAGACGTCTATTAATTGTGTGCTCCAGGTCCAAACAATGTCGGTGGAGTTTGAAAGGTCCACAAAAAAAGTTGCCAATAATTCAATGGTTTAGAAACAAGAACGAATTGTTTGTGGCTCAAATAGCCATTTGAGGTGGAGATGAATGCTTCAATTATTTATTGTCTTTTTAAAAAAATAAAATAAAATATGACTTTGAATAAATAAAAAAGTATGATGTTTTTTATAATGAAGATTAGGGTTTTTTATAATGATCTTATCAGTTGGTTTATGAGGAAATGTGAGAACTTTTTGTGATAATTTGCTTGTTAGGTTTTATTGAGAATAAAAAAATATTTTTCTTCTTTTTTTATAATTTCTCAAAGTATTTATTTTCATCATTTATTTTATTTAGTTGCGAGGAGATGATAGATTTAGTAGTAAATTTTATTTTATTATTTATTTTAAATTGATATATTTTCTTATTATTTGTATTCAATGAAACTATGTTGATATTAAAAACATATTTTCTGTAGTAAAAAAATATTACAAGAATCAAAAATAAAAATATTTCTTCTCAATAATTTTATTTGTGTTTTTTGCTGGTTTCTATTTTTATAATTATTTAATTGATTAAATCTGACTATAGTCATGACCCCAAGTCACGGCTGGAAAAATATATTTATTTCAATATTTTTATATAAAAAATTAATTAATATTATTTTTAAAAGAAAGAAAAATGAAGCTAGGTTTTTATCATGGAAACTGACATGCGAGTGTACCCTCCAAATCTAATCTATTAGGTCACACTTGTCAGCTCAACGAAGACCAAGAACCATGTCTATACGATGACTCGTCGAGATTGACTGAGTTCAATAATATTTCTATATTTCAAGATTGACCGACTTGCCGATGACTCGTCGGGATTGACTGGGTCGTCGTTAGGGATTGACTGGGTCGCATGTGTTGGTGAATGGATTTCTCTATGCTCAAGCGACCAATCCTCCCAAGCAACCATTTTGATGGGAAAAACTCACATTTTTGGCTACAGAGACAAAATGGCAGCACAGGCTAAAACAAGTAAACGCCTCTATGATCCAGAATTTGCAAACTGGGAGTAATCAACTCAAACTGACTTTCCAAAAAAGAGCAGAGATGCTTGTTTACACATGGCTTTCTTTTTGCTTTTTACAGATGAATACATGCAATAAACCACTATTAACAGTGACATAATTTTCATTATCAAAGTTTGATGTTTGATCAGGTAAGGCGGTGTAAAAGTGAGTGTGAGATGATTGTCACCGAGGACCAGAAAGCTCCATCGCTTCCACCACCAGTGAGGATTCTTCTATATAATCTGAATATCTTTGAGGATGATTTTCACATGATCTAATCCTTGGGGTCTCAGCCTTTTGTGAGGCTTCCCATTTCTCAGCTAAACCATCACCTTCTAACATCTTTAGTACTTCAGACATCTTTGGACGGTGAGAAGGATTAAATTGCGTGCATAAAAGAGCAACCTGGACCATTTCTTCTAATTCAATTCGGTCGAAATTGCTTCTCAGATCCTTATCCACCATGAGATTTAGCTTTCTCTCATGATGGAGCTTCTTCACCTGGAAAAAAAACAAAGATGGGGTGGTGTTGATTATATGAATGCAGACCAATCTCAGATCCGTATGTTTTAACTATATGCTTGGAATCTCTGAAATATAGAATTCTATCTTAACTGTAAAATCAACAAATGAAGTTGATCATGCATTTTTTTCCCCTGTTAATGTTGTAGGAAACACCTGATGCACCACAAGGAGCAGATATAGAGTGCTAATAAGCTGTTGCACAAGTAGGTGGAAATGTGGAATGTGCAATCTCAAGACACTCCAATTTGAAGTGTCCCAGATCCCCGAAAGTCTACAATATAAGTGCCGAGTTCATCATTTTATCATTCAATTATCTATTCATGGTTGCTAAAGCTATAGGAGAGGAAGGGAGGAGGCAGGGAGAGCGTGAGAGTGAGAGTGAGAGTGTACCCAATCAAGCATGACACCTTTCTGGTTCGCTGCCCTTCCAAAATCTAATGCCTTCTGACCTGTGATTAGCTCAAGAAGCAAGATCCCAAACCCAAACACGTCAGTCTTTTCCGATGACTGGCCTGTCGATAAATACTCCGGAGCAATATGACCAACAGTGCCACGAACAGCTGTGGTCACATGGGAATCTCTGTGATCCAAAAGCTTTGCCAGCCCAAAATCTCCAACAACTGCCTCAAAGTCTTCATCCAACAAAATGTTGGCCGCTTTGACATCACGGTGAATAATTTTGGGGTCGCATTGCTCATGCAAATATAGGAGCCCTCTAGCTGTACCCAGAGCTATCCTCTTTCTTCTTGCCCAGTCCAATGCTGCTCGGCCATGAATATGATCTAAAGATAGAACCCACGACCAATGAGACTAAACTTGTGCAGACAATTTAAGAAAATTAAAAGGGTGGGGGGGTTGATCATGGTGGCTGAAACAGATGTGGTGATGTGCCGGTTTGCCAAAACAAAAGAGGCAGTTTATTTTTCAACAAACAAAAGTACAATATCTAATTACAGGAAAATTTCAATTGGCCAAAGCAGTCGAGTGGTATGATATGCTAGATTACAATATTTCAATGTGTTCATTTAAGAAGCTTACCTCATAGCTAAATTAGCAGATATATATTTTTCCAATAAATGTTTTCTTAAGGACACGCTGGAAGAATGGAGATGAAACACGACAATATCAGATTAAGGCTAGATTTAAATTTCATTATGGCCAAGTTTTATGTAGATTCATGTCCCTGTCAGGGGGTGGGTGCTTGAGATTTAGGAAAAGACATGCTGCCACAAGTTAGAAAATCATGGCACATTGGTCAGCATCAATGTGTTGCAATACTTGGCACCTGGGGAAGAGCATGTCTTTAATGGTGGGAATGACTGTAGATAGGTAGTGATGGTGGCGGAGGTTTCGCACGGTTCATCACCACATTTCAGGTTATAAGCACACCACATGCAAGTTTAATTCCTTAAACAAAATAAAAATTGAGCAATGATTACTACGCGCTTTAAGAGTTCATTTTTACTGACCTCTTAATTGAGATGCTACACTCCCATTTGGCATGTAGGGGTAAACAAGAAGCCTTTCATTCTCAGTCGAGCAGAACCCAGAGAGCCTCAGAAGATTTCGATGAATAGCTAAACTTATTGTTTCTACTTCTGTCTGGAATTGGATTTCACCACCAGCAATGTTACAGTCCTTTAGCCTTTTGACAGCCACCAGAGTTCCGTCATTCAAGCATCCCTTGTACACGATACCAAATCCACCTCTCCCAAGAATATTCTTTGAACTGAAATGATCAGTAGCAGAGCGGAGCTCCTTAAATGTAAACCTTCTCAAATGGCCCAAACATACCTCTGGGTCATATTGCTCTGACAAGCAGCACATAGATGAGAATCCAGGTATAGTAGAAAATGCAGGAACAAGAGTAAAATCATAAATAAAATGAATAAATAAAACAAGATCAATTGAAAATTGAAATAATACAGAAGTGTTAAAAATGTAGCTAAGAAAGTTCCATTGCATGGTGCAATGGTAAAGTTGCTTAGCTGCAATCTCAAGGGCACCATAAGGGTACAAGTTCAAATTTTGAGAATATTATATGCAGATTGAGAATAGGAGCATCTGTTCTCCGTAAAGTATTAGATGATATTGTTAGTGGATTATTGTCCGTAAAATATCTTACAGGATTTTATTAGCTGAAAATATTTTTCAACAAATAAACTAGGTTTGAAGGTTGATTGTAAAATATTTTATGTTGACTAGTTTTTCATAAAATATTTTACAAGAAACAAATACATAAAACTCAAGAAAACATTTTCATGGAAATTATTTCATGCAAACTAAATGCACCTTAAACTTGAAATTATTTGAAACTACAATTAAACAGAAGTATTACTGGTGCAATGGTAAAATATGAGCTGAAAATATTTTTCAAAAAATGAACTAAATTTAAGGCTGGCTAGAAATTTTTTTATGTCGACTAGTTTACAAGAAACAAATACAGGAAAATCAGGAGAAACATTTTCATGTAAAATATTTAACGCAAACCAAATGCCCCTTATAATTATTTGAAACTGCAGATAAAAAGGAATCATTACTAGTGCAATAGTAAAATCCCTGGGATTGAACCACTAGAGTATCCTAATTCTCCTTTACTAGACCTGATTTTTGGGTAGCCATGACTAAATCAAAGCTGCACTTTCAAACAACACAGCAAGACATAACAAATACAAGGGGTAGTTCATCTTATGAGTTCAGATACAATTTTGGGGTGGAAGTATTGTTATATACAATGCATTACAATCAAGTTGTCCTGAGTTCAAGTATAAAGTCATTAGTGGTGGAAGTGATGCTGCGAATAGTGTATAACAAACAAATTTTAAGGGATAATATTTATTGTATTTCTTCCTCAGACAATTAGTACAAAACTACATAGATGTAGCCATTATAATGATTTGAAAGCAACACTGTATAACTTTGACCATATAATTTGACAACTCACTTTTCCATAATGACAGAGGTCAGGTTAATAAGAACTTATTCGGTTCCTTGTTCCATGCATTCAAAGAACACCCAAAGGAAAGCTATTAAGCAAGAAACTCACTGAAGGAAAAACAAAGTATAAACTAACCGTTGACATCAAAGAAAATTTGCTGGTTGTGTCTATATCGCCACCAAACAAGCAAACCAATAACTATTATGATGGAAAAGGCAGCACCAAAGCTTGCCCCAAAAGCAATAGCCACACGATGACTGTTTGTTCCAGAGTCTGATTGACCTATGAATCCAAAGAGCAGAAAAGAAATATATATGATCTATTTTTGAGGAGATAACAAAATAAAAACCAACAGAACAAAATATCCAAGTACATGATAGGCATCTTTCATACCATTGGGCGGGAGAGAAAGAGGCTCCGGAAAGACAGCAGAACAGTTGTCACTGGCCTTAGGCCCACAAATCAAAGGGTTACCCGTAACTCTGAAATGAAAAAAGTGCTTGAGATTTCCAATTAAGTAATAAAAATTGTAACTAGTACAAGGAGCAAACACTTTTCAAAGCCAACTAAACAATATCTCACTTGAAAGTTCTTGCTAATATTTTTGGCAACGAACCGCTCAGATTGTTAAATGAAAGATCCCTGAAAGCATAACATCACAGACAATAATGAATAGATATGTTCACAAAATTAACAATAATTATTAAATGAGCTAATTTTAGAGAAATGTTCATTTTGCAGCCAAAGAGCAATATGTGGGTTGCGTAGGTGCAAGGACATACACAAGCGTGAGACCATTGAGCTTGGACAGAGACTCGGGGCAGGGTCCAGTAAGGCTGTTGTTATTTAGTCGCCTGATTTTCTCAGAAGACAAAATAAGAGAGGTAACGTAAGGCATCGATAATAATTAAAAAAAAAGAATTCAAAGCACGCAGAATCTGCTGAAGAAACCAGAGCAATTATCAAATTTGACACGCACAGGTAATTCAGGTTCTTGAGGTTCCCCAAAGAGGCGGGCATTTCTCCACTAAATGTATTGTTCGAGAGATCAAGTGTATGAAGCTTCTCCAGTTTGCCAATTGCAGCAGGTATAGGACCTGAGATGGCATTATTCTGCAGCAACCTACACATTTATGCAAGTACGAATTGTATTTCAATGATTTTACTCTGGAATTATGCTATCATAATTCAGAACAGAGAACTTTTCATCACTTTCAGAAAACTCCAAACAGTAAACAAAGCAAATGAACTTACACTACTCATAAAAAACTAAAGGTTAGAACTTACACTGATTGCAGGTTTGTGAGGTTGCCGATGGACGAAGATAAAGTCCCAGACAAGCTTTGACTGGGGAGTCCCCTGTTTAAGAATACAAGAAAAAAACACATTCACTAAATGGTAATGGTCTACCGAAAGTAAATGAACTATGATGCATTTTCTTGGTCATTTCCTTCTGTGTGTGAGAGAGAGAGAGAGGGAGGGGGAGGGAGAATAAAAAGAAGCAACTTACAATGCAGAAACATATCCATCTGAGGAGCAAGTAACCATCCTCCAGCTACAAGGATCAACAGAATTGATATCCCAATTATCCAGAACATTATATGGGTCGCGTAGAGCAGTTTTTATGGCCACCAAAGCTACTACTGCTCGATTTTCAATTAAAATAAGAAGCAAGAATCATCACTGTGAGCTTCTCCATGAATGAAGTACCATCTATTGAATAACCTACTTTTATGTGTACAGAAACTACAATGAGCAAGAGAAGATCTAATATGAAAGGTGGACTAACCTTCATAGTTTATACCAGCAGGAGAAAGTGTAGCGGTAGAAATCTCCATCAATGCCATAACCAGAAATACCACACTGCACAACCTGAAACTCCTCCTACTTTCCATGGATGTTTTCTAACCCTCACTTCACTCGCTGTGCAAAACTCCAACTACTCTTTTCTTATCAGAACCAGCTTCTCCACCAACCCCGAAAGCCATATTCTGCTAAAATGGACTTGTTCTATTCCCAAAAAATAAAAGAGAAAGAAAACCCCTTTTGTTTTAACAGTCAGGAACACAATAATAAAGCAAAATCCCGGTATTTCCAGCAAGAAAACGGTCCCTTTTAGCAACTCTCGCTTCGAGCTAACTTCCAGACGAAACCAAAATCACCTCCTTACTTACATGACACCCAGCTCAGAAAAGAATTTTCCCGAGAAACAAGCAAAGATAATAGCGAAGCATGAAATTCTGAGATCCTAGAGATCTGAGAATGCGGGTTTCAAGTTATGGTTGATCCCCACAAATTCCATGTTGATATATTTTTGGTTTCTTCAAGCCTTGCCCTGTTCAGTTCTACTACTAAGTAATTTCACTAGCATTATCTTCTTCTTCTTTGTAACACAAAACAATGAAGCGAGCAATCTACGCCACAATATTTTTCAGAAATTACAGTGACTGTCAGGATTAGAGAGATGCGGCCAAAAAACCAAAGGCCAAAGCTAAGTGCCAAATTGGACACGGATACAGATGTAATAAAACCTATAAAAAGAAAAACATTACTGGCACAAAAATAAAAAGAAAAAGAAAACTTTAAAACACAAAAAAGTATGGTATAAGCCTCCAAATCTCCTTGAAAAAAACCCCATGAGATTGGTTTTGAGGGATGGGATGTAATTAATTAGAAAATTGGATTAAGAATTCGGTGATTGGACTGAAGGGAGTGATTGATCAGGGAGCAAGAGGATATATGTGATTCCAAAAAGGCAAAGTTTTGGCAGCAGGTCACGTGCTCGAATTGTCCCTCCTTTTGTTGGCTTTTTGCCTTTGAATTTTCATTTTTGCCATAAAGTAATTTAATAATCATATTCTGTTAAAAGTTTCTGCTGTTGGGTGACCCACCCTCTCTCAAAAGACTCCATTTGATGTTCATGTTTTAACAGAAGGCATCCTGCTTTAATTCTTTATTTTTATTTTAACTTCTTGTTTGATTATTCACATTTCCATCTTCACTTTTTTCTTTATTTTTTTAATATTTTAAAAAACAAGAAACCTTTTTTCTACTTAAAAAAAACAGTATTTTTAATTGTTTTTAATTTTTAATTGTTTTTATTTTTTTGGGATTTTCATTCTTTTTGTCTAACAAAATATTTCACTTGTTGTCATCATCCCTTTCCCTTCATCCATCCCTATTTCGGTTTCTACTCACAAATCCTTAAATTCGATGGCTATTATTACATGAATAAAAAGTTAAATTCTTTCTACAATGGCAATTGGAATTAATAATAATTGGCTATTATGATGGGTGAAGTAGTGGGAGAGAATGGATACACGAAATGAATTCCAAAAAAATAAAAAAAACATTTCCCCTTTCTTTTCTCTTTTTTTCATCACTATGATAAAATAAAGATATTAATTACAATGATATTTTTGCTATTATAGTCTCAAATGAGGGAAAATTAATATTTGATTAAATATAAATAATAATAAACAACTAAAACAAATTTCTTAATGGTTTTGCGTAGTTATCAAGCCAAGCAAGAGAAAATTTGGTATTTGAATAAAAAAGAATGATCCATTCGATATCTCCTAGCCTCTAAAAATAATTTTGTTGTATTTTTAATTTTTATTCCTAACACTTTTATATGAGTTTTACTTATTTTTAATTTTATATCCCAATTTGTCATGTGTTGTCTTTTTTTCAATTTAGCCCTTGTTCTTTTATTTTTAATTGTTTTCTTGAGCCATTTTAAAAAAAATTTGTGATATTTTAATCCAATCCTTCAACCCAAATTGATAGTATTGTATTTTTCAATTTGGTCTTTATTATTTTTATTTCTGTTTTTTTCTTAATTCTTCTGCAAAAGTTGTAATTGTTTTTAATTTTACCTTTCATTTTATTTATATTTTCATGTTAATTTTGATTTTCATTCTTTTGTTTTTTTAGGCCCTATTTCTAAATTGATTTTTCTTTTCAATTTCACCCTTCAGACAAATAAAAAATGTTTTTTGATCGTTACCCTTTCAATTGCTATTTTCTTGATCCTTTTTGTATAATCAAAATTATTAATTTTTTAATTTTACATGTTTTAATACTTGATTGATTGATAGTTGAAATTCATTATTTTTCTATTTAAAGCACTTTGAGTTTAATGACCTGAGTGACGAGATTGCAAAAGTTAACATGAGTTGCTTTTTTTTTTAAATATAATTCTCTTTAGTTTTTTTACTGGATTATTTCAATTTTATTATTCGTTCCTCGAGTTGATGGGATATCCCAAGTTAACTCGATCTTGATTATCGAGGTTATAATTTTCTCATACTAATTTGGGTTGACCATGACTAAGTTTTTGTCTTTTTTATCCCATTTCATTCTTCCAAATAAAATGAGTTGTGAATTGAAATACATCATTTGTCATCCTTTCTCAGAAAAATCCCTCCTATGTTTTCCCAACCACTTTTATTTCTAAATGTGATTTATATATTGTCTTTTTTTAATAGATGAAATAAAATCATCTTATTCGGCTTAATCAAGTATATGAACTAGGTTACACATTTTGTTTCTCTTAAACATGCTTATGACACTTGAATAATGTGGTGTCGTGGCAAAGCATGGGCAGCAAAACTAAACCATGCAATGAGAATGACATATTTTGAGATATATATTCACATCATATAGATATACATGCATGACATTTAATTTCTTTTAATCAAGTATAATGTTTACATATTTTACTATTGACACAACATACATGTATAAATATAGTTTTATCCTTGTATATTCATGAATATTTTATTTAATTTATTTAATTTTGTCCTTGCTATTTTGATTTTTTTATTACTTTTTTTAATTTTGTCCATCAATATTTTATTTCATTTATTTTTTTATCCAATCGAGTCCTTGAATTTTATTGCTATTTGTTTTTGGTTTTTTTACCTTTTAATTTAGCCACTCATTATCTTATTTCATCTATCTTTATGCCATATTTGGTCCTTGTCAATTTGATTTTATGATTAAGAATTTATGTCGTGATTTTTTTTTGTTTTTTTTCTTTTACAAGGTAATCCTAGTTTTATAGTCTGAATCACAAGTTTTGAATATTACACAGGTTATAATTTATTTTTATTTGTCATTTTTAAAAATTATTGTTTTTTAATTTTATCTTTTAATGCTAAGTTATCGGGTCTTCTTTGTTGATAATTGAACTTCAAATTTATTTTATTTTTCTCTCCATGAGATTATCATGTTCTCATTTAACTATTGTTTTCTCATCAAATAAAATCATTGAGACATTTTAAAAATATTTAAAGGTTATCATTTATAATATTTCCAAGTGTTCATTTTTTTAACTAGTCATCAATGTTTTTTGTTTTTTTATCATTTAAAAAAGATGATTTTCTTGCTTTAATATATACACTATTATTTTTTTAAAATAAACTTGTGTAGTTTAGTATTAATTTGAGGTAGTGGGTGGGCAGGAATGTTTTGCTAAGATGCACCGTGCAATTTCCGAAGCAATATTTTCAACTGAGTGGACCCTACCAGTTTGCTTTTCAATCCTTTCTTCTTGCATCAATCATATCTGAATCCATGGACCGATGGACGGTCGTGATCGTGATGGACCAGGAAGCTAAAGTAAGAATTGCTTGCGTGGATCAAGACGCATCACCTTATTTGCCTGCTTTGATTATTTTATTTGCATTAAAATACGCCTTCCGTGGTTTATTCTCTGCTGGGTACCGCCAGGGAATCTCCAAAATGCGCTCTCCGGGACTTATGCCATCTGCCCTGGTCCACGTGGGCATCATACCATACGCTATCGTTTAACCACTTCGATTTTTTTTTTAACAAAATACTAATTTAATCTACGTATTTACTGAGAATGGGTTTTAAGTATCTGTACAAGACCTTCAAGTTCCCAATGAACTAATAATATGTAGTTGAAATAACATACTTTATTTTAAACTATTTATTTTTAATTTTATTAATAAATAAATACAGCTCAATTTATTTTATTTCATACACAATCCCATTACCTCCACCATAATCCTTCAAATATTTATTTTGGAGGAGTTATATTTAATATTAATTTATTATTTCTAGTTTAGCAAATATCTGATTGAGAATATAATTGCGGTTGTTTTTTAAAATAATCTAAAAACACTAAATTTTTTTAATTTAAAATAAAATAAAAATTCAAATTTTATCAAAAATATTTTTGAAATACAATAACAAATAATATATTAGATAGGCTATCCTTGATTTTCTTAGACATCATTTTCAAAAAGTAGATTAAATTTAAAATAAAAAATAAAAAATAAAATAAAAATTTCAAATTTTATCAAAAATATTTTTGAAACACAATGACAAATAATGTATCATATAGATTATCCTTGATTTACTTAGACATCATTTTCAAAAACTAGATTAAATTTAAAATTAAATCAACAACATTTTAAACGAGTTTAACAAAAGCAATAATTAGAAAAGTAGGGTATTTATCTACGCGAGTAGGACCTGGGGATTTGCAGACAAAATTGGGAAACTAAAGCATGCTTACTGTTAAAGCTGTTAAAAAAAAAGAAAAACGAGGAGAAGCAATGCCTTGATGTGCCCTAACGTCGATAGAGCCCTAAGCCCAAGAGCATATTTGTCGCCATGGGAAAACTCAATATTCTCTAATCATCGTTTTGATACATACTTAAATTACTCTTAACTCCACCGCAGATTAAATGTATAAAGTCGAGGCTACTTAAAGTATAAAAAAGGAATTTTGTTGTACCGTTACTTTAGGGTTTTTTAAACCATTTTATTCCTTAAAATTATAAAATTTTGCTCCTCTACACGAGTTCTTCCTCTCTTCTCCATGGTTTAAAAGAATTTTATTATTTTAATTGGTTTTTGGAATTTATCTTGCATAAAAGAGGAGTAAAACAAACTCTGAATCATATATGATGATAAAATAAAGTCACATGTAATGAAATCTTCCTCCCAAATGAAAAAGAATATGATAATGTATTCAAAGCATAATTATGTTCAACCCATTAAAACAAGTTGGAGCTATTATTTTTAATATTATTAAAATAATAATTTTATTGTTGTTGTTGTTAACCGGACTCAGTTGGTGGTCCAACTTATCAACTTTAATTAATTATTTATTTAGAAGTACGGTTGAAATTGTTTTTTATTTAGAAATGCATCAAAATAACATATTTTATTTTTTAGAAAAATATTTTTGATATCAGCACATAAAAATAATCTAAAAATATCAAAAATTTTAAATTTAAAATAAAAATAAAAAAATTCTTTAAAACACAGTAACAAAAAAAAAACCCTAAAAACTCTACTCGAACCATGTCTTTAATATTTTTTTTCATGTATCGATCTATATTCAAAGTTCTTGTTCTAGGTCAAGATCCAGCAAGCTAATCATAATTTGAAACGCGTTGCTTGTAGGTACAGCAGGAGCAAACAAACAGTAGAAAAAACTTTTTGGTCGTGGATTTTTTTATATGCTGGGCCCATGAGTGGGCTTGTGGGTCCATTTCCAGGTCATAATTGCCATGGTAGGCCACCATCCCTGCCCACCCATGCTTTTGCTTCTCATTCATTTACGTGGATTTTTGTTTTTATTTTATTTTATCAAATGTTATCCTCCTAACCAATCCATGAAACGATTACGTTATCGACAGTTATGATTGGCCTTTCGACATCTCGCAGTGATTTATTTATAGCAGAAATAAGGAATTGCCAATTATCATTTTCGATCTGTTTTAAAAAATCAATTCTCATAACAAAAATTCAAAAAAAAATTTCTATCCAAAAATTTAATAAATTATTATTATTATTATTATTATTATTATTATTATTATTATTATTACTGATAAAAAAACTCAAAACTCAATTTATGCGTTTCTAAAGATTTAAACAAAATACATAATGTTACGAAGAAGGGTTGCTAAATGATCCTAAACCCAAGAGGGGAAGCCCACATTGTTTAGGGACCGCAGGCCCAACTGCAAATAAGGCAACAGCTCCAAGATGGTTTGTATCTATCACTTCTATTGTTCGGAGTAAAGATTTTTTCAAACACACACAAAAAAGTTTAGGCACTGATATTTCTTTTTAAAAAAAAAAGAAAAAAAGAAAATAGAATTTAATGATGAATTCAAAATCAATTTCATTCTGAAAGATGTTTTTATCTAATATTGAGGAGAAAAAAAATTGAATTTATTTAGTTAACTCAAGCTGAAAAACAAAACTAATAAGAATAATCTTGAGACAAATAAACTGGAGATATTAATATTTAATTAATTCAATATTAAAGTATAACATTAGTAAAAAATAACATTCAATTGAAGGATTGATGATTTTATAGTTGTTTTTTAATCTTAGAATAGCTTTTATTTGTGATACATGTTGGGAATCCCTTGCTAATTTTGCAATTACACGCATATATATATATATAAAATAAAAATTAGTCATTTATAACTATTATAATTTTATTGGCAAATCAAATGGTCAACCGATTCCTAGAAAATCCCAAGATATTTAGCCCCCGTTTGACATCAGCACATTAAAATAATCTAAAAACACCAAAATATATTCATTTAAAATGAAAAAAAAATTGAATTTTTTGGAAACACAGTTTCAAAAACTGTCCCAAACAGCTTCTAAATTATCATTTTTCAACCATTTTTTTTAGCAATCATGTGGAATTAAATAATTTTACTGTTTAAAATTGAAAAAATATATACCTCTAGATAATCATTATAATAATTAATGTCCGTATAAAAAAACAAAATACTTTCAAACTGAAGGCTTTTAATTTCCTTTTGAAAATAAAAACATCATTTAATAACTGCTGCGATGAGTAAAAAAATACATCTATTGCTACATAGAAGTTACCTTTGGTTTGAATTGTTTTTTATATTCCGATTATATATATTCTTTTTAGAAATCGTTTTTTTATTCTTTTGTTCAAAAGATTTTCATTATTATTAAAAGGAGTGGTAAATTCTTATAATCCCCATTGCCATAGCCTAAAAGGGATTTGATGTAATTAATTGACAGATTAGTTACCAGAAAAAGGTAAAAACATTATTGAAATTAATGATGTCTCCTTCGAATGGACCGTCACCATTGGATGTTACGACCATGGACCATTGCCTGGCTCGGACATTTTGTTCACACAGGGGCCTGAATTTATGGCTCGTGAAGATGGGAAATAGACGTCGGGAAATGTTGGGTGCATCTACCATGGTTTTAATTTAAATGGTATGGTTGCAGGCCATATATAAAGTCCATTTTATGGGTGTGTCGCTATTTTTTTTAAATGAAGTCAGGTAAATAAATAAAATCTTGACTGTTTAAAATTACATATCACCGACTTGTTTGGTAAAAAATTGAAATTACCAAACAAATTTTGTGATTAGAAAAAAAGAAGAAGATATAAACTAATACTATCAAAATTAGAACTTCAAGTTTTCAAAAGCCTTTAACGATTACCAACAAAGTGTTGGTTTAATCAGTGTAAGTTTAAAAATGATTTTTTTATGTGAGGAGACGTCACCCTCAAAATACGTGTTTTATAGGTCAAAGTAAGTGAGTAAAATCCCGGTTATCACATGCTCTTATAAAGTGCTTGTACATCGATGATTGCTCTCAATGGTGTCTCCACGGAGGCAAGACCTTTGAAAAGATCGTAATGCTAGTACATTCTCTATTTAGTTAAAGCCAAACTATAGTTGGTGGATCGATCATTTTTTAATTTTAGATTTATAATTTTTAATTAGACTCATAGGTTGGTAAACTTCTTTGACTCGATACATGGAACTCAACAAACCTCTTCCAATAACCAACTCATCATAATCCATGGGAAAGAAAATCTATTTCTTTTTCTGTAATTTGAACGCAACGTAGACCAAGCCGGTCCACCAACCCCTCCCACTTGACAAGCCTTATTGATCACTTTAAATCAGGACCATCCAATTGTATTATCTTTTTTTATAATCTATGAGATATAATATTCTTAAAAATAATCATTGACTAAATACCTTGTTTTTCTTTGCGCGCGCGCGCGTGTATATATATATATATATATATATATATATATATACACACACTTAGGTCCCGTTTGTTTCCCGGAATTCACTTTCCAGAAAACTACTTTTCAAACTTTCCTGTGTTTGTTTGCCTTCTGGAAAGTTGATCAACGGAAAACACTTTTCGGTCAACGGAAAACACTTTCCGGTCAAAGAAAAATTTGGCTTGGTTTTCAGGAAAGTGTTTTCTGGAAAATTTGGGCGGAAAACACTTTCCGGAAGTTGTGAAAAATTTAGAAATGTCATTATTTGCTGATTATATCAAATTTGATCCTCAAACTTGTGATTGCTATATATAATTTATTTTTGAATATTTATTTTTCAATTCCATCTCCTAAAATTTAATTTTTATATTAATTTTGGTTCTTATTTTTATAATTGCTATTTGTTTTTTTCTTATCATTTTTTTATTGAAATTTTTTATCTATCAAATTTGGTCCTCATTTTTTTTATTGTTACTTATTTTATTTGAAATAATTTATGAAATGTTAATTATTATTATTTTAATTTATTCACCTTTCATTTTTTTAAAATTTTTAGATTTGATCTCTATTATTTTGATTATTATTTATTTTATTTGAGATAATTTATGAAATTATATATTTTTTTCAATTTCATTCTCATTCAACTTTTTAATTTGTAAGATTTGTTCCTCATTATTTTAATAAACTTGAAAAAAAAATTAATTTATTAATAAATTATTTTCCAGTTCATTTTCCATAACACAAACAAACACTAGAAAATGTTTTCCAGTTCATTTTCCATAACACTGCCAAACATCGGAATTCACTTTTCAGGAATTCATTTTCCAGGAATTCACTTTCCCCGGAATTAATTTTCAAAAAAAAAACCACTTTCCAGCAAACAAACGGGGCCTTATTTTTCTTTCTTTCATTTATTGTGGGCTTATGGCTAGGAATCTATTGGCAAATACTCTTTATAGTTAGTTTTAAGATATTGACCTAATGCTAGAGGAAGTCTTCTCATTTTGTATTTTAAAAATTAAGTTCAGATATTAAAATCAGAAAAGAAATATATTATTTTTATTATTCTCAATGTGCTAATACTACAAAGTATTTTTGCGAGGACAATAAAGTCACATGGCCAAATAGACAATAAATTAAATAAAATAATACTTTATTCAAAATATTCTTCGTTCTTCCAACCCATTCAATAATTTCAATAAATTAAATATACAAAAGATCAAGAAAAAAAAAGGAAATGAAAAGGCAATAACCCTAAATCCTATCTAGATTGAATCTGTCAAGAATCAAACCGTCTCCTTCACATAAAATTTTCTACTCTCCAACAGAGCCTTATCCAGATCATCCAAACCCACCTTTGAACAACACGTAACTGTACACTGGGTTAATTTACACCTGTCAATATCGTTCACCGTCGTATTCTTCACACTGGTCCAGTTACACGCGCCACTGTCATCTCCACTAATATCACACATAATTATCGCCCCTCCAACAGTACTGCTCAGGTATATGTATACAAAATCATCCATCAAGCTCATACTTATGGAGGATGGCATCGGCATACCAAAGTATATCATGTTCTCAGCATCATCCTCGCTGTCAATAGCTTTCATTTTCTCTACCAGCTGCTTTGGCATTTCTCCAATCTCTCTGAAAACCTCCAATGACTCGCCGTCCACCTCCCACAGTTTTATGCTTTTGATATCATCTCCTATTATACCACCAAGAATCAGACGATCATGGCTGGCAAATCCGATGAAACAGCAGGAAATAGTGCATGTTGTATGAGGACGCAGATTGTAGGGTCCTTGCCATGTCTTGATGCTGGGATCGAAAGAGTAAGCCACGCCCGTGCTTTTCTCTACAACATACATCTTGTTTTTGTTGGAGCTCACTGCAATGGAGAGCCAGGTGGAGGCAGCTGATTCCTTGAGCATCGCAGGCATGGGCTCGCACATTTCCCACTCGCAAGTCTCCAGGTCATACATTTCGACTGCTAAAGGGTCGTCCTCGAAGTAGCAGGTCCCACCTGCAATGATGACACGTGTGCCCACCATGGCCACAATGGGATCGGTTCTCCATATGAGTGGAGCCTTGATGTGTTGCCAGGAGAGGTGGAGAGGGTCATCAGAAAAAGAAAAGCCGGAAGGTGAAAGCATGTACAGGAGAGTGGAGTGAGATGATCGGAGGGCTGAGATGAACTTCATAGATGGCTCATGGATTTGGATCCAAACGTGTGAGCGTGGGTCGTAAGCGTGTGTTGTTGTTGAGTGAGGAAACCTCGTGCTCTGGGTGTAGATTAGGAGCCATGGTTTGGTTCTGTTGGCGCGGCGGCGACGACCACCTCCCTGCAGAGAAGCGGAAACCGCAAGTTTCCAGGACATGGACACGTAACTGGCGGGAACGAGATCTACGAGAGGGACGTGATTGAATATTGTCTCCAAGATGTCTCCATGGATTTGATTTGAAGCCTCTGGTGTTAGCAAATTATCTCCGGTTACCTCCATCGATCGCTTTCGAGTATTATTACAAGCTACTGCTAATATTATATTATCGGTGGCGCTGGAGAGCTGGCGGAGGAACAAGTTGTTGGGCGGGACTAGAAAGAAGGTGGCTTGTTGTGTTTATATAGGGGCGAAAGCGTGCGAAATGGAGTGGATATGGCACTATTTATTCTTCAATATAAAAATTAAAAAAAATAATATTTGCAGTGTAATAAGGTATGAATTTTACTCTAATTATATATATTTAAAAATACTTCTTAATAACACATCTTATTTTTATATTGGAATAACTATTTTTTCCAAATTTTAATTAAAATAATAACAATTTTTATATATTCTCTTTAAATTTATTGTTTCAGATGAGCCATGCAGCTGCTTGTGGATATATTGAAATGGAAATTAATTAGGCAGGCCCAGAGTTAAATTTTCTCTGATCAGTTGAGATCAAAATGTTTTTTGATTAGTTGGTGCAATAAATTCTACTCTTTATATTCAGGATAATATATTAAAATCATATGGTTGAATTGAAATAAATTCATTTAATAATTGTTTTTTTTGTCTGTCTTCTTCACGAGAAAAAGGAAAAAAATGAAAGAAAGAAACGATAGAATGTTTATATAAAAATCGAAAAGTTTTTCAAACCAAACTTATGATCTGTTTATCTTTGAATTTGATTATTATTCTTTTTATTACTATTTATTTTTTATAAAATTATTATTTTTTCTTTCAATTTTATCATTCTTCAAATTTTTTTATCTATCAAACATGTATCTATTCTTTTAATTATTATCTTCTTTTTTTTAAAAAAATATTTTTCTTGATTTATTTTAATTGTTCATTTCATCCCGCATTTGATTTGTTTATACTTTTTATTTTTGCTGCGAGTTAGTTGAGTTAAATTTGATTGACTCGAAATCTTTTTAATGAGTTAACCATGCTAGTTTTTTTTCAATAATCATATTATTAAATATATTCAAATTAATGACCGGATACTATTATTTGTTTATTGTCTTTTAAAATATATTCAAATCAGCGAAGCATTGATGCTATATATATCACGACCTTAAATGCAATTTGAATGACTGTGCTGTTGCCATGTGCAATCGCACGACTATGTCATGGCCTCATGCGCTGGCAGAGAGAGAAACGCAAGAATGAACTTTTTTCCTTTTCGGTTCCTAGGAGCTGCAAACATATATGGTGTGAAGTTAGTATTTGTATTTTAAAAACGTTTTCGAAAAAGGTTTAAATTTTAAATTTAAAAAATAATAATAATACTAAACATAAAAAAGCACTCACCAGCTCACACTGACACATAAAAAACCTAGCCCTAAAAATACCCAAACCCAGCTGCCACCACAGTCCCTCTGACGGCCATAAATTGGTCACCATCAACAATCCAGCAACGCCCTGAGATCCTTACCTGCAATCTTATTTCCTAAGCCATGTGTTAGATTTACACAATCAATGTATCTCTGAATGTATTTTCACAGTGATAAACATATATACAGACATCCTTTATATAGGAAAGGATCACAATAAAATAGAATACGTAGAGAGTTTATAGGCTATATTCTAGGAGTAATATACGGTAACACCCCTCTCAAGCTCAAGGTGGTAATGCAGGAATCAACTGGAGCTTGGACAATAAGGTAGTAAACTGATTTGGAGGATGAGCCTTAGTAAAAATATTAGCAATCTGATCAGCAGAAGCAACACAGAGGAGTTGAATTGTTCCCTTAACAATATGGTGGCGCACAAAATGACAATCGATCTCGATGTATTTAGTGCGATCATGAAAGACATCATTATACGCAATTTGTATAGCACTCTGATTATCGCAATAAAGAATAGTGGAACCATCATGTGAAACTCCCATGTCAGAAAGGAGCCAAAGAAGCCAGAGAAGTTCTTGAGTAGTATCGCCCAGAGCACGATATTCTGCATCAGTACTTGAACGAGAAACAACAGTCTGCTTTTTACATCGCCAAGAGATAAGTGAATCACCAAGAAAGAAACAAAAACTAGTAGTAGAACGACAATCAGTAGGATCACCAGCCCAATCAAAATCAGAAAAGAAACGCAACTTAAGAGAAGAATGAGTTGAATAATGTAACCCATAAAACATAGTGCCCTTGACATATCGGAGAACACGTACTAAGCCATCATAGTGTGAAGAATGAGGAGCGGCCATAAACTGACTGAGAATATGCATAGCATAAGCAATGTCTGGACGAGTGGCCATGAGATAAATAAGACTACCAACTAACTGTCGATATAGTGTGGCATCCTTCAGAGGTTGACCGTCAAAAGGAGTAAGATGAGTTTGAGAATCAATCGGAGTAGATGCATTTTTGCAATCAGTGAGACCAACACGAGCCAAAAGATCAGAAGCATATTTGGCTTGAGAAATAAAGGAACCAGTAGTATCACGATTGATCTCTAATCCTAGAAAATAGTTAAGCAAGCCTAGATCTTTCATCTCAAACTAACGATATAGGAACTGTTTAAGATTACAGATTTCAATAGTATCATCCCCAGTGATAATCATGTCATCCACATAGAGAAGAAGAAAAATGACCCCATGCTTAGTCTTACGTATGAAAAGAGCAGAATCATATTGACTAAAGGTGAAGCCAAAATCCTGAATAGTAGAGCTGAATTTGTCAAACCAGGCACGTGGAGCTTGTTTAAGACCATATAATGCACGACGAAGCTTGCATACTTTGGGAGACTGAATATCGGAACCAGGAGGAGGTTTCATAAAGACATCTGCAGTAAGATCACCATTGAGGAATGCATTTTTGACATCCATCTGATAAAGATCCCATTGACGAGCTGTAGCAATAGCAAGCAGACTGCGCACTGAAGTAAGACGAGCAACAAGAGCAAATGTTTCCTCATAGTCAATCCCATATTCTTGAGAGAACCCCTGAGCAACAAGACGAGCTTTATAGCACTCAATAGAAATATCTGAGTGTGTTTTGATTTTGAACACCCATCAACACCCAATAGCAAATTTGCAAGGAGGAAGATCAACTACGTCCCAGGTATGAGTTTTAGCTAGAGCCTGCATTTCATTAGTCATAGCTTGCTGCCAAAGTAGGCAAGGGAAGACAATGAAGCAAAGAAGCTCATACAGGTTCAAAAGTATTATCAAGAGCCATTAGAAACTGTAACAATCTTTGATGATCTCGATAAGTGATAAAGAGTCTGGCATCGTCAGAATGTTTCCAAAGAGGTTCAGATTGAGCAAGTTGATCCCAAATAGAATGCATCTGAGATAAAAAATCATTAATGGATTGACCAGATGCTTGGCGCATATGGTGAAGATTCTATAATAGCTGATATTGATGAGCATGCCCAGTAGTCTGATAACGTTCTTTTAAAAAATTCCAAATTGCTTTAGCCGGAGAAATAATTGTATCATCATCCTGAAATCGTCCAAACTGTAGACTGATGGAAGGCACACGTGTTCCTGAACCAAGTGATAATTTGATAGGTTTTCCCATCCCATTCATCTAGGCGATCGACAAATGCATTCTCAGTTTCATCTGCATTCTTGTAACTAGCGTAAAATTCGTAACCGTATAAGTGTACTGATCGGGATAATTATATTCGTACGTAAGTATATAGTATATAGGGTACGTACGTGACAATCTGTAACCAGGTAAAAATATGTACTAGAATATATGGTATGTACGTAATTGGCGTTTATGTACGCGATTGTTGGGATTAATTAATGTACGTAAATATTTAGGAAAAATAATTTTAGATGAATTAATTAGTAAATCCTTTGTATATGTAATAAGTATAAATTATAGTATGTAAAATGATGATAGCCAAAAATAACAATAATAATAATAATAAAACAATATATATACCTAAATGAATTGCCTTGAAATCCATCACAATTTAAGCCTAATTTAACTTTGCATTTCACCATAACTCATTGACACATGGCATAAGCATGAAATGTAAAAGATATTCAAGGAAAGCAAATATGTGGGAGAAGGAGGCATTTTGTTATGCATCCCGTAAGTTTACAAAAAGAAAAAAAAAAGAGTGAAAGAGAAAGGAAAAAGGGAAGAAGAAGAAGGGAAAAGAAAGGAAAAAGCTAAAAAGTTTTAGGGAAACTTAATCTAATGTAAGTAGGTTTCATTTTATTTTTGTTTGTTTATGCTTTCCATTTTTATGAGTTGTTTAATTAATTTCAAATGTGATTATGATGGTTTTGTAATGATTTTGACTCTTGATGTTGATGATGGATGGTTAAGCATGCATGATGAAAAGTGTACTTGGTGTGAAAATTCTGAATTTCTTTTAGGGATGGAAAAACCCGAATTTGGGGTGAATTATTTCGGGATCTTGGAGTGAGTTTTAGGAAAAATACAAAGAATTAAAGTTGTGGATATATATGTCTACTACATCCCTGTGAAATTTCGTGATTTTTAGAAAAATATACATGTAGTTATGACGGATATGGCGTGGGTTGCTCAAATGGATACCTGCTGGAAAAATATTTTCCATCCGAAATTGTGTGTGAGTTATTTCGAGATTTTAGAGTGATTGTTAGGAAAAATACAAAGAAGGAAAGTTGTTTATCTATATGTCTACTATTTATCCTTAAAATTTCATAATTTTTAGATATATATGTAAGGAATTATGGCCAAATTGGTATGGGTTATGTAAGCATACTATTGCTGAAAAGAAAAAAAAATATTTGTAAAATTAAGTGGGCTTAGATTTAGATGAATGTGGGCATGAAATAAACCCATGGACTTAACCTAAAACATATGGGCTTGAGAAAAAAAATATAAATAAATAAATAAATAAATAATAATACATAAATAACTAAATTTATTCTCTTAATAATGGAAATAATTAGATCTTAATATTACTGGAATTAATGAACAATATTAATGAGCGGAGGTTGTGATTAAACATGTCATCACGTGCATTAGGGGAAATTAATTTGAGAGAAATCATTGAGTCTTGAATTGACACGGTTTGATAACCGAATTGAGTGGAATGGGTAATAGCAAGAAATCCATAGTGCGAGCTCTATTTACTAACACCGTTAAGCGAGGGATAATTCCGCTAACCGTGTGCTGCAACGAGGGATAATGCCGTTGCGAGCAGTAGGTGATGACATGATCACCGAGTGATAGTTCGCACGGACCTGCATATACCTAGGGTACCCGGATTAAAAATAGATGAAAATGTGGGAAAACACAATAGCATTGCATATCATGTGCATCACCCTACTTACTGAGCTTTGGCTCATTCTGTTATTGTATTTGTGTGTTGTTCAGGCAAGGGTAAGGTTAAGCTGATCGAGGATGCTACCGGTTCTCGCTAAAAGAGGCTCATGTGTCACTGATAAAAATAGGAGTATCTTTTGTGGAAAAAAAAAGGGTACGAGCCAAATTTGTAAATTAAATATCTAGGCATTTTGTAAATTATAGAATTGTTCTAAGGATGTTGTAAATTATCCCGTACGTTTTCAACAATGTAGTTATCTATGTATTTTGTTGTTTATGATGGAGGAGATAGGGGACTTAGTCCCAACAGTGTGGCGAACCTGGTCACGCCAGTTAGGTAACTGGCAAGGGAGCTGGGGGCGTCACAATTCTGTACTGGCTTACCGAGGATACCATTAATAATACGCCAAAGTCTTTTTCCTTTAATGAAGCCCGACATAGCTTGTGCCTAAATAACATAATTGGAACCATCAAGCACAATAGGTATAGGATGAGCAATTTCGGAACGATCCATTATATAATTTTTTTTAACAGTACCAAATTAAATAAAGGCTGCCGTCAATTCACAATAGCTGAAAATACAAATTTTGTGAGCAGATGATGATGAGACGAAGGAGATTGATTTTGGCAGATGACGATGACGAAGAGTGGGTCGGTGAAGAAGAACAATCTGACAGACGATTGTGAACAGATGAAGGAGAACCGGTGACAGTGGGTCGTCGATGGTGAAGGAGAACAGATGGCAGACAACTGTGAGAATTTTTGTCGATTGGTCGACGACGATTAGTGAAGACAGCAACGAACAATCTGACAGACGATTGTGGCCGTGAACAGCAGTGGCAGTGAACAGATGACGATGGGTTGTTGATGGCAGTGACTGACCGACGACAATAATGAAGCAGTGGCCGTGAACAGCAATGACAGTGAACAGATGACGATAGGTCAGTAGCTCCGACAGGTAATTATCGGCTCTGATACCATGTTAGATTTACACAATCAATGTATCTCTGAGTGTATTTTCACAGTAATAAACACATATACATACATCCTTTATATAGGAAAGGATCAAAATAAAATAGAATACATAGAGAGTTTATAGGCTATATTCTAGGCTAATATCTTGGCTAAACAATTGCTAATTGATTTACATTAATATATGGTAACAGATCCATCATTCAAAAGGACCACACACACAAAAAAGAAACCCATGGGGGAAGAGTTTGTCCTAAAAAAGGTCATCTTCTTGGGGGGGACCCTTTTTTTTCTTCCCATTCTATAACAGCAACAAGCGAGCCCTTCCTCCATCCCGCGACCAAAACCACCGTGAGCAACTCCCTTCTCAGTCGCCTCCTCTTCCGCCATCTCCACCTTGTGCCACAACTAGTCGCCACCATAATATTCATCAGTTAATAGCACATTGTCAAATCAACCTGTAAAACAGAACACAAGAATATCACCACCACCATTTTTAGAGTCATAGAAAGAGGGATACCCACAATTTCATCTCCCCCCCTCATGGTTTCCTCCTTCCATATCTTTACCAATCCCCACCGAACACCACAATGTTTTTTCACATGAGTCATTCCCCACCTCCCTTTTTCTCTCTCTCATGGCTTAGATTTTCATGTCAACCACTTAAAAATTCAAGAATAACCATTTAAATTTGTTGACTCTTCAGGTTTGGTCCATTTTTGTTTTGTTATATTTGTTTTCTTGAATATTTATAAAATAGATATAACTTTTCAATTTCAGCCCTTTTAAAGTTTATTTTCTTTTAAATTTGATACATAAACTTTTAATTTATATTTTTTATGTTGTTTTTTAAATTGGTTCTTTTTTGTGATGTCAACCTTCTTTGCTTTTATTTTTCCTATCAAATTTAATCTTTATTTTAATTGCTATTTGCTTTGTCATTGACAAGTTTTTAATTAGAATCATTTTATGAATTGATTTTGTTTTATGATTTCTTTGTTTTTTTCTTATCAAGTTTAATTCATGCTCTTTTGTTTGCCAAGTTTTTAAAATTGATATTCTTAAATCCGGATTCAAGGTTTCACAGGTTCCAAGTTTTAAAAATTTAACCCGGTTTAGGATCTTTGTCCTGATTTGCTTGGTTTTTTACATGTGTTTTTCAATTTCACCCCTATAATTTTTTTATATTTAAAATTTGATTATCATTCTTTTAATTTTTTAATTTGGGTCTATTTGTTTTCATTAAATTCCATTCTTTTTTTCCCTATTGTTGCCTTTGCAGTTTGTTTTAGTAATGATTTTTTTTTTATCAATCTTATCTTTTGAAATTAAATTAGTTGAGAATTAGATTTTTTAATTAAACCGGGTCAGTTTTCACAGGTTATATCTTTTGTAGATTATACGAGGGTTAAGAGTTTCACAATATTTGCTTCCCCCCTTTAAAACTAATATTTTCTTGTTTTTTTGTGTGAGTTTGATTCTAGTGGGTTAATCTTGTATATATTTTTCTCTTTTAACCCCTACCATTTTTTTATCTATAAATAATCTTTCAATTTACAATTGTTTTTCAGTTTTACCCCTATGATTTTTTTAATGTTTCAAGCTTGGTCTTTATTATTTTAATTACAATTTATGTTGTCTTTACAACATATATAGTTTATATCAAATGAATCATTTCTTAACTCTTCAAGCAAGATATTAAAAATTCAAATATTTTTTTCAAAAGAATTTTCCAAGTGAACACACGACTGAGCCTCTTAGTCATGTCGATTCCCCTTATATTTGGAACATATCCATATTTATACTCTCTCCACCATAAATATTTTTATTCTGTTTTTTATTTACCAAATAGAAATGATTGAATATACCCTATTAATTTAGTTTTGCATCCATTATATACTTATTAGTGAACATGTAAACCCCGGGAAATAAATGTAAGTGTTAAATTAAAAGAGAAATAAAATAAGTTGAGGGGAGGGTGAAATTGAAATAAATAAAAAGATTATGATTTAAATTATAAGAAGAGAAGAGGTGGAAAAAAAAAAGAGAGACATTTAAAAGGAAATGGGGGGGAGATAAGTTAGAGGGAGGTTAGAGAGAAAAAGAGAAGGAGGGGTTGTGCTCCGACAGCCATATCTCTGCCGGCCACCGTTGGATTAGGCTGAGTTTTGGATATGTTGGGAAGCTCACTATTGTCTAGCATCTGACCGGAGGGATTGTAATTATCAGCCGCCGTTTGAGAAACCCGATCATCTGAAGATTTCTGGAAACCCCCCTCAAACCCGTCAGAGTCGCCGGACAGTTCCTCCACTGTTCACCGTTGGATTACTCTGATATTTTGGTAAGTTGTACTTCGTTATACTATATACACGATGACCGGAGGGATTTTACATATCTCTTACCATTTGAGAGATATTGCATTTTGAATGAATTCTGGAATTTGTTGAGACTCTTTTCAAATGTGTTGTGCCGCCGACTGAGTTTAGAGTTTTCATACCGTTGGATCAAGCTTATTTTTGAGTATTGTGTTCGCCTTGGTTGTTACTACATATTCACCGAAGGGATTTGCCTGTTTTTTCTCCGTTAGAGGTGAGTATTCTTTTGAAGAAAATAACAAAATCTGCTTTCTTCTGCCAGTCAGGGCCATCTTCTATTTTCGCTTCATATCACCGTTGGATGAAGCTGAAATTTGGGTATGTTGTGCTACTGAGTGTGATTAATGTTCTGAACGGTGGAGATGAGAAATTGACAGTCCAGAAAGGAGATATGTATGTTGAACAGTAGCTCTCCAGTTTAAGGTCAGTCTTCGGTTTAACTCCGATCTTGGTAGATCCAACCGTTGAAATACCCTGAAATTTGAATATGTTGTATATAATGGGTATTTATACATATTAACCGTTGGGATTTGATATTTGTAGAGGTAATTGTGATTTATTGCTATTACAATTACTGCTGGGTGCTATCTTGACAGCAGATTTGTTTGTGTCCTTACATGGCTTCTAATCCAAAAGCCCCCTTTCACAGGAGCTTGGGCTGACAAGATAAGAGTTACCGACACTAACACTCGGTGCACTCTCAACCCTAGCCCTCGTAAGCCGATTGTTTCTCGTCTTCAATTGAATGGTAGTTTATGGGAGAAGTCCGTTGTGGATTGGCGCCGGTGCCTGGTAGGTTTCTTTCTCGGGAATAAGTTTTCTTTTCATGCTATGAATTAAATTGCTAACAGGATATGGAAGAGGTTTGGTTTTGTGGATGTGACATCCTTGGCCAATGGTTTTACAATGTTTCATTTCAAAACAGGAAATGAGTTACAAAAGGTTCTTGAAAATGGACCTTAGATGTTTGGGGGAGGGGGAAAGCCATTATTCTTTAGCAATGGCACTCCGGGTTTGTCTTTGACATGAACAAGACCACCAAACTTCCAGTATGGATTCGGATTGTAAAATGTGGAACACTTGAATGTGAACATATGAACTCTTGAAATGAGTGTGATAACGAAAGTGATTCAAAAATACAAATGTACTGATTATGACCATTGATGTTGTAGATGGTGCGGTCGGGATTGGACCGTCGTCGAGACAGGAACGACCCACGGGTGGAGCAGGTAGGTGACTTGCACCTTTCTTTTTCATACATTGAATAAGGAAATACTTTAATATGAATACTACTCTATTGTGTAAGAACCTATATAAGATGGTTGAAAGTGTAAATGTTGATGAATGATTGATTAGCTTCGGCTAATGGCATCCCAATGGATGACCGGGATGAATGATTGATTAGCTTCGGCTAATGGCATCCGAATGGATGACCGGCATGAATGATTGATTAGCTTCGGCTAATGGCATCCCAATGGATGACCGGGATGAATGATTGATTAGCTTCGGCTAATGGCATCCGAATGGATGACCGGCATGAATGATTGATTAGCTTCGGCTAATGGCATCCGTATGGATGACCGGCATGAATGATTGATTGAATGAATGATTAGCTTCGGCTAATGGCATCCGAATGGATGACCGGCATGAATGATTGATTAGCTTCGGCTAATGGCATCCGAATGGATGACCGGCATGAATGATTGATTAGCTTCGGCTAATGGCATCCGAATGGATGACCGGCATGAATGATTGACTATCTTTGGCTAATGGCATTTGAAAAGGATGACCGGGGTGAACGAATGATTAACCTCAGTAAATATGCCTTAAGAGGATAAACGAGTTATTAATTATGGTTGTGTTGAGAACGATGTTTAAGATTTTGTAGACCCAGGATGATTGGATCGAGATTGATTTTAAGGGTTCTATGACTGTTTCCATACCTGTTATTGTTTAATCCGTTACTGTTTCCATACCTGTTACTGTTTAATCCGTTACTGTTTCCATACCTGTTACTGTTTAAACTGTTACTGGTTGATCTGTTACTGTTTGGAACTATTACTGGTCGATCTGTTACTGTTTGACTTGTTACTGTTAGTGCTTGAGACATGTTATTGTCTCGGGACATGTTACTGTTAAGTTGATACATTTATATGCATTACAAGCTATTGTACCAAGTACATGAAGAAATTATAAATGTTAATGCCTCCTGTAACTGCCAGACCGTTTAATTACCATTATAATTATCATTAAGTAATTACATTCTCCTAAATGTTTTGTATTGCTGTAGGGACGTCACATCCACGAGATGTCTAAGGAACCCGATACACGGGAACCAACTTTTGCAAGGAACCATGTAGATGCATTCTAAATCACAATGTATTTTGTGTGAATCAATATACAAAACACATAACTTTTATTAGATCCTTTTGTGTAAATTTGTAACGGCTATTAGTAGTATAGGAATGCAATGTCCAAGTATGAATATTTTTAATATGAATTTCTAATTATGCAACCATAATACTACATGGTTATGTAAGATCCACTTTTAATGAAATATTGATTGTATGGATGATATTCTGATGATGTGAGGTAATCAGGTTCGCTGATTTCCGGTACTATATGTGTTACATATATATATAAAAAAAAAATCAGGGTCGTTACAGTTGGTATCAGAGCACCTGGTCTTGATCCTGGGTTCAATGATAATGGCATTGTTGTGATGATTTTTGAAAGGTATTATGGGATGGTTCGAACCAGACAGCAAGCTAGGACTGACCCAACCCTTACATGAGGAAGGGGGTCGAGTTTATATTATGACTGTATGAAGCGGATTCTGTGATAGATATTACATTTTACATACCCACGGTATTGGTTTATTCCGAGAGGATAGAACCAATAGGAGGTCAGGAAAATTCTACTTCTCGACGGGTAGATATGCCTCCAGCGGAGGCATTTGAAGGCGAGCGACAAATCAATATATCTCCCTAGTAGCGCCGATGGTTGCGCTGAACATATTTTTAGATTGTGCTTTTATGGAATATATGGTACAGGCTTGGCGGTAGGGATGGCTGCAGGTGCTTCCAGTGTAGCTTTTAGATTAGAGAGGATCGTTATAATAGTACAATGGACAAAAGATATATAGGAAACGGGTTGTGAAATATTCTCAAGAGAGGAGGATTCAGGATTTAACATCTTTTGCCTCCACCTATTTTCCCACGAAGCACCACAGAGTAGACATATTTAATGATGGACTAAGACAATAACTGAGAATGATAATGATAGCCATGCAACTTCATTCTGTGTGGGATTTGGTAAGGCTGCTCAGGGTATGGAAAGCGTCAGAGGTGTGAGCAAAGAAACCCGAGGGATTGTTCTACGATGCCATGAAGATGCTACATCTGTAAAGGAGAGGGACATCGATGGAAGGAGTGCCCACATATGGGTAGAGTTTGTTATTATTGTGGGTACACGAGTCATCAGAAGAAAGATTTTCCTAGTAGGGCTAACAAGGGAAACCGAAGTCAGAGGACCGATGTTGGGAGTCAGCAACAGACAGATTATGGTTGATTGACCTGGTAGACTTACCTCGTCAGGGATAAGTGTTACTCGAGGGAGGTCCAGGTTTCAGGAGGGAAGATTTCAAGGTCAGGTATATCATATGACTCAAGAGGATGTGGGAGTTATGCCTGATGTTGTGGCAGGTACTGTAATATTCCACATTGGCGGGTGAGGGAGTGGTAGCTGGCCTTATTAAGAGTGCTGGTTGCTAACTTTTCATACGCGTTTTGGGGCGTCAAGCCCAGAAGTGGGCTCGCGTCACTAGGAACAAAACCGTGAGGGCGGTAAGGCCCAAAACGGACAATATATTACAGGTTGGGCCGGGCTGTTACAGGTAAAATACAGTTAAATACAATGCAAGATTATACTTTAATTGATTCTGGAGCTAGTCATCCATTTGTATTATGTAGAATTATGGAATGATTGTATGTGGTGCCTCACAAGTTGCGAATAAGGTGACAATTAGTACCCCGTTAGAAGAAAGCATGAACACTGATGATGTCTATAGAGGAGTGAAACTGTATATTGAAGGGTTGGGATTGAATGTAGACCTTATGTCATTAGAATTATATGACTTTGACTTGATTTTTGGGCATGGATTGGTTAAGCAAACATAAGGTACAAGTGGATTGTTTTACCAAAACAGTGACCCTCCAGGGGGTAGGAAATAGGAATGTTGTATTTAAAGGAGAGAGAAAATTTCTTCCAAATTGTATGATTTCAGTCTTAAGGGCTAGAAGGTTAATGAGGAAGGGTTGTCCTGTTTGGTTAACTCATGTAATATATATAAAAAAAAAACAAGTATCCACTTCCACGAATAGATGAATTGTTTGATCAGTTAAAGGGTGCTAAGGTATTCTCTAAAATAGATTTAAGGTTGGGGTATCATCAATTGAGAATTAAAGAACAAGATATTTAGAGGACAACATTCAGAACCCGTTATGGACATTACGAGTTCTTAGTGATGCCTTTTGGGTTGACAAATGCACCGGCGATGTTCATAGATTTGATGAATCGAGTATTTTCGCCTTACTTGGATCAGTACATGGTGGAATATATCGATGACATCTTGGTATATTCTAGTTCATATTCAGAGTATGAACAACATTTGGGGGTCGTGTTACGGACTTTGAGGGAGAATAAATTGTATGCAAAGCTGGATAAGTGTGAGTTTTGGCTCAAGGAAGTGGTATTTTTTGGGCCATGTGATTTCTGCAGAAGGAATATTCGTGGATCCAAAGAAGGTAGAGGTTGTGTTAAAATGGGAGAGGTCTACTAATGTGATAGAAATTGGAAGTTTCCTGGGTCTCGCAGAATATTACCGGAGATTTATGGAGGGGTTCTCCACCGTAGCACCACCTTTGACCAGACTAACTTGCAAATAAGTCAAGATTTGTTTGGTCGGAGGAGTGTGAAGGGAGTTTCCAAGAACTAAAGAAAAGACTCACTTCTGCTCCTGTGTTGGCCCTTCCATCAGGAACAGAAGGGTTTGCGGTATATAGTGATGTTTCAAAAACAGGTTTGGGATGTGTACTGATGCAACATGATTGTGTAATTGCTTATGTATCCAGACAATTAAAGCCACATGAGGAGAATTATCCAGTTTATGACTTGGAACTTGCAAAGGTAGTGGTTGCCCTAAGAATATGGAGACAATTTTTGTATGGGTCACAACTGCAAATCTTCTCAGATCATAAGAGTTTGGAATATTTGATGTCGCGAAAAGAGTTAAACATGCACCAAAGAAGATGGGTGAAGTTAATAAAAGATTATGATTGTGTGATTGACTATCATCCTGGTAAAGCTAACCTTGTAGCAAACGCTTTAAATAGAAAGGGTAAAGTAATTATGAATAACATAGAAATTAAGAGACAAGGAAGTATAGTAGGAATGAGAAAAAATGGGTATGTGGATAAGTCTCGGTCTTGAAGGGTCATTGTTAACCAGTTAAAAATCTGATCTGTACTTCGAGGTAAAGTTTTGGAGGCTCAACAAGTAATGAGAAGGTAAGAAGATCAAAGGGAATGTGAACCAGGGTATAGAAAAGTCCTTTCAGGTGTTATCTGATGGACTCATAGCTATGGGAAAACGAATTTTTTTTTTTTTTTGCCCAATAATGAGATCTTTAAAGATGAGGTATTGAGAGAAGCTCATGAATCCCGTTTTGCTACCATCCTGGAAGTACAACGAGGTATAGGGATTTAAGGGAATATTATTGGTAGCCAAATATGAAGAGAGAAATAGCAGAAATTGTGTCGAATTGTGGGATTTGTCAACAAGTGAAGATAGAACACCAGAAACCTACAGGGAAGTTACAGCTGTTATCAGTTCCAGAATGGAAATGGGAGGATATCTCTTTGGATTTTGTTATAGGAGTACCCAAGGGAAAGAAAGGTAATGATGCCATATGGGTTATTATGGATCGACTAACAAAGTCTTTTGTTTTTGCCTACGAGAACGACAAACTCAATGGATAAACTTGCAAAATTGTACATAAATGAAGTGGTCAAACTCCATGGGGTACTAGTATCGATTGTCTCTAACCGGGATCCAAGGTTCACATCGAGACTGTGGCCTAGATCACAATGGGTTTTAGGAACAAAGTTAAATCTAAACACGACATTTCATCCACAGACGGATGGGCAGTCGGAGAGAACCATTCGAACTCTTGAGGATCTTCTAAGGTCTTGTGTACTGGAAATTGGTGGAAATTGGGAAGATCACTTCCCATTGGTAGAATTTACTTGTAATAGTAGTTATCAAACTACTATTGGTATGGCTCCATTTGAAGCATTGTATGGACGGAAGTGTCGTACCTCAAATTGTTGGGATGAAATAGGGCAAAGGAATCTGTGAGGACCCGAAATGGTACAACAGGCAATTGACAGGGTACAGGTGATTAGAAAGAGGATTTAACCATGGAAGTTAAGCCCATCCAGATTTTAGATCGGGATGTAATGATACTAAGGAATAAGAGAGTTACATTGGTGAGAGTATTATGGAGAAGCTCACAAATAGAGGAAGAAACGTGGAAAAGAGAGTCTAAGATAAAGAATAAGTATTTGCATTTATTACCTGAAACGGGTACTTAATTTAATTTCGAGGACGAAATTTCTAATAGGAGGGGAGAATGTAAACCCCGGGAAATAAATGTAAGTGTTAAATTAAAAGAGAAATAAAATAAGTTGAGGGGAGGGTGAAATTGAAATAAATAAAAAGATTATGATTTAAATTATAAGAAGAGAAGAGGTGGAAAAAAAAAAGAGAGACATTTAAAAGGAAATGGGGGGGAGATAAGTTAGAGGGAGGTTAGAGAGAAAAAGAGAAGGAGGGGTTGTGCTCCGACAGCCATATCTCTGCCGGCCACCGTTGGATTAGGCTGAGTTTTGGATATGTTGGGAAGCTCACTATTGTCTAGCATCTGACCGGAGGGATTGTAATTATCAGCCGCCGTTTGAGAAACCCGATCATCTGAAGATTTCTGGAAACCCCCCTCAAACCCGTCAGAGTCGCCGGACAGTTCCTCCACTGTTCACCGTTGGATTACTCTGATATTTTGGTAAGTTGTACTTCGTTATACTATATACACGATGACCGGAGGGATTTTACATATCTCTTACCATTTGAGAGATATTGCATTTTGAATGAATTCTGGAATTTGTTGAGACTCTTTTCAAATGTGTTGTGCCGCCGACTGAGTTTAGAGTTTTCATACCGTTGGATCAAGCTTATTTTTGAGTATTGTGTTCGCCTTGGTTGTTACTACATATTCACCGAAGGGATTTGCCTGTTTTTTCTCCGTTAGAGGTGAGTATTCTTTTGAAGAAAATAACAAAATCTGCTTTCTTCTGCCAGTCAGGGCCATCTTCTATTTTCGCTTCATATCACCGTTGGATGAAGCTGAAATTTGGGTATGTTGTGCTACTGAGTGTGATTAATGTTCTGAACGGTGGAGATGAGAAATTGACAGTCCAGAAAGGAGATATGTATGTTGAACAGTAGCTCTCCAGTTTAAGGTCAGTCTTCGGTTTAACTCCGATCTTGGTAGATCCAACCGTTGAAATACCCTGAAATTTGAATATGTTGTATATAATGGGTATTTATACATATTAACCGTTGGGATTTGATATTTGTAGAGGTAATTGTGATTTATTGCTATTACAATTACTGCTGGGTGCTATCTTGACAGCAGATTTGTTTGTGTCCTTACATGGCTTCTAATCCAAAAGCCCCCTTTCACAGGAGCTTGGGCTGACAAGATAAGAGTTACCGACACTAACACTCGGTGCACTCTCAACCCTAGCCCTCGTAAGCCGATTGTTTCTCGTCTTCAATTGAATGGTAGTTTATGGGAGAAGTCCGTTGTGGATTGGCGCCGGTGCCTGGTAGGTTTCTTTCTCGGGAATAAGTTTTCTTTTCATGCTATGAATTAAATTGCTAACAGGATATGGAAGAGGTTTGGTTTTGTGGATGTGACATCCTTGGCCAATGGTTTTACAATGTTTCATTTCAAAACAGGAAATGAGTTACAAAAGGTTCTTGAAAATGGACCTTAGATGTTTGGGGGAGGGGGAAAGCCATTATTCTTTAGCAATGGCACTCCGGGTTTGTCTTTGACATGAACAAGACCACCAAACTTCCAGTATGGATTCGGATTGTAAAATGTGGAACACTTGAATGTGAACATATGAACTCTTGAAATGAGTGTGATAACGAAAGTGATTCAAAAATACAAATGTACTGATTATGACCATTGATGTTGTAGATGGTGCGGTCGGGATTGGACCGTCGTCGAGACAGGAACGACCCACGGGTGGAGCAGGTAGGTGACTTGCACCTTTCTTTTTCATACATTGAATAAGGAAATACTTTAATATGAATACTACTCTATTGTGTAAGAACCTATATAAGATGGTTGAAAGTGTAAATGTTGATGAATGATTGATTAGCTTCGGCTAATGGCATCCCAATGGATGACCGGGATGAATGATTGATTAGCTTCGGCTAATGGCATCCGAATGGATGACCGGCATGAATGATTGATTAGCTTCGGCTAATGGCATCCCAATGGATGACCGGGATGAATGATTGATTAGCTTCGGCTAATGGCATCCGAATGGATGACCGGCATGAATGATTGATTAGCTTCGGCTAATGGCATCCGTATGGATGACCGGCATGAATGATTGATTGAATGAATGATTAGCTTCGGCTAATGGCATCCGAATGGATGACCGGCATGAATGATTGATTAGCTTCGGCTAATGGCATCCGAATGGATGACCGGCATGAATGATTGATTAGCTTCGGCTAATGGCATCCGAATGGATGACCGGCATGAATGATTGACTATCTTTGGCTAATGGCATTTGAAAAGGATGACCGGGGTGAACGAATGATTAACCTCAGTAAATATGCCTTAAGAGGATAAACGAGTTATTAATTATGGTTGTGTTGAGAACGATGTTTAAGATTTTGTAGACCCAGGATGATTGGATCGAGATTGATTTTAAGGGTTCTATGACTGTTTCCATACCTGTTATTGTTTAATCCGTTACTGTTTCCATACCTGTTACTGTTTAATCCGTTACTGTTTCCATACCTGTTACTGTTTAAACTGTTACTGGTTGATCTGTTACTGTTTGGAACTATTACTGGTCGATCTGTTACTGTTTGACTTGTTACTGTTAGTGCTTGAGACATGTTATTGTCTCGGGACATGTTACTGTTAAGTTGATACATTTATATGCATTACAAGCTATTGTACCAAGTACATGAAGAAATTATAAATGTTAATGCCTCCTGTAACTGCCAGACCGTTTAATTACCATTATAATTATCATTAAGTAATTACATTCTCCTAAATGTTTTGTATTGCTGTAGGGACGTCACATCCACGAGATGTCTAAGGAACCCGATACACGGGAACCAACTTTTGCAAGGAACCATGTAGATGCATTCTAAATCACAATGTATTTTGTGTGAATCAATATACAAAACACATAACTTTTATTAGATCCTTTTGTGTAAATTTGTAACGGCTATTAGTAGTATAGGAATGCAATGTCCAAGTATGAATATTTTTAATATGAATTTCTAATTATGCAACCATAATACTACATGGTTATGTAAGATCCACTTTTAATGAAATATTGATTGTATGGATGATATTCTGATGATGTGAGGTAATCAGGTTCGCTGATTTCCGGTACTATATGTGTTACATATATATATAAAAAAAAAATCAGGGTCGTTACAGAACATATTATATATATATATATATATATAAATAAATATTTTACATGTATATTTGTATATGATACTAATACATGTTTTGAATCATGTTTGGGTATAGTTGAAGTTTAGTTTTGACAATTTTTATTGACTTTGTTTCATGAATGTATTAAATTACTATCCAGTTGCATTAAAATAAAATAAAATAAAATAAAATAAAATAAAATAAATGTCATTGCTCTAATAAGATAAAATGCAGAACAAAACATTACTAAATGCATTTTTATTACATGATGTAGTCATGCCAAGTAAGTAGGAAGGGATGATTATTTTCGGATCGGTTTTTACTTTTAAAAACAACCGAATTCATTTTTTAGTTTTCCAAGTTAAATCAGTTATTTGATTTTTTCTCTCACCACTAGTTACGGCTCTAAAGCTTATAGAAATTACAAAATCCCCTTTATTCTTTCGAAGCTTCTCAAATAAGCTATGATTTAACGGGTGACTCTAAAATAAAAATATTACAATTTGGCCCCTTGAAAATCCACCTCTTAAGCATTCTTTTATATATGGGGGTGTTTGGGAGAGCTTTTCAAAAGTACTTTTGAAAAAATTTGATTTTTTTTATTTTAAATTAATTTTTTTAGTGTTTTTAGATTATTTTGATGTGCTGATGTCAAAAATAATTTTTTTAAAATAAAAAAAATATTATTTTGATGTATTTCTAAAAAAAAAAACTTTCAAAAGCAACCGCAACTACACTTCCAAACAGTCACTATGAGTAGTGGGGTCAAAGACATAATAAGAGATGGGATGTTTATTTATATGTTTAGTAAGAATAATAAACCTTGTATTAAATCTTAAACACTTTAAAATGTTTTATCTAACTTTATTACAACATAGGAACCTTAATTTAGTGAAATAATAGCTAGCCCTGTTCTTGTATTAGCAGTGGTTTCCAACTTTCATTATGATTTCTTGAAATAAAAATCCCAGGCCTATCTCGATCCAGGCTCTGGCTCAAGTATTGGCCCGAAAGACCGAGCCTAGCATATTTGACCTAGGCCCAGCCCGAACCCATGAACAAGTCTATTTTAGAAGGGTAGAAAAATCAGCCCTTTCTCCATTTTTTCTGCGCATCACAGATTGGTCATTTCATTTTAATGTACAAGAAAGTCTTTCAGACTAGGGATGTTTTTGGAAAAAAAATTTTAAAAAAATTATTTATTTTTTACTTTAAATTAATTTTTTTGATATTTTTAAATAATTTTAAAATGCTAATGTTAAAAATAATTTTTTTTTTAAAATAAAATTTTTGATATATTTTTAAATAAAAAACATTAAAAAATAATTTCAACCAAATTCTGAAAGCAGTGCAGTAGCTATATCCACTCTAACGTTAGCACTTGTCTTTAGGGAAAAATAAAGCAATGTGGCAGCCCTTTATGAACAGTTTACTCAACTACGCTCCCACAACAACAGAGGATCGATAACAAACACAGAAATAAACAGCTCTTTATTATGGAACCTGAACCACCATCAGGTTAGAGATTACATTTTCATTCTGGTAAAGCTTTATCTGGTCTGTTATAGCCACCTTTATATAATGGGATTTCTAGTAGGAAGAAAATGTTGCTGCGTTCTAAGGCGAACTCGAAACTTGGCGGTGTAAGAAACCGCAGGCGAAATACAGATCGGTACCTGGAGTTGATAGCTCATGCAGCTGCGGTGATGCACTCAATCGCCTGTTTGCATATGCCGGTCATGGTTGCCTCCGGCCCGTAAACCTGTGAGAGGACGTAGAAACAAGAATGAGTGCCAGTTGTTAGTATAGTTTGTTGCTGCAATATTTTTTTTATGTGCACTGAAGGAAAAAGGCTAAGGAAATTTCCCACATATCAGTACCTCAATTGGGATTCCAATTTCCTCTCCAAGTGCCCTCATTTTTGCAAGGCCTCTCTGGTAATTGGGGCCTCCTCTCCTCACATAGATGCACATCCTTGCTGCTTTCAGCTTCGATTCCTGAAAAATAAAATACCACAGTAGTTCAGTCCAAACCCGGTTTAACATACGAATCAAATGTTCAACACAAGTCCAGACATTCTTTATGCTCTCCATTGGTGAGAAAACTTGTGTGTTTAGAAGATTTGCTAGTTACAGACAGATTTTAAATGACAATGTCTGGAATTTGCAGTTAAAAGGTTGAGAATTTCACAATAACAGTTTTTCATTTGTCAAAGAAGGTATTGAATTTCAATTGCAACCGACAGTTTTGGAGCTTTTAAGTCAATGCAAGGCAATTTGGCATTGCATTGGTTTTGCCATTAAACCTGGGAATAAAAGAAGAATGAAGATAAGATAATGAAAGCCAGACTAACTCACCTTCTCCTTCAGGGCTCGAATTATGCCATTAAATGTAGCGGCAACATCAGTAAAGTTTGCAATTCCTCCACCAATTACAAGGGCTCTCTTATGGCCATCAGGATCAGAAGTTGCACACTGTTGAGATGTCATGAGATTATTTGTACAGCCAAGATGAAATACAGAACACAAATCTGAGGGTACACGAGCATCGGATAATATCCTCCAAATATTTCTTTTAAGATTGGCAAGCATCAATTTATTAAAAAAATAGATAAAATGGAACTAGGCAGCTATCCCAGAGCATTTTCATGCTTTGTTTTCAGAAAAAAAAGTAACTTAAAATAGCCAACTATGAAATAACTATAGTGATGTAAAACAGTAACATGACACCTAAAGAGTGGAGAGAAAAGGTGCTTACATCAATTACAACTCTGGCATACTGCAAGACCTCCTCTTCATTGGGGGCTCCACTATATTCTGCGTAGTTCCCAAGCTCGGAAGCATAGCCAAGATCTCCTACCTGATCAGCAAAAAATAATTGAAATAAGAAGTCAATGCAAAGAAAAAAAATAATTGGCAGGGTTTCCGGCGATCCTGTATCCAAACATCTATAGCCATACCGTGTCAGCATAGATGACACTTGCTCCTCCTCCAGCCACCATAGTCCAAATTCGCCCCTTTGGATTCAATACCGTGAATTTCAAAGAAGCACTCGTCTGAAAGGAAATTAAAGAAAACAACCATAGACATCATAATCTAACTGAAAGTCTTAAACATGGTTAAAAAGCCTTGAACTCTAATTAGTTTTTAAAAATCTTATCAAAGAAATATGTTCTTGTATCCTAATTACTTGAGTTCATGCACAACCAAGGATTCATGAGCAATGAGAGACAGAAAAAATAAGGCATTGTATTAAGTGAATTAACACAGATTTCAAGTGCAGTACAGGTCAAGGAATTTATCAATCGAAAGTGTTACCTTTTCATCGAGGCCATGGACAAAGCTTTCTGTAGGGCTCATAACTCTTCCAAATGGCATTGGAAATTCAATGTTGCTCCACCTGAAAAAGAATGTAGCTGGGTAAGATGATAGTGAAGATAGCAAGACGCGTGTTCAATAAATTAGAGCCTCAAATCACATGGGCTTAAAACACTTGGTTTTATAAACTTTCATCTATGCTTTGTGTGGATTAATTGATCCACTCCAATTCCAGTACTTCCATAAAACACCACAGCCTCTTATTAACAATAAAAAAAGGTGTGTGCGGGGGGAGAGTAAAGGTTAACTTAAGCAAATGAAAGTACTTTTTGAAGTTTTTAAAAGCTGCAGTGTCGTCCAGCTCGCCTCTCATGTCCAATGGATAAGGCTTTCCATCAACAAAAGTGAAAGGATTCATCTCTAGGAAAGTGAAGTCAAGATCTAGCAATAAAAGCTTAAGAAGTCAATATAAAATTCTAATAGCCAAAGTATGTTGTATAAGAATTACAAAAAGATATGCATTCATTAAAGATCACTGGTATACCTTGAAAAAGAGCAAAAACTACTTGGATGAACTCCTCAATTTCTCCTTTTATCTGGATGGAAGAAAAAAAATTCTGCATCAATGATTCCACATCCAGAATAAAAGCCAAAAGCGAAGAGCCAGATATGCAATAAACAGAATGATAAAATGATTGTCTATTCCGATTGCATACTCTCCAACACTGCATTTGCAGAAAAACAATTATGGTGAGAAAAACAACTTTCTCGATGAAAATGATTACCTCTAAAGGAAGGGTCGCAACAAGTGGAGCACAAACTTCGGACGTTAACCTTGCATTTGTTGGAACAAATATAGTCTTAACCTGTTCAACAACCACAAATCCAACTGTAAGATACAAAGCACTGAAGTACAAAACCAGAACAAGACACTTGATCTAAAATCCCCATGAAACAACAATACCTTATCCCAGTTCTCTTCAATTTCAATCCCTCCACACTCCGAAAAGCTGATGCTGCACCCAAGTCTCTCCGAGACAATGTTTAGATAGAACTCTTGGTCGTGGGGGATGAAGGGTTCAATGATGAATGTTGTTATAGGTCCTTTGCATCCACCCATTTCAACCTCTTTGCCAAGACGCCCTTGGATAAACTCAGCAACTTGATTCAGATCAAGATTTAAAGCAACAAGGCCACTCTTCCCACGTTTCCCAAACAGCATGTCAGGTTTCACAACCAGTTTTGCTGATGCCAACCAAGGTTCCTTCTCTGCTAGCTCATTGAAATCAGTCGATTCCGTCACCTAAAACATACATAGTAAGGAACAGAAAAATGTAATCTTTGCAGCATATGGAATATGGGAATTTGTGTATTAAAATGCATAATAATTTAGAGATCTTTTGTAAGCCTTCGCAACATATCTGAACAATTAATGGATTGATTTAAGAAAAAAAGAGAGTAAAGGGCTAAGGCGGGACTGACTTGAGCAGATTTGATGGGCAAATCACGACCAGATAACCTCTTGAAATGCTCCTTCAACAATCTCTTGGAGTCGTACTCTCTGATCTTCTTGCGTGCCATTTTCTTTTCTATTAAATACAGCAGAGATATGAGCATAAATCATTACAACCTCAATCACAAATACAAATGCATGGCTGCAATAGGGATCGAGGAACAACAAGCAAACGGTAATTATTATTGATTACCAATAAAACAGGAACGTGGTAGGTGGGCAGAAGGAAGGAAGGAACTGGAGAGAAGACAACAGCAGCCCAAACTGGAGAAAAGTCTTCACCACTTCCTGGTACTTATAGTTGCAAACTTCAGTTCCTTTTATTTCTATTTACAAAAAACAAATACAATAATAAAATTAGATTATATATATATATATATAGTATTTTCCCACCTATTATAATATCTCCTGTGCTTTTGTTGAATGAATAAACGAGTGGGCAGATACGGCACCAACCATCTTGGACCACCGTTTCAATCCATCGACATTTGAGATTTTTTTTTATATCCTTTTGGAAGGGTGTTGTTGTTTGTAAGAAAATATTATTTCTTATTTTTTTTATATTATTAGTTTTTTAGAAAAATGTTATTTTAATATATTTTTTAAAAAAATTAAAAATCAATAAAAAAAGTGTTTATAGAAAATGTTTTTAAACCATACTTTTTAAGTTTTAATTTATTTACCATGAGTTTTATCCATTTTATTTATATAAAAAAAGTCAAGATGTGGACAGGTTTACTACCTTTTAAAGGAGCACGTGGGCTGCATATAGAGTTTAAGGGCGAAAATAATAATATTAATAATAAAGAGAGCTGTCTTAGTAGTTTTTCTAAAAATACAGGGATCATGCAGTGATATACTCTGAAAATTTAATCTAATTAAAATAGTAAATAATAAATTAACATGATTTCAAAGGTTGTGTGCGCTGATTTGTTTATCAGCATAGAAGTTAGGAATTATTCATTCATTTCTTTTGTGTTTGTGTTCTTTATTTAATTATTTAAACGTGTATATCGATATGTTATATGCAACATTTACTAAATTTAGGGGGAATTGACTTTGTTTTTTTATTTTATTAACGGTGTTCAATTTATTTTTATATTTTTAATTATATGTATTATATTTATGATTTATTTTATTGTTGTATTTTCACCATCAAGATTAAACAAAAATACGTCACGTGACTTGTATATAATCAAATTGAGATTTATACCTCTGAAATACACCTCTATATTCAAACCAGGATTTGATAAATATAGATTTAATACTTGGTTTTTGATAAGTTGCAAGTGTAGATTATTCTCGAATCTTAATGGCTATAATTTCATAGGGTTACACCTTCTAATTGTGTGCAAAACTTTTGTGGATACAAGCATAAGAGTCCGGTGATTTCGTTGAGGTGTACACAAGTTTACTTGGACATATCAGCTAAAAAAATAGAAATTATTTTACTCATGGAAAGTCTTAGAATTTGTTTGTTGATATTTCTATGTTTTTAATTTGAACATGGAAGTATTTTTTTTATTAATTTTAATGATGAAAGTATAATGAAAGAATAGATTGAAGACACCATGCTTCTTACCAAGTCAATACCCAACCTTCGAAGTCTTTCTATCGGCTGAATTTTATTTGATTTTAATAATATAATACAAAGTTGAATTTACTCAATTAGTAACATAAAAGTTAAATTGATAAATTATGATAACCTAAGGGGTATAGATTGTTTGACATCGCATTTCTTGAATTAATATAAATTTCTCTGATAATTCGATGGTCAAACTTCAATAACTTATTTTTTTTATATATATATATATATATATATATCTTTTTAAAAACAATTAAATTCTCAATTTCTTTATAAAACGAAGCACTTGAGTTAGGATTTATTCTACTAAAAAGGATCCTTGATTTTAAAACTTAATTATATTAGCTAATATTGACTCGAAACATGGACCTTATGCAGTCAAGGACAGAGTTCGGCTTTCCCTTCACACTGAGTTGTGGTGGATACAGAGAAAAGAAAAAGAATAAAAAAAAAAGAATGTCGTACTCATACTTAATTTTGCTGACTTTTAGGGTCTGGCCACTCAATTTCTAATTTACTATTGCTCACTTTAAAGTCATCAAAATTATAATTATAATTAATGTAGTGATAAAAATTTGAAACTAAAGAATTTATTTTATTTATAATTTTAAATTCGAACTCTGTGATTGTTAATATGATAGTCATTAAAGGCTTACATGATCATTAATTTCGGGATTTGTGAAATTAATTAAGGTATACGCAAGCTAGCCAGACACCCGGGTTAATAAAAATTAATAATTATAATTCGATCAATTCAATTGCATCGATCATATCAATTTCTAATTGGATGCAACAAGTCAATAGTCAAAATTATAATAGCTTCAAGAACAATTATTACATTATAATTATAAATTATAAATAAAACTAAAAGAGGCGTTGAATTCAATGTTCCAAGATATAATGCGTTACGGATGAAAACAATTAATTCCCCATCCCTTTCTTACTTATCCAGAGAATAGGGGCTTGATTATGTTTTCGATAGGTTTTTTAATACCTTTTAAATTGACCTAGGGTTAAATGGGATTTGCCTTTAAAAATGCAAATGTAAATTATCATAAATATATTTAAGATTAATGCATTGTTTGGTGTTATTTAATAGTATTTGTATTTGTATTTGTATTTATAGAGTGCCCACTAAACATACAAATCTAGCCTTGTAAACAAAAAACTCTGGTTAGTTAGGAGATATATATCTGTGTATGTGTGGGCGCACAAGCTAAAAAGAGTTGTCAAGAATAAACAAATATTGAATTAGGATGTTAGGCAATGAATGCACATAAAAAAAAATGTATTCTCACTTTAAAGATGGATTGAAAAAAATAATAATTAAAAAAATGATAAAAAAACTTGACTCGAGTCAACATGTCAAATTTATACTCCGTTCATAAAATTGAGATAACTCAGTACAGAAGAAATGGAATAAAATAATAGAGGTAAACTTTCAAGCAAACTAAATGATAAAAAATAAGTGAAAAAAATTATTTAAAAAATATATATAAAAAAACTACAGTCAACTTGAGTTTATTCAACAAGTCATGACTTGGAACATGAGATCAAGAGCTATGGAAAAAAAAGTTGAACAAATCATGAAACTCAAAAGCCAATAACATTGTGTCAAAGAATGAAATTGAATTGAAAAAAACTCTAAGTCAACTAAAATTAATTAGAAAACTCACTACCTGTGATATGAGATCCTAGTAACCCCACAAAAAAAAAAAAAAATCACGAAGCTCAAGACTCAATAACCTAATGTCAAAAGATTTTTTTTTTATAAAAAAAGATAAAAGTTCAATCCAGAAACTCTTCAAAACAAGTGACTTATGTCATGAGACCAAGATTACACCATAAAAAGCAAACATAGAAAAATCAAGAAGAAGAATTTCATATCATGAATCTTTTTTAAAAATAACAATCAAAATAATAAGATAAAATCTGGTTAAAAAAACTAAATGAAAGAAAACAATGAGGGACTAAATTGAAACATAAAAAAAGATAAAAAAAACATTGATCAAAATAATAAGGACTAAATTTGATATAAAAATTAAATTAAATTAAATTTTAAGGGAGAAATTTAAAAAATAATAAATCAAGAAAAGAAAAAATACAATTAAAAGAATGAAGACCAAATTGGATATAAAAATTAAATGAAATAAAATTCTTAGGATGAAATTAAAAAAAGACATTAAAATAAAAATAAATAAAAATCAAAAGAATGAAGATCAAAATTGATATAAATAAAAATTCAGAATACACATTTAATTTTTGAAATGTCTAACCTGAAGTTCAGGGCAAAGAAAGAGAAAAGAAACAAAAATCTCATAGGAGCCCAATCGTTGCTTCGCCGTGCACACACACCTAACCATCGTAAAGAGAACGACATGATGCTTCTGATAATATCACAAAGGGTGGCATTTGAGCAACAAGAGGTGCCGTCTAAAAAAGATTGCCACCATCCACTTTATATATCTATATATATATATAATGTTAAAATATCAATCCACCCTAATCACATACAAAATACATGATGAAATTACAATGAAGTCCTTGAACTTCTATTTTTTTTTAAGGATAATGCAGTCATTTCACTATGCTAGCAAAGCATAAAAGACTAAAACACCCTGGATTTCAATTTAAAACATTTTTGTTTTAAGGGTAATAAAGTCATTTCACCATGTTAGAAAAACTATACAAACTATCTTGTCCATAATTAATTTGGTAATGTCCAATAAATCATGTGAAAAAAGTTATATTACCCCAATAGCAAGCTTTGATAATTATTTTGAGAGAAAAATAAAAATATAAAAAAACTATTTCAATTTCCAGTATTTTATGTTCTGTGTCACGTTGTTGTTTTTATGATGACTTTTAGGTTTTTGTCAATGGATGTAGATGAGAAGGGAGACTAATGTTACCACTAAAACGTTCTAACCTAACAAACATGGTGATAAAGATAAAGGGAGGCGAGGGTTGCCGCAAAAATTAAAGAATGTTGGATTAGTAAAATATTTGTGTTATGTTATTTTTATTAACAAAATGCTTGTTTTTGCGTTTAAAATTATTATTTTTTAAAAATAGTTATTATTTTTATTTTAAATTAAATATTTTTAGTGTTTTTAGATATTTTTGATATAATAATACCAAAAATAAAAATTATTTTAATATATTTTAAATAAATAATATTTTAAAAAATAAATGCAACCATAAATAACAAACAGCTATGAAGCATGCTAAAGCCTTGTCAGATGTGACCTATAACTAACCAAAAATAATGTTTTTTAGTCTAGTTTAGAACCAAGGTAACAAATTAGACAAATAAATTTGAATCAATAAAAATGATATAGGAATTTTTTAAACCAAAACAAACATCATTTTATAAAACAAGTCAAGTGATCAACAAGGTCAAAACAAGTAAGAATCAGGTTGAATTTTTTAATTTTTATTTTACAACTGAATGTACATGGTGCTTGTCTTCATGACTCACATCTAACACTTCATGTTTGGCCTAGCTTAGGTTACTTGATGAGGATTTGATGGTGATTCTTACAAATCTCATCCGAAATATGGGACCAAGAGATGAATATATGCTTGGAACAGGAGTAAAGGGCACCAAGTCTGTGGAGAGAGAGGCATGGATTCTAAGAATGAGTACTCGATGACAAAACATTCACAATTTTTTTTCCTTTCCTTTCCTAATAAGCCGAAATTCATTCATAATAAATGCCTAACACTCTTCAAGGACGAGCACAAGAAAAATAGTGATCTAGTGCACAAACAAGATTTCATAAACACAAAAATATCATGAGAGGGTAATGGAAATCATTAAACAAGATGCATATGAGAGTTTAATGAAAATCACACAAGCGTGAGAGAGGAAAGGGCACCGAATTCATGGGGGATTTGGGGCACATGAAAGAGGAACAAGGTGCTGTGCGAACCTGCCTGAGGGGAGGGAAAAAAGGGTATATTATAATATTGAAAATAAAAAAATCAAATCGGGGTACTTGATTACAGAAGCATTAAAGTAGGTTTACTGGGTGCAAGAATCCCTAAAAATGTCATAACATGCTGCGCCATAAAAGAAAAACAAAACAAAAAATGAAAGGAATATGATGAATTCGGAAAAGAAAAGATATCTACATGACAGCAGTAAATGAATGGCGTAGTGCCATATCGTTTCCTTGATGAATTCATCCAAGCACGTTTTATTTGGTGCACTCTTTCAAGAGATGCAAAAAATTGGCAGGTGCTTGGCAATCTTTACATTTTTTCTCTAAAAAATCTTACTATTTTGAGCAAATCAAAACTCGTGCTGATGCTGCATGCTATGATGTCAAATCCACAGCTTCTCGTTCAAATCAACAATTATACTATGAACCAAGCGAGGAGCCTGATTGATTACTCCAAAAATAAAAAAAACATCGTGTGCTAAACTGCTAATACCAGCAATGATAATGTCGTGGGCAAGATGTACCGTTCTAATTCTCACTTCAAACCTTGATAGGACTCTGGAAATGATCTTGACAGCCAGAAGTGCTTCAGCTTAATTAACAAGGCAAAGATGCCGTAGCACGGAACATGCATCAACCCCACGGCCATGTACCTGTACAAGTTAGTAGCAGCAGCAAGGATGAGTAAGTTCATCAGCATCAATGTTATACCCTGGCAGAACCAAGTAAATCTTTGATTGTTAGTCGCAACTCTGGACCCGCAAAAATGAGAGTGCTGCTGTGCTAATATTAGAGCACCAACAGCAACTCAAGTTATCTAAGTAAACCTAAAACAGTTCAGCGATAAAATACCATGATTTCCCATTGGCCAACAATCACAATAGCTCGCCTACCATGATTTCCCATTGGCCAACAATCACAATAGCTCGCCTACTTGAAACTAGTCAACTAGAGCCAATGAACGTGAAGGTTCATATGACTTGCTTAAAAGCACAAAAAAGGATGATTATTCTTTTTTCTCAAATACCAAGATTATCGATTCAATTTGCTAGTTAAGAAGTTTAAAGTCCAAGCTATCATATCCCGAAATGAAATCTCTTAGTTTGTCAAGGCATCATGAGATTGTTAGGAGAAACAGCATCTTAAACTTGCTTTTATCAGGTTAGATGTTGGGTGTATAAACTTTGCTGCATGGTAATAAAAAAAAAGATGAGTACATTATTACATACCATAAGGGGGCATATGGCGATGACAAATCAAGAAATGGGTAAGGCCACCTGTGAGAAAGGTATAGTCATCATGCAGAAAAACAAAAAGGATCTTATGTAAATAACTAAAAAAGTCAAAATGTCACAAGGCATTACCACATTGAAACACAAGCATGGATGATCCACTGAGAAATGACAAATATGGACGTCCATAAAACAAAATATGCGATCCGAAACATGGGAAACCGCTGGAAGAAAAGGATAATTGTGAATTTGTAAATGGCCATTAAGATATTAGAATATAAAAACCACCAATGTTACAAAGGACAGAGTTACCATGCAATTCAAGACTGTGTCACTGAGGAGAAAAAAAGCATTGACTGAGTGCATGCAAACATTCAGCTGCAGTTACAAAAGTAGACAATTTTCAAATGAAAGGAGAATATACTTGTTTTACAATACAGTGCAATGGATTGCAGCTTATATTTCCTCAACACATGTTTTGATTATGGCGCACACTTGACTAGCTTAGTCTATAATTGAGACTTCAAATTTTATAAAAATTGCAACGCAGGACTCATGTTATGTTAGTTTCTTGAACATGTAGAAAAATAGAAACAACTTCGTAGTTTAGAAAAAAAAAAAAGGAAGAAAAAACAATTAAAGAATTTTTTAACATGTATCAAAGAAAATTGTTGTTATGTCAGAACACTTATATTCCAATTGTTCAGAGACAAAAATCAAGGGAATGCAAGAAAACTATCAGAATTTGAAGAAGAAAAAATCAGCTATAAATTCTTTGTATTCACAACAAAGTAAATCATGTGAATTTAGAAAGGTTCACTTCTATTGGCCCTGTTCTTCTATGCATGTACAAGCACAAAAACAAAATAGTTAGGTGGTGTTGTAGTAAGGTTTCCATCAAAGAAATGAAAAGCAGATTAATTTTCAGCCAATGAAGTAATTTAACTCTCCATCTTAGGTTATTTTTAATATCACCCATACTTGCTCCCTCCCCTTCCTCGCCCAAACCTCCCAACCTGCCACCATATGTACATCTCAACAGAAGCAAAAAAACCAAGTGGAGTGGTATAGATACTTACAAAATCAAGAGTGAAATCTTCGGCTGATAGAAATGGATAAATAATGAACCAGAACACGCAATCGGTGAGTACTACAGCACCTGCACACATCTGTTCATAGATAGAAGAGAAAATAATAAGCGAGGAATTTCATCAGTTTACCTTTAATACATTAGGCAACACCATTTAAAATGTATTTAAAAGACTCACAGAAGCAGGCTGCAAACTAAAATTTAGTCAAAAGAAAATGAGCAAATAATGGAGCACTAAAGTCGCATTAGAGCAAGCTTAATAACCATGCAGAATAAAGATAAGAGTAAACATAAAACCATCCAGAATACAGACAAAAAGGGTATGCTTATGTGAACAACTTAATCCAAACAGGCGGATTTCTGAACTGTCAGCTGGGTTAACAGATCATATCAACAGCATGCACAATCAAGTTTATATATCTTTACATAATTCAAATCAGAGAGACTTATGGGTTCACCAAATACCATGTACTTGTGTTATATATTCACAAATGAATCTTGATATAACTGTTATTCTTTACAGACATGAGTTCTTAGTTCTTGTAAGTCTAAGCCTAGCAATTCTAAAAAATAATCAACCAGAAGCAAAGTAATCCTATTCTAACTTCTCTGTGTCTTGGAGAAAATATAATTAGCCATGAAACTTCTAGTATGGATTAAGCCAACACCTTACATATTAAGATTACTCATGGTTGAAAAAAGTTGTCTATTGCTGGTAGTAGGTATGGAAGTACAGCACCAACCACATCATTCCTACCATATCTCCTTTCCTAATATCCAGCATCAATAATTGGATCTCTCTACTTGAAGAGATGGATCAAGTTCAATGGTGGCCAGTATGCCTCTTCTGCATGTGCGTCAAGCATGTCAATAAAACGACATTTATTATTTCCCTTCTAACTATTTTTGTAAGACATTACTCACCATTTTTCCCAAAATGACTGCAAGTGCTGTCACTTAATGACCAAAGCATTCTGGACCAAGAAATATAAATGGTTTGAAAGCTATCTTTGTGAGTTTTAAGCAAACATGGTCTTTGTCCAACAATCTCAAAATCCCTTTAGGCATACAATTTCTATCTTACACACAGCACACACTCTACTCATTTTCAAGTTGAGACTTTCAACAGAAACATATAAAGAGAATAAAGCAAATTACCTCCTTCTCATGGAAAGAATAAAAGAAACATGAGAACCAAAAAATAGAAAATCAAATGTTTGTTTTCTCAATTGAAACTACGGCAGCTGGTTGTTAATCAAGAACCTACCTGAAAAGCAATTTGAAAAACATATCCCCATGAACTTGCACTTTGGCGAGTGCGACGTTCTGGGCTGGAATCTAAACTTTTGTCAGAAGTGGACACATTCAAACTTTCTTCTCCAAGTGTTGGAGCTATGTAAGTGCCTCGTTCTGCATCTAAAGTCTCATGATTCACCCGATCACCGCCCAATACACAGCGATAGTAGCAACATCCATAAATGGAAACTGAAGATCCCATCTGCAAATTGGATTTTAGAGCATCAGTAACTTGTGCAAACTGAGATCGATCAAATTAATCTTTGAGTAGCCACCCTTTATCCAAAATCCAGTGCATTTCGGGAAACATTGATATATAAATGGCTCTTATACAGTTATACTGACACTCGTATGTTTCTTCAGGGTGAACTGGAAAAAAACTATTCCTTGGACATCATCAAAATGTATATAGACAGATCTACAAGAGAAATACCGCAAAATAGATTGTCACCAAAGTAAATGTCCACCTGCACAGTGAAAGGAAGAAAAGAAGGGGAAAAAAAATCAGATATGTAATGAGAAACAATGACAACTTCTTTTGTTTTTCTTATTTGCTTATAAGGATAAAAGGCAACACCATTGATGCCACAACTGTTTCTACATCTAGGGAGGCTTCAACCCCACCTAAAGGAAAAGACTCAAAGAGCTGGATGAACAATAGAGTATGTTCTAGCAAATAGTTGGAAATCCATATGTTCAACCTGTGCTCCGTACAAATTACAGAACACTTAAAACAGCATTCTGTACAGATAACCATCAAAACCGCATTTCTGATAAATCTTCAAAATGGTTCCCCTATTCAATTTGTATTGAAATATCACATACAGAGTAGAATGACGATGAATGCTATAAAGGTCAGTGACTTACTGAGTATAAAAGTAAAAAATGCCCCCTCCATCAGTGACCACATTTGCTGTGATCAATGAAAAAAGAACAAAAAAAGCGATAATTCTAAACGCAAGCAGCCATGCCGGATGGATTGTTTTCACACAAGTATTCCAAGCTTCATCTCTGTACAAACAACCTGGTCTTTCTTGCTGATTTTCTCTCCTCTCCGATTCCTTAGACCCTTCATATTTCCATATTAGAATTGCCGCTACAATTATAGATATTAAAATAAAGAGAGCACAAAGGAAGAATCTCCAGTTCAACCAGTAACTCAGTAAAGTTGTATCAGCAGTCATTATTGGCTTCCAAGTTTGCGTATGCTTTGAGGATCCTGATAAGAAACTCAACAAATTACTCAAACTTGCTCCTCTGATCATCATATTATGCGAATTGATTCAGTTTTGAAAATCAAAGCAAATTAGATGAAGCTGTAAGTTCCAACTTCCAAGATATTAAGATAAGATTTCACATTTTGCTAAACGGGTAAATCACAAAGAAAAAAGTATATATCCCAAACCCCTCCATTGCAAGAAAACCATCGACAATTTTTTTTTTTAAAAATGGAACCACAAGAATCAAATGAAATAGGATAAATTTTCTAACATATTTTTGTGGGGTTTTCAAATTCAGATGAAACTAAGACTCCAAGCAAGGAATAAAACAAAACAAAACAAAACACTCCCAGCAAGCAAGGATGCTACTGCAATAAATGGAAAAAAAATACAAAAAAATAGATTCTTTGCTTTATATGCAATTTAGTTTTATTAGATCAAAAGAGAGAAGCGTCTTTGAGACATACAGCTGAGAAATAGAATCTAGAAGATTCTTAATTTGCTTATTTCCCCTCCTCCTCCTCCTCCTCCTATTCTCTATCCGCACCCTTTCTGAAAGGACATGACAGAAACAACAGCAACGTAAGGGAAAATCAGTTGGTCGTTTTCGCTTTGCTACAAGGCTTCTGTCTTTTGAGAGGTGGGGCAGAATCGCTAGGCAGTGTTTTGAAGGGACATGATTTTGTAATTTATTTATTTATCCTCACTCTAATAATAAACAAAATATTCTAGAGGAAAGAAACCCAGCACATTTAAGTTGTGATTTTAGCAAATTTGTTTTAGTCCCTAAAGTTTGAAACTAACTACAACTTAACTCGTTTATTTGAAAATTTTACAAATCGATCCTTTATCTTTTCTAGACCTTTGTCTTATTAAATTATAAAATTTTGTATTATTAGAAGAAAATTACCAGATATGATAATAGAATTTATCATGAAAATTGTTCATAAATCCCTCTATTATGTGATAAAGAAGTCCAATTCCTGATATGTTGAATAGTTTCTAAACTTAGGGACTAATGTATAATTTACACTTCTAATTTTAACGGATCCGACCACCGGACCTCCGGGAATGAGTTGGTGGGGGAAGATGGTAGATTGACACGTTTTTCTTCTTCTTCTTGTTGCCGTGGAAATAATACAACCACAAATAAATACAACCAAAAGAATCCTGTTTCAGGCATAGAGCTCCATTTTTTTAAAAATATATATAAATTAATTTTGTCAATTCCATTTCGGTTAGTAATTTGTTTTTCAATTGAAACAAAATGTTTTAATTTTGGAGTGTTTTAACGTGCTATTTCGAGATTGTACTATTTATGTGTATATATATATAAAATTAAATATATTAATTCAAAATTTTTTTAGTTAAAATTCAAAAATAAAATTATTTAGAATTATGCAATTTAATCTAAAAAAAATATAATAAAATGATTTTTCTGAACAAAATTATAAACATGTATTTTACAAAAATATAGTCATCAATCTCACAAGGTCACTACATTCTATTCTATGACTGCTCTGAAATTTTAATATAATATATATAAACATGTAAAGAAACTCATCATAAAATTTCATCTCAATTTAACGATCGAATTAAAAAATGATTAATATTATAAAATTATTCATTATTAAAAAAAAAACTATTTAACCGAAACAATATAGACAAAATGATACCAGTATATTTCAGCTGGTATTTGACAAAAAATCCAGAATGAACCAGAATTTAAACTAAGATAAAAACAATATCGTTTTTTTTTATTTTTTAAAACTGGTATGAAATATTTCAGCCAAAACGAAACGGACAATCATCATATAAATTAATAAATATTTTTCATCATAAATAATTTAATATTCTTTTTTTTTATCTTTACATTGGGGGCAGCAGAACATTTATTAAGAGCAAAAGGGAAAGAAAAATACAGAAAACCCAACCACGTAGGCCACAAATACACACGTGGGAGACATTCAGCTGAGGGGGAGGACAACACTTGCCATGCAATCGCATTGCCTTGCTAGCAAGAAAGGTTTGACTAGAGTGTAAATTAGATGAGCACACCAGATAGATACCGAATGCATTTTCATTTTTTATCCAGCTTCTCTGCTATCAGATCAATGGGCAATGAGCCCGGTGGGGCTGAGGTTTCTAGCTCCTCGAAGGATTCGCTATCATAATATTCATCATCGCTACACGAATCATCTTCAGAAAAAATTTCACTGTGAGAATCATCTTCAAATGTTGAGATTGAGCTACTGCTACCATCTTCACCGGACATAACTAATGCAGGGTAGGAGTGTTCCGTGGCCTGCGAAATACCCTCAAACTCCTCCACTTTTCTCAAAAGAGCATCAGGGCCAAGATCAATTTCGTCTAGTAAGACTGCCTTGTTGGACTCGAGTGCATGATTCCACAGGGACATCATTTTAGGGCTTGACCTCACTATTTTGGCATCAGAGTCATCACAATCATCATTAGACTTGCCTGAAAAAGAACAGAGTGAAATAAACAAAAAGGAGACATTTGAGCTGTAGCACTGTGAAAATAGATCCTAGTCATGTAGAATTACTATCATTAAGTTCAGGGGAACAGATGGATAATGACAAATTAGCCAGATTATCAAGCAACAGTGTCAATCAATTGATGTGGCTTGAAAAAGGATTTGAGATGATGCATGTCAAAGATACAGAAAATTTGAAAACGACCTCCTGAAATGTGGAGAAGAGATAAAATACCATGTGAATCAAGATTCCAATGTTCACCAGCATTTTGTTGCTAGTCAACAAATTCTATGGTCGCTCGATAATTACATGCACATCTGATCATTATTTGCAACTGGGGTGGGGTAAAAACGGGTAACAAAACAGATTGCAAAAAGAAAGAAACTTCGTAAGTGGGCTCCGCCTCCCTAAATAATATGATGCTTTCAGGAACGCAGTTTCTAGGAAGCTGCTTTTTGACAACAATTGATTTGGACCTCTTTGGATTTTTGAATAACAATTGCCTACCAGATAAAGCGGGACAGAGCTTTTCCTGCACTTAACTAAGTTCTAGTGGCCGTAGGATTTTTCCTAGATGTTGCACATCTTGAAATCATCCCAGTATTCAATTATTGTTCATGAGATTCACTACCTTCAGACATGGCTGTGATATGTCCCAACTTCCACGTTACCAATTATCTCAAAAGCTATCATTACAACATTTTGTTCGCCTATCTACCAATTACACAGCCAACATAATCAGTTGAGAGTTACACACCATGTCAAAATCAAGGCTTGTCAACATATGCAAATCACATGTTCCAAAACTACTGGTTGAGATGAAAATTGACGCTGCAGAAGGCAGGATTAAAAGTTAACTTTTAATGCAAAAAAAAGGAATGGACAATCATTGTTAAAGCATTTTTTAGCATATGAAAAAAAAAAATTGTGATTTTCAAGTTGATGTGTGTTTTCAATAAAGTAAATGGAAAATTATATGCATTTCTTTTTTCACAACAAAAACATTTAAGATAGTGATGATGGATTGGAGGCCAACAACAAAAATAAGGTGGGGTGCTTGGCCTTTTTTTCTTTGGAAGGGTGGATGATCGTCCAACTTATTTTTGATTTTTATTCTTTAAAAAAAAAACAAAGAAATTAGACAAAGTGTTGCCAATTGTGATAGAGGCTTTGTCTGTCTGAACAGATTCCAACCACCTAAAAGTCAGATTACGATTTATTTTACCCAAAAAAACAATTTTCACCTCATTTGTGACTTGAAAACAGCCTACAGACCTCAATGGACCCACTTCTAGTCCCAAATCTAGGAGTGTTAAAAAAAACCCCGATCATTTGAAATATTTGCATTATCTAACTTAACCCAACATGTTAAAATTAGATAATGTGAATATTATAAATGATAGCAGGCTAATAAACCTAATAAAAGAATATCATGGGTCACATTTTTAAAACTCAACTAAGCCAACCCAACTCATATATTTTTTTTTGTCTTTATATTTTATTGTTTGTTGATTCAAATTTATTTTTATTTTATTTATAAAAGTTTTGGTTCTAAAGTTCTTGCTAGTGACTTCGTATTATATTTCTTTACCATAAGAAAAAATAGCATGTCTCTTTTCTAGAGAGGAAGGGGAGGTAACTACAGTGGTGCAAGGTATAAAAATTAGACCTAATATTAGAGCACCATGACACTTATAGTCTATGTTGTAAATCCATCTCTGAATGCGGACCCATGAAAATTAGCTAAGCTCAACTCTTGAATATTTATAATGTCCATAAAAAATTTAGCTCAACCCAATATATTCAGCTTGCTTGGGTCCAAAAAAAATTGAATGAGATGGGTTTACAATTTGTAAAATATCAGAAGTTTGATTTAATAGAATTATGTGCCCAAACCACCCAAATATATCCATGAACATCCCTACTCAAATCAGCCTAGTCGATTAAAAAACAAAAAATTAAACTGAATCAAAAAATATTCTCAAGCCCTCATCTACTTTTCTTCGCAGATATGTGATAATAAAAACATTTGAATGGAACTTCTTTGTCAAATAAAATCCATTGACACCAAGAATGACTTTTTAGATGTCGAAATGTGGCCAACAAATGATTTCTCTCTTCTCCACTATTTTTCAACTTTCTCCTCTCTCGAACTTATAAATTGAAATGTAACTAGAATAAAATTTTGGATCAAAACTTAAAATTGTAAAACTAAAGGAACCATTAAAAATTTAATGTAGAATGTGGACTAAAATGTATTTTTAATGCAAATTTATAATCAAGCTATGAAATCTAAAAAACCCTTATATTGAAAATAATAAGGGAAGAAACTCTCAACACACACGCACAAAAAAAAACTATTGAAATCCATGGTGAACTGTGAGAGAAGCCACAATTCTTTAGTTTTTTTTTGTCAGTTTGGTCTCTTTTCTTCTATTTGTGTCCTTGTGCTACAAATTCAAATTATATCTAATCAAGTTTGTCAATGATAAGCTCTGAAATTTGGAGAAAAAAACTTAAATTCTCAAGTATATTATAAGTGAAGAAACTCTTGACTCACAAAACACTGTAAACAGCACATGCAAGGATGCAATAAAAAAAAAATGGTGATAAAAAAAAAAAACTCCCATTGAAATGAACAGAAATAAGAGAGAAGCCACAGTTCAAATCGCCACCATAAAACCACCACATGATTTTATTTTTTATTTTTTGTAATATGCAAATCACATGTTCCAAAACTCCAGGATAAAATAAAAATGATTTAAGGCTGAGAAATTATTTTTGCAAAGTCTAGTATCCTTGTTCAAGTTAATAGGCAATATCAGTAGATGTCTTCTAAAGTCATGCAAATGCAATGTGGCTACTCCCAGTCTCCTCTCTAACACATACCTGTATCATCAGAACCACTTGCAGCAGGGAATGAAATGGAAGGTCGAGCTTCTGGATACATTGATTTCCAGTCTTGTCCCCTCCACATCAGTATCTGCTCATCATCAAAAGACAACAGTACACAAGGGACCAAATCCTGTCAAGAAATGAAAGGGGTTTAGGAAACTTCAACCACACCATCCAGAGGCCAGAATAACTAGGAAAAGCTGTAGACTAAGGAAATCAAACATGAGTAATCGATGTTCAATATTCAACATCTTTTTTCTACACTTGCACAGCAAGCTGTAAATTCATTGATGCTCTATTGAGTGCCCTAATGTATGGCCATGTCTTTAAAAGGTTTGCCATCTCCATTAGGACAGCAAGATTTGAAACAAAATTTCCATGCCACTAATTTATCAACTACAGACAAGCATGGTGGATGAGGAAAAGCTCTCATGCAATGAGCAAATCCAACCACTGAGGAGATTGTCGGCTTTGCAACCCTAATTTAAGCCCGTCAATGGGCTCTGCTCATTTTAAATTTGCTTTGATCTTTATCCATTGAGTAATAATTGCTTTTGCCAAATTTAGTGGCATGGGTACGCTGAGACTTTCATACAGGCTATTCTCTATGACTAACAATGAGGTTAAGACCATATATTAATCCTACTGAAAATAAGAAATGAAAATAATAAGGTCCTTGTTATGAAATTTTGCAAAGTAATTCACAGAACTTGGTTCAGTATTGAGTCCTATCACATGATCTTACAAACTTCACAGCTACCGCACAATGGTTCACAATGATTTTAATGCTTAACAACAGCAATTTTTTTCTTTCAAAGAAGAAAGAGATGCTTCCAATGAAAAACTAAGAAAACAGCAAATCAAAGAAAAGCTGATCCTGTTTTAATTCATAGCCAAATTAATCAGCCAAAGATTCATATTGGATTCCCATTTACATATGATTAGTTTGCAGGAGGTTTCCATGTAAATGTCCTCTTTCAAGTTTTTATCATTTATTTTTATTTTCGGTGTGTACTTCTTGTCCCTAACTTTATATGTGACAATGTTTTCACGTTCATTGATTACCTTAAGCTTAGCACCCAGCTTCTTGTAATCACTAGGTTCCATCCCTTTGCAGTCAACCCTCACCAACGGACTTCCTTCAAAAGCAGTCCTAACATCTCTTACCAATGTAATGTACACTCCATTTTTTGCTGCAATTTGAATAGCAAAGTAAGGTATTTGTAAAAATTACTTGCGAGTGAAAAAAAAGTAGGAGGAGGAAGTATAATAGTAGGTATTGAATTTCAGTGATGGACACATCAACTTTGTCTATAAAAGGTGCATGCATATTAGTATACTCCTCACAACAGACAAAGGTGAGTGTTTATGAGGTATCTGCAAATGTAAGATACATTGAGAAAACCAGATGCCTCAGAAGAGAAATCAGAACACAAAAAGAAGGCAAAATCTAAGAGAAAGTAACATGGTAATAATTTTTTTTTGATAAAAAAGCATAATAATAACTTTTACTTCTAAAAATCCTACATTAAGAAAGCGAAAATTTGTACATGTATGGGTAGTGGAGCGCCATTGCTTTCAAACAAGAATAAATTTATTTTGCCAATTTACACATTCAGAAACTAATTACTTATAACGAGGGCAACAAAGTAGCTAGGACATTACAATATGAAAGAGGGAATGGATTATTTACCTAATTTACATATCGGCAGAAGATTCTTCCCTTTCTTCCTAAAGTCATCTGCTTCAGCTTTTGTCAATCCTTCAGGAGCTTCTTGAATAAGTTTTGGGTAGACCGGAGTAGCTGGTTTCCAGAGCATTACTGGGTATTGCGGACGAGTTCGGTAGTTGTAATTTCTGCCACGAAAAAGATAAACTACACCACCAACTCGGTGAATGATCTTTCCTCCAGTTTTTTCCTAGAATCAATATGCATAGAATCAGGCACTTATTACTTGCAAGGTTCATAGCAGTATGCTTAAACTGGTATTACATAGCATAACAACACTGACACTGAAAAACATAAGTACCTCCAAATGACGACAAACATTATCCATATCTACAGTGGGAACACCCTTACAACGAACTTTACAAACGCGCCTTCGCTTCCAATGTGAGTGTACTAACTCCAACATATTATGAGTCAATCCATCCCTCCCTGGGTGCCCGCCCACCAATTCAAATCAATCAATCCTAAAACGAAACAGAGAAAGAAATGCTATGGATATCATGTTTTAAGAAAGAAACTCACCGAGATTAACCTGTCTATTATCAGACAAGTGAGGCTTAATAAGCAGTTTAATCTCCCATGTCTTCAAAGGTTCCCCGAGTATCTCCTCCCTGGATTTCCCTTCCTCTGGAAACTTCCCAAACGGGTGAGGGCCGGGCATTTCCACATACTTGACCCCTTTTTTACCTGCTGGAGGCGGATTAAACGAATCGAATACCGGAATCTTCTTCTTGTTGGTTTTCAGAGGGGGTTTGCCAGTCCAAGGTCGTGGCATTGTGGGAGGCGCAAAGGGCAAGAAAGCCGGCTCCCGGATGGCTAATGGCTTCACTTTAGGAGTCTCTGAGTAGCTGAATTGGAACTCGAATGGAGCCCCTGGGAGAAGATAGGATACACCGGATTCACCAACAAGGACAGAGCGGTCACCGTCTGATGCGATTACCCCACTACCATCTTTAACGGGTTTGTAGTACTTTGTTCGAAGATGGGGGAGTTTGAACGCAGGGTTGGCGGAATTTTTGGATTTTTTGAGAGGAGGAGGGTATTTAGGGATGGGAATGGGAGGAGGAGGAGGTGGAGGAGAGGAAGTAGTTGGGTCCTTTCCGTGTGGAAGTGAAGAGAAGAGGTTGAGACCTGGCGTTGGCAATGAAGCCACAATCGCCATGGATGATCTCTTCAGGAGATTAGATTACAGAGAAATGAAGAGGTTTATCTTGGGTTTTGTTATCTGTTGGAGGGTGGAAGATAGAAAGCGAGCCAAGATATGAAGATATTGTTATGTCGAGATTTTATATATTTTAAGAAAATCGTGTAAAATATAGTCCTTTCATTTTATTTTTCCTGTCAGTTTTTGTTTTTTATTTATAGAAAAATAAAATAAAATAAAAAAAACGAGAAATAGATAAGACTATGATAAAAAAAACAACAACAAAATGCAAATATTACTAAAGAGTTTACATTGAAAAAATTAAATCATGTAAAAGTTGATTATATTATTTTGTTAATTCAGTAAATTCAAAAGTAATTTAAATAACTTGTAAAAATATAATTTGATTAAATTTTTTTTTAAAAAAAAACAGCATCATATTAGATCGATACAAATTAATATGTCAAAGTCTTACAAAGTGAATTACGAGACCATGATAACCTATATAAAACAAATATGAAATTTAATTCTTAATGCCAAAGAATAAAAGAAAAAATCATTACAAAAGACAAAAAAAAGACGTGGGTCATCCCAAGTTAATTGGTTAAAACCACAACTAAAATTATGAGAATAATAATCTCGTAGAAAATAAATTCAAATATATTATAAAGTTCAAATCTCAATAAATTCAATGTTGAAAGATGCATTTAAAAAAAACAATGAATGAAGAATATATATATATATATATATATATAAATCAAGCTGGGTTAATATTTTAAACTTATGATGCAGGTTATGAGACTAGAATAACCTCAAAGAAAACATACTAAAAAATAACCATAAATCCAGGTTGATCTAAGCCCACAATTTAAATCATTAGACTGAGATATACATATATAAAAAAACAAAATAAATTATAAGAAATATTTATATATATATTTATTTTTTATTAGGTTATACTAAATTAATTCTCCTTTTAGTTGTATTAAGACTCGACCTAGCACATCCCAAATAAAATAAATGGATTGAATTGGTTTTTAAAATGGTGCTTAAAATCACCCAAATTTACATTTAGCTTAATGATTATTTACTTTACAACTTACTTTGACTAAATACTATTTGAGTTCTAAATTTTTTTTTGGTATAATAGTAGGCATAATATTTTTTCTTTATAGTTTCATTAATATTTCATATGTACCTTCAATGATCTATAATTTTTCATTTTACTCTTATAATTTTTTGAATTTTTCAATCATATCCTTTATTGCTAATAATTGAAAAAAATGACTTTTATTCATATTTTATTTTAGTTTATTTCTTTCCTCTTAAGTTTTTGCATGTGTTATAATAACTTATAAAAAAACTTGAAACCTTAAAAGAATTCAAAAACCAAATTATAAATCATATCATTTAAACTTTATGGGTGATATTAGATCTATTTGGAACTAAAACATCTTATTTGGAATCAAATCACATGTAGAACGAAATCAAATATAATTGAATTCAATTCCACATGTGATTTGATTCATACCATATTATAATTTTTATATTTTGAATAAAATATTAAATCATATAATTGAGTTTAATTATACTATTTGGAATAACTATGGTATTGAATTGAATTGACAATCTTGATTATCTTGTCTTTTATTCATGAATCATTGTCATTGTTAAAAAAACATTTTTTTTTATTAATATCTAAATAGAATTTCATGAATCAATATATTTTATACTAAAATTCACTCCCTTATAAGGCTCGTGACTAAAAGGACTTAGGAAAATAAATTTTATTATAAAAGTTTGATAGAAATCAAAACTCATAAGAAAAGAATCTCAAAAGATATTAGCCCCAACTGTATTAGGCTCAGTAACACATCAAACCCAAACATCTGAATGTTTAGCAGAGTGTCATACCCCCATTCTCTTGAGTTTGGCCATGAATTGGACCTAGGCCCCTATGGGTTTAACAAGGTTCTATACCTAACTTCTTTGGACTTAGATACGTGTCAAACCTAATTTCATAGGAGTTTGACAAGATGTTAAGCTTAAAATACTTGGGTTTAGGGTTTATTGGATCTAAACACCCCGACACATGAGAATTTAGAATCATCATCTCTTTATACCCCTAGCAAGACAAAAGTTTCTTTAAAGTCATTCATACATTAATTAATATTAATATTGATTATAAAGGTTGATCACATCAACATAATATTATGTACAAAATGACTTAGGTCACCTTCTATATGCACATAACACTCGACATTAATGACATGTAAGGAGACATTTAAATAAACATTAATGTTGATATAGTGTTATCTCTCCTCACTTGGATGAAAAAAAAGAAAAAAACTTATGACCCCTCAAATAAAAAGAGAGAAAAAGAGTTCAAGGTACAAATTTTATAAACACTCTTTGAATATCTCAATAAAAAATTCATAATCTTCACTCCGTTACAACCATGATATAAATAAATAAATAAAAAATCTTGAAAGCTAGTACATTTTCCCCCGGAGTATTTTAGTTATTTTACTAAAAAGCTCCTACATGTTAGTCTATATATATAAATAAAGTAATTAAATTATTTTATTATAAAAATAAGAAAAGACTGATTTATCCCATTTTATTTGATAATACAAATTAAATCAAGTAAAAAAAACTATTTTGTCCTCAAATCTTCACTTCATTGGTTACTATGGTAGAGAATAAAATTGTTATTTTACTATTCACGACGGTAATAAAACACTTATTTCTTGTAGCTATTTTAAATAAATAAATAAATAAATAAATAAAGGGTGTTAATAGATTACTCCCTGCCTCGTCGAGATAGAGGAAGCTTCATAGCAAATCAAGTTTCTTTCCAGGTAGTCAAAGCAAAATAATCAAAAGCTTGTTCAAGAAAAATGCAAGTTACAAGATAAAGTGATAAAATTTTGTGCTATTATTTTTGAAAAGTTGTTCTTATTTTTATTTATAAGATAGTTATTTATCTATCATTATAAATATATAATTAATAATAAATATTTTTTTTAATCTAGATTCAATAATTATTGAGATATATATTGATATCTATATATAAAACTCATAAAAAAGTAGTCTCAGGTTAGTTTGAAGATGTTTTTATTTTATTTTATTTTATTAATATCTAGGTATTTTCTACAATGATTTTACCCTACAAAGCAATTAATTAAACCTAGTATTGATGGAAATTTAGCATACGGATACTTGTAATCATTGTGTAATTAACACTTGCTTCAAACGTTAATCAGATTGAAATATCTCTGATTGAAGCTTCTATATTTCTACCAAAATTGGTATATCTGGCTGAAAATATTATTACCGATGTCCTATCCCTTTTATCTGGTGTGTTTGACATTGTATTTCAAAAGTGTTTCTGAAAAAAAAATTAAAAGTTTTTTTATTTTTATTTTTTATTTTAAATTAATTTTTTTTATATTTTTAGATTATTCTGATATGCTAATATCAAAAATAATTTAAAAAATATATCATTTTAATACATATATGAACGAAAAATACTTTTAAAAACAACATTAACATCATTATCAAACAATCACAAAGTCAAATGAACAGTATTTTTGAATAAAACAAGTAACTCCAGAAACTTCAACTAAAAGGTCCACTTTAGCCTAATTAATTATCCTCTTTTTTTTAAATATGTTTTTATATGTTTAATAAAATTAAGGGCTGGATTAACAAATGATGACAACATCGATATGCTTGGCACAGGCTAGGAATGCCGGTGGTCGTTGCACAGCAAAAACTCAACGTATTGGCCAAAAACATTCTTGCAGCGTATTCATGCTGTGATTGAAGATTCAGATCTTTCACAAATTTATTATCGAGCGATCAATGCATATGTGCACAGGTAATATAATTAATTATTGTCTCATTCTTCTTCTATATATATCTGCAGCGCTGATAATTTTTCTTCATTTTCTTTGCATGGCAGCTCCAGAATTTCAAACCCCGGCCATCGATTTGCTAGAACTAACATGCAAGCACATGCACGAGTCAACAACAAAAGGGAAGCTCGAGCTATATTGTGGGATAAAAGGAAAGGAAACTGGCAAAGTAGACGTGAGACATTAAGGAAGGAGCAGGTTGAAAATATATAAATTTGTTAGAGAATAATATAAATGGAGCTTAAACTTATGAGATGATTTTATGATATGGTATCAGAATCTTGTTGACTCAGTGGTCACGAGTTCAAATCTCACCATCTTCATTTTATTTGATAAAAATCAAACACAAGATAATGTAATTATATGCAAGTTTGAAACACAAAAAGTTTTCACTTGAAATAATATATTAAAAATAATATAAATTATATTCATCTAATAATTTAAATTTTTAGATGAAATGGTTGAAATAATTTATGGGATGGGAAGCAGCATGAACAAAGAGAGAACATAAAATGGGAGTGAAGCCTTCTCCCTGTCAATTATTCTTACCCTCACTCAGCAAATCCAAATGCTAGATGCCTCCTTTCCATCTCCATACACTCTTCTACAGACCTAGCCCTCGTCCTGTTATGGTAAAACAGCTCGATGCAGCTTCTCTCTCTCTCTCTCTCTCTCTCTCTCTCTCTCTCTCTCTCTCATGATGAATGAATGATAGAGCTGCTCAAACAGAGGTGGAGTAAATAACAAAGAAAACTACTGATGAAACAAAGAGGCATAGTCAGTTTCAATTATTTACTGCCATAGAAATTTGGACCACTTAGCCTCAGATACTGAGGTTGAAGTTTCCGAGGGTTGTTCTTACTAACATCAAACTATTTTGAAATCAAGAAAAGTATGATCAGATAGGAGTTCTTTGAAGTAAACGATGTCTAAAAATTTTTATCAAATAGAATGATCAACAGACAACGTTGATATGTTGTAATCTGTGGCAACATCCTTATGGAAATACATTTTTTAGGCATTATTATGGAAGAATAATTTTATCTAAAAATTTAAATGATTCGATCGGATTTATTTATATTATTCTAACATATTCTTTTAAGTAAAAGCTTTTTTTGAATTTGAAACTCGTTTAGACTTATATTATCTTGTTCTTAATTTTTATCAAATAGAATGATAATAGTAAAATTTAAACTCGTGATCGTTGAGTTAACAAAATTTTAATACCATATCAAAAAACTATCTTATTTAAAAATTTAAATTAGATAAAACATCAAAATATAATTTATATCTTTCTCTGTCAATAACAATACTATGTACCTCATTACATTAATTGGCATTACTCATGCGTTAAAAACATGTCTAAAGCCTATAAATTCTTCCAATCTATAAGAAGACCCACGTACTTCTCTCTCTCTCTCTCTCTCTCTCGCTCTCTCTCTCTCTCTATCTCATGCACGGAGAGACACAGACAGCCACAAGCGCCTAGCAAGCTAGTCACCTACTAAAATGTCAACAATGAACCATCTCCTTGATCCGCCGGATCAGATTTGCTATGTGGAGTGTGGTTTTTGTACCACCATATTACTTGTAATGCACTGCATCTGCGCATAGAGTTTCATTAAATTAATATGATCCCGAGCAACTTTTAATTATCCTGTGTTCTCTCTCTCTCTCTCTCTCTCTCTCTCTCTCTCTCTCTCTCTCTCTCTCTCTCTCTCTCTCTCTCTCTCTCTCTCAAATGTTGCAGGTAAGTGTTCCATGCAGCAGCTCGTCGACGGTGGTGACTGTGATATGTGGGCACTGCTCCAGCCTCCTGTCTGTTAACTTGATGAAAATCTCTTTTCTCCCTTTCAGTCATTTAACTTCTCTCAGCCATGATCATGAGGTATATTACTTCTCAATTGACCAGGTTCTATTAATTAGCATATATATCGCGGTGGTTAATTTTTTCTTTTCTTTCCCCTTTTCTATTTTCCTGAGAATTTAGTAGTAGCTAGTTCAATTTATTAGCATATTGAAGTTTTTTATGTTCAGCCGGTAAATCTTTGAACTTTTTTTTTCCGTCCAGCAAAAAGAACTGCTTAGTCCAGACGAAGTCGATGCTCAAGAAGGCTTAGAAAAGCAAAACTCATTCATTGTAATCTCTTCTGACCATGATGAAGATATTGATAAAATTAATCCAGTGAATCGTGTCATTAATAAACGTAAGTTTATCAAATTTATCGAGCCATATTATGGTAAATTCTACTTAATCAATTGAACTGTTTATCTCCACAGCCCCGGAGAAAAGACAAAGAGCACCATCGGCTTATAACTGCTTCATCAAGTAAGAAATATTAGTTAAGATGTTATATTAACTGGTACATGATCGATTTAGCCTTGATATCACTATGTTCCTGCAAAAATATATTTAGCAGAGAAGAGATTCGAAGGCTCAAAACTGAAAATCCAAACATGGCTCACAAAGAAGCCTTCAGTGCAGCTGCAAAAAACGTAAGTTAAATTATCTGGAGTAACCAATTAGCAAGGTTGATTTCTGAAACTCAATCTGCACAGAATTAACCAAATCGAGGGAAATGAAAACGAGCATGTGATTCTGTCAAATAATTAACTCAACTGATTTGAAGTAACATCTTGTATTTTAATTCAAATCGATCATGTTTAACTCTTTTCAGTGGGCCCATTGCCCCCATGTCCACTGCAAGGATGATGGAGAGAGCATCGGCTTGGAAGATGAGAACAGCACATGGTCCTCTGATGCCGCTGAGGTATATAGCTAGAGTAGCATTTTTTATCAGGTTGCTAATAATTTCTCAGAACTATATATATATATATATATATATATAAGCACATATAAGAGGAAAAACAGCTCTCTTTTTTTTTTTATTAATATCCCAAATCTAGTCACTTTATAGCTAGCTAGCTTCTCCAAGTTACTGCTACATGTTGAATTTATGAAATAGCTTTCTGGGGTCATTTTGAAGGCGCTGTAAAGGCTTCTGTGACACTTGGCTTTTGTAGAAATTTATGCCACTGAAGTGGTTGCATGACTTTCTGTTTGAAAAGTTTCAGGTCAACATAGAGAGCAAAGGATTCCATGAAAGGAAGGTTCCACGGGATTACATGTGGGCAAAGACACCCTTTGAATGATCAAGAATTGTATAAACCAGAAAGAGAACAAAATTGTTTCTGTTTTAGGGTTTGGGTTGGGATTAGATCTTGTGTCCGTTTATGGTAGATGCTCTTGGGAATGAGATTCACTGCAACTTGTGAAAGACTGACTGACTATATGAAACTTAAGGTTTTCAAGGTGTTTTAATGATACTGGATGTATGTTCTGTCGCCAGGACACCACTTCACTTCAATGCTGATCTATCTACCTCTCTAATAAAATTTACTAGCGAGGTTTTCTACACACACACTTACTTTCAACTAAACTGTTTTTTGTTATGTAGTTGTCCGGGTTAGTTTACACGTATCTCGACTTATTCTATAAATTTTAAAATTAATGACCGGTCAAAACCTCCAATGACCTGACTGATGTGAAACTCGAATTGATGATGTTATAGAATAATATAAATTATATTCTTGGGTCTTACCTAATAGTTTAAGTTTTTTGGTAAAATGGTTTTTTAATATGGTATCAGAGTCTTGTTGACCTAGCGGTCATGAGTTTGAACTTCATCATCTCCATTCTATTTGATAAAAATCAAGCACAAAATAATATGAGTCTATGCAAGTTTCAAACTCAAAAAACTTTCACATGAGAAAAATGTTAAATAATAATATAAATTATATTCTGGAAATTCACCTAAAAGATGTTAAAGAGTTTAAAATTGTAATATTAGATTAGATTAAATTAAATTATACATATAGAGATATGTCATAAGAAATATCAATAGTCAAAATTAATTAGTGATTAATAAACATGAATTATTTCAAAATCTATTTGATTTTTTGTCACATAATATGACGCTAGGGCTGGAGTGGTTTTTAATGAGGTTTGCTCTTTTTTTTTAATGTTTTTGAAATTAAATTCGTCAGATTGATATGAAAGGGGAATATTTTTAAGATCGTTTGAAAAAAAAAATTAATTAATATATATAACGATTCTCTTTCTCTTCTATCTCTCTCTCTAAAAAAAAAAAAAAAAAAAACGCCGCCGTATCATAAAGACATTCTCTGTTAAAGAAAAGGGTGCTGGTTTTGTTTTTTCCCTCCTCTTTCCCTCTAAACAATTTCGTGATTATTTTAGTGTAGATTTTTTATTTATTATTTTGTGTATATGTTGCCATTATATATTCTGTTGATACGTGTGCTTATTTTCTGTGCTGATATTGATATACAGCCTGTTTGGGAGGGTGATTGTGGTAGTTTTTTAAAGTGTTTTTCGTGCCGAAATACATTCAAATGATGTTTTTTATTTTTTAAAAATCATTTTTGACATCAGCACATCAAAATGATCTAAAATCATCAAAACATATTTATTTAAAATAAATAAATTGAAAAGTTGTGGCGCGGTGGGTGAAACGCCGCGCCAAACAGCTTTATAATGGACTCAAGGGTTATTTTTTGAGTATATTTTTTAATTATAATTGTTTTATGGTGCATTAAGAAAAAGAAAATCGAATTTCATGAACATCAAAAATAGACCATTTATTTTTATTTCTTGCATAAACTATATTTTTTTCCTTCCATTTTTTTCTAGTGGAATCTAGTTTTTATGGAAAATTATTAGAAAAATCCGTTTGTAAAAATCAGTTTAATTTTTATATGGAGCCCTTTTTATGCAATGCATAATATTTTACTCATTGAATAGACATTAAATCCTATTTTCACAAGCTGATTGTTTGATCTTAACCAATTTAATTGACTTATGAAAGAAAAATTGTTGATTTTGTTTTTTTTATAAATATTATATGAAATTAAATGGTCCATTGTCAATATATATATTACCAACTCTTAAACAAGAGCATGTGATTTTGTAAAGTTTATAATATGTATATAATATTTATTTATTTCATTTTTTGTATTATTTTTAAGAGTGATACGAAGTATATAATATATTTATAGTAAGACTAAAAAGGGATTTAATCTAAAACAAGAGTCAAAATACTATCAAAACATAAACCATTTAGTAGCAATAATAGTGATTTATATTTATAGCTCCAAGGATGGTCTGATTATTGATATTATTCTATAAATTGGTTGTATGTACTTTTATTTATTTATTTATATATTATTTAATATTCATATGAATTTATTATAGAGTAAGTTTTTCTTCAAAACATTATAAGTATGAAATGATTTCAAAGTATGGATTTGAGTGAGAAAAGTCATTTTTCATTTGACTTCAAAATAAATTACAAAGGGCAGAGTATATGGTGAGCCTCATATGTCAAATTCTATAGTTTATATGAATTCTTCATCACATCATTACTTGATGATGTCATCATATCTTAGTTTATCTTACCGAGCATTGTAAAAAGAGATAAATAATTTTTTTGAATTTATTTTTGAAATGAAATGGCAAATGAACTCCATGATAAAATATCTTATTAACAATATTGGATTACCATGGTAGGATATCAAACATGAATCAGGATATGCTGATACCAATAATTGATATCATCATATATGACTCTACAAATAATGAGACATCTGGGTCCCACATCTCCACTAGTATGACATTGACCACCATATCTCGATTCATTTTATATCAATCCACAATATCCTGGTTTATTTTATATAACAAGTATCATGATCATTTTTTTTATTGTATTGTGACTTATTTATATTAATGTTAATTTAACTAAATACTCAATTGTATTACAATTTTTATTTTTATTCCATTTATCATTGTTGATAATGTAATTTTAAATAGTAATGCATGTTTTTTATATATATTCTACAACTTTTAAAATATCCATAAATAATTAAAAAGTCATTCGGGTAAAGAAAAACATATAAATTAATTTTTATTTTTAATCATACAATTAGTAATAAATTTAGTTTGTTGATTGTAAGTAATTCATAAATCAGCAACATAAAATCCATTATTGATTCACAACAACATGGACATGTGGCATCTAACTAGCAATAAGTTTTTTTTAATACTGAATTATTAGCAATGATAAATTCATTCCTAATATTAGCAATGAATTTCCGTTGCTAATTCCATTGCTAATTGTTAGCGCTCTTGAATCAAAAACCAATAGTTATATATATATATATGAAAGCTAGTCCTCGATCGGAGGAATTACATAACCAGGGTTAGCTACCCTGTAAATGCCCTCTTATTTTTATTTTTTCCTGTATCCTATTATATTACATTCATCTACAACACTGTAGTTGAGGCCTGAGGGCATGTAATGTCCAAACCCTAGCTATAATTCATCATAAATATAGCTTTTCTGCCCACGTACTTCCTGGTCATGAAGTATTCGCAAATCGTCCCATAATGAACTTCAAATTTATAATTTCCCTGTTAATCTGATCAACACCGTTCGAGCACGCCCGCCTGAAAATTATAAACACCAGTTGATATAATTCGCAATATTTTTAGCACCATACATTTGCAGATGTAAGGCTATATGAAATTATTTAATGTATTTCTTTAAATGATTTGTAAGTTTGCTCTTACTTGTGTTCGCCTTGGAGAAATTGAATGGAAATATGCTTGAAAGAAGTCCCTATTCTCCTTCTGCAGTTCTCTCCACACTGCAGGAAATACATATATATTAGCTACGGAAGCCAAAACTATGGTGAGAAAATCAGTACTGAGATGAAGAGATCACCTGTGAGTGTAACGAGTGGATGAACCCTAGCATGCTTAGCCAGAGCCTTCAGGCATTGGTTTCTGCTCATCTGAAGGAGAAGACATCTCTCTATCAGATGCTGAACCTGTTCGATACAGGTCAAACAAAAGCACGATGAATCTGAATCTGAATCGCTTTGATTAAGAGAGAAGATAGCACAAAATGCATGCACGAATGCTCTTCAAAATATAAAAATCAAATTCCACGTGAGGCCCAGGAGGTTGAGGGGATCGCACCAGCTTACCATCCTAATGTAGCCATGTGGGTGGCAACGCAAGCAAGGAAGACGACGGTGGTGGCCGTAATGATACATCATGTTCTCCTAGCTAGCCGTTAACGGAGGGGGACAAAACAGAGGATCAAACTAAGGAAGAAACAAAGACTAGAAAGAGAGAAATATAGGACAAGAAACAAGATGCAAAAAGTGCAAGGGAAAGAAAGCAAGATATTTGGAGGTTCTTACATCATAGCACGCATACATACATATATATATATATATATATATATATATATATATATATATATATATATATATATATATATACACACCAGTTAAAGAGAGTGACTGTTATCCTCAGATATCCAAGTGAAGGGCCAAAAAAGCATAAGAAATCCAAACGATGGATTCACCTCATCTTCAGAAGATAAGAGAATTGATTGTCGTTTGGACCCTTAAAAGGAGTTTGCAGGGTGGAATTTCGTGGCCTAGCTCGTAGCCACTTGATGTTCAGGCACAACCTTGCATTAATAGTTCTATTTTCTAGCTGTCTATTCCGGGTCCTACATTCTTCAAGTGCCATTGAAGGTTCAGAAATATGGATGAACTATAAAAAGATCCCCCACCTGAAGGATTGCTTATGGACTTATTGTGTATTTTTTTTAGTCATCAAACTTTTATTTTTAGCGATATGATCCTAAATTGAAGGTCAATTGCTCTTGATTTATCAGGCAATGACAACATTGAAAGAAAAATGATTGAAATGAAAAAGGCAGTCAAAATGGGTGGTGTCCAAAGTTTACACAAGAAATACATTTTGGCCCTTCTTCTTTACAATTTATTTCATTTATGTCCATTTGAATGTCTAAGATTCTATTTATTTATTCTCTTTGGATTGTTAAAGAAAAATAGCTTTGGAAAAAATTAGGTGTTATCTCAAAAAGTGAAGACTTAAGGGACTACAATTGAACCTTAAAGAGTCAAATTGTTGAAATTAATGACTTGGTTGAAAAATTCAAGACCAATAATCAATTTGTAGAATTTGTGTTGCTTCAAAGACTAAAATCAATGACTTTAAGGACCTGATTAAACAAAAACAAAGTTTTATTGACCAATTAAGAACTAAAGTAGTCAAATCAGAAATCAAATACTGAAGTGAAAAGGGAATTGAAATCCAAGGTAGAAATGGGATTTCAACGGGGGTTGAAATTGTAAAGATTGAGAGTAACCAAAGGTACAATTAAACAAATTGAAAGTATAAGGATGCAATTAAAAATTCCAAAACTAGAAAATCCTAATTTTAAATATTAGTAAAAACAACGTCGTTTCATAAATATTACGCACCTTCTTCCTAGATTTTGGTTGATCTGGAAGGCACCTTCAAGAGATCAAATATGGCGTTTCTAGCCACTTTCAAGGTTAAAACCATCATCATTCAACTTATAAACATTCCCTTTACAGCCTTGTTATCTTGAAATCAACAATTATATGTTAAATTCACCATTAATTGCCTCTATATCTTGTTTTGATCAACCTTAAATAGGTGTTCAAGAAAAACATGATTGAGTTGACAATTTCAAGCAATTAAATGTGAAGCTACAACCATCCAAATCAAACAAGAAATATCAATAAAAAGACATGCATGTTTTCTATCGAATCGAAATAGTCATATGTCATAATGAAATGAATTTCCATGAATCATAATTTCATAAATAAGTTACCACAACACCAAGTATAAATTTATCTATTTTGACCAATCTCGTTTGAAATAAAGAATGGTTGTTTTTTTTATTTTTCTAGAAGATAGATGTATCCCTTGTAGTCCCAACTTGTGCTGAAAAGTTATTTTTCCTTTGTAAAAATAATCATGCCTAGGATCACACCCAAAACTGGGGGCAAGAATGAGAGAAATAATCAAATATTTGAGCATGGCCATAAAAACAAAATAAAATGTCTACTAAGGTCACAAAAATTATACGGCCACAGGGAAATATTTTGTTATGATAGTTGTCGCGACGACATAGTTTTTTGGTGGAGATGCAAGGGAGGTACGTAAAAGAGATTTTTTATAACCATAAAATTATGATTATAATTTTTAGAAGTCGTTACTTAGTATTAAGGTCACTAGAAAACCTAATGGCATGCGAGAGTCTGAGCAAGGAGATTTGTTGTGCAAGGGAAGACGCATCACCCCCAGTACACCCTACCTAAGGTAAGCTGCATTGTTGTATGATTGTTTTTCTAGGTTAGATTTTTATTTGTTGGTCTTTTCTAAGTTTTGAAGTAAATCTCTTTTCATGAGGGAGTCTCTATCCCATTGGGTCAAAAACCTAACAGTTCTAAGGTTTCAATTTTAGCACTGTATTTATTGTACTTTAATATCTAATGGTGTAATTTACAATGTAATTTTACACCACAATAATTTAAGTTTACAACTAAATAATGAAAAAAATAGTTGTTGAAAGATTTTTGATATTTTGGCCGAACTCTAAAGGATAATCATAAATTGGTTATGATATCTCATTTTCATTTTAAAACATGAAAAAAGATGCATTTGTTGTTTTTTAGTGAAGAATATGCTCAGAAAAATTTAGGATTTGGTCATATACATGAAAACAAAATATTTTTGTATTTTTTTTAAATGTGGATTTTTATATTTTTTATGTATTTTATGGGTTGGGCTTCCTAATCAAATGGGATGAAACAACCCAATATGTTTTAGGGGGCTAGACGTTGCGTCTAGCGCAACCATATTGGGCTAAAACGGCCTAATATATTTTAGGGTTGGGCTGGACGTTGCAGATGCAGCGTCCAGCCCAGACACCGCCTATTGTTTACTTGCAATGAATAGAAAGAGGGAGAAGGCTCACATGTTGTTGCCACCTTGTAGAGGAGGTGAGGTTGGTGCTTGAGGGGGTGCTGGTGCTGAAAATGGTGGTCAATGTTGCTTGATAGAGGGAGATGAAGTTTGCAATAGCGGAGGGAAAAAGTGATGTTGTTGTTGCTTCTATCACCAGGGGAGTGCAGCTGCTACTATCGCAGGAGGAGAAGAAGAAGATGTTGTTATTGTTGTTGCTAGAGAAGAAAACGAAGGTGTTCTTGCTGTCACTGTCGTCAAAAGAGAAGAGAGAGTTGTTCTTTTTTTTCCTGTCCTTTCCTCTGTCCCTCTTTTTTTCTCAATACACTACAGGTATTTATAGGGGAAAAGATGACTCTTTAGCTAACCATTGGGTGCAGACGATAGTATTACAGGTCCTCTCTTCCACTTCTGCAATGATAAAGATGATAGCATGTCTGGACTGTACCAAGATACATAACCTAACATTGGTTGCCTTCAAATTCTTCAAAATGGCGCCATTTTTTACAAGTCTAATTTGGCTTCTCAATTTATAATTTTTCTAATTACACTACTAATTATCTTTAAACTTTTAATTTTATACAATTTTATCCCCACCGAACTATAATAGCAACTTCAAATTTATGTTTTTTTTTACTTTAATCCTTATTCTCGAATTTGTGCGATTTGACTTTCAATTAACTATTAAACTTTCAATTTTCTTCAATTTCACCCCTGATCTCATCTAATTGACTTGATAAAAATTAAATTTAGTCTCCAAAAATTTCAATCTTCTCAATTAAGCCTGAATTAGGTTGCCAAACTTATTTTTTTCACCAATTAAGCTTTTAACAAAATTGATTAACCAATTTAAAGTATAATTAAGTCCTTTCACTTAACTAAGTCCTTCAATTAGACCATAAATTAATTCACAAACATAATTAAACTTTAATTTGACCCATTATTAAATCAAATTAGCCTATTAAAAATATAATTATGCATTTCAACTTAATATGCAAACATTGTTTTAACTCAAATTTATTCAATTTATTTTAATATTAATCTTAATTCATTATCAATTATCTACATAAATTTAAATTTATATATATTAACCAAAAATTTGAACTTAACAATAAAATTAACAAAATATAAAGCATAGTTGTTAAATAAGTTATTATTTATTTCATCACAAGATACCTAAGTCATAAATTCAAAATAAATTTCATCAATTTATAATTAAATACAATATCACAAAATCTCAAACAAACCCTAACATGTATAAATCATACATTCATACAATAAATGTTTATGGGAAAAAGCTATGAAAAGAGTAAACACTCAAACATAATACATATATTATAAAAATATGCAAAAAAATAATAATAATTGATTTCAAATAAAAAAAAATAATATTTTTGTTTACTTGAAATGAGAAGTCAATAAAATTTGAATCAACCAGAGATGTTGACAAACTGAATATTATGGTGGTCGAATTTGTAGTAGAAGATCGATTTGTGATAAAATTAAAGGGTGTTGTGTTATTTATTGTATAGAAAAAAAAGAAGGAAAAAGATGAAATGATGAGAGTCATAAATTAAATTATTCTATTCGTGCCTTTTGACACGTTGTTGATTTTTTTTAAATTAAATTATTAAATTCGAAATGGATGTTTAATGGTATTTGTCTATAATTAATGGTAGAATTTGAAATATGATTAGTTACCTTCATATTATTATTGAAGTATATTTGGTTGGATTTTTGGAATATAGTTAATTATCAAGGGATTTTACAAAGTATTTCTTTTCATCCTTTAATCAAGTATATTGTTCTTCTTATTATTAGTATTATCACTAATTTAGTTATTTTCCCTTACCTTTTCCATCCAAACTTTACACTTCGATTTATTAAAAACATTTTCTATTTTTTAAAATTAACTTTGCGTACACCTTTGAAATTCACTTTTATAATAATTACTTACCATACTAATTCAGTCATTATATGGTTAGAGATGTTGTTAAGAGAATTTGCTTTCCTTGCTCTATTTCTTTTCATTTTAGTCGATAAGTATTATTTTTTCTATCAGTTTATTTTTAAGAGTTGTTTATCATTGTGATTCAAAAATATTTAAAAAAAAATTATTTTTTATTATTTTTATATGCTGATGATAATAATAATTTTTTTTTAAAAAAAAATTATTTTAATATATTTATAAATAAAAAACATTTTAAAAAACAAACTCAATTATTTCTCAATCATTTGAAAACAATAATATTGTCGTGGGCACAAGTGCAGTGAGCTTTTATATATATATATAAAAAAAGAAAAAAGAAAGATATGTGGTGGCTTGGCTTGTTTATCCATTTAAAATTCTAAATCCGTGACTGAAGATGATGATGCACCTTGACTGTTCGTCGTTTTGCTAACACCCGCCAAATTTACCCGCCAAGAAAGGGCAGAGTGGGACCCAGAAAGAAAGAGCAAGTGAGCCAACCCAACCCACGCCCTTCTTTTCCCGCTTTATATTAAATTCATCTTTTGACGGGGCTCCCCTCCTATCCCACCACGACGACACGTTCTCATGATTCCTCCTCACGTCGTCTTCATTTTTATTTTTTATTTTTCTCATTTTTAGAAAAAATAAATAATAATAATAATGAGCTAACCTAAAAAGAATAAAAAGCAATGAATGCCCTTCTCTTTTCGTCAATGCCCCATATTCATTCTCTTCCTTTCTATTAGCTTGTTAGGTAACCAAAACTTCCAAGTCGAAACAATGTGATTTGGACCTTTCTACATTTCGACTTTTCTTCTTATTCTTAGATGCAAGATGTAATGGCCAATAATTTGGCTGACAAATTTATTTACTTTTGATTTTTATTTTATTTTCATCATAGAATTCCATTTTTAAGACTCTTTGTACGTAAATAAATTATTTTTAACCCACGGGGTCCTGGTCGAGGTGGCAAGGGACACCTCAGACCGCTTATAAGGTTGGGGGTTCGACCCCCTTCCTTGTCTGCAACAAGGCACATGAGGAGCGCCACCCATGGCTACGCGAGGGAGATTAGTCTGGGTCCAAAGGGCCTGGGATATCCTGGGAGACAAAAAAAAAATCATTCCTACATTGTTACTGCTGGAAATTGGAATTAAAGAATAGGTCTAAAAAAATTAACTATTTTTTTTTCTTGAGAGTAACATATAAAATTAAGTATATGGTAAAGGGCATTTTAGTCATGACTCTCAAATGACCACTACAATAAATTGAGCTAATACAATTGTCATGTTTAGCATCGCGTTTCAAAAGTGTTTTAAAAAAATTGAATTTTTTATTTTTTATATTAAATTATTTTTTTAATGTTTTTAAATTATTTTCACGCGCTGATATCAAAATGAGTTTTAAAAAATAAAAATAAAAATAAAATTATTTTGATGCATTTCTGAATAAAAAAACACCTTAAAAAATAATTTCAACCACACTCCCAAACAAACACAATAACTAACTAGTTAGTAGAACAAAATAAATAGAATTCTTTTTCAATTTTTTTACAATTATATAGTTGGTGACAAAAAAAATGGAAGGATGTGGTTGAAGTATTCTATTTTTTATAATTAGTTGTTCTATTTTTTATAATTAGTTGTTAATGACATCACCTAGCAAGTTAACTTAAAAACATATAACTTGGAGTATGATTTAAATCCAGTCACTAATTACATCATATAAGACATGTTTAATTTGATAAAAAAAAAGTTGATTTAATTAGGTTTATAGTGTTTTGTTTGACATGGATTCTTAGATTTGTTTTAAATTATGGGTCTAGAAAAGAAAATAAATACTTATATATTTAGTTCGTAAATAAAAGCTTAAATTTGTCATATTTTAGAGTAAGGCTTAGTTATTAGTGTTTTTATTCTCTATACTTTGCTGGCTAGATGGAAAAGAGAGAAAATAATTTTTGGTTACTTTTGGATTTTTTATGAGATAGCATTTTTGTATGATACCATGTAATCTTTTACTTTTTCATGGTGGATTTCTCTCGTCGTCTTGCCCGTGGAGTAGCCTGGGCTGTCAAACCATGTAAAATTTGTGTTATTGATTGTGCTTATTCTTTTATATTTTTTTATTTTCTTATTGGTTTGAGATTTTAAGATTATTTTCCCAATTAAAGTTTGTATGGTTATCAATTGTGTTTCGTGATGGTGGCAAGAGTAATGTCAATGGCAAAGTTTCATGTATTGAAATTTAGTACTATAAACACTTTTTAATTTGTAATGCATTAAGAAGCTTGCCACCATCACATTATATTGAAATAAGGTTTATTTAAGACATTAAAAGATGTAGATGGTTTTCCTAAAAGGATGGATGATGAGAAAAAACAAGATCTTATAAAACAAGCACATTATATTATGCTTTGTATGTATGGTGAGGTTACAAGAAAGGTTGTTAATGAGACCATAGTTGTTGGATTGTAAACAAGGTTGAAAACTTTTTACATTGCCAAATTCCTGATGAGTTAATTGTATCTAAAACATTGATTGTACACTATTTATGTGAAAAATATATATGTTCATTAAAAACCATCTTGATGAATTTAGTAAAGTAATTTTAGATGTGTGAAGTGTTGATGTTAAGGTTGAAGATGAGGACTAGACTTTGATTTTATTGTGTTTGTTACCTCCATCTTATAATCATTTTATTGATACTTGATATGTGGAAGGGATAGTCTTAGTCTAGAAGAAGTCAAAACTGTCATAAATTCTAGAAATAATAAGGTCCTATGAAGTACAAGCAAATCTAGATTAAAGTCAAAATTTATGAAAATTAAAAATTTTAAATAGTATAAAGTATGTCACTTTAATATTAATTGTACTAAACGAAAAGATAAGGGAAAAAGAATGAAATCTCTAATATTATGAATATTATTAATGAAATGAGAATTTCTAATGATGTTAAAAGTGGTATGGTTGCATATGTTGGTAGCTTAAATGATGAGTGGATTCTTGATTCAGGTTGTACATTTTGTATTTATTATAATAAAAGTTGGCTTGACACTTTTTAAATTGTCAATGATATTGTTTTGTTGAGAGAAAACAAATGACTTTAATTATTGGTATATGTACAATTCAAATTAGAATGTATAATGACATTGTTAGAACATTAAGGTTCAATATGTTGCAGAGAAAAAGAAGAATTTAAGAATTTAATTTCTTCAAGTCTTCATAATTCTCAAAGCTATGGTTATTATGCTAAAGGTAAAGTTATAAGGGTTTGTAAATGTGTTTTTGTAATAATAAAGGAAAATCTAGTTAATGGTCTCTACCATCTTCAAGGCTTAACAACAATTTATGTAGTTAGTTTATCATTTTATCGTTGTTTCAAATGTTAGTTATGATATATATGATTTGTAAATATGAGAGAAACAATAAAGTTAAGCAAACAAGATTTTTTGTGATATGGACTAGCCTAGAAACACCAGTAAAGACCCATTACATGTTTCAAATGATCCAATGACCCGATTTAAGACAAAGACATTGAAAGAGACATTAAATGCATTGGTTTTGAAGGTTTCAATTAAGTTAGAATTGCAAGATCTATTGGAGTATTAAGAGGAGACCATAGTATATCTTATTCATATGCAAGAGGGGTCCAATACAATCTTATTTGAGTCATGAAGTGAGGATAACAAAGAAAACAAAAGAATCTTATTACAACATGGGTGACTACCCTTTCCTTTTTTTCTAGGATTAAAGGGTTGTGTGGAAGGCTATAAATAATCCCTGTATCAACTCCATAATATTTTACTTCCTTCTCTTCTTCTCATGGCAGAACATGAATTTAATATTATGAGCTTTTTTTTTTGTTAGCTATAACCCAAGGCTTGTTTATGTTTAATTAATACTTTATTTTCAGTTAGGATCAAAGGTTTGTTTGGATTAAGTTATGGGCTTATTAGTTTAAGGTTTGGGGTCAGTTTTGAGTGAACCTTATATAAGTCGACATAAGGGGTTCATTAGGGTTAATTTTTCAAGAATTATATAAACTCATGTAAGCTAAATTCCAGCGGCCATTGATGAATATTACTTCTTAATTTTTCAATTTTACGCATGAGAGTGATTCTTACATTTTTTGGTTCTTGAACAAACTGAATCTGACTTATCGAAGATTAGCTGACTTCGTGGCGTCATTTTACTCATTCTAATAGTGTTGGTTCCTTAGGACAGATTTTCATTGTGTTACACTCCTATTAAACCCATTTCGACTTTTCAGGATCAGATCTCAGTCTTAATTGTGGGTTGCGTGACTACGTGACCACGAGGTTCACATCATTTTGTATGGTCATAAAATAGGTGAATTGGATCTACATGAGCATTGTGTTTATAATCCCTAATTCCTTGACAAAATAAAATAGCTTACTCTTTTATTACTCTTTTATGGCAATATTTTTAGTAAAAACCAAATCAAATCAAATAAAAATAGCTTGCCCATCTCTCTCTCTCTCTCTCTCTCTCTCTCTCTATATATATATATATGAATATACATGAATATTAAATGATAAAACTATATATATTATACATGAATATGTGATTTATGTCAATATTAAGATATACATTTTATATTTGTGTTTTTATATTACAAAATATATATTTCATGATAAGTTTGACTAGTTTTAGGTCATATTTATCAATATCAATATACATACCTCATTCATTCCTTATAACTATTTTAAAACATTCATTTATTCAGGTTATGAAATCTTAATCTCTTTATTATTTGTATTTTTCTATTAATTTTTATAAGTAATTTTTTGTATTTCATTAATTTTACAAACAATAAAGAAGGGAAGGAAACTCAGTGCGCAAAAGCATTCAGTGGCAGGCAGTCAGTACCACCTCACTTTTTCCGGGCCAGTACGATACATCAAACCATACTAAATTAAATTTAAAAGAAAATAATAATTATTTATTTCTCTAACTCCCACTCTCTAACCGCAACATCCTCTTCTTCCTGTCTTTTATAACCATCCACTGCCATAACCATTTTTATTTTTTACCTTCTTCCGTTACTATTATTATTATTATTCTTACTATTATTATTATTCATTAGGGCTATCGAGTTGATGATGCATGTGGGTTTCTTTCGGATCCTATATATGATTGATTTTTTTTCTCTCAAAATAATTTTTTTTCTCGAGGTATGCTTAAGTTCATCTTTTTTTCTTTTTTGATGCTGTTGCCTGGTCTGTCTGTAGATGGATTGACATGTGGTGTTGGTTTTGCAGGATCTTTGTGTTCTCTGAGCGAAATCATCTAGCATATTGAGGTATTTTTGGCCTTGTTTTCTTCCTCTCTCTCTTTTTCTGAGTTGGATGATTTCTACCTCTCTTTTTTGTGAATCTTGACGGTGATCTGAATCTTGTTGCTTCCAAGATATGTTTTTTATATGTTTTATTTCCCTTTTCCCCACATGTTTATGAAGTCAATTTTCATTTCCATTTATAGTTACCCCAAAATCTTCCTTTTTTTAAAAATTATCTTGTGATTTTCAAGAGACTTACTTTCAGGTTTTCATCTTTTGTTCACAAATCACATATCAGTTGTCCATCTTCCCAGAAAGCATATTTCTTTCTGATGTTATTCTTCTCTATCAATTAATTTAGTCGCTTAACGCCCTCATTCCTCACCTAATTTGCGTCAAAGGTAAAGTGAAAACATTTTTTTCAACGGTTAATTACTATTACTATTCTACATTTCAAATGCTTTTAGCAGTATAGTGAGAGATATTATCCCGGGTTAATTCCCTTTTGTTTATTCTTTCATATATTTGCCTTTTATGATGATGCTTGGTGATCATCTTTTTTGGCCCATGCGATTTCAGTTTAGCATATTGAAATTGTTGAATCCCGTTATTTTTTTATTCCAAGTAATGATGGTTCAGCGGGGCTGGTGTGTGCGCGCATTTTTTTCCCAGCAAGCAATGCAATCCCATCAAAGCGATTCTGTGTTCGCTCTCACAAACATAATGGAAGCAGCACTGTAATAATAGAAAAACAACCCTCGAGCTACTGGTTCAGTGGCAGGAAGGCTTGATTCCCTCGTTATCCTATTGGATTCATATCCAAGGGGTTGTGAAAAAGAAATTCCGTGTGAATGCACTGTTTGACAATGGGGAAGCCCACTCCTGCAATAACTTAGTCTTGATGTGTGCAGGCTTCCTTGAAGTTACCTGACCATTAGAACCAAAAAATAAATGTGCAACAGTAACCTAAGAATAGTACGAGGGATACTAACACGGCTAAATCTAAGATAGAGTGTTGTGTTATTTATTTAATGAGTGATGTTATAGATTAAGTAATGCAATGATTGCAATGTGTGATGTTAGTAAAAAGTTTAGTAGAAGTGTTAGCGCCCCCAACATTACTCTTATTACAGCCAAGCTTTGTGCACTAATTCCTATCTCATTTGTGCTGGATGATACTTGCATATTGCTGTCCTTTTCAAACTCTTTTCCTTTGAGTACTGCATCGTATGCATTTGCTTGTGTTGCTTCTAGAACCTTTGCAAGTGTTTAACCTGTTTAAAAATAACTGTCTGATAACAGTGCATGTACTTCATTAGCCCGTCGGAACATGGTCACAAGCTTTATATCATTTTAAAATAACTCATCCATGTGTCTCAGACTCCTGAAACAATCGTGTTGCCTCAAATCAAATAACGCTGTCTTCTGTACATGCTTACAAATTGATGACTATGCTTTGTATACCTCATATATTAGTATTTATTGTATCTGTAGAATGATATGTGCCACCTAGCTAGCTTAACTCTTGGCGACGTTGACTTTGAACTGTTATATGATTATGTTACTATGTTTTCTTACAGGAATAACCAGGCATCCACATTTCCAGGTTTGAATAATCAACATAATATTGGATTTTTAAGTTGGAGCCCGAGTTGAATTATTGGAGACAAGTCTCCACAGTTAGCCTAACATGCATGTTATTTGAAACGTCAATTTGTTGAAAAGAAAATTTCTCTCTTTTAAACAGTTTAAGTAAAATTTCTCTTCTTGTGCCATTCCTAAGCTGCTATAACCTTATGATAAATTAGGTTTTGCTGACAAACAATGTTGGGGGGCAACAATGGCAATTCTGGGCTTCCTGTTTTCATGGATAAGAATCATATTCCTTATCAGACTAATGCATCAAACCAGTTGCAATTGTTTGGTGTTTGTGAGTTCTCATCTCATCAAGTTATTTTCTGCTTTATTCTTAGTGCGTGATTCTATAAATTGTCTATGGTATATGCATATCTACTCTGGTTGCTCGTGGTCCTCTCTAGCAAATGAAATAATTGATTTACTATGTTAAGTGTGATGTAACAAACCTTGTAGGTATGGTCTTGCAATGGTGAGCTTCAGGCACCAGGTGCCCATAATTAAATGTTATCAGTTTCTGGAACCAGTCTTTTGGGATGTGTTATGAAAGGATAAAAGACATTATGCATGTGTTGAAAGAGGAATGGTTATCTGGTTTTTTTTTTTTAATATTTTAGAATTTCATCTACTTCTAGTTTATTGTGGAGCTCTAATTTACATAATAGAGTATAATTACTATCTAGTATTCAGAGTCTTAACTAATTTTAGGATGCTGGACACTGTTTAGGTGTTTTCTATAATATTTATCAATTCTCCTGTTATTTCTTATTTGCATTTCTATTTCCTATCTATTATCCTCTCTTTCTATTTAGAACTACAAGAATTGTGGTGCCTATAAGAAGAGGACCTATTCTTTATGATCGTTAGGGCTTTGACAATGAAACATTTTTTGGTCTCGAATACACAGCTTTCATGCCTCAGAATGTGAGGGATCTATGCTAGATTGTTGTGAACTAATAATTCAAGCTCAAACCATTTTTAGTCCTTTCCTTACAGCAATGGGATTAAATAATTAACTAGGTAAACAGAAATCAAGACTAAAAGATTATTAATTGTCTCAATTAATGAAAATGGATATCAAATCTATAATTACTTCTTTGGTTATAGTTTGACAGACTCACTCTCTTCCTGTTCTTTCCTCTTCTTTTTCGAGATAACGTGGTTTGATTGATCTCTAATATGCAATTGGTTGTTTCAGTGGCAGCTGGATGCAGCATTGATCCAGTGAATTATTTTGGAAATGAACATGGAACTCCCATCCTCCATACAAATAAGCGTGGTAGGGAAGCAGAAGATTTTGTCCGACAGCAAAAGCTACAGATTTCCTCAAGCTGTAACATTTTTCAAGATGAAGCTGACCGCTCAGCAAGCATTCCAAACCCAAACCCTGTATCAACTGGGTTGCGTCTATCTTATGACGATGATGAACACAACTCATCTGTAACTTCTGCAAGCGGAAGTATGAGTGCAGCACCTTCAATCATGCTGGCCCTTGGTGACAATATTAGGACTGTGCTTGATCGGCAGAAAGAAGAGTTTGATCGGTATATCAAGATCCAGGTATCAGGTCACACTAACTTGTCTGGCATGCTGTTATGCCACATGCTATTATACTACATATTAGTGTGTGTAGTTAATTTTTGCCTTTAAATTAATCTCCTTTGAACAGGAGGAGCACTTGGCTAAGGGGGTGAGGGACTTGAAGCAGAGACATATTTCCTCTTTGCTTGCCGCCATGGAAAAGGGTGTGAGCAAGAAGCTACATGAAAAAGACAGAGAAATCGAGAACATAAACCGTATAAACAAGGAGTTGATGGAGAGAATAAAGCAGGTGGCTGATGAAGCCCATATCTGGCACAATAGAGCAAAGCACGGTGAATCAGTTGTCAATGCCCTGAAGAGCAACCTCCAGCAGGCAATTTCGCAGGGCGCCGATCAAGGGAAGGAAGGATTCGGAGACAATGAGATCGACGATGCTGCCTCTTACATTGACCCTAGCAACTACCTGAACTTTTCAGGTGACCCCGCGAAGCCTCACCCCTGGAATTACAAAGGCTTTACGGAACAAGCGACATGCCGAGCATGCAAAACAAGGGAAGTGTCCATGTTGTTAATGCCCTGCAGGCATCTCTGCTTGTGTAAAGAATGTGATACGTTAAGCAATGTCTGTCCTGTATGCCAGTTGATCAAAACTAATAGTTTTCAAGTGTACTTGTCCTAAAATATGAGAGTAAATCACGCAAAAGTAATCTACACCCACCATACGAGATTACATTTCAAACTGGTTTTTTCCCAGGCGCATAAGATGTTTGTGTGGTGAATTGTATTGAAAGATGAAGCTACCGTTGGCTCGTTATCTTTTAGGTGCTGCCCGTCTCTCTCTCTCTCTCTCTCTCTAGTCCCTTGTTATTTTTCTCCATTAGAGAATGTGTAGTTTTGTCTCACATCTGAATAACGGGGGACGCAATGAGGTCCATGTCTCGGGCGTAGAACAATGCCGATTCCCATTTGGATTATTGGATTGGAACAAAAAAGAAAAAACCCTCAAGAAGTGAACAAGAAACCACCAAAAGTAATAAATCTCTAGCAAAAGGAAGCCCATGGTGCAGATGTGAGCCTGTGTGATATCATAAGCACACTGATTAAATACATGTGCTGTGCTGTTAGGCTGAAAGTATGTGATAGATAATACTAGAAATACATAGTTTCTCACTAAAATTGTTTTATTAATAAGGCCTCAAAAAATATTTGGTGATACATTATTTTATATATTTTATAATTATCATTGTATCACCTGTGATTTGAAAATCCTCCTAATAGCAAATACACATATTATATATATATATATATATATATATATATATATATTCGCAAGAAATTGAAGCTTCTTGATCACCTCGTGTATTTAGAAAAAATTAACATATTTTTAAAAGAGCTGATAGAACTAAAAAAACAACTTTCTTGATCACCGTGAGGTTAATGTTTTCGGGGGTAGCAATACAACCTGCTTTTCATCAAATTTAATATTTGTTTTGTTTAAAATTATATTTTTTAATATTTTTTATCGTTATAAAGTTAAATATTTTTTTTAAAAAAAATATTTTGAAATAAAAAAATATTTTAAAAAACAATCACTTCCATATGCCTAAACACTCACCGCCTCCTATTAAAGTTTTCACTTTAATAAGATGGCAACATGGTATATCAGTTGGGTGCAGCTCAGTGGTCCGACCCTAGATTTGTTTTTTTGAGGTCATTAGTTCAAGTCTCACAACCCTCAAAGTCACTGGAGAGTTGTAACAGGTCATTCACTCCAGGATACGCATAACCTGACTCTGACACCCAAAAAAAAAAATATTATTAGATTAAGGAGATCAAATGAGGGTTTTATTGTATCAATCCATTAGTTTATTGAGAGACAGAATTAAAGAAGAAGTATGGTGATGTTGTTTTTATTGAAACTTCATCCTTCTCCTAGGCTCGGGGACAAGGGCAGAGGATTCATTTTGTTTGATATAATGTCAAAAGTGCTTCTAAATATGTTAGAATAAATTAGTGCGAATTGTATTTAGAATTCCCATACTTAGCTTTTTGAAATTTGATTTCTATATATGAGAAACTTAGTACCTTCCATTGGTATGTTCATAGACGACAAATTGTTTCGTGAATTATTTTGGTAGCAATCATCTACATGGCAACCGTGCTTAAATCCAATGAAATTAATTAGTTTATTTTATTAATAATTGGAATTAATGAAAATTCCACACAAGGAAGGTAAGAGGTCCTCAACATATATTCTCATTTGTGGTTATGTTGCCTCTATATGATAATTTAACATCAACTTGAATTTAGTTATTTTATAATAAGTAATAAATATTATAAAACTTGACAACAACATGGTTTTTTATTAAATAATAAATCATATATAATATTCTACTATTAAATAATTAATTTTTTTATACGATGAATAACAAGATATAAATATAATAAAAATTAAAATATAGATGCGTTCGGTGTTATTCATACACTAGATTTTTTTGTGTAAAAGAGATGAGTTAAGTAGTTTCCTCATCACGAATATTCATGGATATAGTTGGGTAGAGTTTGGATTCATAATTATATTCAACCAAATTTTAATATTTTATAAATTATAAATCTAACTTATTCAATTATTTTTTAGATCCGAGCAGGTTGAATATATCAAGTTGGGTTAAGTTTTTTGTGAACATTAAAAATATTTACAAGTTAGGTTTACTTATGCTATGTTGAAGAACTCTAATAGGATGCCCACTAATAAGAATTTTGGATCCGAAGCTATTTTATGAATGATTGAATTTAAAAAAAATAAAATTAAATGATAATTTTAGAAAATAAATAACCAAAAGACCACTAAAAACAATTATAGGATTGATACAAAAAAAACTTAGTCATGAGACCATAGATAGGCTCACATGCCTAAGCCTAAATGTTTTTTGTTTTTTTATAAGAAATGGATGAGATGTGTCCACATCTTCTTTTCTTAAAAAAAAAGAGAAAACACAAACGATGTGGGATCATCTGCTATATAAAAGAAACTATAACCTTGACATTACACATTCATTTGACGTTTTGACACAAAAAAATTATTAAAAGATGTTACATCCATTTAACTATTTATATAAACAATAAACTAGGTTAAAACGTTGACGTTTTAACCTAGTTTATTGTTTATATAAATAGTTAAATTGATGTAACATCTTTTAATTGTATTCACTACTTATTTTACTCGTTGCCGTAGGTTTTAAATTTATTTATTTAAAAAAAAACTTGGCTATGTAGGCTATTTTTCTAAAACAATTCAAAGCATAAAATAAAAAGCTCATGCAAGTATGTAATCAAATAAATAGATAAGCATTTATATAAATAAATAAAAGAAGTTGATAATCACAAAAAAAGAAATTAAAAAAATTGAGAGATGGACTTAGGCCAACATAATGAATATCACAATAAGATTTATTTACTTGGTTGTGTTTGATAAATTCATCTATGAAATCAATTTGCATCATAAATCAACACTTACATAAAATTTATCAAATAAAAAAAACAATTATGCAAGGTTGGTATATTAAAATTTTTGCAATAAATGTTTTAATTTCAAAAATAAATTTAATCTATAGAATATAAAAACAATTATAGATGAATCACACTAGCCTTATTTTTTTCACATACTTTCAAGGTTTAAAGACATCTAATTTGAATTCTCCTCATCATATAGAACCATTTGGTACAAAAATCAAGCATTTTAATGCCTGAAATTATCACAATAACAATTTTCTCTCCTTATACTAGAATTTGCAAAGCCTCTCTTTCTCTTTACACCCAAAACGAACTAAAAATGATGTAAATGAAGCATGGTACCGAAATTAATTTTCTTGAAATTAAAGGGACCGGTCAACCAATAAATCAAAAAGATTGGGTTTTAAAACATACTTTTCCAATACACTCTAAAGAACCACCTATGTTACCAAAGTTTTCTACTTCAATCTCTTGCCTCTCAATTCAATCCTCCCTAAAAATATATGAAATTAGGGGTGTGAAAGAGCTCAATTGTGCAAAGAAAAAGCTTAAGGACTAAAATAAAAATTATTAAAAAAACCCATTATAATCCTCAATTAACTATAAGAGGATGAACGATAGGAGGATCTATAGTAAAAGATCCATGTTGTTTATATTATAGTCAATTTAATATATTTTGTTTATTGTTTTTTTTCTCGACCAAATGATAATTGAAATAAACAAATATGTTCAATTGATTGAATAAAATAAAGATATCGTGCATTGCTACATATATTAAAACATTATCTAAAAATAAATATTTTTTATTTTAAAAGGTAATCTATCTATATAAAAGATAAAAGAAATTACATATGAATAAAAAACATCTTAAGAAATTAAACACAACCCAAATATCACCATCATTTGTCTGCAATTTAGATGTAATTGCCTGGGGAAACCTTGAAAACCAAATTAAGAATTTTTTTTTTTTGCATAGTCTATACATTACTAAAGAGCTAAAAGAGCTTAAGAATTTACTGTTCACGCACACCCAGATCCACTGTAGACTAGGGTGCGTGATCTGGTGTTTCAAATATCATTTAAGTATGGTGTTATATATATATATATATATATATATATATATATATATATAGGAGAGAATGAAAAGAGTAAATACACAATCCATGTAATATAGGAGAGAATGAATAGAGTAGATACACAACCCGTGAAATTCCCATGACCTTTTAGATTCATAGGTAATAATATAATGTTAATAAATATTCAATGAAAAAATATACAATAATTCGTTATATTTGACACAATAACATCCATCTTGCAAACGAAATCTTGCAACTTGCATAACCATACTGATGTATGGTCAGTGGTAAGATGGGTTGAAATTGTATTTCAAAAAAAATTTAAATGAATTTTAAAAATTTTTAATTTAAAATTAATTTTTTGGTATTTTTTAATTCATTTTGATGTATTGATATTAAAAATAATTTTAAAAAATAAAAAATATATTATTTTCATATATTTCTAAAAGAAAATCACTTTAAAAAACAACATCAACCACACTCTTAAACAAACAATAAGAAATTTGTTCATTTTATAGTTTTAGTTTCGAGCCCTCTGATTATTAATATAATAATTATTAAAAACTTATATTATCATTAATTTTATAAAATTAATGAAGCTACACACAAACACACCGGAAATGGATGCGAATAAGAAAATCTTTCAACTTGCATGTGTATGCACAGAGCATTAGATACCTTGATGAGGAGGTACGATTTATCGTGTGACGTGCGTGCCTCCGATTAGACATTTGGCTCGGAGCAATCAAGACAACGTGGGTCATAGTAAATAGCTTATGTTGCAGGTCAATCAATTTAGACACAAAAGAGAAGTCTCTGAATAATAATAATATTTATAAATAAAAAATAAAAAAATAAAAAAAGGCAAAAAGTTTAGGGCTCAAGGTAATCCGTGACATGCCCTGGGTTAGCTTTGCATGAAATGAGGCTGTTTGTAATAAAAACAAATATAATTTTTGTCTTTATAATTTTACGAATCTCAGAGAGAGATATGATGCTGTTTGCACGCAACCATATTCACACGATTACATCTACCCTTACGATGCCGCATCAAAAATAATATGTGTGTCCCATCGTAATATTCTAGAATGATCCGTGACCCCAACCCCACTTTTATTTTTTAATATTTTATTCTGAATTAAAGTGATAATTAAATAATTTCAAACAGTAAAGGATCTGATAGAAAAGATGGGATCACTGTTTTTTCTTCTGCTTTCGTTTTTGAAAGATGAAAGATAATTATTTTAAATAAATATATATTTATTTTAGACACTTACATGATGATAGCCCACCTAATTATGGGATCTCCATTTCCTTTCAGCAGGTTTGGAATTTGAATGTCTCTTTTATTATTATTATTAGATAAATAAATAAATAAAAAGGAAAATCCTTCTCAGCCAGCCGAGCTGATGTGCTGACACGACTACCAGCTGATAAACAGCCGGAAAAAAAAAATCTGGGGGCTGGCAGTGAAAGTGATGAGGCTAATTATTATTAATTATTGTTACCTGAATCCAGAATAAATTTTTGTCCAACTTGAAAAATTTAATTCCTTCCAGTTCCTCATTCACTGCTACACAGTGCTTGCTATATTATTTTATTTATTTATTTCTGAAGGTCGCCATACGTGTTTACCAAAAAAAATAGAATTTTTTTTTGGTGCTTTTACAAACACAAGAATATAGACACGATAAACTTGGGAATCAATTTGTAAAGCTAAGACGGTAGCAATCAAGAGGTAACAAATCAAAAAATAATTTATTTTTTTAATCTAAAATAAAAATGTTTAAATCTCAAAAAAAATCAAGATGGTATATACATATTTTTTAATATTGAGACAATAAGATATGAAAATGACTTGGATTTACAACTTAACTCACCAAATTTGTGATCTTGATCATGGATTCAGTCGAGTTTAACAACTTTGGTTTTTAAAGCTATTTTCTACTTAATGTTACGATCATAAAAATAGATGATCTAAAATTAAGCATCAATCCAAAAAATTAAGGAGCTTGTTTAAGACTACAATACCTTTATAGAGAGCAAACTGCAACAAAATTATAAACATTAATTCAAAAACAATAAGCTATTAAAGGATAAAATTAAAAATAAAATCTAAGAAGAACTCAAACAAAAGAATAAAAATGGAATATGGATTTTTGAAAAAAAAAACTATTCTCACTGTTATTAAATCGAACCCAACAAGTCAACCTTGAAACCTTTTGACATGACTCTTTTCCTCGCTCAAGTTTAAAATCAACCTGAATGGGAATGGACTTCATATGATTCAGTTGACTTGGTGGGTTTAAAGATAACTCAAACGATCAATAAAAGTTTGGTTTGACTTTCAACAAATAATTCAAGATGATTTTTTTTTAATATTGAGATGAAAATATACTGGATTGAACAAAATCAACATATAAAACTCAGGATCTGGGTCATTAAATTGAGATGACTCTATGAAAAATAAAATAAAATTATAAAGTCCAATTTTAAAAAATATTCAATTAAAAAAATAGAGTTGACATAGGTTTTAACCTACAAAACTTGTGATCTAAGTCACGGTGTTGATTTTTAGATCATGTATTTATGTTTTTATACTTTGATGATAAAAATAACATGAAAGCTAGACTAATAATATGATTTTTGAGAAAAAGCTATAAACAAGTTATAATGAAGAATACATCATCAAACATGAGGGAAGTGCAAGAAAAAAAGAAAATGAAGACTTGATCTAAGTATTTATTATTAGTACTAATAATTTATATATTTATATTATACTTGATAGCACATATTAAAATGAATGAAAAAAATCATTTTCCATGAAATTTAAAAGGATTGATAAAATAATTTTAAAAATTCACCTAGGTTTTAAACAGATAAATTTAGATTATGCATGAGTGGGTTGATCATTTAGGTATACTAAATGAATTGGTTGACCACTTGTTCATCCATGATGAACACTGGAACTTTGTGGGAATCAATCGAATGATTGACTTGATCTTGTTGAATTGATCGACCATTCCAACTATTAGTGGGACTGTAATGACTATAAACAATTATTTTATGCAATTATATAGTTTGCTGAACTAAAAAACTTAATACGAGATATACGATATTTTAAGAGCAAAACAATTTCAAAATTATCAATCCTTAATCATACTAATATCTCTACAATCAAACCTTCATAATCTTGCATAAGAGTATAAATTATCATTATCATAACACTTAAACACTTTCAAATCCATTAAGTGTTATCCAGTAAGATATAAAGATAATTATATTTTTAACTGTAAAATCCACTTTACTGGGAGAGTAATTTCATGATAACAAAATCATATATGTAAATTCTTAAGAGCTGGAGAATAACTCTTGGCGATGACGGAGTATAGTCACGAGACAAAAAATTCAAAGAGTGCACATCTTCGTGAGAGAGAAAAATCTTTAAGAGAGAATATCTTCAGGTGGTATAAAAGGTTTGATGTGGATTCACCAAGTGGATTATAATATTGAACTTGAACTAGTGAAAGAATACAATACTCAAGACTAGTTTGGTGCTTAAGGTGTGGATGTTGGATTACTAACCACGCTAAAAACTGAGTTTTTAATTTATTTCCCTTACTTGTTTATTTTAAATACTTTAATTATATTGTTGGTTATTATGTTTAATTGTATCGAATTGTCTTTTTCTTCTATATTAGTGGAACACTTAATTCACCCCTCTTAAATCTAGTATTGAAGGCTAAATATAAGAAACAAAAAAACATTAAATCCATGAGATCAATATATAGCCAAAAATAAATAAAAATAAATATAAAGGACAATTCTCAAAACAACATATTATTGAATAATAATAAAAAAAATTAAAGATTAAATTGTTATCGGATTAAATTGAAAACATTTTATTGCAATAAACAATATTATATAAATATAGTTACAATGATTTAGCTACACAATTTAATGTTTTTTTAATCAGTGGTATTCCATCTCATAGTTTAATTTCTTATAAATGTGTTGAAGCCTTCTCCTTTTGATTTTCGATGCATCACTTTTATACGGTTTCTGTACTTTTCTTAGATTTTATTATTATTATTCTTTTTTCATTAGTTTAATTTTGTAAAGATTCTTCCGTTTGTCAACATCTCGTATTTTTTAAAGCAACAAGTTGAATGCTTGGCACTTATTTTATTTTTTTGAGATCCACGACGACTCTTTTTTTGGTGATATTAAATGATTAATAAATAAATTAATTAAGAAAAATATTAAGCAAACTTAATTAATAAAAAAAATTAATACTGACATGTTTATTCTTTCTTTCTTTCTTTCTTTATATATATAATTCACAAATGAAAAAGTACTCCGATAGAAAAACAATACGTAGATATACGAACGAACTAACGATGTTATGATGAGAATATTTATAGTAATTTTAGATCATTTTGATATATTAATGTCAAAAATATTTTTTTTAATTTTTTATTATTATTTTACTGTATTTCTAAATGAAAATTATTTTGAAAAGCAACCGCATTCATATTCCCAAACACCCTCTAAATATTTGTCATCATTTTTTTTCTTAACTTTTCTTATAAATATTATACAATTCAGGCTAGCCCCTTGAATTGAATTAAACAATTACACCAAAGTTTATACAGTAATTTGAAACATAATTATTATAAATGATATTCTCAATTAGATTTCGTGATAGAGACAAATTTAAAAAATAAAAATAAAACCACTCATATTGACGTTTACATAAAACTTTTTTGTCACCGTATTTCTTAAAATTCGAAATTCAATTGGCTTTGCGTTTCAAAAATATTTTTTTTAAAAAAATTATTATTTTTATTATTTTAAATTGATTATTTTTGATGTTTTTAGATTATTTTCTTGTGATGATGTTAAAAATAATTTTTAAAAAATAAAAAATAATTTTGATGCATTTCTGAACAAAAATCATTTTAGAAACAGGCAGGGAGAGGTGGGAAATCCACGAGGGATGGAATTTCATGCCTCGGAAGGTGGCTGAAGCAATGTCCCGGAAATTAATAATGGAGCGGATGAGGAAGGAAATCTAAGAGTCTCTCAATTATGGAGTTCACGAGAAGGGAACAAGAAGTTCACGAGCACAAATTATATGCACAAAAAGACGGCCAGCCAACCATGTCGTCTGCTCATCAATCCTTTCCCTTCACAAGTCTATTTCGTCTTAGCTAATTGGCTGTCTCGCAGCTTACAAACCACCAAAACACTGTTAGCTAAGACCTCGCATTTCATGTGTGTATTGTACTTGTACACATGTGCCATTTAAATATGAATTATACATTTATTTTCCACATTAATTTTTTTTGAATATCATAAAGATTATTAATTTTTCTTATATTGCATTTGTTTGAGAATAATATAAGTTATATTTTGGACTTTTATTTAATAGTTTAACTTTTATTTGACATGGAATCAGAACCTCGTTGACTAAGTGGTTATGATTTTAAATCTCACCGTCTTTATTCTATTTGAAACTTGTGTGCAGGTTTCAAACTCAAAAGATTTTTACTTGAGAGGAGAGAATGTTAAAGAATAATATAGATCATATCCTGAAACTTCACTTAATAACTTAAACTTTTAAGTTAGATGATTTCTTGACAGTATTCAATAATTGACTTGTCAAATCTGTAATCTAAGTTAAGATTTAGCGGTGCTCTAAATATTAGATTAGAGATCTTAATTCCAAATTACAGATTTTACGGGTCAATTATTATACACAAGAAAAGATTAATAGCTTAATTGGGAGAATCTTGTCCTATATATGGCTTTCAATCGTGAAGGGTAGGTAGCTTGGATAGTTTATTAAAAGTTTAGTCTAGTCTGGTTTGTATTTTAATTAGGAATCCATGATTTAGTTTGTTTTTTCCATCATTTTCGAACTAGGTTTTCCTTATTCGCAAGAATAGAAAGAAAAAAAAAAAAACCATGAGGTTACCTAGCTAGGAAAATCTTTTTCTATTTTCTCAAACAATTTTGTATCAAAATCACATCCAAATCTTTCTAGTTTCTGAAAATGAGATAGTCTCTTAACTAAAAAAAGAAAACTATTTCATGAAACCCTGCCTGGAACATGTCGAAAAACATTTCTCTGATGCTCTGGTGATGTAGCAGATTACTGTTGGCTGGACGCTCTATCATTCCATAATCGTACACATCATAATCTTCCAAGAAAATTCAAAACCATGGGCGTACTGGTGTTTCCTTTTTACAGTTTCTGCAAGTACTTGAAGCATTGGAGTTACGTGGGTTCTGTGATCCCTCCCTGCTCTCCCTTTCTTTTCAAGAATAGAAAAGGCTGTGGCCGAGGCTGAAGTCAAGCGAGCCCATCTGTTCTCTTTTGGCTCAATTTAGTTTTATTCCTGCTGCTATATATATATATATATATATATATATATATATATATAAATATATGGCTGGCACTCTCTCCTGGGATTAGAGGGGCGAAAAAAGGAGCTAAAATGGAGGGTAGATTGGAGGTTGTGGCCATGGTGGAGTGGTCTAGACTGCAGAACAAAACTCGAGCCCGTGAACGTTGCATGTGACCATAAAGAAGTGTTATAATCAGTGCCCTTGACACTCTGTAGAGCCACTCACGTGTGTCCTTTTGGCTTTTACATGAAATAAGATGTCATTCCATGCATCGGCTTCTATTGTGTTTTTTCTGAAGTCTTTTCAGATAGAGAAGACGTCCATTTTCAGGCTAATCTTGTAGTTTTGGCACAGAAATTACTTGTTTTTAACCCAAACGATCCGGGAAATAAACCCAGATGGGGCCGAAAATATCATTTAGCGGTTGAATTAGTAAATTAAATTTGAAAAAAATACAGAAAAAAACATACCATGCTATCTCTGGTGTTTGAAATTCACTAAATGCTAAATTATAACTTCTTTTGATGACAAATGAGGATTGTGTAATCGGACGAGTCACATGCAACAAAACCTTGACACTTGGCATTAGAAAAAACCTGTTGCCAACCGAACTTTGTCCCAACCAAAATTCACAGAGTAATTAATTAAAGAGGGTAAAAAGAGAAGAATACTATTAATTCATAGTTAGAATTATCAAAAGATTCGGAATAATCTTTTGCTTTATGGTGGCACCATGCAATCTCACGAGCTTTGGACTATATAAACCCTACCATCACTTGTTCTCAAACACACACAGAGCTCTCTCTCTCTCTCTCCTCTCTCTCTGTCTCTCTCTCTCAATCTGAGCCGCAAAGATGGAAAACATGCGTGGGATTAGATTTAGAAGCCTCACATTCATGATCTTCATGGCTTTTGCAGTCTGGTCTTCAAGTTTTGATACCTGCATTGCTAGAAGAGGCAGTCACTGGAGGCAAAGCAGGGGAAACTCGGCTTCCCTGGCCAAAAAGAATGGAAAAAACCAAGGCAACAGCCACCACCAACAGCACCACAATGGAGTATCAAAACCAAAACCTCCTTCACAACATAAAGCTCCACCATTGCCTCCGGCTCCGAAAGTAGATGCACCACCACCACCAAGCCCACCACAGAAAAGCTCCACCGCCTTTAATGTCCTTGATTTTGGGGCCAAGGGTGATGGAAAGAGCGACGATACAAAGGTATTCATTTCACTCTTTCTATACACAAATGTTTAATGCTGCTCAACATTTCATAATTGTTTGTCATATGTAATATTAAGTTGGTAAAAGAAGGTTTCATTATTGTTTTTTCTCGACAGATTTCACTCACTAATCATAATTAGCCACGGGGTTACAGAATGGATTATCTTTTTAGTACACAAAATGTCACCTTGCTCATTTCACATGCACAGAGAACATTTCGAGCAATTTAAGGTAGACTCAATTAATAAAAGCTTCAAGAACATTTTCACTTAAATTCCAAGAGCACATCGTAGCTACATCCAATACTTTGTAAAATCAATTTCTTTGGATCATCAAAGGATAAAAAGGTCAATTGAATTTTGGGCGTTTAAAAGTGGGTTTTCGGTTGTTTTACAAAATAGTTTTGGCTTGAAAATACATTAAAATAATGTATTTTTAAAATTTAGTTTTTACACAGCAGCACAGCAAAACAATCTATATATATACAAACAAAAAAACTAAAATAAAATAAATCTCCAACAACTGCTATTTAATGCGTGAGTGGTTGTTAAAAGTGTTTTTAAAAATGATTTTCCTTCAAAAATATATTAAAATGATATTTTTTTTAAATATATATTTTAAATATTAATACATAAAAATAATCTAAAAATACTATTTTTTAATTTAAAATAAAAAATAATATTTTTTTTTTCAAAAACTATTTAAAACTCAATGCAAAACAGTCAAAGCACAATCCGAAGAAAGTGCGTTCCCACCAGTCAGTAATTTGATTTTTAGAATTAGAAAATTACACATGCAAACAGCACCCACACACCAAGAAATAATACGAAGGAAAAGACAGAAGAACTACCCCAAGGTGGGGACCACTACTGAAAAATGAATAATAATAATTGCTTAAAGCCAACAGTTACCGTGATCCTCACAGTACAGTTATACAGTTATATAGTTATCGTTACTTACTGTACAGTTAGTTGACATGGTGTTCCGGTGCTACGCAGGCATTCCAAGCTGCATGGGCAGCAGCTTGCAAAGTGGCCGCATCGACGATGATCGTACCGACAGATTATGTATTTCTTGTGGGGCCCATTTCTTTCTCGGGTCCGTACTGTCAAGCAAACATTGTATTTCAAGTAAGTGTAGAAGCTTAGAAAATAATAAAAATTATATTTAAAAGTTTTACTTAATAGCTTTGAGAAGAGAATGTTTATTTATTTATTATTATTACAAGTAGCGGATGTAGAATTTGCAATTCATGCACTTCATACTGATGAGTTAAGATATAACGAATTTTGTCCTCAGCTGGATGGAACAATTATTGCCCCAACAAACTTCAATGTTTGGGGTAGAGGTCTCTATCAGTGGCTTGAATTCACAAAGCTTGTGGGAATCACAATTCAGGGAGATGGCACCATAGATGGAAGTGGCTCAGTGTGGTGGCAAGAAACTCCATTCGAAGATCCTGTAGACAATGAATCGGAATTCATTATTCCACTAAACAAAACAGTGCAACAACATCCACCAATGCCAGTAATTACCTTCAATTTGTAACCTCCACCGCAATTATTTTCTGCAGCATTGATCTGAATCTGATCATGCCCCTTCTCCGAATTGTGTTGCAGATACGAAGCGAACTTAACGGGAAAATGCCGAGCATCAAGCCCACCGTAAGAAATACATGAAAGCTGTGAAGATTTCTATTGAAATTAACGAGCATGCACTTCATAACACGATCGAAATGCGTTTTTTTTTTCAGGCACTAAGATTTTATGGAAGTTTCAATGTGACAGTCACAGGCATAACAATTCAAAACAGTCCACAATGCCATCTCAAGTTTGACAACTGCAAAGGAGTTGTGGTGCATGATATGAAAACCTCATCCCCCGGAGACAGTCCAAATACAGATGGAATCCACCTACAGAACTCCAAAGATGTGTTAATTCACAGCACTGATCTAGCTTGCGGTAATTACACTCGATGAAGATAAATAATACTGCCATATATCATATTTCATTATACAACTGGGCCGCAGGGTGAACTTGAAAAACAAGCATGAGAAATAGAATAAAAGAAGCATAACCACTACAAAAAGACAGAGCACCCAGATGCTACTGTTGGAGTTGCAGGCAAAGGAACGCCACATAATTTAGATACATGGTGTAGGATTCAGTTTAAAAACTGGTATAATCTTATCCTTTTCATGAACTTCTAGATCAGACATTCAACAACCACTGTTTATTTGACATGTAGCAACCACACCCTCATCCTGAGTATTTTGGCTATTAGTCATATGACACGTGCCTTGCCCTAAATCATTATCCGGTTCCAATACAGGATTAGATATGGCCCCAAAGACACATGAATACACCTTTGGCATGCCATCAATTTTTCTTGTCCATATCAGTGATTAGAACATCTTCCCGTCCCTTTTCTACTACTATGCTTTCCAAGAAAAGGGCCCACAGCATATAGATAGCATAATATATACATTATAGAAAAATAAAAATAAAATAAATAGGTCAATATGTCATGTAAGTACGAAAAAAGCTTTCCAGAAATGACAGCATTAATATAAGATGACAGTGTCTCAAATATAGATAAACGACTTGGAAACCAAGCAGGCAATAGAGCTTCAAACTCAAAGTCAAATAATTTGAACTAGATAGCAGACCTAGGAGGTCCATATGTCATAATTATTCCAAAATGAAATGTTTAAATGTCATGGTTTATGCAGGAGATGACTGTATTTCTATACAAACTGGATGCTCAAATGTATACATCCACAATGTTAATTGCGGACCAGGACATGGAATCAGCATTGGAGGTCTGGGAAAGGAAAATACCAAAGCCTGTGTCTCAAACATCACCGTGCGTGATGTTGTTTTGCATGGCACAATGACAGGTGTCAGAATTAAGACATGGCAGGTATTCTTCATATCCGCAATATCATTTTATTCAAAATTTACTAAGCACAACCAGCAATCGAGTTGATTTATTGGGTTTTTAAAACAAAACAAATTTTTAAGCCAAACACGGAGCAAGCATAGTATTTTAAATAATTAACAAAAGATACGAGATGAAATGAAATGAAGTTTTCCAGTTTCAAAAGGTCCACGCTATTTTAATGCTCTTGCACACACCATTTGTTTATTAAAAATTTCAGAATGAGAACATTCTCACATGTTTTTCTCTTTTGAGAATAGAATGAACATTCTAACTGATACTTCAAACTCAGAAAGAGTTCTTCCAACAGAAAAACATCCTATTCTGTCTTTTCTTATGCACTACATCCCCAAGTTCATTACTTCAAGCTACTGCTGGAGCCATTTCTTATGTAGTTTGCAAGGTTTTTATAAACCAATCTGTAGTGTTTCTAATTCAACCAAGTTTCTCATGGTGTGACACACATACAATTTCATCTGTGACATCTGCAGGGTGGATCAGGCTCTGTGCAGGGGGTATTGTTCTCAAACATTCAAGTTTCCGAGGTTCAACTTCCAATTGTGATCGATCAATTCTATTGTGACAAGAGCATATGCAAAAACCAAACATCAGCAGTGGCTCTATCGGGAATCACCTATGAAAAAATAAGAGGGACATACACCGTAAAACCCATACACTTTGCCTGCAGTGATGCCCTACCATGCATGGATGTAAGTCTAACTACCATAGAGCTGCAACCACTAAAAGAACAGTATCACCTCTACGATCCATTCTGCTGGAAGACTTTTGGAGAGTTGAACACTCCTACCATGCCTCCAATCAGCTGTCTACAGATTGGGAAGCCATCAAGCAACCGGCCTCAGTCAGATCATGATACATGTTGATCTCAGCCCAGTTAACTATTGGTGTATTGACTTGTGTGGTTGGTATTATTTCCCAACCCCTGTCACACCAATAGCTTATTAGGTAAAGTTATATATAGGCAACCTGAGTTTTTAAGGGAATTCTTCTTCCTCAGCAATTAGCAGGATTCATTTATGTGAGATTGTATACAAGCATTTATTAGAGTCTGATAATAGAGTATGAGGTGGTCTGGTTTGCTACTACTCCATAATGGATTGTTTGAGACTATACAATCCAGTGCTTGATTTGATATGTGAATTAAATAAATATTCTGTAGATATTCAGATTTTCAACCACATAGCTTGAGAAGGATCCTTCACAAACAAAACTCGCTCACCTCTTCTTCCCTTTCTAAAAGCTCTCCTTCTCAATTGAAAACCCTAACTTCCTAAATCAGCTAGTACTTTTCTCAATTTCAGGCTCATTAGTTCGTCTGAAGTTAAAATGTAGCAAGATAAACTAAAGGTTTACTTCTGTGGGTTCAGCTTTCACTGAAGTCCTAAAATTGCTGCATCAGTGACTAAAACAATCCATCTCAATAAAGGAGGCAAGTTCATATCAAGTTTCAGCTTCCAATGTATGGATTTCTCAGTAAGATTCTAAAGTTTTGTTGATAGATATACATGAATTCAGTGTGAACTTTATTTTCTTCAAACCCATAAGTATTGTCATCTCTCAGACACATCTAATCAAATAATAAGAGTACAAATAAATCTTATTTGCTATCATATCTTAAAGATTCATGCAGGTTGTCTCCAATGAGCTAATGTATCTGCTTCCAAGCCTGTCAATTTTTGGAAACCCCGGACAAACCTGACTGATATTTCCTTATTCAAAAAGCACAGTTTCTCTGGAACCCAAATCTCAAACCTCATTAAACAAGCCCCAAATTACTCCTGCTCAATCCCAAAAAAACTCTATGATTATGCGAAGGGAAGACCTGGTGCCAACCTTCAACATCATTTCCAAGAAAGGTTGTCATTCTTAGTTCCTTTGATTCAAGGGTTAATTATTTAAATGGATAATTTTCTGAACATCAATGAAGTAGAAAACGAGAAAAATATTCAAAAGATTTTTGAATGTCCTGTTTCTCCAATCAAGCGACATGAGTATCCTTTTGAAGGATTACATGGGTGGATCTAACTAATAGTGTATGGAAAATATTTTTTTTTTCTTAGAAAAAAAGGGTTTAAAATCATTCAAATGGAACACGTTTTATTTTCTTTATTATTTTTTTCTATTAAGGGAATTCTCCATTATGCAAACAAAAAAGAAAAAAATGATTTTATAAGTTGAATTGTTTGGGAAAAAAGAGAAGGTGAAACATGATGTAAAGAGATATTTAGTGAAATGAGATCTCATGGATTTTACCAAGAAAAATATAAAAATCATGAGTTAAAAGAACCTTCTACTTTTGATTTTGAGTTAGAAGGACTTGGAAAACTTTGCAAGGGAAATGTTTTCCCACCTTTCTCCTTGACAAATTATTATACTCTACGTGTTTAGGGAAAATAACTTTTAATTCTTGAAAAACAAAATGAAGGAAAAAGAATAAAACTTTATTTGAAAGAAACTGAAAAAATGCAGGTAAACCTCACCAATAAACACCTCAACTTGACACTAACAGAGCTCCCCACAAAGCCAAAACATCTTGTTAGAATTCAAAAGACAAGCTGAACTTGCATTTCAGAGCAGCATGGCATTAGAGGAAAGACGAGGCAGCAACCAATCACAACAAGATTCCATGGCAGAGAGGGATATGTATTTCATGCACCTTTATGTGCAAAAACCTCAAGATGAAGCTAATATTTGATGCCCAGTAGACCATGCCCATCTTGGAAGGACAACGAGAAAAAACCAAGAGCTACAATTAACTCAGATGATAGTGCGATCAGGAAAACTACACAAACAGTTTATCATTATCAAGCTCAGCTCTAGAAATCAGCACACAGAAAATAAACCGGGCGGCGAATTCATTCACTGCAGACTGATACCACTCTAGAGTCATCAGAATGTCCATCATATATCAATGGTAAAGTGTTTTTAGCTCATTTGAATTGACTTGAACCAAAACTTAAGGCTTAAATTACAAACAGTTCACGCAAGATTGACTTCTACATTTCAGTTGAAACACTCTAAGAACTGAACAAGTCAAATGATGAATCAATTTAGACAATGACACGACCATACATACAGGAGCTACTGCAAATCAAAAGAAATCAAGGCAGCAGAGCAAGTGTCAACCACAAGTGGCTAATCAAGGCAAGGCATAAAGGCTTTCAAACATACTAATAGATGATATTAATCCAAAACGAAGCCTGTAACTAAAATGTAATCTAGCTTTGAACCCAAATCAATCTCATGGGTTTAGAAATTATACCTGAAAAGAGAATGCTAGAATTAATCCATCCTCCTACTTCGCCACCTTCTAAATGAAGTTGCTAATCCCAAGGCTTGTCTATGTGTATGAGATCATATCTTCTGATTTCCTCCATTGAAACAAATTTCTCTCAATGCCTTGCGAATCATACTAGAAACCCTTCTCTTACTCTCTCGAGTAGCCCCCGAGTTCCTTTTTCTCAAAAACCCTTCTCTTTCTTTCGACAGTTGAGGAAGAGCTCTCTCCATGTCACGGCATAAGAGAGCGTATTCAAAGCGTAGTGAAAGCAGAAGCGAGAGGAAGGTGAAGGATTTTGTGTATCGGGCCTCATTATTACTACTACTAACTGAAGGGTTATTAAATCTTGTCGTTTTATATTTTATTTTTAAAAGATTTCATTAATTTTTTAACATTAATTTTTTTATTGTATTGTTTTAATTTTATAATTAGAGTTGCGTATTTGATGAGTTAATTTAGTTGATTTTTAATTATTTTTTTCATTTTTTCATTGTGTTTGATTGAAAATTAAGTTTTATTATATTATTTTGATTTGTTTTTTATTAGGGTATATTGGTCTCACGGTCTAAGAATAATATTTAATAAGCTAATTCAGGTTGACTTGACTTATGTTTTGTGTAATTTTTATTATATATAAATTTTATCATTCAAAATTAGAACTGACAAAGGCAATGGAGAATTAAGCTTCATAATTTGTTTTTTATGGAGTTATCTCAGTCTCATGATCAAAGTCGTAAATTTGGCAAGTTAACCCATTTTAAATCATGTGATTTGTTTTATGAGGTTATCTTGATTTGATGACCCGAATCATGGGAATGATGGATTAACTCGGGTCATTTTTTTATGTGTTTTTAATTGATTTCTTTTATAATCAATTTTATTTCTACGGGTTTATCTTAGTCTTATAATCTATGTCACAAGTTTAATTGGTTAACTCGGGTCTTTTTTTTAAGTCCTTTTTTAATTGATTTTTTTTATTGAGAATTAGGCTTCATAATTTATTTTGATTTATTTTCTATGGAGTTATTATAATTCATAACTCAAGTCACAAAATTGACATGTTAACCTCAATTGACCTAAGACAATCATTTATGTTGTTATTTTAATATTAAAAAAAAAGATCTTGAATTTTTGTAGTCAAATTATATTTTTACGAGTTATATGGATTGTTTTTGGATCTACAAATTCAACTAATTACATTGAGTCAACCCTTTCACAGTTAAAAATGTTATTTTAGTAGAAAAAAACATTAGCAACATCTAAATATTTTTTATATTTAAGAAAAATCAAACCTAATCCATAGTATATCGTGAATGTAGATCAATGATCTAGTTTTGAACCAAGGGAAGATTTCTTTCTTTTGGACTATAAACGAGTGATTCTTACGTTGGTTTTCTAACCTTCCTTTTGGTTTCTTCTTTTTTTAGGAAATTAAAAAAAAATATTAAAAAAATCAAAGCTTACCTTACCATATATTAAAAATTGGACCAATTTCTAAGATTATTTTATTTCCATTTATTTATTGAAGTTTGTCCCCCTAATTTAAAATAATTTATTCTCCATTTTTTTTCTTTCTTCTCTCATAAAGGAAGTCATGACTAAGGTTATTGGTCTTTCAACCTCATGATGTTTGGACTGCATTGGAGTCTGTCTTTTTTCATATATCAAAAATCCATAAAACTCATCACAAGGATGATCTGCAAATTTAAAGTGAGGTATCCAAGTGTGTTTGATGTGAGTGGTTCAGCGCTCTCATCCCTTAAGCAAGGTCTGGGGTTCGACCCCTCCTTGTGTATAGAGCCATCCATTTAGGGAACACTTTACCTCTTCGTGGGCCGACCCGGTGCGAGCGTGGATTAGTTTGGGCTAGCATCTGAAACACCGCGTGGGTTATACCAATTTTTTTTTTAAAGTGAGGTGCTCACAATTTTACTAAGTACTCCGGCTCTCTCTTTTTTAAAGCACTTTGCGATCGATTAATTGCCATGGGTCGCACTACTGATGAAACCAACAAGGTTCATTATACTGTCATAATCCATTTATGGGTTTTACCTAAAAAATAATAACAAAAATAAAATAAAAAACTTGACGTCGTGAAAAAAAAATCAAGTTAGAAATTTTGATCAAATTCAGAGACCAATCGTGTCTCTATTGTGCCTAAAAATAAAACAAATGCAAATTCAATCCTAAAATAAATGAGCCTCATACACCTTTGCAACTATTTTACCTCAACTAGTACAAACCTGACGTCACCTATGAGTACTATACTGATGCCGTATGACATAATATTCATACTTGTAATGTCTTCAAGAAAAATGAGAATTCACAATCATAACAAAGGTGAGGTGGTGATTGCTAGCATGAGGGTTCACATGAAAGTAAAGAATTAAGACGGTGGCCTTCAGTGAGTTTTTGGTGTTAGCCTACTAATTTTTTTTTTTTTTTCTAGACCTTGGTTGGGCCAAGAGGATAGAGTCAATTAGGCTCTTTCTTTTTTTCCTCGAGCTAGGCTTGGCCGGAGGGATTAGGCTTGGTTGGGCTGCTTCTCCTCCTTCACTCTCATTCTTCTCCCTTTGGCTGGGCCTACTTCTTCTTCTTCTTCTTCCCTCTTTTCTTCTGACCTCGGCTGGGCCTATCCGTTCCTACCAGGAACAATAATCCTAGCCCATCACCAATCAACATTACACTTGGCTGGTTATGCCATCTAATATTCTTTTGGTGCTTAAATAAACTGCATCCATAATATTTACAAGCCGAGCACAGCCATCAAATTGCTTGCACCACTAAAACACCAGGGAAGTGCCATTGTCAACGAGTAGCAGAAAATAATTGCAGAAAAACGTCGCAAACACCAAGTTGCCGGATGCAATCATCTTCATTTTGATCCGAGGATGAGCCTCCAGATTTTCTTGTGGGTTTCGGAACCATCTTCATTTTCTTTAGGGTTTCGTCGAATATAGCCAAACAACTTGGAGCCACATTTGAATTCAAGGACAGCATCTCCATCCTCAAGGGTCTGTATTGTGCGGGTCGCTTTCTTCTATCCCTTCCAAATTCCAATCTCCTCTTTCAGTGATCTGGGACCCAGGAAAACGCTGGGAATCTTAACTCATAGCAATGGCATTCGGTTTTGGTAAAGATCTTGACCACACAGGCAGAAACACAAAGGAGAGTTCTGTCCTCCTGCTGATTATACAACAGGTTGCTCCATCATCACTTCACCCCACCTCATTACCGGACCACCTCTTGATAGAAGCCTCGTGGATTCCTAGTAAATCAAAATCAGTCGATTAAAATCAATTTTAGTGTTTTTTTTATAATTTTAATTTAATTGTTTTTATAAATAAAAATGAAACCAACCCTAAATATGTTACAGGCTACAACTTACCAACCCTAAATATGTTACTTGTACAAGTCTACGTTACCCCAGAAGCAAATCTTCCTTGGATCTTACCGGATAAATTGAAGTTGAGGCTTCACGTTTCCTGCCAACAAAGTTTCGAGTGCTACTTTAGCTCTTTAGGCTTGCTTTTCAAAAGCTAGGAATTTTCATTTTGTGCACGAGAAAATACGATTCATATATTTTTACTCTTTAAGATTGTATTTAGCTTATTTTTTAAAGTTTTTTTAGAAATAAATTAAAATAATATTTTTTTTTATTTTTAAAAAATTATTTTTGATATTAACATATGAAAATAATTTAAAAACACCAAAAAAAATTTAATTTAAAATAAAATAAAAATTCAATTTTTTTCGATAATATTTTTAAAATACAATGACAAACATAATAATCGGATGTATTATTATAATAGAAGATTTACATAAGGATAAACTACCTATGATGCATAACATCTTGTATTTTCGAGAAAAAAAACAATTACTACCTATATTGTTTGTCTCATCAATGTCCCAAATATATATTATAGGGAAAAAAAGAATATTGGATATTATCCTTAACTATTTTTTATTTTTATTTTTTCGGCCCGTTATTTCCCTCTATATTTCTTTGAGCATGATGGTTCCACTATACACACATTCCCTTTCTTATTGGAGAGCCCATGCATAGTGGGGGTTTTATTTTCTTATTAGCCTATTTATATGTATTTGTTTGGTCAAATCTAATCATTTTTAAAGTCTTTTTTTAGAATTTTTAATGCATTCAAAGGGAAACAAGTGCAGTGAAAAGCACAAAGGTAAAAGAGATCAAGAAGGACAACAGCGTGATTTATGCTTGGAAACATATTTGTGCTTTGCTTGAGCAAGCAATCCATGCCCGTCCTTGATCCATTTTCCTCCTCTTTTTTTCTGGATTCTTGACCATAGCCTAATTGGCAAACATGTGGAGTTTTTCTTTTCTTTTTTTGTATATTATATTCATGTATTTTGGATCTTATACTAAAAAAAATCAAATTAAAGTCTAAATACCGAGTAAAATACATATACCAAAACAAATTGTGAGCTTCTTTTTTCTCAATAAAGTTTTGGACCAACTTTAGTGAAAGCCAAATCTCTATGGGGATTTGAAAAGGTGATTCACATTGGATTTGTGCTTAAAAAAGCAATTACCACATTAAATCTTCTAAAATTTAGGAGATCATAAGATGGGGTCCCATTAACTATCCACGACCGCATGAAATCTTGTAAAATTTAGGAGATCATAAGATGGGATCCCGTTAACTATGAGAAATCCATTTTCCGGGATGAGTAAAAGCAGGAGCTTCTAAAATGGTAATGATTATTTAAATAGTTAAAAGTTTATAAGAGTTAAGATATCAAAAAATCATTTTATCTATAAATTTAAATTATTAAATGAGATCATATAATATGATTTATATTATTCTTTAATATACTTCTTCGAGTGGAAGATTTTTGGGTTTGAAACTTGCACAAACCTGTACTATTTTGTGCTTATTTTTTATCAAATAGAATAAGAATGGTGAGAATCGAACTTATGATCGTTGAGTCAACAAGACTCTGATACCATATCAAAAAACTATTTCATCTAAAAGCTTAAACTATTAGGTGAGGTCACAGAATATGATTTATATTATTCTCTAATATACGATAACTAATAAAAAAAGGATTTTTGAATTTGTATATAGTGATGGATTAACGTGGTACTGAATAATTGATTTATTTTTATATGAAATAATAATATTAGCATAACTCCTACGAATTAAAGGGCCTCATAAGGATTGATTTAATCTATAGATTATAGAATATTTGTTTATTTTCACTCTAAGAAAAAAATAGTCTATCTTTTTATTGTGAAATACTCAGATGATTTTATGAATATGTATATCCACGTAGATATATAGTCATTCTTACATAGATACGAAAGCAAAAAAACATAAGAAAAAGTGCAGGCAAATATATATATATATATATATATATATAAAATAAAGATGTTGAGAAAAAAACAGACAGAGGATGCTGAGAATCCCATCGACATTTTTGTCTTCCTTTATATTGCTCCAAATTAGCCAACGGCAAAATGCCTCCCTCAAATTGCTCCCTAATCTTCTTCACTTTTTCTAACCTCTCTTCTTCTATCCGGACTTCCAGCACTCTCTGTCTAGAAAAAAAAAGAAAAAAAAAAAGAAGGTAAAGGGGGTTTCCATGATGAGTTATCTATGATTTACTAAACTAATCACTCTTTGAATAGGTTAACAGTATTGGAGTTTTAAAAAAAAAAAAAAATATGCAAACTTTTTTAACGTGTTTTATATATATAAAAAATAGAAATAAAGAAACTTACGTATACATCTAATAAAATACATTAAATGATAATAAAAATAGACACATATAGAATTGATTAAATAAAATAAGAGGCAAATAAATATTATACAATGTTACATATATTTAAAATAGGAAATTAATCCACTAATTTAGTAAAAAAAACTCGGTTGATTAAGTCAATACCCTACCTAGTTAAAAAAATTAAAAGGAAGTTATATGAAATCAAGTAGTTGTTTTCATAAAAAATATATATTCAAGTAGTTATATGAAATTACAAGACTTTTATTATAAGAAAATAAATTATACTTGTTGATGTGAATCTCTTGAACACCGGCTAAACAACTCACACTTAAAGACATCAATTCTTGAAAAGCCAAGTATATCAAGTTTGATAGGAGTGTGACATAAAGATAACTTATATCTAGGCACAACATTATTGGATTTGAACCTTCACCCAACAAATAACAATTCGCGAACAGAAAGTATGGATTGATGTCACGAAATCAGTTGAACCTTGATAAGTCATTTTTATTTTTATAATTTGAAACTTAGGTTACATATGTGTTTTTAACCTAAGTTAACACCGAGAGTACCCATAGATGTGGACTTGTATAAAGTCCATTTACAATTAGATTCAAATCCCTAAATATTTAAACCCAATTGATGTTTATTAACCCTAAAACATAAATTTAAAATAAAAATTTTAAGTTGCGGCCACATAAAAATAAGATAAAAATAGTCTGATTTGGTCTTCAATGTTAGTGACTTTTAGGTTTACTTCCTAGAATAAGAGAATCATTAAATAATCCTCTTAGCTTAGGAAACAATTTAACAGGTCGTTAGTTTTCTTTGTAGACTAGAAAACTTCTTATTTTGAATGTTAAAAATCCTGTATTATTTAGGACGTAATCTAGAAGAATTTCCTTGTTTTTTTAAGAGAATAATATGTTGGCTTATAATCCATGTAAAATTAGAAAAAAATACTCCCTAAATCAAGGTTGATACAGGGCCTAAAACGTTAGCATTTTTAAAAAATTGAATGAGACCCTCCTTAGATTTGTATTAGATGAATTAGAGGTTGTATTTTAAACTCTGTGGTTATCATTTGTTTATTTTACTCCATGTGTATTGAACTAGTTGATTCAATATCTTTTTAAATCTTTTTGTCATAACGCTTGATATTCGGACTCACAACTGAATCAAGAAACTGTTGGTTGTTTATTAGAACTATAGGAAACTATATTACACGAAAATAAACACCATAACCAGAAATGAAGATCGGTCGTGTTCTTTAATTTCTCATTTTATCTTATTTGCAAGCGTGGCTAGAATTAATTTCAAGTAATTTGCTTGCCAAACCGACTCAATTTGAGCCAATTGAAGTATCTTAGCTTAGGACCCAACAAGGGTTTCCGTTTTTGATATTATAAATATAGTAGAACCATCCAAAATTTGGCATTGCATGCTGAACTTCTCCTTCAAAAGGCCCACGTAAACCGGCTATTTTATTTCCATCGATCGAGATCCTACCTTCAGTGCTTAGTTTTTCATGTGGAGAATTGACTCCCACCTCAATGAATTGGTGTCTTTACAGCAAATGAAAGATAACAGGCATATCGATCACCCAATTGAACATGACGATGACCTCAATCTAATATCTATTGTGAAATCTCAACGGTTCATTTTGATGATAAGGCTTGATGAACATGAGCTGTACAAAAAACGGTGTTCATTCGTTTTTCTATTCATGAAAAATTATACACCACCCAAAATCCGGTTTAATATTCGTGTCATGGGTTTCACTTAAAAAAAATATTAAGAATTTGAGTTGTGACTAGCTAGATTGTTTTCTAGTTTATCTATGTTAAGGAATCATTTTATCTAAAAATTTAAGCTACAAGTGAGGTCTTAGAATATGATTTATATTATTCTCTAACACACTCCTTCAAGTGAAAACCTTTTGGATTTAAAACTTGCATACAAGCCTACACTACCTTGTGTTTAATTTTTTATCAAATAGAATGAGAATGGTGAGATTTGAACTCGTGACCGCTGAGTCAATAAGGCTTGATACCATGTTAAAGAACCATTTCACCTAAAAGCTTAAGTTATTAGATGAGACCTCAGAATATAATTTATATTATTATCAATCTATCAGATTATTCAAATAATTAACTCACCTGATTTTTTTATTTATTTATAATAACTCAATCTAAATAAGTTGCATTTAGAGTTCATTTGGCATGAATTTAGACCACATTTTTGCTCTATTTAAGGAGGCCAGGAGCCTCCTTAGCGTCGCTGGTTTACTTTCCTAGCAAACCTCGAGTACTCCAAATCACCCTCTAATTTATTCATCGTATGTATTAAGCTTAAAAAATCTCAAGCACTATGGCTCCAGGAGTGCCTATGGATGTGATTTCCTGCTCCGGCAAGGTTTCCACAACTAGCGCCGGCTACTCTAAAAGGGCTTACGTAACATTTCTAGCCGGAAATGGGGATTATGTTAAAGGGGTGGTGGGGTTGGCAAAGGGTTTGCGCAAGGTGAAGAGCGCATACCCTCTGGTGGTGGCAATGTTGCCAGATGTGCCGGAGGACCACCGTGAGATTTTGAGGTCTCAGGGTTGCATTGTTCGTGAGATTGAGCCTATCTATCCACCGGAGAACCATATTCAGTTTGCCATGGCATACTACGTGATCAATTACTCCAAGCTCCGTATCTGGAATGTAAGTGCATTAACATAACCTTACAAACTTTTCTGTGTTTTTCAACGAGCTATGATTAATTTTCAAAGACGTCGTGTTCATAATGATGAGGGTATTTTAACTTGTATCTCAAGTAATTTATGCTTTTATACTCGAGTATGTATAATCAAACGATGTTTACCACAGAGCTTGAATTCCAAAACCCATCATTAATTTATAAAACCAATCCTAGTTTTTGAAATGAATTAGTGTTTGTTTGGGAGTGTAATTGAAATAGTTTTTTAAAGTGTTTTTCGTTCAGAAATGCATTAAATAATATTTTTATTTTATTTTTTTAAAATCATTCTAGACATCATCATATCAAAATATCTAAAAACACACAAAAAAATTAATTAAAAATAAAAAAAATCAATTATTTTCAAAACACTTTCCCAAACACCTCCTTAGACTTAAATAGATGAGAGATACTGTATGGAAAATTAAGAGGTCTCGATCTACTCATGCATAGGATTATGATTCCTTAGTGTGTATTCTGTAGACATAAAAGTATATGCTTGCTTGGTTTTCTTGTATACCCAGTTTGAGGAGTACAGCAAGATGATGTATTTGGATGCTGATATCCAAGTGTTCGAGAACATTGACCATCTTTTTGACACCCAAGATGGCTACTTCTACGCCGTGATGGACTGCTTCTGTGAGAAAACATGGAGCCACTCACCGCAATACTCCGTCGGATACTGCCAGCAGTGCCCGGAGAAGGTGACGTGGCCTGCTGAGATGGGCTCTCCTCCTCCCTTGTACTTCAATGCTGGGATGTTTGTCTTCGAGCCTAGTCGTTTGACTTACGAGGGCCTTCTTGAAACTCTCCAGATTACCCCACCAACCCCATTTGCCGAGCAAGTAAGTCGTACCATTTATGTATGAAATTACAGTACATAAACCCTAAATAGATGGAAGAACAAGCAGGGAGTCTAGGATCAAAATCATAAAGCAAAAGTGGGCTGGCGAAGTAGTAAATTATTAGCCAAATTAATATTTAGTAACGTGTATCTATGCAGATTTCAAGTTAAAAATATTTTCACTTGAGAGGGATGTTGAAGAATAATATAAATTATATTCTGATACCTTACTTAACAGTTTAAATTTTTAGATGAGATAATTTATTAACATATAATTTCCTGATTTTCTTGTGGAATCGCAGGATTTCTTGAATATGTATTTCCAAAAAACATACAAGCCAATCCCTCTGCTGTACAACCTGGTTTTAGCCATGTTATGGCGACATCCTGAGAATGTGGAGGTCGAAAAGGTTAAGGTGGTTCACTACTGTGCTGCTGTAAGTAGTCTTCTTCTCCGAACAACATCAAATACTATCTTCAATTTTAAATCCAATCAATAAATTACATTTATTATGAATATCCTTGATGTCTTCTGTTCTTGGAAAAACAAAAATATAGGGTTCAAAACCTTGGAGATATACTGGCAAGGAAGCTAACATGGACAGGGAGGACATCAAGAAGCTAGTGGCAAGATGGTGGGAGATATATAACAATGAGTCCCTTGATTTCAAGGGTGAAAACTCAGTTCCAGAAGAAGAAACATTGTCGACGTCATCCATCTTGTCTTCCACCCCCGAGCCTGCTATTTCCTACATCCCAGCACCATCTGCTGCTTAAACCTGCTAATTAAGATAGTTTTAAAAAGTGGTGTAATCCCATCCTTCTGTCTTTCATCGTATACCCTTTTCAGGCTACTTGTTCTAATTATTTTCTTGATCTGTGACTTTACATGCAAGACACTGTGGTATTATATAAGGTTTTGTTGTATTTGAGTTTGAGCTCATCCACACGAAATGTTTGTTTTTAAGATTAAACTTCGATCCCTCCTCCTCTTTAATCTAGCCAGTGATTGGCCTTTTAAGGTTAAGCTTCAAGTGTTAAGAAAGCTAATTTGTTTTTGTGTTTTTTTCATTTTTATAATCAGTACAGTCTATCTAACCTGATAATTACTAATTGACTTTGTTTGAGAGTGTTGATTTTTAAAATTTTTTTTTTCTTCAGAAATATATTATTTTTTAAAAATTATTTTTGATATCAATACAGAAAAATAATTTGAAAATATCAAATATTTTTAATTTAAAATAAAAATAAAAATAATTTTTTAAATTTTTTTCAAATTAATTTTGAAATAAAGTGTGCAACACCCTAAAGCCTATATAAACCTAATCTTGAGGTATACAAAAGTAGCCCTCCATGCTCCATGAATTGAGTCTTAAAATTTAGTAAATGTTGTCGGCATTGAAGTACACTTGTGCTAAAGTAATGATTCTATAGTCTTTTTCTTTATCCATGTATATAAATGGATATAGCGAAGCTAAGAAATGGATTGTTTTAAAAGTGTTTTTAAAATTATTATTTTTTATTTAAAATTAAATATTTTTTGGTGTCATATCTGATCTCTGAATTCTCATATCTTTACATTATAGTCCTTTCGAGTAATGGCATTACCATTTGTGTCCTCCTGTTCTCTTGTTTACTGTCATTTTCTACTGTTTTTTTACTTTATCCATCAGAAAAAACTTAGTGATGTAGATTCTTGTAATTTTTATCTTGGAGAAATAATTCCATTGGATATAGAAAAGTTATTATTATTATTCCTTTAGACTTTAACTTATTCCATTAAAGAAAGTTTCTAGGTGTTGGTTTGAGATTGTGGTTGGGGTTATTTTTTAAAGTGATTTTTATTTAGAAAATGCATTAAAATAATTTTTTATTTTATTTTTAAAAAATTATTTTTGATATCAGCACATAAAATATCTAATAACACCAAAAAAAATTTATTTAAAATAAAAATAATTTTTTTTTAATTTTTTTCAAAAATATTTTTGAAATACAATGTCAAAATACATTACCTATAACAAAGATTTATTTTTTTAATGAGGACGGGCATGTATGACAATAAGCCAAATACATAGTCTAACATAACATAGGCCAACATAACCAGATAATAGCCCAGTAGCAACTAATAGGGTTTTAATTTACTAGAAAATAAAATTATATATTCCAAAAATAATATATAGCCAATTACCCCCACAAATATGTTTCTAGTACTTCATAAAAACACTTCAATTTTTCTCTCTCTATTTCCCAATGAGACTAATTAGCCTCATAAACCTATTATCTATTTACAGAGAGAATGAAAATCTTATTTAGTCAGCTTTAATGTACAATAAATGCATTTGATATGATAAAATAATAATAATAATAATAATAATAATATGAGGGAGGGATGGGTTGGCTCGTGTCAGGTAGGTGATATGATTAATACCAAGATTATCAATACTGTTCAGGTTTTTTTATTGGTACGAAACGTTTTGGTTTCGGAGCATTTCGGCGTGCCATTTCGAGGTTGTACTGTTTTTGAATCGCTTCAAAAGGATGGATTAAAAAAATGAGAGGAACTGTACAAGGGAAGCTGATGGCTAGAAGCCAAGCAGCTAGCCTTAAAGGGAACAGGCTCCCGAAAGGCTAAAAAAACAAAACAAAGCCCAAAGGCAAAACAAGCGGGAAAAAAACCCTACAAAGATTACAGGCCAAGCCGAAACAAACAGAAAAACCGATCCAGGCCAAAGACAAACAACAAGCGTCCCAGATCACCAACACACAATCCCACCCGAACAACAAGAGAAAGAGCAAGCCCAGGCCCGAAGCCGAGAGCCTAGCAGCTACCAAGCCTCAAGAATAGCACTGCCCAAAGCCCAAGGACCAACCTGGCCCCAACTCCTCCAGAGAGCTAAGTTAAGCTCCACTTCTGAATCAGCTCGATTGGAAGCTGATTCTCACTCCCCAGGTTAGCCAATCGCTCTCTAACATTATTAATAATGTCATCCCTTGTACTCTGAGCACTTCTAAAAATCTGGTTGTGCATCCTATTATTGCGCTCCTTCCAAATATGGTAGATAGCCGAAGCAATGACAATCCCAGCCACCCTATGCCACGGGTTCTTCATATTGTCAAAGGTGCGAATAGCTTCTTCCCAAGCTTGAGGCCACTGAAGATGAGACCACTGAATTTGACCTCGAGTAGCTACCCCAGTCCATACCTCATTTGAGAACTTGCAAGAGAAAAAAAGATGATGATGAGTTTCATCGTGATCACAACAGAGGACACATCTTCGCTGGTCTACTGCACCATTGTGGATCCTATCCAAGGTTCTTAGTCTACCCCTAGCAGCAAGCCAGAGCACAAATGAATGCCTTGGTATGTGCCACGGGTGCCAAAGAAGACGAGCACTATCCACTCGTGTGCCAACAGCTCTAAACACCTCCCAAACCGATTTAATAAGACAGTTCCCTGAGGCACTCTTCGTCCAAACATAACCATCCTCCTGACTACTGTTTGGCTGAAACAAAATAGAGTCCCACATCTCCTGTAACCTGGCATTGCCTTGAGGGAACATCCAATGGTCGCCCTCTATAATGTCAGAAACTCTCGCATTCCAAGGAAGCCCAGTGGAAGTTAAAGAACGCATTGGATGCATATCACAAGGACGAGCCCCCCCGGAAGCCAGTAATCCAGCCAAAGAAAGGTATTCCTACCATTGCCAATCGAAACAACCAAATCACCTCTGACAGCTTCCCTAACTTGCAGAATGTTGCGCCAAACCCATGAAGGATTTGAGGGCATAGGGACATTCCAAAAGGAATTCCCTCTGAGAAGATTAGCTTGTACCCAGGCTGCCCAAATAGAGTGATTATTGGTGAGGAGCGTCCATATGTGCTTAACAATGGCTGCCCTATTCCATTCCCCCAGCCTTTTTATACCCAAACCCCCCTCATCTAAAGGGGTGCAAATCTCACGCCAAGCCACTTTAGCATCACCCCTGCCAAGAGTTGACCCACACCAAAGGAACCTGCGAAGAATTCTTTCAATCGCATTAATGATAGAAGCCGGCATAATAAGCTTTGTAGCCCAATAAACCTGAAGGGAGAACAAAACCGATTTGATCAATTGTAATCTTCCTGCATAGGAGAGAGACGCAGATGTCCAAAGCCTGATCCTGGACGTAATACGGTCAATAAGAGGAGAACAATCTGCCTTAGTTAACCGAGAAGTAATAAGGGGGATGCCAAGATAAGTTACTGGAAGCTCTTTAATTTGGATGCCCAGTCTACTGACAATAGCCTCTTGCTCCACTGACCCAATGCCAGCCGTAAATAGACTACTTTTGTTGAAATTGATTCCCAACCCCGATACTCGAGAGAAATTCTCCATAACATCTTTTAAAACACCAGCCGAACTTCTGTCCCCATGACAGAATAACATGAGGTCATCCGCGAAGCAAAGGTGGGTAATAGGAATCTTGTGACATCTCCAATGGAACTTAAAGGAGTTCAAAGCCCTGGATTTGTGCATGAGACCAGTCAACCCTTCCATCACAAGGATAAAAAGATAAGGGGAGAGCGGATCTCCCTGCCTTAACCCTCTTGAAGCTTTAAAAAAACCGAAAGAGTTCCCATTTATTCCGATTGAGAAATGGGAAGTAGTAATACATTCCCTAATCCAAATCACCATACAATCCGGAATTTAACAAAGATAAGAGGTTGTACTGTTCATATATAATTAATTATATATATATAAAAAAAAATATTAATTTAACAATCATAATTAAAATTCAAAATACTAATAAGTTAATAGCATTATTAAAGCATTGCTTGATTCTCAAAACACCAAGCAATCATGAGGATAAGCAAGTGCTGTTAGACAAGCAGAATCACCATGGAATCACCAAGGGTTCAAGCAAGGATATCTGCCTGCTGCCTGTACTAGTGGTCTGATTACTGTTTTTGGGTTTGCTCATATGAGCGGGAGTGCTTTGTATAATTTGTATGTACTTGTAATTGTTAAATCTCCACGGAAATAAAATCATACTGTTCTCATTAATCTGTGCCCTCTCTGTTGATTGAACTCTTGTGATGTCCTTGGCTGCCTGCGAGATGAACTTGTGCAAGACTCACTTGGAATGAGTTTCATGTTGCTTGCCCATCATTTTCTCAATATTGATTTTGATGCCGGCACACTGGAATGGTACCGAGACATTCCGGCCGATATTTTCAGAACGGGCAAAAATTAAAATCAAGACGAAAACGATATCATTTCGTCTTGGTTTTTTTAACGGTATGGAATATTCCAGCCAGAACGGAACGGTATTAACAACCCTGGTTAATACTATGCCGAAGCTAATGGAGTATGCCTATCAACGTTTCAGATACTAATGCAGCTTGAAAAAATTACAACTAAAGCCTACATGTGGGCAAACAAAGCTTTACAGCAATCTCAGGATTTGATTAAGAACTTGACACAGAGATAAATTTACTAATCCAAGTAACTAAATTCATCCTCACCTTCTTCGTATTCTTTGTCTTGATAGTTCGAATCCTGGTCGCAGTCATCTTCAAAAAGAGAAGGCGCCACCACGTTGCGTTGCCTGGGCTTCCTGTCATTCATCTCTATAACAGAAACGATCTTCTCCTGGATACAATCTTCAACAACATTCGCTCCAATTTCTCTTGACGGCAAGCCTAGAAGAGAGAAGCATTCTCCTTGAAAGTCTGGATCATTAGATGACAGGATGAGGCCAGCAATAGATCTTGCAAGGTCAGGGGCATGACTGCAAATCTGAGGATAAAGACGATTCCAAACTACATAATCAGAATGGGGACATAGATTGAATAGATGAATGTAACTTCCATCGTTAAGATGCCTAATTAGTAATACCCAACTAGCTAAATGAGAAGTCTCCAATTAGTTGTTGAGGAAAAGAACTTCACCATTGAGGATTATGAAGTTCTCCAGATCTTTGGTTTTCGAATGAAGAAACAAATTGAATTGTACTCTCAGGCATACAATTTGCTGTAGAAACTTGAATTTCGCATAATAATTTCAGGGTGAAGGCGTGGATTTTACCTTGAGGGCATGTGCACTTCGAAGAATTCCCGGGTGTGTCTCCTTCAAATTATTCAATGCAGCTGTAACTGCTTTTTTTATAAGTTGCTGTTCAAGTTGAGTTTTATGCCTACCCAGTGGTAACGTGAGCTTGGTATCAAGTCAAGGAAAATAAAAACACATGGCACAGCAACATATTAAGCATATCGATTAAGCAAAGTGAAAAGGAATGCATATGAGCTGACGTTGGATATTGCTTATGGTAGCAGTGGAGGACCATATCGATTTGAGAATGAGATGGTGAGTCTCCCCACTCTAGTACACAGACACCTTGATCCACAACGTTCTCCAGCGTCAGTCCATAACTTTGCCAGTCAATGGTAGACAATACATTCAGCTTTGAATGGGAAATCGAAGAGGGTGTGAAATCCTTGAAATACAATACCTGGTAATGCACAACAGGTCAACCAAATCAAATAAAAGAAACTGAAAGCATAAGAGCAACATGAAGAAGAATTCAATGACTGGGAAATTTTTTGCAATGTTATATGTAAAGCCAGGTCAAAATTGAACTTCTACAATGACATGATATGCTATAACAATTTTGATTACGGTACACGCACAATCCTAACAATTTGACCAAACTTGTTCTAACAGCTCCTAAACCTTTTTATGTGGATAAACCACATGAATTTCATGTCTCGGCTATTTTTTTATATGAAAAATAAAAAAATAATGAACAGTCTAGAATCTCCCCATTAGTAATTTGAGGTCCTGAAAAACAACAGTAAGAAATGATTATCATATTTAACTTTCTGCGCATCAATGTTGCCAATCTCTCTTCATAAAACTTGTACCTCTTTCTTGCAAGCCAATCTTGCCAGAATATGTCTGACTAATTTCATTAATAGAAAGGTCTGTAAAGTGAACAGAGAAGAAAATGATGTGAACCTCTGTTTTGGAACTGCATTCCCTGAAGCAAGGACACTTTGACTCTAACTCACTTATTATAACCACCACTTCCATCATTAGTCCAGAACTCTTATGGTTTTCTGTGCTGCATGCTATTCCACTCCCAACCTTAAGACGCTCACTAATGAAACACAGAGAAAGCATGTTAGGCATTACCAAGAGATCAGCTATGTAGCAAGTTTCACAAATTCCTGAAACTTAAAGTTGGCATCGTGGGAAACAATATGTGTGTTGGTGCGTGTAAGAGAATTAATAACTTCTATTCGTTATGAGGAGGCTCTTTATCATGCAGTTTGGTCATGTGGAGTAAAATTAGCCATGTTCCAAACCACCGTCTTCTTGTTGTAATCTGTGATCATAAGGATCTAATTAATTAGATGGTGTTCGATAAAACAAAATTAGATTGATGAAGTATACAGTGTGCAGAAGGGGGGGGTTCAATGTTTATATAAACATCAATAATTCCATGTCAAATAAAACAAGATATAGAAGGGATGTAAATTTATTTGGCCAACCTCAGGTTGCTCTTGTTGGTTAAAGAGTTGGTGCAAATGTGAATAAGAAAACTTGTAACTCTATGTTAGAAAAAAGCAGGGGCAATGCAGAACAAACTTACGAAGTTGCAAAGCATGTATTGCACTTTTTAGTTAGAGAATTCCCATGCTTTAAAACATAATCTTCAAGGCCTGACTTTAGACTTTCAACATTTGAGGTTGAAAGAGGTCCAGGATTGCTTCTATTTGCTAGAAAGACATTTTCACATCTTGATCCAGGAATATCTTCACGTTCAGTCACCAGTTCAATTGCAATATTCTGAAGGAAAAAAAAGATGAAGAGCTGACTACTAGTCATGACAAAAGTTTCCCGGGGCAGAAATTTTCATTCACCTAAGCTAATATTTATCATCCGTTACAGAATCTATGGATTACAAATTCAAGGACCTCAATTTTTCGGAGAGACTGTTCATCATTAGTTTATTAGCTTTAAAGCATATGCCACTGTAATCTACAAGCTGAAGTTTATAGTGCATGTTGTCTCCTAGTGATATGTGATATTTAGACCAATTAAAAGCACAAACCAGGAAGGAAAAAATTGCATTTAAGTAGCAATACTGGTATTTGTAATCTCATCAACATGTCAATAATAGCTGCTGGATTGCTGCTGCGACCGTCAATACCTTAAGGCTAACTTTGAAACAGAAGAGAAAGGAAAGAGAATGGTTAAAATGGTTACAATATTAGCTGTTTAACCATTTCAACCCTTCTCATTGCCTCCTCTCATTCTTCTCTATCCAAATGGAGACATGCCTTCCATATGTGCAACAAAAAAGATCAACAATGAGAAATGGAGGCCAAACTTACTGGGATATTCAAGATCATCATCTGCAAAATAAGTAGACAACAAAACATAATAAATAGTGGAAATGATTGAAAAATGTTTCGGCAACCACTTGCTCTACAGAGTAATATAGGAACTTCAAACTGCAGATAAAAATTGGAAGGATCATTCTGGATATGTAATGTGACAAAAAACTTCATTGCCCATTAGTGCTGGAAGCATTAAATTACAATAATATATTGCTTGCTGACAGTTTCAATTCATAGTTGAAGGAGCAATAAATGCCCTTGCAGACAAAAACTCCACAAAGTATATAAGAGAGTTAGTTGTTCTCTAAACCGGGCATCCAACTTCATGCATAAAAGCTGGGTTTACAGATCAAATTCTGCAGATATAAAACAACAACCCTCATTTTCAGTAAGCGAAAGCCCCTACTTGCCAGCATCCATGAGAGAATGTTGTGGTAAAACCTTACTTAAACTAACTAAAAGGAAGATTCATGAAGAAACTTCTCAAGTCATAATCTCAACAGTTATCTTGTCTTTTTATTCACATTCTGATTCAGCTGAACCATTTTCTTTTAAACAGCGTACAGGATGTTCAGTCAGTCATAATTCCCAAACTAGTGGTAATACAGATTACATCCTCCGTTATGATAGACTAATATCAACTCAATCCAATGGTATCTAAAACAGTGTCCCTTCACAATACAGCCACCAGGCCTATTATTACCGCAGTCTGCAGTAAAAAGACAGTGGCGATAGCTAGCCAAGTTGAGGCTGCGTGGCAGAAGAGTTAAATCAATGCTATCTCAATATTCGTTAATAGGCTCGACACACCATTTCCATTTTGCTCAATCAATTATCTTGTACTGCTAGCAATGCAAGCAATGGAACAAGACACAGAGTCTTCAGAGTGCAGTCGAACAAACCTTTTGAAAGAAGTGATTGATCTCAGAAACTAAAACATCAATGCTCTCTGAAATGGACAAGTATACTTCAGTCCCACTGGAGAAGAGAGGGAAAAAAAAGGGCAATAAATTCATAAGAATAATAAGGGGCAAAACAGCAACATTAAAACACAAAAGCTTAAGCATCATCCTCCATGCCTGAATTTCAGACCGTTCTTAGGATTCGAAGGTAGCCGAGTAAGGGTTCTGCTGCTGGAAATGTTTTTCCTTAAATTTAAGTGATAATGATATATCTCATCATCACAGATTGCTGTCATCTCCACAAAGAGAATCCGAACAAGGATCATTAATTAAATCAAACTACGGTATAAACCTCCCAGTAGTAAAAGGTAAAAGGAAAGAGAGAGACAGAATCATTAGAATGAGAAGCTACCAGTAGTTTTGACAGAGAGAATTCCATCTGCACAACAAAGCTATGAATGTCATCCAAAATTAATAACTAAATTGAAATGAAACTGGCGTGGTTTACCCCAAAATTCAGCAGCAATAATGCTGCTGCAGTTAAGATCCTGGAATTCTTCCAAGCAGCTACCGATTCCAGTATCAGAAACTGCATTGAAGATTTTAATCGCAACACTGATTTGACTTCTTTTATATTGTAATCATCGATCGATGGATATGAATTGAAATTCAGAAAGAAAAAATTACTGGAAATTTGAAGAATGGAAGGAGATAGTGATTTGATAACGGCAGAGATCCGGCAGAGTTGTTGAGATAGACTGCATCTTTGAAACGCGCAAGAAATTAACTGCAACAAGTTCGGTTTCCACCCATCAATTACGAAACGGATATACAATCGAATAGAATATAATGGAAAGGAAGCAGCATTACGTGTAAGCAAAGATTCGAAGCAGAAGAAATTTCCATTGGATTTTTTGGGAGCAGCCAAATAGATAAATGAATTATGAATTGGAACTCCCGCGCTGCTGCTCTGTCTATGCTTGATACTGTGACACATAGTTGCTTTTCAAAAGAGGTTTTTATTTTAAATTTATATATATATATATATATATTAATATAAATCAATCATAAGAAAATATTAACAATATTTTTTATCGAATATGTTTTTAAAATACATTAAAATGTAATTTGAAACACAGAAATAAATATAATACTCCCTGCTGGGATGTGATTGCCAACAAAAAAAAAAAGTCACGGTATTTTTAAAAAATTTATTTTTATTAAAAAGCAGTATTTTATTTTTATATTTTGAAAATACATTAATGTCATCTAGGTTTTGACAAGGCATTTTCCCTGCACTTCATTGTAGGTAAAAACAAATTTTTTAAAATACAAAAAATATGTCAAGAGTGAGTTTTTATTTCATAATGCTATATATTTAGCCAAAATAATCAATGAGGATTTTTTTTTTGTTAAGTAATGTTAAAAAAATTACTTATAAGACAATTTTTTATGTTTAATACTAATGTGAAGTAATATAATTTTACAAAAAAAAAAATTAAAACAATTGCACCAGTAGATTTTGGAGCGGACAATTGAAATACAATAAAAATGATAGAAATTACAAATCAAAACTAAAAGTATAAATACAAAAATACAAAAAAAATAAATAGAGATTGTCATAAAAAGAATCCGAAAAATTAATGGAATCAAAATAAATAAATAAAAAGATTAAGGGGCGAACTGAAAAATAAAATATATAATCAATTGCAATTGAAGGATAAAATTGAAACACGTTAAAACCCTAATACCAGAAAAATTACAGGAATGAAAAAAAATCAAATAAATACAAAATCAAAAAATAAAACCCAATAAAAAAAGAAAATGATAAAAATCAAAACTAAGGGTACAATTATATAAATATGATAAAAAAATAATGACTACCCTAGAATGATCGAAAAAATTAAAGGAATTAAAACAAAAACAAAAATTAAAAGAATAAGAGCCGAGATAAATAATATAATATATGATAAATTTCAATTGAATGATAAAATTAAAGCAAATCAAAACTTTAGGACCGAAAAAATTAAAGGAATTAAAAACAAATAAAAAAAACTAATAAACTTTAACAAAAGAGCAAAATATAAAAAAACTAAACCAAAATAATATTATTATTATTATGAATATAATTATGATAATTGTTTTTGTTATTATTGATATTTTAAATATTATTTTATAAGTTATTGTTAATTTAAACACCACAACCATTGTAATGAATTATTATTGCTATTATCATTATCTTAGTAATGTCATTGTTACTGTTATAATTATAACAACTAAAATTACAATTATTATCATTGTTTAAACAATACAAATTATTAAATTGTCCCGGAAAAAAAATTAAAAACTTTAAGAAAATAGCAAGCAAGGAAAAAATTAAAAAAACAATCACTAAAATTATTACAATTACTGCATGAACAATGGAAACTATAAAATTATCTCAAAGAATGAAAAAATCCAGAAATTTAAGCAAAAGAGCAAGCAAAAAAATGATACTAAAATAAATATTATTAAAAAAATCATTTGATTTGAAGAACAAATAAAAATAATGGAAAGCAATAACAAAAGAACAAAGAACAAATATTAATCTTAAAATTATTATTGACATAAATTAAAATTTTAGGATGAAATTAAATAAAAATAAGTCCAACAAAAGAAAAAATGATAAAAATCAAAAATCAAAAATCAAAACTAAGAGCATAATCACATAAATATGAACAAAAAATAGCGACTACCCTAAAGAGACCAAAAAATAAAAGAATAAGGGCCAAAATAAATAACACAATATATGATTAATTTCAATTGAAATTTTATTTAAAATAAATCAAAACCTTAGGATCGAAAAAAATAAAAGAATTAGAAACAAACCAAAAATAAAAATAATAAAGGCCGAAATGAAAAATTACATATATCATCAATTTTAATTAAAGAACAAAATTGAAACAAATCAAAATTTATATAAAAAAAATTAGGTAGAAAAAACAAATTAAAACCAAAGAACGAAAAGTAAAAAAACATAAACATGGAGGACTTATACATAGTTTCATCTTCAAAAGAGAGAAAGGTGAAAAAAGAGATCAATCACATGTCTTCTATCAATAATTAATGACATGTGTACCACCATGCTAAAAAAGCCTCGGCGGCATATCCAATGAGATGATGAATGAATATTTTTCACTACTAATCGAACGGTTTTTTTTATAAAAAAAACTCATCTTTAATATATATATATATATATATTAAAAAACAGCTCCTCTAAAATATTTATATTATTTGACATTTAATGTGTGTGTGTATATATATATATATATATATATTATTTTTGTTTCACCTGCACTGGATCAAGTCGAAATTCAAATGGTTATGTATCAACGGATGGTCAAGAGAAAAGGCCTTCATATTCAAAATAATGTGTAGTTAGAGGTGTGGAAGCAAGCACTTAAGTCTTCAGATAATTTTTTTTTATACGAGAAAATTATATTATTTAGAAAATATATTTTTAAAATAAAATGAGCAAGTAAAATTTTTGTTGTTTTAGATTTTTACAGGGAATGCACGTCCTGATTCAAATTTATAATTTATTGTACAGATCATAAACTTTTTATTATCACGTCATAATACAAAGAAGCAAGCTGGGTGACCATGTTGATTCATATGAATTAGTTTTATAATTTATAAATTATCAAAAGTTAATTAGATATAATTATAAGCATAAATATTTATTAATACTCGTATTAACCATCTATGGACAGCGGACATGATTCGGGTCATGCTCAAGGTATCGAATGATTGACTTGCTAACATGTGCTAGCGATTTTTCTCATTTCTCATTTGTTTTTATAAAGATAAAAATGCTTTTAAAACTAAATGATAATAACAAAAAAATTCATGGTAAAATTATTAATAAGCCTCTAAGCTAAAGTTAAAAATCTTCATGGCAAGGAGATTGAGGGTCTGTTTGGGAGAACTGTTGCGGTAGCTTTTTAAAATACTTTTCGTGCCGAAATACATCAAAATGATATTTTTTTATTTTTTTAAAAAATTATTTTTGATATCAGCACATCAAAATGATCTAAACACACCAAAATATATTCATTTAAAAAAAATCATTTTTTTTAGAAACGACGGTTGAAACACCGTCCTAAACAGACACAGAGTCATTAGAATGTTTAGAGTGAAATGAAATTCCTATGAAGTCCCTAAATTTAAGGTTAATTTTCTATTTATTTTAATGGCAAGACAATAATTTAACTGTTATAAAAATAAAAATAAAAAGTCGGTGTTTCTCTTAAACAAATAAAAAAATTTAATTTCGTGAAAAGATTTTTTTCCTTTTAAGAATAAAACTGTAAATTTACTCTAATGTTTCAGAATAAATCACTGCATATGTTCTGTGACTTTCCCACTTTCTTTAGGTTTTGTAGGTTGACAAGAATCCACCTACCCTGCAGGCCTGCACCACCTATTACCTAATATATAATACGCGTAGAGTTTTTCCTGTTTGCAACACTGTAGATTGTGAGTAAATGTCCTGTGGATTGCGGCAGTGTGCACCCGGTTCTGCCCTTTGTATTGTCGAGTCTTTCTGTCGGTAGCAGAGGGGCTTTTTCGTTCTTTCATTTATGTTTTGTTAGGTTATCAAAAGAAAATCTTTTTAGCTCTCTCAATTACAAAACGGAACCCAGCTAAAGGAATCCAAGTTTTTTGCTTTTCATAATTTTCATTCATGAGGTTATAATTCCCACTATAATCTTTATGAACCCAGTAAAGAAAAAAAGACCCAAATTAATCCCACAACTGATTTAAACCCTGAGATCATAAAAATCTCTTCCCTTTTTTGTTAAACCCTGGAACTCAAAGACAGCGCAAGATTATGAAAATCCAAATCATGAGAAGAAAGCAAGAAAGTCAAGTTGTGTAATGGCTTGGAGAGGCGAGAGAGAGAGTGCTTACCAGGTGAGATTTCCAAGGCAGATCTAGCTACAGATTGAATCTTTGCTATCCAGATGATGCGTGGAGAGAGAAACCAAGAATAGCAGTATGATTTTTTTTAATGAAATGATCAGGGTTTTAGATTTGAAGAGAGATGGTGTTTTTATTGACTATTTTTTGGTATATGTGTTGGTGGCTCAGGGTTTTTTTTTTTAATTTTTCATTCTTTCTCATAGTTAATTTATGTTTGTTGTCTGTTGTGGTTTCCCGGTTTCTTTTGTTGAAAGCAGTTAATTGAAACCTGCTTCTCGACGACGATGGCAAAAGTTCGGTTCATTGATCCCAGGCCATATCGTTGCACGATGGGCGGCTCGGAGTAAAGACAGTCAGGGTTGGTGTTTGCGTCAAGGCTTAAAATTGGGGTGATCTCCAGATCAGTGAAAGAGGTGGGAATAGAGAGAGAGAGAGTATAAACAGACGAGGTGATAACAGAGAGATCCTAAGGCGAGAAACTTTAATTCTTTTTTTTGTGCGCATTTCCTTTGAATTCCATTTCCTTTTGCTTTAAAATAAATATGATGGAGAGATTGGGGATTCGGTCACCGGAGAAAATGGCGTCGGTGGGGTACGTGAGCTGGGAGGAGATGAACGCGTCAAAGTAGGAAGGAGAGAGGTGAAGTATTACCTGAAGAAAAACGACGGTGGAAAAGATTTTGGTATATTTGTTTTTAAAGTTTGGGTCGGATCAAAATCAATATTAAATGAAAAAAATTAATGAATAGTAAATAAAAAGAAAAGGAATTGAATTGAGATAACATGAGATTTAAATCATCATTGAAGAGGTATTAGCGTATTGGAAATTAAATTACATTAAATGCAGGATCTAATTAAACATTTATTAACGCTTGATCTATTTTTGCTTCGTAGATTTATTTTGGTTTGCGTTTCTTTTTTATGATTCAATCTATTGGTTTATTAGCCTTTTAACATATGCACGTGTGCAGTTTTTTTTTCTCCCTTTTATCAAAATCAGTCATATGCAATGATTCTCTGACGTTGATTTCTTCTTAAACCACTGCAGTTTTCTTGGTATGGTGCAATATTTTGGCCTCTTTTTACTTTGCAATTGTAATCGGGCTTGTGATTTATTTTTTACTCTTTAGAGCTATCTGTTCCTTCAGCTTCGCAAATATGCGCGTCCGCTAGCTTGCTTTAGTTTTGCTATTCTGAGATAAATCATTCGTTGTTGTTCTCTAATGCTTATGTTTTAGTTTAAATGTTAGTGTTCTCTTTTGAGATATGGCACAACATTTGATTTATTTGGGTTTCTCACATTGCTGCAAATATGCGCGTGTCCTATCTTCATTCTCTTGCCTTTCTGGGAATATGCATCTAAGTTTTTACGTTGGATAAGCTTCGATTGTTTTGTACTTAGCGTTGTTCGCTTCCTCCTTTTACATGTCTATATGTTTGCTTTGTCTTCATGTGGTTTTGTTGTTTGAAAATTTAACAATGCCCATATTTCTTGATGGCCAATATAACGGGTGTGATATGGCTGTTTGTCTTTAAATATAGGGTCCCGATTGTTTTGCCTTCATTACAAATGAGTCTTGGTTTTCTTTTTTTTAATGCATGTGTTGATATGTTTCAGGCAAAATTGTTGTTCCAAAGCTGCTTCAAGGGTTCATTTGTTGGCTGCGATGTTTTTCTTTTGCTCCCTCATCTTTTTCTCTACAAACTTTGCTGCGCTATTAGTGAGGTTTGTTTCTTCCATGTGCTTTTTCCATTTTGTTATTCTTTTGACTTTCATTCTTTTTCATCATTGTATATTATAAGTTTATCGTTATGGATTTAATTATATCACATTATATACACAGGAATGCCCGCGGCAGCGCGCGGGCAATATAGCTAGTAATAATATAGGCAACGGACTCTTTTACCACCCGGGTAGTAATAAAATCTAACGGTTAAAACTTAAAAAAATATAAAATGAGAACGCAGAGATACGTATCCAAATGAGAAATCCAAAAGATGCACGGATGATAATTTATTTTTCATCAGCCCCCCATTATTGACTTACTTTTTAAGCACTGTTTGAAAATGCAGAGCTCTCACGACTCAGTCATTTGAATCAAGGTTTTGTTTTTTCTATTAATATAAAATATTTTAATTTTGGAATATTTTAGTGTATCATTGGAGTTATATTATTCATAATTAATTAATTATATATATGAAAAAAATTTAAAAGTAAAAAAATAAAATATAATTTTATTTTTTATAAAATCAAAGTTGATAACAATTTTTTTTATAATATATATATTTTTATTTTTATTTTTGCATTTTCAAATTTAAATATATCTCATAAATAATATTATATAGAGAGAGAGGTCACATCATTAACAAAGTAACAATATAAAAATGCAAATTGCAAAACATCGGGCGGCAGATTAATGCATGAAGCGCGGGAAATGATTTTTTCACTGTACCTGAAACGGAACACCTGAAGTGATTCTAGGGTATTTCAACTGATATTTAACCAGTTTTTCTGAGTATGAATTAGTATTTAAAATGAGACAAAAATAATATGATTTTGTTTTGTTTTTTTTTTATTTGAAATATTTCGGATGAAACGAAAAGGTATGAATAACCCCTTTCAAATGGAAAAGTGGAAGCCCAAGGCGTATTTCTGTCTGTTCCCACCGGGTTCTGATTCTGCTCACTGCTCAGCCGCCCGTGGATGCATGCACGCTGAATGCATCATCCAGTGAGTCCAAGGAGATACAGTAACATGGAATCCGGGTCTTAGATACTTGGAGATACCCCGTCAACTTATTGTGCCCGGCCCCACCCCTACCAACCCACCTGTACGAATCTTCAGCACGCAAGCACAACAAAACAAAAGGAATTTCTCCTTTTTCTTCCTTTAATTGGGTTTAACGGTTTGGGAATCAGTTTCAGATTATTTTTGAAAGTTTTATATATTTATAAATATATTAAAATATTTTTTTACATTAAAACATGAAAATAATTTAAAAATATAAAAAATATTTAATTTAAAATAATAATAATATATTTTTAAAAAAATATTTTTAAAACACATTACAAAACAAAATTGCCAAACAAAACTTAAATATAATTAAGACATAACCTAAAAGAGCTCGGACCGTTCACTGTGCCCTTACACTCAGTGGCACTGTGGACTGGTCTTTTATCAGCCGTGTGTTGCGCGAGTTCGTCCACCCTATTTTTTTTTGTTTTTTCCTGATGTGAACAGTGTAATGACGCTCGGACTCCTGCTAATACGACAAAAACACGTTTCGGCCGAGGGCTACGGTTGTAATTGCACGCGTACGGACCGGTCAGGTCAGGTCCGTCGCAACCTTTTATTTTTTTAATATTTTTGAAACTGTGCTATTACGTCTGTAGCCCCCGAAACGACAAAAACCATTAATTCGTATCAGGGGTGCTTTAGTAATTGACGCATACAGTACTGTTCTCTTGCGTCAGCGCTGTCAGCAAGCCGTACGGGCGTGTCGGCGCGTTTGTTGGCCGCGATCTGTTCAAGTGGCGCGTGCGGCGTAATACGGCGGTGAAAAATTTTCCGTCGCCGGTTAAAACGATTCGCCACCCTTCCCTTAATCTGATGGAGTGGCGCGTGCTGCGATATGATCTACGTAGAGGCTCATATAGTCGGTTGAACGTAAATGTGCTCTTTTCTCTCTCCTCAGCGCCGGATTGAAAATCAGTCCCCCGATTTATTATCCATGCATTTTAGTCCCTTGGCTTTTCTTTGATTTCTGTAATAGAAGTTTTGAATTCAGTCAATTTCGCCTTTTAATTGGAATTGATTGAATGTTCATTTTTCAATTCGGTCCTCCTTCTTTTAATTTCGGGATTGGACTGAAAATGATGAATTTATTTGGTACAGAAGTTTCCATTTTTGCAGATTTGTCCTTTAATTGAAAATGTTAATAAATATAATTTTCATTTCAGCCCTGAAACTTTTAATTTTTTATTTTAAACCCTTTATATTTGATTTTCATTTCAGCCCTTATACTTTGATTTTTTTTATTTCTACAATAACTCCTATTTTTGTCCATGTATAAGTGTGTTTAACACAATAATAATAATAATAATAATAATAATAATAATAATAATAATAATAATAATAATTTAATTGTTTTTCTTACTTGCTTTTTTGATAATGTTTTTTATGTTTTTTTTCTTCGGGTAATTTGATAATTTTCATTTTTTTGCAGTAATAACAATGATAATTTTTATTTTTATTTTTATTTTATTTCTTTGTTTTATCATTTGTTTAAGTTTCTAGCGTTTTTTTTTGTCTTTCATGTAGTTTTGTTTCTTTCATAATAATAATAATAATAATAAGAAGAATATAATTGTTTCTCTTACTTACTCTTTTGTTAATGTTTTTGAGTGGTTTTTTTCAGCATAATTTGATCATTTTTATTATTTTAATAGTAAGAGCAATAATAATTTTAGATTTTCAAACTTTGATTTTGCTATTGTTATAGTAAGGTGTGTTGAGCCATTTTATTATATTAAATTTCACATATATAAATATTATATTTTTATTTTGATCCAACAAATCCTATAAAAATTATTTACTCAGCCCGCAACGCAGAACATATATTTTTTTAAATTTTCAAATTAAATAATTTTTTCAGCTAATATTTTTTTTTTTGTTTTATCATCTATTTTTTTTATGTGCTCTTTCTTTTAGGTTTTTTTATTGGTTTTATTGTTATTATTTTCAAGTTAGATGATTTTTTTCCCTGATAATTGTTTTTTTTCTTCTGTTAAAGTTATTATGATTTTTTTCTTTTATTTATTTATGTTCTTTCTTCATCATTAACACAATACTAATAATAATACTAATAATAATAATAATAATAATAATAATAATAATAATAATAATATATTCTTTCTCTTGATTTTGTTGTTGTCTTTTGTTAAAGTTATTATGATTTTTTTTGTCTTTTATTTATTTATGTGCTTTATTCATTTATAACAATAAAGTGGGTATCCATCAAAACGGAAAACGAATAAAAAATTATATCCAAAAACATATTCGCCAAAACAAATAACAGCAGAGGGGTTCTCTTCCGGGAACACAAGGATAGTATATTACATGAAAAATGGAAGCAATTCACAAGGATAAACATAAGAAAAACTATCGTAGCCCATGAATCATCCCATCAAATAGAGAAATTAAACTAATTAACAAAAATAAAAAATCAGAAATTAACAAGAATACTTCGAAATTAAATCTCCAGGATCCATATTCTTTTATACAGGCCTTTTTCCATAAATGAAAGAAGGGCTAATTAGGACCACAGAATGTTTCCAGAAATAAAAAATTAATATCAATATTCTTCAATACATTTAATATAGTGATATAATTAATAAATCGGATAACAAAAAAAAAATTGTCTTCGAATTTTAATTTTGTCTTCTTTTCTTAAAATTTATTTCTTAAAAAAAATCACAATATTTTAGTTTTTAATATTTCATATCTTAAAAAAAAATTCCTAAAAACATATTACAATATTTTTATTTACAATGTATCACATCTAATATTACTGGGGAGAAAAAACAACTCATAAAGAAAAAAAACAATTATATGTTCTAATATTTATTGAATATTATCGCCTGAGAATATATAGAGAGAGAGAACAAAATAGCCTCAAATTATCCTTTAAATTAAATATATTATTAAAATTATGTCAAATTAATTATATATTTGTATATTTATGTCAAATTAATATATATAAAACTGATTATATGTTTGAATATTTATTGAATATTATCGCTTACAAATATATTGAGAAAGAGGAAAAATAACCTAAGATTTTTTGAAGGACAGAAATTTATATCATGTTTTCTTAAATATATTTAATATAATAATATGATTAATAAATCTTATATATAAAAAAATTGGCTTCAAAATTTAATTTTTTTCTCTTTTATTTAAGTTTATTTCTTTACAAGAATTTCCAATGTTTTCATTTTTAATATTTTAGATCTAATATAACTGGAAAAAAAACATCTAATTTTTTTTTGATAAATTTACCTACATTATCTACAAGTCAAATTAAAAAATATACAAGTCACTCCCCGTTTCCATTAGACTGTTCTTTTTAGACAGCAAATAAATAATTATAACAGAAAAAAAAATTAAGTTTATATTTTAAAAACAAATTACAATATTTTTATTTCTAATATGTCTGATATTTATTGAATATTATCGCCTAAAAATATATTGAGAGAGAGGAAAAATGACTTTGGATTTTTTGAAGGACAAAAATTCATATCAGTATTCTTAATTATAATTATACTAACTAAATATTAAAATATTAAAATACAATACATAATCAATTTTCTATATAGATAAAAAAACCGCCGCATCGCGCGGGTATACCGCTCGTATTAAATAAAACGCCGTGGGGGATTGGATGACCGTCACGAATCCACCTACCCTACTAGACAGAATTATAAATGATCTAATTTATTTATAAAAAAATAATAAATATATCAAATATACAGTTCATGATACATGTGCAGATTTTTTTGGATGTTAACAAATCTTATACATGTATAAAATATAATTTATAGATTTAAATAATCGAATAAAACTGGATGACCATCATGAATCCACCTACCCTACTATACTAGACTAAATAGCTGGAATAATTATAAATGATCTAATTGATTTATAAAAAAATAATAAATATATCAAATACATAGCACATGATACATGTGCAGATTTTTTTGGATGTGAACAAATCTTATACATGTACAAAATATAATTTATAGATTTAAATAATTGAGTAAAACTCTAATTATTTTAGGTTTTTTAAAAAAATACACACCCTGACTATTCTGATTGTTTCAGACTTTTACAAAAAAAATATATAATTATTTATTTCTCTTAAAGACATGCTGTACAGATTACAAATTTTATATCATCATTACATGTCCCTTAAAAAACTACTGAAGATCATTTGTACGTGATTGCAATAAAAAGTATTAAACTAGAAAGCAATAAAAAGTATTAAACTAGAAAACACGAATTCATTTATGTGATCTTTATTGTCTATACTTATAAATTATTATGCATGGACTCTATAAAGATTTTTATTTTTCAATTTAATTCTTAATTTTTTAAAATAATTTAATCATCATTGAAGATCAATTAAATTAAATTTAGTTCAAAATAATGAAATTGAAATAAAAGGAATCTAAATGAAAAGACACCAAATATAGGAGGTGACATGCCATAAAATTTGAAAAAAAATTCATTTTGATCTTTATACTTAAAATATAATATAAATTATACAATTTTGGTATCTCAATATTTTTTAAATTCAGGTTTGCTAGGACAGACCCGCGCGTGATCCTAATAAAACAGTTCAGGCCTAACAACACTTAATCTTTTTTTCTATTTTTTTTCAATTAATATTTTTTTTAAAGAATTTTTTATATTTAGATCAATATATTTTTTATATATTTAAAGAGTCTCTTTTAAATAATAATAATTTTTTGATTTTGTATTTAATTTTTGATTCATCAATAGTTTATATACAAACACGCATACATATAATCACAAATAATTATTTTAAGATAATATTCTAATATATATTTTCTTAAATTTTTTGTTTTTATTCATAGCTACAGCCTACAAGTCAACAAAGGTTATCAAGTCGATCAACTATTACAAATAGATATTAATAAGAGTGCTGCTATCTATAACTTAGCGTAATAAAGGTCTCTGACTAACAAGCTATCAACAATTCATGGAAATATTCTCTCCCATCCTCGTATTTTGACTCCAATAACCATTTTCTTATTGCTCTTTGAACGAACCAGTTCATCTTCAATGGGAAGAGATGCCGTCCAAGGGAGCTCGAGGATAGTGCCAGTCAAACATGGTTTGCAACAGCCCATCTTTCAAAAGTCAGCAGAAGAAATATACTGCAACTATGGGTTCGCTGGTTAAAGATGAGTTACTTTACCATCATCTCATCTCAACTTATCTGCGAGCAGGGGAAAGTCTAACATGGTAGGAAGGAAAAGAATCATAGTTATTATTCTTGTCGAAGTGTTATCAGACACGCACAAAAACCAAACTACTTCAATTATTCTCTGTCATGTTCATTCTATATAAGATGAGTCTGGTGATTCCTTAGGTTCAAAGAATCCGTTTTAGAAACCAAGAAACATCCTGAGCAGCTCAATATATATAAAGATAGATAGGGAGATAAAGGGCAGACGAGCTACTTGATGGATCATCTAAGAGAGATTGAAACTGATGGGATTTCAAATCCAAGTCAAATATCTCGCTTGGCCATCGATATTGGAGGCATGTATCTGTTAGATTTCCTTTCTTTTTGTCTTTTCAATCAATAATAAGCTAACAAAAAGAAGGGTTTATCTTGCTTTGCAGGGTCTTTAATCAAATTGGTGTATTTCTCTAGAGATTCTAGTGATCATGAGGACCCATTGAATGATAGTGTTGGAGTTTCCAATGGTGTTAATGGAAGGCTTCATTTTGCCAAGTTTGAGACGATCAATATCAATGACTGCTTGAAGTTTATCAGTGCCAACAAACTTCTCCTTGGTGGTATGTTCGCTATCTTGACCATGGCCATCCTCGTTGCTTTGTTTCTTTTTATCCTCTTGTCTTTCTCTTTTCTTCAAACTCTAGTTGTTATCAGCAGTATGGTGTGGTTTTTTTCCTGGCAAACTTTAGGGCTGAGCTTGATCTGATAGTTTCTTACTCGGCCTGGCTTGCGTTTATTTCGTTATGCTCCGAACTCTCGCTGTTCGTGTACATTAATGCGTCAATTTGATGTTCTGAAGCATTTTTCTCGGCAAGCTTGGCCTGCTAGGTTGTCAACCTGGCCAAATTTTGGACGTTCATTCTGATGCCTTTTCGGGATAATGCATAAACATGGAAGCCATCACATGCATATAGATTTTTTCAAAATTTGCCTACACAGACATGAATCATACCATCGCTATTTGTTAATGCTGGGTGCTATTATAACTCATTCTGTGATTATATTACTTAGCAGAGACGTCTGTCTTGGGATTGCTTCATGTTGATAATTTCCTCCATTATGTGATTTTTTGGCCGTTTTTGTTTCTTGCTTACAAAATGAAGGTGAACTCAGGTTTCCAGCACCAAGAAAATCCTACCAGTGACAGGAGCTTTATTAAGGTATGATATAATTGTTGTTTGTTGCCAAACTTTGATCTCTAGAGCTCTGTTATGTAATTATAATAATATTTGTAATTATTATAAACATTTATTGAGAGAAAATGCAAGTTTTATTCAGAAAACAACTATTCAATGTTTTCTGTCTTAAATCCAGATTCCCTTCTCCGTGACCATGAATTGCCTTTCATTCATAACTTCCCGTTATATAAATTACTTATATAAGACAAAGACTTCCCATTAAGCTGAACAATTATTTTAAAGGCAGCTTCTAGTGTTCGATATCCATGGTGGAAAAACTTTTTTTCAAATCTGATGAATTGTTTAGTGTTTTGCACTTTGGAACAGTCACTAAACAATTCATTGTTTTGTTGCAAGGTAGTTCTGGGTTTGGAATAGGTACTAAATATGCTACATTTCTAACTAGTTACAATCCATTTGAAGGCCACAGGTGGTGGGGCATACAAGTTCTCTGATCTTTTCAAAGAAAAGCTTGGCATTAGTCTCGAAAAGGAAGATGAAATGGATTGTCTTGTGACGGGAGCAAATTTTTTGCTCAAGGTGGGATTCAGCACCACATAGTCACGTACATTTAATATTAGCAAGTTGTTGTCTTTCATTCAAACATGAAGAAAGTTTCATATGCAAAACAATCTCCAGCCCTTTGTCTATCTAGAACCTGCTGTTTCTGATTGCTCGTGTGTATACACTCAAAAAACACATAGCTTGCATGTAATTCTCTCAAGCATTTGGTCTGTACAGAAGATCGTTTCAGTCGGTCACACTCTGTAGACAAATGTCTCATCTCAATTTATATTGATCTTTTTTCTTTTTGATGAAAGTTATAATGCACCATGACTTTTACCTACCACGCCATCATTTTTTTGTCCTCCCTTGCTTTATAATAGTTAGTAATTGCCCATTCTGCTTCTTGTTCACTTTCCTAATGTCCTAGCTGCATGCTGATTGTTATTTTGATTAGGCGGTCAATCACGAAGCTTTTACATACTTGAATGGTCAGAAGGAATTTGTGCAGATTGACCATAATGATTTGTATCCATATCTACTCGTAAATATTGGATCTGGAGTTAGCATGGTCAAGGTACTCATATCAGTATCAGATTAGTTTACCTTCATTGTTTACGGTTTGTTTTATGTATTTAAAACGTTTTTTTTATGTTAACTGATATTCAGTTCTATCCAATACAGATCTGCTACTGTTTGGTGAGATCCTAAAATATAATTTATATTATTCTCTAACACACCATTTCAAGTGAAATCTTTTTGGGCTTGAAACTTACACACAGGTCCACAATAGCTTGTGCTTGATTTTTATTAAATACAATGAGAATGGTGAGATTTGAACTCGTGATGCTGGGTTAACAAGGTTCTGATACTATATCAAGACCTTATGTGACACATATAGAAAACTCTGCTTGGCATAATTGATTATTTTCTGCACTCTGCGTTTTTTTCTTCAATATCCTCTCTTTTATTCTAAGACTCACCATTTTAAATTTTGTTGTCTCATATCTCCAGTAACTTAAACTTATTTCTCTGCTCCCAGATCTCTTACTTAAATGCACTTCGATTTGGACTCAAGCGCATATTTTTTGGAGGATTTTTCATCCGGGGTCATTCTTATACTATGGACACCATTTCCGTTGCAGTTCATTTCTGGTAATTATCTGGGTCTTCACATATCAACAACAAAATATTTTTTCTATTTGAGCAAAAAAACCTGAAACAAGTTCATCAACACTTTAATCATTTTATTTTAATTTATTTGGCAGGTCTAAAGGTGAGGCAAAAGCAATGTTTTTGCGGCACGAAGGATTTCTTGGAGCTCTAGGTGCATTCATGAGCTATGAACGGCACGGCCTTGATGACTTGATGATCAATCAATCAGTGCAGATCCCAGTGGATGCATCCTGTGGTACAGATACAAATTATAATCCACTAGAGCGGGATTTGAATGAGACTGAGACCATGCAGTGTAGTGTCTATCAAGCTTAGAATTTGCTGTAACTTCCCTTCTTTGTACTTTGGTGTTTGAAGGAAATTTGGTGGTGCCACTGGGCAGACTTACAGGTCGAAGAAGTTCATAGCTTGTGTAACATAGTTAAAACATCCCAGGACCAACAATTTCTATAGAAAGATTTAGCACCTGTAGCATAAAATCATCAGTGAAAAATTCAGAGAGAGAGAGAGAGGTGCCAAAGTAATGCTTCTTACTTCGCCGGATTATTTATGTAATCTATAGCCTCACAATACTGCATTCTGTAACTTCATCCTTCAATAAAATCAATTTCATCATTGCAGATAAGCTTAACATGTGAGCTTTTACTTCAACTAATTTTCTTTTTGTTGAAATTTACAAGCGTTGAGGTATTTCGAGGATTCCTTGAAATCACCACAACTAGGGGTCTGTTTGGTATTGCGGTTGCTGTTGTGGTTGAGGTTGAAAAAAAGCAGTTTCATAAAAAGCACTTTTACTGCGGTTCAAAATAAGCAGCGAAGTGTTTGGTTAAAACTGTGGTTGAGTTTGAGGTTGATAAAAAAAAGTTTCGTATGTTTGGTTATCATGCTTTTCATATTGCTATCAACTTGTGAAATTACTTTAAAGAACACACACACACACACACATATATATATATATATATATTGTTTTTTCATTATTTAATAATTATAATAATAAAATATAATTAATAATTCAAGTAAATTAGACACTTGTTTTTATTTTTCCATCAAGCTACTTGTAATTTCATCACGAACTAAATCTATACGTGAAGGTCTCTGCGATCCCGGAACAATCGTAAAATATCATCTAAAATTTGTTTTTTAAATATTTAATAATTATAATAATATATAATTAATAATTCAAGTAAATTAGACACTTGTTTTTATTTTTTCATCAAGCTACTTGTAATTTCATCCAAACTAAATCTGTACGTGAAGGGCTCTTCGATCCCAAAATAATCATAAAATTTCATTTAAAATAAAATTAAAATTGCGAGATAAAAATTATATATAAATAAATATAAATATATATATAAATATTTATATATAAATATAAATAAATATAAATATATTTATATATAGACCTGAGGGGGCGCTTAGCGCCCCCTCAGGTCACGGTTTGCGGAAAGCAGGAAATTCCTGCTTTCCGCAAACCATGGTTTGGCAACTTTAAATTGATGGGTCCCACCATCAATTTAAAGTTGCCAAACACTTAAATGGGGGTACAAACTGCGTTTTTAACAAAACGCAGTTTGTACCACAAAACCAAACGAGGGCTAGTTCTCTACTTTGAACAAGTTCTTCTAGGATACCTGATCCTGCAACCCTTGGACCGACAAGGCTCCACCTTGTCTTGTCGGAAAGTTTCCGCATCTGTTATTCCATGAAAATCCACATGCTATCCAAGGATTGAATTTGAAGCCAGGACCTGTCCTTGCGGGGACTTTTACTTCAACTGATTACATTATACAAGAACTGATTAGAATTCCATTTTGATTTGTAACTTTCTGCGGAAACCTGATGCAAATTGTCGCTCCTAGGATTATAATAACAAAGGCCAGCAGAAAACCAGTAAGCACAGACAGCAAGAAAGTTGGTGAAAGCTCCCCTCTAACAGGTAAATTGCAGTCTGCATATTTCGAAGTGGGGTTATCACAGGTGATACAACTGAGCATTTTAAAGAGCAGTCACAACAATCTCAATCTTTAGACAGATCATACTATATATTAAGTATTGCTGTTTAGCTCTGTTGAACTGATACAAATACAACTGGAATACAAATTGTAGTTTAACTGTTACTTGAACCAGAAGATGATCTTTCAGCAGTCAACAATTTTCTATGACGCTTCTTTGCATTTCTTCTATGTAGAGCCCATCTTTCTTTAATATTAGATGACTTGTCAGGTTGTTTTTCATCATATGAGCTCCAATCTTCACATTTTTCAGCATCAAAACCTACCCTGATTCTGCCTGCTTCAGCAATCAGATCATTTACAATCATTTCAGTGGTCCTGGTGGTGATTCCTCTTAGGTACCATGAAATTGGTGGCGGAGGAACAATTGCTGGTTGGATTAACTGCTCCAAGGTCACCTTTGACCCTATCCTTCCTTTCCCCCCTGTACATGAACAATACTCCGCCAAAGTTTTAGGTTTAAATGGATAGCAGATTGCTTCATCAACAAATACAGGTTCCACTTTCCAGCTACCTTCAAATCTTTTCATGAACCCAGTTTTCAATTGCTTGAAGTTCATCTGTCAAGCAATTACCAGGCATAAGAGAATTTCCATTGGTTTAGACAAGTTTATGGTAATGATGGTGCACTATTATGGTAGAACTAAAACTATGACTACAAGGTAAATCAGGATTTAGATGGTGATTAGCCAACATAATTAGATGAATCAACTAGGTTTTTGTTAATGCCAAAAGTTCTCCAAAACATCCGTTTTCTCAGTTGATCATAGAAATCATGGTCTTGTGGAATTTGAGTTTCTTAAGGAGCAAAGTTATCCAATGATCTCACCAAATTCACCAAATCTACATGCATTCATACAACTACCACTCCCCAAAGTGAAAAACCATCCATATACGTTGTGACATGCATTGCCACGCATTTCCACATCAAGAATTCTGACTCACAAATAACATGCCATGAAGAGAGCAAACAGATCTTCAGCAGATGGGTTGAAAACAAGCTTCAGATCACTCATGGCAGCAGTAGAAATAGTGGAAAGAAAAATGTAGATCCTTACTGAGTGATCTTGTCTGTTCTGATCAACCAAAACATGAACTGATATAGTCCCTGACCACCAAAGAAATTTCCAAATAGCAGCTTGCTCTACATCAACCACCTGCCTGTGACCTTCATCAAGCAAAACTCTCCTGGACACCACTTCCTAGACATAAAATAGTTTTTCCTCACATCAACATGGAATTTCAATGGGATGCTTAATACTTTATAATTAAGCAAATAATAGTTACAAGAACAAATCAAATGGACGTATTCTCTTCTCTTCTCTTTTTTCAAGTTTAAATTGAAGACTAATTCCCACAACTAAGGAGAATGCCAAACTTTGATGACCTAACCAGTGTTTTAACAAATAGTTATACTTCGGTTGAAATGAAAGCAGCAGATGACGAGAAAGAATCAACTCACCTTGATATTTTTGAAAACTCTCCTATTATCTGGGTCAGTCACAATATCATACACTGCATCTGGGGGCAACCCGATATCCACTTTGGCATTGAGGTTGCAGAGAGAACCTCTTGGTACACTGACCTGCCAAGAATTTTTATGTCTCAATCAACCCTCTACTCCTTAGCATTGAAAGGCAACAAACTGGCCAATGCGACATGCAGTTTCTTTAATAGTTGTTCACCTTTATTTGTGGAGGTTGATCAGTCCAGGCAGGATTTCCTCTCCATGCTTGCAATTGCCTCTCCAAATCAATCCCCAAGGCAGGAGCAGCAGCAGAAGCAGATGATCCTTTCTCTTTTCTCAGCAAGTTTTCGCCCTTGCCATCTTTCACTAAGTTCTTGAGTCGTGACTGTTGTAAGATTTCAGCAGAATTTCCTTTCTTTACACTATCAAAAAGCTAATTTATCCAACATGGATGGAAAAAAGACTAACCTTAATACAATCTTGAAGCTTGTTTGGGAGCTGAGCAAGAAATGATGGATCAAAAGCCTTGTGGGTTCCATTGCCCTTTCTCTTGGGAGTTCCTACGCTAGCTTTTCCCATTTCTGCTTCACCCATTAGCCTGAATTCAAAGAATGCGTTCTTTAAAATCCCATGGCAGACAGAAAAAAATAATCAAATTACCATTTAAAACTCCTATTACAAAACCCAGTTAGCATATCATCATTGAAAGATAAACAAAGCAAAGGAATGAAATCCCACCTTTTTTCCCTTATAGTTGCTAGAATTTTGAGAATAGAAAAGGACTGCCGAAATTGAGTTTAATTCTACACTATTATTATTTGATACTTAACTTAAAGTTAAAGACAGGACCTATCTGTCTATCTATAAGACTATAGCATTTGATTAACACTGAAATGGAGAGATCAAGAATTTGCAGGCAGAGGCAGAAGTAGAAAATTGACTAGCAGCTACATATCCATTCCCCTTTTGTAGGGTTTAGCAAACAACAACACGTGAAAGAATGGCAAGATCCAAGAGAAAAGTAAAAAAAGACTGTCAATTTTAATTTATTATTTTTTAACAGCAATTATATAAATAGAAGCTTACTTTTTGACCAACAAAATGAAACGTGTCACCAGCCATTTGAACACTCAATCCAATAATCTCCTCCGCGTCCATGGATGTCTGATTTCCTTCCGCATGAAACTACTAGATCTTTACCCAATCGTATCATTTTGTTTTTTTCTCTCTCGCTACCTAACTAAATGCAACGCTTTAATTTATTTATTCGAGGACTAGCGGCACGAAGCTTCCTTCTCTATCGTCGTGGCATGAAATCATTTCTGCCTTTTCCCACCTTGCCCGAAATCCAGCGATGGTGGGCTTTCCTGTGCCAACGCCCGATGTAATTTATCTTCTGGGCGTCTCTCACCTGACATGTATGTATGTATGTATGTATGTATGTATGTATGTATGTATGTATGTATGTATGTATGTATGTATGTATGTGTGTGTGTGTGTATGTATGTATGTATGTATGTATGTATGAGCGGGGTAGAAAAATATTAAAGTATATAAAAAAGAAGAGAATAACTATTATAATTCTTTAGCCATGTTTCAATAGATTAAAAGTTAATTTCAATGGTAAAAAAATATATTTGCATTATATGTTTTAATAAGTTTCTATTAAAATTGAAAACCTATTGGCTGGACTCTTTTTAAACTTGAGCTTAAATTAAATTAGGAAAAAAATGATTTTTATATGATCTCATTAATAAAACAAAGTAAGTTAAAAGACAATGTCATTAAAACACCTGATTTAACTAAAAATAATAATTATGAGAATGATATTTAAATATTATTTTTAAAATATTAAGATAATAAAGTCTTGAATTAATCTAGATTAACTCGTTTAACATATGACTCGATTCATTTTAATAACTTTACTTTTGAAATTATTTCTTCATTTATTCACATGATAAAAGAATAGTCCTAACTATGAAAGTAATATAATAATATTGTTTTTTTTTTAAAAAAAACTTTATGAATGGTTATACAACATGCCATTTGCTAATATAATAATAAAAAATTATGCTCTTAGTTAAAAAATGAATGGTGCCTCAAATAAATTATAATTAATCAATTTTAATGGACTTGAATTGAAATTCAAAAAAAGAAAAAAATAAAGAACAAAATAGGTAAAGCTTATGGGCTTGGGTGAGCCTACATGGTTGGTCCAAAAAGAAGGCTAGACCTTTGTATCTTTTATGTTAAAGGGTAGTGTCATTTACCCTATTTTTTTTTATTAATAGATAAATAAATAAAGTGGTGTTTATATTTTTCAAATTTCAACCATTAAAGAGGCTATTGGAAATCGAGCAATACTTTTCAATTTATTTTAACCTAAACTATCTAAAAAATGTTCTTAGAAACTAAACACACTTTTTTTCCAACTTAAATCACTTTCAATTATTAAGAAAAAAAGAAAAACTATGCCGAATTTTTTCCTCTCAACCTAGATTTATCTTTTTATGATATGATAAGGAGCAATAAAACAATTTATTGGGATTTATCTAATGAAATAGAACCCATTGACATCAATAACTATTTCTTTGGTTGTTGGAACATGGTAAACCTATAAGTTTCTCTCTCTTTTCCTATTTTATGATGACCTCCCCTGTCCTCTCTATAACCTATAAGAAATGCAAATAAAATAAAGTTTTGGATCAAAATATAAAAATATATAAAAAATAATCAAAAATAAAAAACTTTGGGAATAAAAAAGAGAGCTAAAAACACACCTCAACTACAATAGAAAAGAAGTAAAAGAGGCTGAGATTTTATTTCAGTTTCAATTTTTGTCCTTATAATTTTAATTATATTTAAAAAGAAAATTAAATTTGGTTTTGCCAAATCAAGGATCAATTTTTTTCTTAATGTTTTGAGAAATCCTTATGAAGTTAACCAATATAATTATCAAGTTTAATTCAAAATGATCTAAATGTAAAACTAATGTCTTTTTTTTTTATTTACAAGGACAATTACTTAAATTCTTTAAGTAGTAGTTGCATACATTCATTAATCACAAATCTATTAAAAGTGTTGGTTTTTTACAGGGATCAGTTTCCTTGGCTTGCTTGCCAATTTACTCTGGAAATCTCTTGTAGCAATAATTTATAATTTTTCTTTAAAACTATAAAATCATTCTAAGATGATCTGTTCTGGTTTATAGATCGAGACTTGGATCGCAATTTCCTTCTGACTGAACTTGTTTTAAAGCTTGTTGCTTGCTAGGTTATTTCTCTTGATCCAGAAGCTGCCAATGGACCATTGTGAGTTTCGAAGTCTTGTTTAGAAGTCATTAGTGTCAATTAACCATTTTAGCTAAAAATTTAAGTTGTTAGAATATGATTTATATTACTCTTTAACACATCTCATCAAATAAAAGTTATCTAGGTTTGAAACTTGCACAAACTCACACTATCTTATGCTTGATTTTTATCAAATAGAATGACGACGGTGAGATTCAAACTCGTGGCCGTTGGGTCAACAAGATTTTGATATCATATTAAAAAATTATCTCATTTAAAAGGTTAAATTATTATATAAGATTATATAATATAATTTATATTATTCTTTAACAATTAATTTTGTAAAAAGTTTGTTTGTGAGCTAATTCATGGGATGGTTGATGTTCATCACCAATATCTTGGTAGGTTATTATGGCAAAACCACTGGAGGTTTACGTGATTGTTAATTTTAGAGTTTATGAAATTAATTGAGACGCGTGCGAGCTAGTCCGAACATCCACATTAATAAAAAAAAAACAAGTACCCTACCATGTGAGTTCCAGTTTGTAGTTTGGATGTTGAGCATGGAATCAAAACAAGTCATAATGTATGATGATCTCTCCATGCTTAAACATCTTCTAAAAGGGTGACAACTTAAGAGCCCATGCTTAATTATTCATCATCTTCTGTATACTGGAATTGAAATTGAAATAATAAATATTAATGAAAAGTTCATAAAAAAAACCCAGTAATGGGCCTGCGTGCTGGGCCAAGAATGAAAAGGCCTATACATGCCATGGTATAGAAGACCAAGCCCGCACACCTGGTTTATTATTCTTTTTGAAAAAGCGAATGATCTGGTTTTTATCGGACAACACATTGTCTTTTCTGGCAAATGATTTGTCGTGTGTCGGAGAATTTTTCAGATATCATGAGGTGGTCAATTTTCTTCAGTATACTATGGATAATAATTTTATAGTTCACCTTACAATAAAGGATAGAAGAACTATGCGGGTTAATGTCCAAACTATTATTGTAAATAATACAGCTAAATAGGAGTGCTTACCATCATGCCATAACAAACATAACAAAAAAAGATAGTTTACCGCAAGTAAGATGTATTAGAGGTATCAATACTTTTTCTTCACACAACAAATCTCCTAAAACTAGTACATTCAAGTTTTCATAGCGATCCTAAACTAAACAACTAAATAAAGACTCTATTGACTCTTACGATACAACGCATCCACATGCGACAACCATATTCTAGGGAAACTCAAAATAAATACCTATTATGATTTTGATTGGGCAAACAACTTAGCCATGGATGTAGTATTACTGGTTATGAGGTGTTTATTCACAATAATCTCATTTCTTGGAGTAGTAAAAAGTAAAGGGTTGTCTCACGGTCTAGCACTAAGGCTAAATATAAAAATATGACTAATATAGCTACTAAGTCTACAGTCTTGTTTGAGCTATTTTGAATTTCAAATCTCTTGTGATCTTTATTTTACTCTCCTTTTATTATTCAATTAGTTGGATGTAAATCTCTTCTCTAATTAAAGGACTTGTTTGCATGATTATAAAAGATTAGGATCGCAGTGTACTTATGCGTTTGTGCCAAAACAATCTTTATCAGAAGTGCGGTATCGTTTCCCTAAACCATATCATTGCTCCAATCATAAGAAAGAAACAATAAGATCTGGCTCTACCCATCATATCAGAATCTTTCTTTCAAAAAGAAAGGAATAAAGATGACTGCGACCCATCACTTTTTTGAATGGGAAAAAACAGTGCCAGATGGGTCGCATATCCCAGTTTCAAACTTTGAATTCTGTGTTTCCATAGCTGCTGCTAGCCTGCAGCTTGGACCGAAGACCGAACGAGCTCTCCGAGCAAAAACTTTTGAAAGTGTCCCACAATTTCTTTATCATTTACAGGATGAGTTCTATCGATTCGCAGCAAGAACCTGGTGATGGCTGCAGCTATCTGTGGATTTAATCTTGTAACATGAAGGGTATCTTTTCATTTCATAGATGTATTATTTAGCTCCACTTCTCTTTCAAGAATAAACTAAAAAGAAAGTGCTGCTGCTGTAACATCAGAGCCCTGTTAATTTATATATATACACGGAATTTTTTTTTCGAGATATGGATACTGCGACATGTTAGGTAAAGGTTGTCATTTTCATTTTGGTTAGTGTTTTGTTTTTTCAATTGAAATAAAATATTTTAGTTTCGGATTATTTTGGCGCATCATTTCTGTATTGTATTATTTATGTATATATATATAATTAAATATATATATATATATATTAATTCAAAAAAACATTTAGTTCAAATTTAAAAATAAAATTATTTAGAACTATACAATTTAATCTAAAAAAAAACAATAAAATATTTTTTCTGAATAAAATTATGAACATGTATAATATTACAAGAATATCATCATCAATCTCGCAAGTTAATTCTATTCTCTAATTGCTTTGAATTTTTAACATAATATATATAAATATATCAAGAGACTTCTTGTAAAATTTTATTTCAATTTAACGGTTGAATTAAGAAATATGATTGATATTGCAAAATTATTTATTATTTAAAAAATACTATTTGGCCGAAACATAATGGTCGGAACGAAAGTGGAACGTTTCGGTAGGTATTTGGCCGAAAATCTAAAATGAACCGAAATTTAAATCAAGATAAAAATGATATCATTTTATCTTATTATTTTAACTGATAAAAAATGTTTCGGCTATTTTAACTAAAATGGAACAAAACTGACAACCCTAGCTAGTGCTGATCACGGCTTCTTAACGTAGCAATCAACAGATCGATGTATGAAAATGTTACGCAAATGCCAACACATGGATGCTCGGATCAATTTCGAAAGGGGTAGTAGATGGCTAGGGAGCAGAAACCTTCTGAATTATCTCAATAACTCGTCGAGTACCGATAATAAAAGTGACTGCTTTCCATGTGTCTTCGAGAATCGTGTGCATCTCCGAAGACTACAAAATCTTGCTTTCTCTAACTACAAAGCAAGCGCTAAGTGCACCTTCTTCGCGGTAAAGAACAAAGAATATCTTTATTAAAGAAAGTTCTTTAATTTCTTTATTGATCTTGAAGTGGGGGGAAGAAAAACATATATACATATTTGAAACCCAATATTACGTAACCCTTTTTATAGGCAATTCTATTGCTTGCCCCATGAGTTTACCCTAGCCTTCCTTGATTAGTCTGCACTCCAAGAACAAGATAGGATCATTCGGAACCGTTTTTATAGTTATAAGCTCCACCCAATTTCCCGATCATCAACCAAGAAAAATGTCTACACAGCAGCCTCTGCAGCAGCCGCAGACGCCGCCGCCGCAGCCTTTCGTCCTCTACCCAAACACTGTATCGAGGCAGGCCCCGTCTTCCCACTCAAATGGATCATTCGGGACCGTTTTTATAGTTCTGGCAGTGATTGTCGTTATATCAGGTATTGCTTGCTGTCTTGGAAGGATTTGCAACAAGCGTCTGAACAAGCAGAAAGTCAACAACGACAAGCCGTCGAGCCTGAGGCTGAGCCAGCACACTCCGAGCTTTGGTCCCAGGGAAAGGGGAAGAGATCTTGAAATTGGGTTCGACAAGGGATTTACAGCAGCCAGGCATGGTAACGGATCAGACCCCAGAGGACACAAGCCATTCGGAAAGGGTCATTTCAGTGGTCATAATGCTAGAGGTGAAGCAAACACTTCTGCTGGTGATCAGGGTGAGCCCAGAGCTGGTCCATGAAGTAATTTCTGCAGTGTATTCACTTAGTTTGACCTACTTGGCTGGTTCTGATTCTATCAAAATCTTTTTCTTTTTCTTTTTGTCATCTTCTACCCCCTCCCAATTCCTAGTTTGAAATATTATGTAATTATTATTTGAAACAATTGCATTGGCTTTTATCATTTTTACACAGTAATTAAGCTCATTGGAGGAATATTCCTCTCATCATATTTACTTCAACTTTCAACCATTCATTTATTCCTTGTGTTTTATAATTTATAGCCAACTAATTAGTTAATCCCTTTAGTTAGTTGTTTGTTTCGTTTTGTTTCGGCTGCAACGTTTTGTAGCAGTTAAAAAAATAAGACAAAACAAAGTCTTTTTTACCTCAATTTAAATTCCAGCCCCGTTCCGAATTTTTTGACCAAATACCGGACAAAATATTTCGGTTTCGTTCTGCCTGTTCCGTTTTGGTCAAATAGTATTTTTTTTAAATAATAAATAATTTTACAATATCAATCATATCTCTTAATTCGATCGTTAGATTGAGATAAAATTTTACGAGTCTCTTGACATATTTATATATATTATGTTAAAATTTCAGAGCAATCAAAGAATGTAATGATCTTGCGAGATTGATGATGATATTCTCGTAATATTATACATGTTCATAATTTTGTTCAGAAAAATCATTTTCTTGTGTTTTTTTAGATTAAATTGCACAATTCTAAATAAATTTTTTTTTGAATTTGAACTAATTTTTTTTTGAATTAATATATTTAATTATATGTATATACATAAACAGTACAACCCTAAAACAGTACCCCAAAATGCTCCAAAACCAAAATATTTTGTTTCAATTGAAAAAACAAAGCACCAATAGCCTTGGTTGTAAGAACTCAATATTGAATCTCCGTAAAAAAAAATTTAAAAAGAATAGTCAGATAAATAAATAAATAATTTACAGTCAACTTTAGTATAATGTTCATTTTCAAAACTCAAATTACAAATTATAAAAAGAACAAGGACTGCAAAATATCATTCCCTCACCTCAAACAACTTGATTCAGGTACTAAATTATAAATTCCAAATCTAGAGAGATCAAAATTCCCTTTCCCTAAACATAAATCCTTTTTTGTATTTTTGAGGAATCATTTTCTTGCCATCATATTTAATTAGGCTCAAGAGAGAAAGAATAAATAAACAAATAAACTTCTCTTTTTTGTGATTATCTTTACTAGCAAGTCAAGTACAACATGTCCATGTAGATAACGCAAATATATTGTCTAAAGTTCAGTTTTTCCTTGTAATTTATTAAGGCTATATTCCTTTATAATTTGAGTTTCCTAATATCACCTTCCTATTTTTTAAAAATCTATGTGTTATCCCTAAGCATTAACTAGCTATCAAAGTAGGCACACCAAAATATTTAAGGGCCTGTTTGTTTCGGCGGTACAATCGCTGTTTGCTCAAAATTCAAATTTTTTATTTATTTTAAATGAAATTTTTTTGGTGTTTTAAAATTATTTTGATGTGCTGATGTCAAAAATGATTTTTAAAAAATAAAAAAAATATCATTTTGATGTATTTTTAAATGAAAAGCACTTTCAAAAGCAACTATAACTACCCTCCCAAACAGGCCCTAAGTTTAATAAGGAAAATGGAGTAGAAAAGTAAAATAAATAAATAAATTGAAAAGGTTAGTTTTTATTAGTATTTGATCAATGAGGGTAAATATTGAAAAATATTTTAGAAACTATAAGTGTTACATTTATAGGACCAAAATGGAGTTGACCTAACCCTAATGGCAAAATAGAGGTTGGCAGGCATATATCACCAAAACTAAAAGAATTTGCAAAAATAAAATAAATCTGCATTTACAAAAACTTAAGCAGTTCTCTGCTAGAAGCACCCTATCTCCTTTTTCTTCTATAAATGTTTGCACCCCTCTAGTTTTAACTAACCTGTATCAGATCTTGAAGGCTGATAACATGTTCAACCAAAGAGATCGAGAGAGTCATTGGTCGAGCTAGCAGGGCACCTCATTCAGACAGCAGGTAGTCCTCAAAATTAGAAGAATCAGGGAGTACTTTTTTCCAGAATTTGAAGAGTTTCAAGTGAGAAAGGATATGAATATGAGGATCGAGCATATGTTTACATCAATATTAGCTTTCATTCTGTCGGACAAATTATCATCTCCAACGTTGGGCTTATATGAGAATAATTATGTATTTATGGACTGTCAAATAAAATAAAGCCTAATTAAAAAATAATTTACTAAGTATTTTTTAGACAATTGAGTTTTTGGTGTATCTAATAGTACGTGGATCTTTAATGTGTAGAGATTAAATTGTCAAATGAAATGAAGCCTGATTAAAAAATAATTTGCTAAGTATTTTTTAGACAATTGAGTTTTTGGTGTATCTAATAGGACGTAGATCTTTAATGTGTAGAGATTAAAAGATTATTTCTATTTTAGTGATGGGCTAAAATAAGAATATCAAAGAGTGGGAATGTCAAAATGCATGAATACCAAACGACACATGGTTTACCTATATATATGGTTATGGTCCCTGGATTACACGTGTTAATTCATTCTCATATTGACATCCCATTATCAAAAAGAAAATAAGGTTAAGCTAGAGAGAATCAAAAGGCTCTTAAAGGAGAACGTGTTGATCTGGAAGATCATCCGTACGACTTTAGAGAGCTATTTTCAGATATGGATTCAAGTATGTTTCTGTTTTATCGTTTATGCATTCTTGATAATTCGACATGAATATAATTTTTTTGTGCTATAAAATTCTAGTCATAACACCCCCCCTCCCATTCGGACTTCTCTTTTACAGTGTTTTTCTTCAAGCAGGTCCTTGTACAGAAGCAAGATTAGGTTCTTGAAATACTTTTTGACAAATTTACGCTTCCAGAAACCAGGACTTTTATCCTTTAAACACCCTCAATTTCAGCATTTTCATATTGACAGGCTAACAAAAAACTGTACAAGACAAAAGGGTAACCTCCAGAGGGTAAGGATAAGAATATGTTCAAATTTGCATCATAAGCAAAAGTTTCTTGCAAACGAATTTGAAATGCAACAAAACCTTTTTCTGTCAGACAAGGGTGCTGATTTGAGTCAGATACGCTTTACAAGCCTCCTTGAACCATCACTGCACCTTTTAGGGAGCTAAAATTGCATTAATATTTCACAGGAGAAGAGAACAAAAAAACAACAACTTAACAACGCTACTTATGCCTGGTGAGGTGAAGTGCAAGTTCCTTCGGATATCACCTTCTGTGGTGCTACATTCTGATAATTTCAAGGAGATCTACAGGTTGGTCATGTCAGCCTCATCTAAACTGGCGTCTACCATAGCTTCCATGGTGGTTCATGGCTTGTGTTTGTGACTCGCTACTTGTTAACGCACTTGACGGAGGGGTTTCACGGGACCAGAGTAATCTCCACTGGAAGTATCAAATTCTGAGCTTCCCTTACTGCCGATAGCCATTCCCCGGAATTTGCTAATGTCCTGACTGTACTGAACTGAATCATATACAGTGCTCTGACCATATTTCACACCATTACTGAGATCTGAGAGTTCACCTTCACTATCTAATGCTCTCACCACCTAAATGAGTTTACCAAGAAATTTAGCATTCCAACTAAAAGCTACAGCAAAATTTACAATCTGATATATTTACAAGGTTATCTACAACAAGGAGAAATTGACAAGAAGCACATTTAATATCACCTGCGCCATGCGTGGCCGCTTTGGAGCAGAATGGCGAACACAAGCGGCAGCTGTCTCAACCATTCTAAATAACTCACTCTCCACATAATGCTTTTCGAGTCGTGCATCAACCAGCTCACCAATTTCGCCGGTTTCAAGGGCATGAATCAGGAGTGGACGAGCCTGCCACAATCATAACAGCAACACATTGTTCAGAGGATAAATAGATTGCATGGAGGGAAATTTGGATATGCTTATGTTAAAAAAAATTCTAGATTTATGAACCATTTCATATTATAGCCGGGTGATGATTAGATATATAATACATGTACACAGCAACGAGCAAGATACTGAAAGAAGTCATTTGCGCCAATGCCTGGCCATACCCATTCAACCAAGCTTTCATCGCCCAAAGGCTGGCTTGAATCGACTGGTTTGCGCCCGGTTATCAGTTCTAGAAGCACAACTCCAAATGAAAATACATCAGACCTGTCTGTTAGTTTTCCACTCGATGCATACTCAGGTGCCAAGTATCTGAAAACCATAATGAAGATTAGTAAAAGGTGATGATTAAACCATCAATGTAGTCCAGTAAATTGCAATCCAAGTTGACAGAAAGCTTGTTCACAAGTTGTTCATCTATAATTGGAAATTCCACTTTACTACTCTGATCCATATTCTAGAATAGATTTTGTTTAATGAGGGTATATATTGAACATTTAGTCATTTTCACCGGAGAGGATAAAGGAAAGGACGGCCAGGAAACAGGTGAACAGAGGCATCTAATCTGAACAGCGATTACATATTACCGGAAACCACAACATACCCAAATGTCCCCATTACTCGAGTTGATACGTGGGTCTGAGCTGTGTCATTTAGTCTGGCAAGCCCAAAGTCTGCAACCTGTACATAAAAATATTTCTCAAACAACAATGCAGGACTAACTTCACGTTAATGAAACCACATGTTGAGGGAGGAATCCAAATAGAAAGTCATAGAGTTTTGCCTGTGCTTCAAAAGCATCATCCAACAGAATGTTCGACGACTTAATGTCTCTGTGAATAATTGTTGGATGACCTAGAATTAGATCACAGGTCGATGAGAAGAAAATTAATCAGCCTTCTTTTGAAAAGAAAGAAGGGAGAGGAATAGTACACAACATAACGTATTTGAGGAGAATAAGGATAGGAAGACATACAATCTTCATGCAAATATGCCAAACCCTTAGCAGATCCTATGGCAATTTTGAGTCTTTTAGGCCAATCCAACACTGGGATATCTTTCGCTGCTGGCACAAATCGGCAGGATAAAATCATGTCCATAACATAATGAAATAAGTTTTGGTAGGCAGCGCAAGAGATTATAAAATGGAAAAGAAAAATCACCTTACCATGCAAATGATGCTCGAGAGTCTTATTTGGAACAAATTCGTAGATGAGCAAGCGTTGACTATCGGAGATGCAATAGCCCACCAAAGAGACCAAATGTCGATGATGAACACGACTGATAATTTCAACTTCAGCCTTGAATTCCCGTTCACCCTGCCCACTTCCTGCCTTTAGTTGTTTCACAGCAACTGCTTTCCCATCTGGCATGCGCCCCTCGAAAACACATCCAAAGCCACCCTCACCGATAATATTTTGACGAGCAAATCCATTTGTTATTTCCATCAGCTCATGGTAGCTGAAAAAGGTCTTGGAACCGCCAATGACACCGGAATCAGGTCCCCCTCCGTGGTACATATTCCCTGTTTGGCTCCCGCAGCTGTCAGACTGTGAAGTTGGCGACTGATAAGAGTGGCTTCCAGGTCCAGCGAAACCTACAGAGGGTTGTTGCTGTCCGTAAAAATACCCATCTTCAAAAGGCAAAAAAAAGAAAGAATTAAATCATAATATATTAAGCAATGGGGGCGGAGCCTCGAAGCATATAGGCACGTTTACCTGTTTGGACAGTAAAGTTTTTGGGAGGAATGTAATGGCTGAAAGGCTGAATCCGTCCTTTTCTACTCCTCTTCACGAATAAAAAGATCGCCACAATTAGCGCCATAAAAACCACACCGGCGCCTGCGGCGGCAGCCTCGGTCACGATTGTCTTGCTTCCAGTTCCATTACTTTGATTTCCTGGTGGATTGCTGACCACATTGTGATCTTTTGCATTAGCAATTGATGACGAGCGGTCCGATGGCGAGACTCCTGAATCGGGAGGACTATGAAATCTAGATTCTGTTGGATTGGGTCCCTTTGACGGAGTGCTATTTGATTCCGATGGCTTAGGTGATAGATTTGAAATGGGGGGAGACAAAGAGGGTTTGGATTCTACTGGAGGAGGAGGTGGAGGAGGAGATATTTTTGAACCTCCAGAGGGAGGTGTTGAAACAAATTCACCAGGAGGGGGAGGTATCGCAGGAGCTGGAGGAGGGGACTGAACAGATGGAGGAGGAGACTCGACCTTTGCCGGGGTAGGAGGAGGAGGTGATGGAGATGTTATCAATGGTGGTGGTGAATTTGAAAGGGTGGAATTTGAGACTAATGGTGGACTAAGAGGTGGAGAAGAGTTGAAATTCGACGGTGGTGGTGGTGGTGGAGGAGGAGATTTCAAAGTGGCCGGTGGAGGTGAAGATGGTATAGGTGTTGGCGGGGAATCACCATTAGTAGAAGGTGGTAATGAAGCTGATGTGTTATCATTGACGACATTTGATTCTTCGCCAACTGAAACTGGAGGCAAAGAGCCTGAACTGGAGGTGAAATTCGTGCCAGCTGACAAAGGAAGCGATTCATTCAATGAAGAACCCGGCGGCGACTCCCCCACCGAGTCCGGCATTATCCTAATCTTCCTTATAGTGAGATTTTCCTATCTATAAAAATTTCTTCTCTCCCCTTTTTCCTAATGGAAATTTAAGGTTCGCTCAAATGCTTTCACAAAATATTCTATAAGATTTTCTAGGCAACCAAACAAGATCTTTCTTGTTATTAATTTCCTCCCATGCATGCATGCGAAGAAAGGCAATCTCATTAACCCAAAATTAACTCTTATTTTCTCAATTTGCTAATCAAAATGTGAACAGGCCATTAAGGCTACACAAAACATGAAGCAGCTAATTTCATTCAAAATAAGAAACCTTGAAAATGCGCTGATCATCCCAGGTTAAAGCACATTCAAACAAGGAATCTATCCTAAAACCAAGAAGACCAAACGAGAATGTTTACGAATCAAACCAGATAAAAAAACCTGGAAATGTGTGAGAGAGACTAATTATTAAGATTGATTTGCAGAAAGCCTCCATGAAAAGCGTAAAAGGGGTGTGTCTTCTCTCATCTGCTCTCTCCAAAACTATAAACAACCTTTCCTTAAAATTCTCTTGCCCCGTTAAGACAGACGATTTTTATTGTTCTTATCTTTCATATTACTGCTCTCTCCCCCTCATCTCGTAGGCACGATTTCCGTTATTTTTAACGACCACTCTTTCTGTTTTTCTTTCTTTATTATTATTATTATTATTACTATTATTATATATAAATATCTTCCCTTGAGTTTCGGGTTACCGCGCATAATGAAATAGGGTTATTATAAAGCGATTAAGGGTTTCAAAATAGTAATATTCCACTGAACCCTTTTTTAAACAAAAACAAATAAGGTTGGAAAGTTCAAACCTATTGAAGCCAATCTCCATCTTAATCAAAACTAATTAAAATAATATTAATATATTCTTTTATAAAAAAATGGTTTGAAAAATAAAAAAAGTCAAACAAGATTCTAATTACATCGTAGTTGACCCAATGAATTAACCAAGTCAAACCGAGTAATATCCTAGTTAACTTGTTTTGAAACATAGCTTGGCTAAGAACTTAGTGTCAGATTGACTTGCGAAACTAGTACGAGTTTAATAATTATGTTTTCAACTCTTGTAACATCTAATTATGTTTTCAACTCTTGTAACATCTCCAATGACACCAGCACCTCTAACCATTGTTTACGAGCTTTCATGTACCGTTAAGAACACCATCAGTAACTTTTCTAATCGGGAAACACTTCTACCCATCACTTTTCTTCCCCCTGCCCGTACCCAAGCATTGCATGCAAATGTTGCATTTAGAAGCTGTTTGGGACAATTTTTAGAATTGTATTTCCAAAAAATTCAATTTTTATTTTATTTTAAATGAATATATTTTGGTGTTTTTAGATCATTTTGATGCGCTGATGTCAAAAATGATTTTTAAAAAATAAAAAAACATCATTTTGATATATTTTGACACGAAAAACACTTTGAAAAGCTACAGCAACAACTGTCCCAAACAAGCCCTTAGTAACAAAATAATTAACTTGGTGAATGAGCTCAACTCGTTTGAACCCAGCCCCAATAGGTGGGTTAGATCTAACCCAACATAAAAAAAAAAAAAAACAAATTTTGGGTTATTTTCAGCCCAACCTGACTCAATTGATTCGAGCTCAACCCATATAATAATATTATATTATGATAACATAATAATAAAAAAATCAAAACAAAATCTAAAAAGTTTCAGAATGGCATTTCAAATTATTTTTAATTTTCTTGTATATTTTTCTAAATTTTTTGCATAATATCATATTGTAAAATTACAATGTAAAATACAAATCTTATATTAAAAATACTCGATTTTCATTGAAACTTCAAGAACAAAAATCCAAAACACTTTAAGGGTCATTTTAAAATATTTTTGGTTTTATCACATGCTTTTCTAACAATTATGCTATGGACACTCATTTGTAAAATACAAAACAAATACAAATAACTTGATTTATATATTTCTATTGACTTCGTGAATTATTCTTAATTAGTGTTGACACATCTTTTTTTAATATTTATTTTGTCATCTTATAATTGACACATTTCAACCTTTCATTGCACAATTAAGTTTTCTAATAAAAAAAATATAAGAAAAAATGAAAACAAATGGTGATAGAAAGCAGCCCAATGACTAGTTTAGAAACTTCTAGTAAATTCAGAAAAAGCAAGGTCTTGATTGGATGAATAGCGGTGAAAGTTCCTAAAAAACAAAAGAGAGGGGGGCGTGAGAAGTCAACAGAAGAATAAACAACACGCTTGCTTGCGCGATACAAATAATCTCCAAGAATAGTACCAGCGATATTGCGGGACACCCACAGAACAAATCGGCACTCGGCTTCTCACGCGCCTTCCTTTTCAATAAATAAAACCGGCTCCATCTACGTACACCTCAATTTATTTATTGAAAGATTCAAGTTCCAACCACCGTCTTTCTCTTTCGAACAAGAAATTGAATTCCCAGAGAGATAGTTGAATTTTTCGGAGTTGTTGAGCAATGCAGGCGAGACCGGAGGTTAATGAACGCTCCATTACTGCAGCAACCGAGTCTGCAGAAAACGAGCTGTTTTCTAACGACAAGAATCCACATCTACCACCATTAGTACAAGATCGAGAAGAAGAAGAAGAGTTTAGTTTCTTATGCACAAACCCATCAGGATCGCTGATTTCAGCTGATGATATATTCCAGAACGGGCAGATCAGGCCCGTTTTCCCTTTATTCAACCGAGATGGTGGTCCCCTGTTCATTGATGACGACAAAGCAGCAGCAGCAGGAGGAGGAGGAGGAGGAGGAGGTGGAGGTCCGTTAATGTTCGTGGGAGAACGCAACGAAGCGGATGGACCGTCCTGCGTGTGGACAAGGGGTAGCAAAGCCTTGCCGGATCCAAAGATGTGCAAGAAGAGCAACTCCACGGGGTCCTCTAAGCTAAGGAGGTTTCGAGAATTTGTTCTTCGAAGTAACAGTGATGGAAAGGATGCCTTCGTCTTCTTAAATCATAAAGATTCTACCTCCAAACATCTTCAAGAAACAGCAGCAGCTGCTACTTCCGAAATGATAGGTCATGAGAAGACGACGGCGAAGAAGGAGGTGGTGGTGGAGAAGAGAAAAGAGCAGAGCAGTAAAAGGGTGTCTTCGTCGTCAGCACACGAACTGCATTACCTAAGGAACAGAGCGATCAAGGATGGGGAGAAACAAAAATCATATTTGCCATACCGGCAGGATATCTTTGGTTTTTTCACTAACGTTAACGATCTCAGCAAGAACATTCATCCTTTTTAGACCAGTTTCAATCTTAGAGTTTTGTAAAGTTGAATTTGATTAAACTTTTGATTTTTTGGGAGTTATATTGATACTTAATCAACACCTTCTCACGACTCAAGACAGCTAGTTTGTGAGGAGATTGTGCTCCATTTTTGGCATCTCTCTTACATGATTACATGAACATAGAGAGAAGGGTGAGGATAAATCCTTCTGTTGAGCATTGTTCATCTCTGTTAACAGAGATAACCACAATTAGACTGTCCAATGTAATGGGGGTTTCAAAAACATCACTGCTATAATTTGTGATTGAATGCTTTATAAGTTTATACACAGTTTGGAATGAGACACTTCCATTGAAGGTGGCACAAGTCTTGTAATCCAGTAAAAATTATATATTCATGTTCTGCAGGTCAATAAAATCAGGAAAACATTGGCATAATCTGATCAAGATTATATATTTTTGAACTCATTACTATTGAAAGCCAGAAACTACTAACATCAACATCTGCATATACTTGAAAAGGAAAGCGCTGATTCAATTTATATATATACATCTATATATATATGTATAATTATATAAATATATGCATTCTGCGGTATCATGTCTCAATACCTCAATCCAGATTTGCTGCAAGAAGTGGCTAGGCTCATATTAGTGTTAACTTGAACCCTGGATCTGCGCCGTCATGCACATGAAGTCGTAGACCAACTGGATAGATCAGCGCAAGTCAAAGATTTCAAACCTCAGATTAGTATTTGTGTATACATTGGTGCAGTGCTCGTAAATGGGGCTCCCATCTGCTGGTTCTCCATGAGGATGAAACCCTGACTCTTCACACTCTTTAAGAACACTCATCCCACCTGGGTCAGATAACCTGAATATTCCATAGCTCCTGCATTCCAAAATTAAGTGCTGCGTGGAACTAAATGTGATCCGCGCCACATAGATATATTGAAACATCTGCTTGTTTTGTTTATCTTTTAAACATCTCAGTTTTGTTGTAGTATACATTGTTAAACATAAAAGGATTGTCACAAACAGCCTCAATCAGTGTCTTAAATTTTATCATGCCAATATGTCTGCTGTTACAGAGAAGTATTTTTTTTTTATTTATTTCTGCAAATGACGCCAATCTTATGTGCCTTGTTCATACTTTGATGCCTTGATAGCTTCTGCTCTATAAACTTAAACATGAATATAGTTTGTTTGAAAATTAACTGAATCACTAGGTAAAACCGAATTGTGTTGCGTCGTAATTTGAAATGGACTGGTTTATGAATTAGTAACTGATAATCAATGCCTTGTTTCCTATTGTTTTACCTTCAAAGTGCTCAACCTGAAGATCCAAAAGTAAATTTAGACGTTCAAGATTCATAGTTCACAAATTACAATGTAGCAATTAGAAAATAAATGCAAAACAGAAAATAAGCTTCTGTCAAGGTAGAAGGTTGGTGAGAAAGGAATGAGTTGATGACACTTAAGCCAGGGATCGTTGGTGAAATAAAGTCAGCAAGGACAAATTAACCTATGTAAAAGATACTAATATCTACAGTAGTATGGACTAATTGTTCAAAAATTCTGAGGAAAATAGAGGGTGCTAATCGAGAACATCCTTTGAGGCTTAAAAAACAGCCATTTACAAGGAATTGGAAAGTAAAAATGGCCCTGAATAGTGATAGAGGCTAATCATATAGTACAGTGTATGAATTACACACCTTGACTTATCTGTCGGAGCCATGACAATGGCAAATGCCTCAGGTACCATTGCCTGAAAGCATACAGAAACAGAAAAACTAGATGAGAACTAATAGTAACAATTAGGTACCAGGCCCAATGGATGTTCAGATCAATAGTTCTGATTCCCCCAAATTGGGGAGAGGGAAAAATAACAGTTCCTGTGGTTGTCATCCAAGAACCAAAGCTAGAGATTCCAAACATTTATTCATCAATTGGGTATATTTTAGAGTCAAATCTAAAGGTGCTAGTGTGAGAAAACTAAGGCCTTTTATAGTGACAAAACAGAATATTGACCTAGCCAACCATACAATGATCAACCTATCACAGAAAGCCAATCTTAAAAATGACAGCTTGATTAGTTGAATCTAAGCAGCTCAATCAGAGGAACTCAGGATGAAAACTACTCAATTTATACTAACAGATCCGCAGGTCAGTCAATTACCTGATATGAATAGTGAGTGTGTAGGTCAATTGATGACATGAAACAGCTTTGAGAAGGATGTGTCTGAAAATAGAACATTATAATTTTAGTTATAAGAAAAAAATTAAATTTTTACAACTTACAATACCATGTTCTTGAAGAAATATTTGAGATTACAAGGTGAAAAAAGAATACAGGAAAAAAAACATACATGAATCCACCCAACAGGAAAAAGAGAATGTTCATTCTGTATGGCAAAAAACTCTTCCTCTTTTACAGCCTCGCACTGTTGTCAATGTTATTGGTTAAGAAATTAGGCCTTATAAACATCACATCAAATGACATCTTGAACCCAATTAAAAAGAGTAAAAAGGATCCAGGAGCTCACAGAAGAGGAAGTTGATTCTTGTTTTGGTATTATTAGAGTGGTGACATAATAGGTTTCATGCTCCTGATTTCATGGGGAGAGCATAGAAACAAGATTCAGTATGAAATCGTCACCTCAAATCAATCTCCATATCTCAGACAGGTATAGCATCATAGATTGGAGACAATGCAAAGCATGATTACTATGACCAGTAATACAAAAGATTATGAAAACAGACTATCAAAAACAGCAAGAAAATGGGCGAGTGGAATTATGATCATAAGCACCAGCTGTAGCACAATGACAACCAACACAAAAAGGAGTTTAATTAGTGGAAAAATTGGAAGAATATAGCCAGCTAGTCAAGATCTCTATAACAACAAGCATACATGGTAAAAGTGGTGGATTATACCCCAGCCAAGCTGCTACAAGACTGGGATTTAGCACATTATTGAGAGCAGATTTTCACTACTGTGAGAATATGCAATTGGAGAGAGGTAGCAATTCTTTGAAAGAGGAACAGCAGAGAAATTTATAAATTAGAGTTCATTTAGAACTCAATTAGAATAAGACCAGATATTTGATATGCAAACAAAATAAAAATCATTAACATTTGTTAAAATGCCTAAAGACTAAATGCGATGAGATTTACTCTTTTTTTTTAGAAAAAAAGAAAGCATTTCAGTTGCAGAAAGTATGGACAAAGACATAAATCTTACAAGGAAAGCACCAAGAATCCCACATGTTTCAAGATCCTTCTCTGTGTTTTCTCTAGCAAGTTCTAGAAAATTCTCCATCAACAGTGCCGACTAATAAAATAACCAAATCATCAACTTGTCCGATATAAAGAACCCCAGCATAATCTAGTTCTAGCAAATTCTGCAACAACCTTGAAGATTATGTAATATGCAAGAAGAACATAGCAATAATGAAAAGAACACTTGTAAATGGAAGGAAAGTTCCAATAATCTTACAATGTGTACATCTTGCAAGACCCTGGATCCTGACGGTTGATTGCTTGACCTTTGATCTGAATCAGCAACTGGTATAAGTGAAACATGAGCACATTTAGGTGCTTTCTCTACACATGAGAGTATACGACATGGAGAGGTCTGAGTAACAGTGTGAACGGTGATATGCTGACATTTGCTGTCCGTCGGAGTCATGTTTTTGGCAGGGAGATTGAAGCGCGTACTTACAGAGAGGGGCTAAAATCCAACGAATACAAAGATGCTAGTCAGATTCATCCTCATCCATGATACGGTACAGCACCAAAATGAAAAAAAAAATAACATTTTGCAAATTATACCAAGAAAACAGTGTTTGGAACTCAAAACCCAATTAAATTCTTTAAGACTAGAGAGTTGTATTCATAGAAAAACACAACCAAGCATGATTATTTAGAGCTCCATGTGTCAGCAGAGAAATTATTCTGTATCAGAGAATTTAGAAGCAAATAGGAACAACAAGACAAGAAACGAGGTTTAGAAGAAGATTCATACCTCAAAAGTTAGTTGTGTCTCAGTCTGCTTTGGTTATATATACCTTTAATACCGATCGAACAGAATTGCGTTTCTGACCTGAAGAAATAGAAGCGAGCACAAGGAAGAAGGTAAGCATCCAAATAATCTTTTCCTTGGGCGAGTTTAGTGCTTTGATGTTAAACCGACCCTACTCGCTAGATGCTTGCTTATTAGATTTACATTGATATTCCGACCATTTAAAAAAAAATATTTAAAAGTATATCAAAATAATTTTAAGGCTGAAAAGGGTCAACAATTAAGATAAAAACAGAACAACCAGAAGACATATTCTTGTCGAACATAGAAAAATCAGATATGTTTAATCACATATCGATTGTAGATATTATTCATGTCACTAAAAATGGTTGAATATATGATATAACATCATTTATATGATGCAATTAAAAGGAATTAATACTGCATCCTTTGGTAGTGAAGTTTGGAAATACTCTACCGTATGCATCCTCAGCTTTTTAGTGAAAGCAAGGAATATGTGTCTTGGTTTATGTATAGACGAGTTTAATCAATTCATATCATTTGTTATTTTTTAATTATGTTAGTCAATATTACTCACGATATACAAATTGTCACTCAGGATATATATATATATATATATATATATATGAGACCGGAGTTCATGTTTTATCTATTATCATACTTGATCCTTATAGTCTGGGTCACAACATAGATGCTTGTCTTCGACCTTTGATTAATGAGTTGAAGCAATTGTGGTCATCTAGGGCTTTGACTTATAATGTATCAAGAAAACATAATTTTCAGATAAAAACAACTTTGATATAAGCTATCAATGGTTTTTTTGTGGAGTACGCTTGGAAAACTAATATTTTTATATTGTATGGAAAACAACAAAGCATTAACGCTAACAAATAACTACAAAACATTTTTTTTTACTATCACCAGTGGTTTCTGCCAATGAATCAAAAGTATAAAAAAAAAGAACAAAAAAGTCTTTTCTATTGGAGAAGTTGAGAGGGATGTTGCATTGTCATTATCTTCAGGTGAAGAACTACATGATGCGATATCGGAGTACGGTGACATTGTGTATAGTTTTTAATTCAATAAGCAGAAGTTTTTTTTTTTTGTTTACCTCATAATTGGGTAAATCAATGTATTTTTTGGGAGCTTTCTTACTAGAAGTCCAATCTTCTTAATCATAACTTTAATGTCATGCACATAGAAAAGAATGTATTTGAGAAAATTTTCAACACAATTATGCACATGAGGGGGAGATTAATGACAACATCAAAGCCTGAATGGATATAATTTTATTTTGTTATCATAAAAATATAGAGTTGGTTTATGATGTTTCACAGGTCACGAAACTTAAATTCAGCTTCAGAATTCACAATTTTTAGTCTATATATGACTTAAAACATGTGTTTTCCTGATGGATATGCCTCAATCATATCAATGTTTATGAATTTGAAAGATTGTAGATTGTATGGAACGAGGAGTCATGATTGGCATGTGTTTATGCAAACACTCATTCCATTAACATACCAAGATTTATTGTCAAATATGGGATGCACTTATAAAGACTAGTCACTTCTTTAGAGATGTATGGGTCAACAAGTTACAAACACAACACTTCGAGAGACTTGAAACAAATATAATCCAAACAATTTGAAAACTTGAGATGATATTCTCTTTATTGTTTTTTTATTCAATAAAACATTTACTTATACATTTACCATATAAGAAAGAATTTAAAGGATCAGTCCAATATAGATGGATATATCCATTCAAGAGATTAGGGAAAACACATGCATAATAATTAAAATTACAATTTCTTTTTATGCATAAATCAAAGCATTCATTTAATTTCATGCAGATACTTAATCAACATTGGGGTGATCCATATGCTTCTCCTCTTTGGACTTACGGTCCAACCTCCTCTTTCTCCTCCTCCTCCGCCATCGTCATTGTTTTAGATTTATTATATTTGTTTTTTTAATGTAAAGAATTTAATATAATTCAAAATATATTTTTATTTTTATATTATTTTAATTATTTTTCAATATATATTTTTTTAAAATAGTGACAGAATTACAAACGAATATTTTCATTGGTATTTCCAGAGAGTTGAAAATTAATTACTTGAAATGTCGCTACTACCAACCACAGTACTGATGAAATTTTACCAATTAAAGTTTATGTGGTTGATACGTTTAATATACCGATAGATATATCAACAAAATTGAACAAGTAATATATTTTTTTGGCATGCTTTGTCGATTAATAAATTCATCAGTATATTTAATATTGATGAAATCACCGACATAACAGGAATTGGCGACGATGGTTTTACCGATAGGCTATTTCTGTTTGTGAGGATATCGGTAAGATAATTATTGACGAACAACGAGTGCAAATATCAATGAATATTTTTGTCGATAAAACTGTTAATTCTAGTAGTACATGTTATAGCTTTGTTATTATCGTTGTGTGTAATGATGAGGTCACAAGGACATATGTTATTAGAGGTGATAAACAATTTTGAGTTTTTTCTATATAAAAAAAGGTGGACAACCAAGCCACTCTAGCTCTCTTGTCTTTGTCTTTTTGTATGTCCTTTAGGATTTTGAGCTCCTTTTTATTTTTATTGTTTTTTTAATTTCATCATTTAATGTGAGTTTTTTTGCTCATGTGATTTTTTTTATTGGCCTCTTTTTTTAATTGCCTCTAGTTCACTAGGGTGGCCATGACGTATTTCTCTTTTCTGAGTAGGGGTGTTAACCTACTCGGTTAATAAGATCACGTTGAAGCAACTCTCTTGTGATTTAATTTAAAATTTAGGTTTATTATAGAGTCAGATTAAAGTTTATTAAATCAGAATTATTGTGTTGTATGTAATAACAATCTTACATTCTAAATACTATTTTTTTTTCTATGTTGTAAAGAATTTAGACCTAGCATGCAATGAAACGGGCAATAAACTAGGAATCATCTATTTCTATGCAGAACATGTTAGTTTAAATTAATTTATTTCATCTCTTGGGTGAATTTTAAGTATTTATAATTACAAACAAGAAGAAGTGAAATTTATGTTAAACAGAATCTGAATTTGACTGCTGCTATCTATCTATTTATTTGTAGTCGTGCGGATATTTTTTGGTTGGATAGAGGCTTCTGGGACCTGAGAACAAAAGATGAAGGAATCGTCATCTATAGGATTAGATCATGCATGCCCTTGTTACCTCACCCTTCACTTTCTTTATCCTATGGAGAGCATTCTTTTCTCGACTACAACCTCTCATGACTCCGCCACTCCCCCATCTATCTCTGTCTCTTATCCGGTCCCGTTTCACTCGCAAGAAAGCTAACCTTGAAGCTAGCCAGCTCCATCAGAGATTCCTCCTGCTGCATCTTCTCTCTGCAAATCTCTGTAGAAATTAAGGGCCACTCCCGTTTCGAAGCCCCTGATCACAGGTCATTAATCCACCCCTGTATATATCTATAACTCGGTTTCATGAGTTGAACTACGAGTTCTGAAATTATATTTTCTCGATAATCGTCACAACGTTTTTGGCATTTAGTAGTTCTGGGTTTTGTTGGCCAGTAGAGCCTTGGAAGAGTCATGTTTCCCATATCATCAGCCAAGGAGCTGGCTAGCTAGGTTTATGCCATCCACGTACGTCCATGGATAAGGACCAGATACATATTTTATCTGCCATTTTTTCTTTAAAAACTCATCAAACATGGCGTTGGCGTCACCAAAGGCGGTGGCTAGCTGCCAGTTTGAAGCGGTCGCGCATCCAGTTTTGTTTATTTTCTTTACTTTTTGTTTATTTTCTTCCTGCTGAGTCCACGTGTTATCGATTCTACAGGGCTCGTCATTTTCTTTTCCCGTTGAGTTTTACAGGTGGAAATAGAGGAGGACCTGAGGAAAAACCATGGCTGGAAAGCTTGGAAAGTGCATGATGCTATGCTGTGCAAGCCAGGTGTCGGTAAGATCTTAAGGTTCTGAATTAATTGTGACGATTTAAAAACAAAAATGGGCAAAGTAATTTTTCCTTCTTTTTTTCTTGTTGACTTTTATATTTATTAATTTTTTTCTTATAAACCTATGTGATGAATCATTATACAATAGACTTGTCTCTGTCAGAAAAAGAAAAGAAAAAAAAGAGCATAATTGTTTACTCTTTTTTATTTGGGTCAAATAAAAACTCTAGAAGCCCTCTCACAAAACATGATGAAACAAGGTTGATTTCCAAGGGAGGACTTCGTTGACCGGTCCTCCCTTTCATATTTTCTCCTCGGCATGTCAAGAAATGAAATTCTGGGCCGGTCGTGTTCCTTATCTGAGACTCGTTCTGTGCTTTGGGATTTTCATGTCGTTTTATCCTTCTAAGTCATCGGTTGTGTGACGACACCTTTGAATGTTTTCTTTGAAGACTTCACTGTTCATTGTCGTTTTAAAATACATCGGATTAAATAAAATAAAATTTAAATTGGAACTTGAAACTTGGGGTAATTCCAATAAATAAATATATTATTGATGAAATATATTGTTTTGTTTTAAGGAAAACGATGCTCGGCTAGTTTCTAAGTATTAATTGCTCTTTTTTATTTTCACTCTTCCCTTCTCATTTGCTTAACCTCTCACCTTCTTCTTTTTATTTCTCCCATTCCCTTAAAGATACCAATGGAAATTAATCTGATTGCATTTTTTTTGTTAATTTTAAAAGAAATAAAACAATATTATAATAATTAAAATTAATTAATTGGGCTTAATATTAGATTATAATTATTTGTCGAGATTGCTTTTAACCGGCCACGCAAAGAGTTACCTTCCACTTCTAAAAGTAATCAACGCGGGACAGCACGCGCGTTTGTGGATGGAACCACGTGTCAACAAACACACGTTGATTTAGTTGACTTGCCTACCGTAACATCCGCTGGGGTCATTCAAAACCTTTGGGCTACCGATTGACGGCCTCCGTCATCCAGGAGTCAGATTTGATCTTTCACTTCTCATCACGATAATCAGCCACAAAAATCCCGATCTTTCACTTCTCATCACGATAATTTCTCATCACGATAATCAGCCACAAAAATCCCCCACCTTATCTCTTCACATTCCATGACGCTCTCTACCTTCTCGTGGCTTTTGTCGTGCGGTCTGGATTGGATTATTTTTTTAATAAAAATTATTAACTAATATAAAAATAAAAAATAAATAAGTTTTATATATTTGTTATCTCCATCTAAGCAGTAATAAAAACTACCTTTTGTATATATGAAGATTTATATTTTTTCCTAAGAAAAAAAGATAAGACATTACTACGTAAAAAAGAGTGCTAATACACGTGGAACAAAGTTTAAAGGAGAAGTCTTTGCGTGTGTGTATATAAATGGAGCAACTTAGCGCAAAGATGGAAACGCTAGCGCGAAGCAGACCCTGTGATTAGGTGGCTCATTCTCACACACAAAGAAGCTGCAGAATCTGAGAGAGAGAGAGAGAGAGAGAGAGAGAGGAAAAAAGGTCCGTAGCTGATGCTTCTTTGAGTATATGCACCGATCCCGATTCATCATTTTTGTGAAATTAGAAACTGTTGCAGCTTTCGCTCCTTCTCCTTTTCTTTTTCTATTTTCCACTCAATTCATTCATGGATAAGCTGGCTCAGCTTGCCATGCGATTGATTATCGAAATCTCTTCAATTTCCATGCGTTGTTTTGACTTTGATGTTGTTTCGATCATAGATACCTTTGATCTCTTTCTTTCTGCATGTCATCATTTTGTGGAAAAAAATGTGTCCCCAGAAATATTAGCGTATAAGGATGGATCTGTGTTACTGATAATTATGTTATACTAGGTATAATTAAATGTCTGTTAGAATATTTATGATCACAAGTTTAGTGTTTCATTACGGATCTGATCCAGTAGCGTGTGTTCATGATAGATTTTCTGCTCTCTTTCTCTGACATCTGTTTCGTTTGATTGGAATTAACAGAAGGAAGAAGAGATGGCAAACGAATCTTACGAGGATGCCATTGCAGGACTGAGCAAGCTTCTCAGGTACCCTACTGATCATGAATTTCCTCCATTGATTCTCAAACAAGCAACTTGAGACTCACTTGCAAAAGAGTACTGATAGTTAAAATTCTCGTCATTTTTTGTCCTCCCTTAGAAGTCCTTTCCATATATGACATTTTTAGACGCGTATTTAATTTTAATTTTAATTAGAGTAGTACCATATCAAGAGCATTATTGGTGATAGCGTGTGCGTGGGACCGGGGCCCAGAAAGGAGAGGCCACGAATGGATTTAACTGACTGTTCTGCTCTCTTTTTCTGACCTCGGCTACAGAGAGAAAGCTGACCTCGGGAGCGTCGCCGCCGCAAAGATCAAGCAGATAACGGCGGAGTTAGAGGCGGCCGGTTCGAAAGGATTCGACCCGGTCGAGCGTATAAAAGCCGGGTTTGTCCACTTCAGGACAGAGAAATATGAGTACGTCTTTTGAGCCCTTTCCTTTTCGAATATTATTTTTTTTGGTTTATTCCTATTCCTTTTCCATCCTGCTGCTCAAGTACCCTCTTTGCCCCTCTCCATGTGCTTGTATCATTGAGAATTATTGCCCTTTTCTTATCTTCATTCAAAAAACAAAATTAACGGTCTTCTTATCAAGTGATAAGCGTATAAGCAGCCGTTGTTTAAGTTCCCGTGGCTGAAATTACTTTTTCCGGGCCTGAAAAATGAATGCTCTCGTACATTACTGATCACCTTGCAAAAGGTGATTGCAAATTGCAGTCAATAATTGTACAGCTGGGCTCTGAATATGTTTCTTTCTTTTTTCCAGGAAGAATCCAGAGCTGTACGGTGCCCTTGCTAAAGGCCAAAAACCGAAGGTGAGTGTTTATTTGTCATAAAAAAAATATATTTCTTATATTTCAGTTCATGTGAAATTAGTTAAATTACTTGTAAATTTATTTGAACACTGATAAACATGGATGCCTAATTTGACTTATGTAGGGGTATTGGAAAATAATGTAGCGCCGGTTTAATTTTATATATTTTAAAGTCTGATCGAAATGTATTTATTTCCCATGTAATTGAGTTTACACAAATCCCAAGTTTTTTTTTAATATATATATATATAAAGACATATTTGAAACTTAGATTAATTAAGCAATGTGTAAAAAATATATATATGGTTCTCTACTTGCTGTCTTGTAGATGTGTAATGCTGGCGAGCACCATTATTTGAGTCTCGAACCTCTCGCCCATTGGTGTCTGTAGGGAAATTAAAAAACTCAACAGGCCTTCGGAAAGTAAGGTGTTATGATTTGACGAAGAAAAGTTCAGCCATGGGTGGGAGACCCTTTCGGTAGTCATACCTGGCTTGCCAGCCGGTGTTTTCAATATAGTCATAGTTGTCTTCTAGTCAATTTCCTGGCCAATCGAGCAATGTTTGCATGTTGATGACTTTTTTTCATTTATTTTATTATTTTTCTCAATTGATTAATCATTGCGAGACATGGGCTCAGTTAACCCAACTACTTATATTAAATTAAATGCAGTTTATGGTATTTGCCTGCTCCGATTCTCGGGTGTGCCCTTCCCACATCCTCGATTTCCAACCAGGGGAGGCTTTTATGATCCGAAACATCGCCAACATGGTCCCACCTTATGATCAGGTTTGCCTTAACACTTAATTAAATGAAAAATTCCATGGTTACAACTTTTATTGCTTTACTTTGGATAGAAGGAAGATTTTTCATGGTGGGTCTATTTAGTGTTCATAGTTTACTTTTAAAAGTTTTTTTAGAAATTTGTTAAAAAAAATATTATCGATATCAACCCATCAAAATTATTTAAAAATATTGAAAAAAAAATCATTTTTCAAAATACTTTTAAATCATATTATTAAACACCCCCTTAGTATAACCTCCTTAATTAGCTATCAACTCCTCACTTGGTGGACAGAGGAAATAGATTAACAGAGCCAATGGTACTAAAATGAGAAGAAATCTCAATTAAAGAAAAAAAGAGGTACATAACATATCATGGAAAGCATCTTTTCATGATAGGCACTGGTATGCAATCCAATAATGATAAGTACCGTGATGATTGATTACGATTTCATTATGATTTAATTTGTTTAATAAATGACAGATGGGCTCGTAAATTGGAAATTCTAAAATAAGCTTCTATATAGTTGAGTGATCTTTTTTTAGCCTAAAATAAGGCGGTAAGGTCAGCAATATGAGTGCCTATTTGAGAGTGAGGTTGTATATTTGAGAGTGAGGTTGTGGTTATTTTTAAAAGTGTTTTTTATTTAAAAATACATAAAAAAAATATTTTTTTAAAAAAAATTGTTTTTGACATCAGCAAATCAAAATAATTTAAAAATATTAAAAAAATTTCATTTAAAATAAAAAAAAAAATTCAAATTTTGAACAAACAACGGTACAGTAACATAAACTAACAGCTTCTGAATCTAACGACTTGGAAAGTATGTCTTTTGATGAGGGGAAAAAAAAGTACAGGCGTTTCCATGATTTTTTGTGGATTATCCGTTTTACGCTTTTGTTTGACGTAGTTTTCTTCTGCAGAAAAAATATTCTGGTGTGGGGGCAGCCATTGAATACGCAGTGTTGCATTTGAAGGTCGGTACTGTTCTTGCTTTCTATTACTGTTATTGTTATATTACATTATTGCAAGTTAATGATCAGTTTGCCCTAGCCCAGGTAGGAGCGGACACGGTGAATCAGTCCGTCACCTGCAAATCTTCTTGATTGTTTTAAATAAATCTTTTCAAAATAATGTTGTACTGATTACTTTTTTGAAATAATTGACTTATTAATCAACCCGATTTATTTGTCGTGGCATCCCAAGTCCACAAAAAAATCATTTGATCAATTGTTTTTTATTTGATCCCTGTCCCATTTTTTGCTAGTGGGATGATGACATCTAGTGAATCGTGCCCACGACAATCTACAGTGCAAAGTTTTTCAGCAAATGCCTAATTCACGTTACCACAGCATTTTATTTTCTAGAGTATACTACAATTTTTACTTTTCCCACTATGCCACCCCTTCGTATTTACAATGTTTACTTATCTCACCATGTTTTCTCTTGGGAGCTTAGGTGGAGAATATTGTAGTCATTGGCCACAGCTGTTGTGGTGGTATAAAAGGGCTCATGTCCATCTCAGATGACGGGCCAGCTTCCAGGTAACCATTTGTTCATTATGTATATTTAATTTCCATCAGCATTAATATACGAGTTCTTCGTTTAATTCGTTGCTAGCTGGATCTGCCTGATAACCATTTGGTCAATATTTATATTTAAATCCCATCCTCATTAATATACAAGCACTTCTTTCCTTACAGGTTGAATTGTTTAAATGCAGCCCCCATCAAAGTAGAGTAACATGCAGAGTATAGTTTATGCTTTTCCAATATCTTGGGATAATTAATTAGGCGATCCATATGATACTAATGCAACTATGTTAACTTTTTAATTGTTGGAAAATTGATGAGCATCGGTGTATTCCTAACAAAGAAGCTATTAGGAGGAGAGAAAAATAAAAGAAGGGTAGATGGGATGTTCCTGCACAGAGCTTGTCTATTGGTTTGCTAGGGGGTTGTTAAGGAACTATCTCATTTAAAAGCTCAACCTTATAGGTGAGGTCCCAGAATATGATTTATATTATTCTTTAACACCCCCCTCAAGTGAAAGCGTTTTAGACTTGAAACTTGTACACAGACCCAATACTACCTTGTGCTTGATTTTTATCAAATAGAATGGGGGTGGTGAAATTCGAACTCATGACCGCTGGGTCAATAAGGTTCTGATACCATGTTAAGGAACCATCATATTAAGGAATCATCTCACCTAAAAACTCAAACTTATAGGTGAGGTCCCAGAATATGATTTATATTATTATCTAACAGGGATAATCCATCCTAAAGTTCCTTTTAGCTTCTGTTTTTTATTCTCGAGGAACGAATGCTTTCATGATTAATTACAAGTCAAATAGAATTTATTGATGAGCAATTACTGACCAGCAGATTTTTCTTTCTCTGGTCTGTGTGTGTACAGTGACTTCATAGAAAATTGGGTGAAAATATGCTCAGCTGCCAAGTCTAAGGTGACGGCAAACTCCGGCAGTTTAAGTTTCGAAGAGCAATGCCACAACTGCGAGAAGGCAAGTTAGAGCATCTACAATATTTATTAATCTACTTAGATTTAAATATATTTACTTATTCTCCAAAAATAAAAACTATATTAATTACTTATCCTGACCTAGTGCAGGAGGCTGTGAATGTGTCACTGGGGAACCTTTTGACATATCCATTTGTGAGAGAGGCCGTGGTGAACGATGCTCTCTCGCTGAAGGGCGCGCACTACAACTTTGTGAAGGGAACATTCGAGCTATGGGATCTTGATTTCACGATTTCCCCGTCCGTTTCTATCTGAGCTGCCTGCTAACTTGCGGTGCATGCTGTACATGTCTTGCAATAAAATTTGGCAATGTGAAACTGCAGCCGGCTGGATTTTAATTTAAACTTTAGTCTCTGTTCATTTCCTAGCTGTCGAATCTTCTTTCTCTATGAATATGTTCACTATGATGATGATCGATAAACTCCATCGGCTGGTGCCGGTGGTAATCCAGCATGTGGTGGTGGAAATTAATTAAATGCACCTCTCTCTCTCTCTCTCTCTTGCTTTTTTTTATATAAAAAAATAATTATTATATTGTGTCCACATTATATTAAACATGACATCCATAAGGTTGTACCAACCTTTTTATAAACTCTTAGACTCGTTATCACCCATTTATCAATTATTAATTTTTTTTAGTTTTGTCACGATCACCATTGAAAAAGACGCGTGCCATGTTTCTAAATATAAGATTTCTATTGATTACATTTTGATCCTTAAAAATTACCTTGGTCCTTGCACTATTTTTCTTACAGAAGAGTCCTTATTGAAAATATTTGGTCGTTATAATTTATAGTAAATATAATATAATCCCTAACGTTTTTTTTTTTCAATTAGATATCTACATATTAAATCATATACTTGGTAAATATTAGTCGAATAATTTAAATGAGTTGCTTGATAAAGTAAAAGTTCAATGAATATAAATAAGTATACCCATTTGAAAAAAACATTTTTACATAATATATATATAATTTTCATTTTATTTTCTTTTTAAAAAAAAATTCCCTTGTTTTAAACTATAAAATTGCGACTAAAAAAATCATAGATGTATGATATTGTAGGCATGAATTCAATCTCAAAGTAATAGCTCAATCCCTTAACTTCTTGATTATTTTTGTTTAATTGGATTAATTTTTCATTGATGTGATTATATTATATGATTGTGATTGATATTATTGTGATTTTTAAAAAAAAATTGTTTCCTATAATACCATATATTAATTTATTTTAAAAAAATTGACATTTTACTATGTAACATGCAAGAGCTTAATTGAGAGGGGGAAAAAAGCAATGACTAAACTGTAAATATTATATAATATGAAGATCAGAAAAACTGAGAGTCAAAGGACATTTTTGTAAAGATTGGTAAACAAAGAGATAAAAAAAAAATAGGATTTTTAAAAGTTTTAGGGACCAGAATATATGTTGATGAAGAAGATTTTATCCTATAATAGCATGACACATATCAATTTTTAATGTTACTAATCTATGGAAGTGTGTGATGATAACAAAATCATAACATAAAGATGATATTAAAAAAACAATAGAGTAACCTTTTAAACACACAAAAAAAGAAGAAGAAAAAGAGTAGAGTGATGTAAAAAAGAAATAACCTCGTAAAAAAAATATAAAAGTCTTCTCCAAATAATAAAGTTAATGTCAACAATATATGGCAAGTGAATTGTAACTGCAATACAAACGGCAATATCAACGATGTATATATGATAAGTGAATTGTAACATCAATATATAGTTGTGTAGACAATATTATAGGCTCGAATTAAGGAATATTTCTATCTATTTAAATGAGAAGAAATCCTAAACTAAAGGCATCGAATCAAGGAAAATCCTTTTGTAACATGGTATCAAAGCTGGTTTTCTGGTTATGAGTCTTCATATTTTGGTATTTTGTGAATTTTTTCGAGTCTATGATGTCTGGAGAAACGTTTCTTGCTTGAATCATTGGCAAAAATTATGTCAGTTGAGAATTTCAATTTTGTATGTTTGTGAAAGGGAAGAAGTTATGGGGTCATCTCGATGGATCTTCCTTGGCTCTAACTGGTACTCATGAGTTAATTGCTTAGTCTACCAAGGATGCTAAGATTGTTTCTTGGATACTAGATATGTTGAGCCTCATGTGATTAATAATCTTTGATCCTTCGGCACAAGGAAGGAAATTTAGGATTATATCTGATGAATTTATTATCAAAATAATTTTGCTCAAAGTTTCAAGTAGAAAGGGATATTGTCATTACAATTCACTTGCCATATATCATTGACTTATGGGTTTTAATTAGGTGTCCTAAGTTGTTAAATTTTACAGCTATAGTAGGTTGCCTGATCTGTCAACTTTGGGCCTTAACCACTACTTATGTGATGTCAATGACCAAGAACTGACCTTACCCTCGTACAGTAAAGAATTAGGTGATCATTTTCATACATATTTTGTCACATTTGGTTAAGAATAAAGGTATTAAATGCACTTGTAAAGTTGATAATAAATTAGGATTTTCAGCGAATTTTAGGGGAAGAAAATGAATACTAATGAAATGACGCGTCGTCTAGACACCCTACTAAACCAAACTATGCATCATTTGATTCTCTCTCTTTTTCTCTACCAAAGTTCAACCTAATCTTTTATCTTTTGATTTCTCTAATTTTATCCCTAATTGACCCAAAATTGTTAGTTATGTGCAATTGAATCTCTGTCAAACTTCAATAGAGACCCTAAATTTATATGCCTTTTTACTTTGATTCTTAGTCTCGATTTTTCAATTTTGCTTCTAATTGACCTCAAAACTTTGATTATCTTGCAATTTTACCCCTAGTTTCAACCAATTGACTTGGACAAAATAAATTTGGTCTCCAAAAATTTCAATCTTCTCAATTAAGCCTGAATTAGGATCCCAAACTTAATTTTTTATCACTTAAACCCTTAATAAATTAATTTGACCCAATTAAAGTATAAATAACTCTTTGCACTTAACTAAATTCATCAATTGTACCTCAAATTAATTCATAAACATAAATAACCTTTAATTTAGCCTATGATTAAATTAAATTGGCCTATTAAAAAAATAATTATACAATTGGACTTAATTTTTAATCAAATTTATCCGATAATCATTTCTTTTAGCCTTGAATTTGCATTTTCCTTTAGTTTTTAGCACAATAGATGTACGATCAGTTTCTCGAATGCGTCAAAAATTTCTAACTTTATTGTTTTAAGTAAATTTTAGGAATAACCTATAAATGGATTATGATAATTTCCCCTTCTTTACAATGTTTATGGCTAAAATCTTGTAAGAGACTTTAGATAGTAAGCGTTGTAAAAAAAAAAGATTTACCAGACCAAGAAATGGTCGATTCATCTAAAAGTATTGGAAATATGAAGTGCACTCAAAATAGGGAAGGAGTTAGGGTTAGAAAGCACATTATCTATGAATTAAGGGCTAGATAGCAAACTAAAAAAAAAGATGAGCATGTAAGGAAAAGATGATGCTTGTGAAGAGTTGAAAGACACAGGCAAATGGTCTCATTGTAATGGATGACCTACCTAGTTGAAGACAATAGATGGTGAGAAACACAAAGGTGGTCTCATTATAATAGGTGACCTACCCAATTGAAAAAGTTTAAGATGGTCTTATTATAATTGGTGATTTACCCAAGCAAAAGTGTTAAGATGAAAATGATGAGAATAATCTTGTTGTAATGAGTGACTTACCTAGGTGAAGACATGCAGATGGTCTCATTGCAATGGGTGACCTACCCGGGTGAAAATGGTATCGTTGTAATGGGTGATCTATCTATGCGTAAACATAAGATGGTGATGAAGATTTCATGGAATGAGAGATATGGCTAGAAAACGCATTATCTAGGATCCATGGTTGAGGGATAGAAAACGTACCCAAATAAGAATGAGAGAGATTGGGCTAGAAAACGCAATCAAATAAAAAAGAGAAAGATATGGATGAAAAACGCACTATCTGAGTTGATGGTTGAGGGTTAGAAAATGCTCATATGAGAATAAGGGAGATAAGGTTAAAAAAATGCACTATTTGAGTTGATAATTGGGAACTAGAAAGCGCACTCAAATGAAAAGGGAGAGGGCTAGAAAACGTACTATCTGAGTTGGATCAGAGGTGGAAAACACATCATAAGAGACGGGAAGAGATAGGGCTAGAAAACACACTATCTACGTTAATGATTGAGGGTTGAAAAACACACTCAAAAGAGAATGGAAGAGATAGGACTGAAAATTGTACTATCTTAATTGATAGTTTAGAGTTGGAAAATACACTCAAATGAAGATAAAATAGGGTTGAAAAGTGTATCATCTTAATCTTCTCAATTAAGCCCGAATTAGGCTCCCAAACATAATATTATATCAATTAAAGTATAATTAAGTCTATGCACTTAATTAAATCTAATCAATTATACCTCAAATTAATTTCTAAACATAATAAACCTTTAATTTAGCTTATGATTAGATCAAATTGGCCTATTAAAAATATAATTAAATATCTTTGGACTTAATTTTTATACAGATTTATTTGATAATCATTTATTTTAGCCTTGAATTTGTATTTCTCATTTTTTGACATAATAAATATATGATCAGGCTCTCAAATTCATAAATATATATAAAGTGACGATTTCAATCAAGATTAGTGTTATCTTTTCACAATAGTCATTATAAAGGAAGATAACAATCTTTCGCTCATTGAATATGAACTTGTAATCGTCATTGAAAAAGAATGACTTCTGAATGGTGTTTCCTACTCGACCAGATGGTGACTGGAGAATAGAAAACAACTCCAGAAAAAGCAAATTACGGTTCATTTAGGAACGAGAAACTTATTATTATTATTATTATTATTATTATTATTATTATTATTTTCGCCAAGAGACAAGACATATCTTAACAAAACCTTAGTAATCTTGCCAATGCATGCTAGCTTACATATACAATACAGCACACATGTTCAGTCTAGAGGGTTGTTAAAAAAAATAATTTGAAGTAAAAAAAAAAAATGAAATACAAAAATAATAAATGGGCTTTCCACAAGGACTCACAGCTTCCATATCACAACCATGGTGATTATTACTATTTTTACGAACCACAGCTCAAGGACGTCTTTCATCAGAGGATGGGGGTTTGATTCTGAGCCCGTATTGAGTGGGCTTGGTTCAGGCCCAAGGCAGGGTAGTTTTTAATTTATTTTATATATTTTTTGTTATGGCTTTGCGCATCAGCAGAATAGCAGGATAATCTACTTATTTTATTACATGGAATTTTAGAAATTTATCAATTTTAAGACATGAATACCCCTAGCTACCTTCTTTTTTTTCCTAGAAATGAAATACCCCTCACTACTATTTTTTTTTTGGATTAGCACCGGGGTACCGGGTCGAAATCCGACTAATCTCAGGGGTGCACAAGTTCTCGATAAAAAATTTCCCGCAAGTACACCACGAAATTATTTGTACCAAACAGACTCGAACCTAAGATTTTAACAAGAATATACTGTCAGGCCCAGCTCTTATTGCTAGGCCAACCCCATGGGGTTAAACGAATCCCCTCACTACTATTGCCTCAAAGAAAAAAAACAAATTCGATGATATAATCATAGGTCCTGGGGATTAAATTTTCGTCACCACGTCAAATATTAAAATAATTTATTTGAACATGGATTAAATTCAACATGGAATACGAGTTTAATATTTAATTAAAAAGGTACAGTTTTAATGAGTAAATAAAAAAAATGATCTGAAAATACTTTTATAACTGTATAGAATTTTCCAATTTTCTTTTTAATTTGAAATATTTTGAGAGTATTGATTTGAATTTCAAATTGAATTAAATTGATAAAAAAAAAAAAACTCATTAGAGAGGAGAGTTTCTAATCTGCTACTTTAATTTAAAAAAAACAAATATTCCAAAATCTTAGATTAATTTATATCCTAAAAGATTAAAAACCATAACCTCGTTAATAAAAAAAAAAAAACATGAAATATATAGGAAGAAATATAGAAAAATCCATTCTAAAAATTAAAAAAAAAAAAAAAAAAAAGCTACTCCCGACAAAGTGTGCAAAAAGGCACACACTTTCCCAGCAAAATAAACCTTGAATCATCATGGCTTTTCTCATCAAAAAAACAAAACAAAAAAAACAGTACAGACATGAATTTAAAGTCTGGGTTTTCCATGCCTACTGTACTATCAGAAATTACTTTTGAAAAGAATTGAATTTCTTTATTTTTTTTTATTTTAATTAAAAAAAATTAATGTTTCTAAATTACATGTCAAAATTAATTTAAAAATAATAATAAAGTTATTATTTTAATATATTGAATAAAAAAAATCAAAAACAACCTCAGAAAACAATCTTCCAAACAGGCACTTGCAGGTCGCCACATTCATGTAAACGACAATTCCAATTTGATGGAAAGGGAGCGGTATAGCCACTCTATTTATTGAAGTAAAATACTTATTTTGCTATACCTAAATAGTTTTTTTTTTATACAACGTAAACGATGCATGTTACATGAGATTTAGAAGTTGTCTGGGACAGTTTTTGAAACTGTGTTTTCAAAAAATTCAATTTTTTTTTTATTTTAAATGAATATATTTTGGTGTTTTTAGATCATTTTGATGTGCTGATGTCAAAAATGATTTTTAAAAAAATAAAAAAAATATCTTTTTTATATATTTCAGCACGAAAAGAACTTTGAAAAACTACAGTAACAACTATCCCAAACAGCTTCTTAGAGAATGCTTGAAGTGCGGTGGATGTTTTTTTTATAAATATATCAAAATAATATTTATTTATTGTTTTAAAAATTATTTTTAACATAAATGATTTAATAACACCCAAAAAATTAAATTAAAATAAAATAAAAAATAAAAATAATTACTTTTTATTTTTTTTTCAAAAATACTTTGAAATACATATAGTGATAAAACAGGGGTAAGAGAAAGGGAGGGGGGGCTATGATCATTTCATTGATAAAAGATAAAGAAATAAAAGCAAAAAACAAAAGCAGTTTATTTGAAGTCAATTTGGCATGATGATTCTTGCGAATTCATTTGAAGAAATTCTGACTAGAAAACTTACCTTTTGACTTGTTTCAAAACATTATTTCTCAATCTTAGTCAAGTTTCTTGTTTGAATTAATATTCCAATTCCTGGCTTCTATTATTATTTATTATTATTTGATATGTTGTTTATAAAATCAATATTAAAATTATATATTAAAATCACGGATAAATTACAAAAAATCCTCCAGCGATATTATGAAATTACATATTTTTAAAGATTTCAAAGAAACCTTCTAAACAATTATTTAATGACAAAATATAGAGAGAGAACGACAACAATACCTTCTAAACCAGAAACTTAATTTTTATGAACAAAAGAGCAAAAAAATAATTATATTGTAGTAATTCACAGTAAAATATATATATATATATATATAAATACAGCGAATTCTCAACATGATTTAACTTTTTTTTTAATACCATCAATATATATTAAAATCACCCCTAACATTAAGTGCATTTTAGATAGAATGGTCGTGATTTCATGGTACGATGGATGAGGAGAACATTATAATTTATTAGAAGATCAAAACCAGAAAATACTTGTAAATCAATGAATGTGCCATAAATATATATTAATTATAAGATATCCATTTATTTACCCGTTGCTTGTGATTCATCAATGCATGGCATAGATTTGTACGGAAAAGACCCCAAATGAGTGGAGGATGACAGGTGTTCAGCAAGCAGAGAAGCATGTACAAGTTTGAGGGAGCACCGGGAACTATAAAAAAAAAAAAAAAAAAATGAGAGTGAGTGGGAATCTGGCTTTATTTGCTGCCATGATGGAAGGGCCACTCCCTCGAATCATAACGAAAAAGAAAAGCCTCAGGGCACCAAAGTAATAAAAGAAGAGGCGTGGCCTGCCCAGGTGAGGGAGGAAGAACGGGAAACTCTGACGCCATGTTCCTTTAAAAAAATAAAAAAATAAAAGTCGATGGATGTTACGACTCGTAGACGTCACACATGACATGAACTAAAATTTTATAAATAATTTAATGTATTTCTCAATAAAAATTATTTTTAATTACACTCTCAAAATGTACCCTAAATAGATCTCCCTGTTCTATAATTCATAATCATACATCAACTTATTAAAATGCTTAAAAAAAGTCCATAAAAGCCACCAATTAAATTATCAAATTATATTAAATTAGATCCTTGATTCATAGTTTTACTTGTTTTATAATTATCAGCTTATCATTCATGGTGATGAGAGTTTATAAATTTGCTTTAGTTGTAGTATATAAAAACGATAGATAAATAGATATGCGATAGAAAAATGATAATAACATGGAAATAATGCTTAAAGAATATATCTCTTGTTAGTAATGTAGCTCTCAACACCCTCATTATTATTATTATTATTATTATTATTATTATAAATTATAAAACAATTATTCTTCTTTTAATGATAATAATTGCTTGTGCATGATTTGGCTTTGGATACAGGCATAAACATCCATGAAATCAACAATTAAAATTTAATCAAAATAGTTACTATTATAATTGAAATTATTTTTTAAAGTGTTTTTTGTTCAAAAATGCATTAAATGATGTTATTTTTATTTTAAAAAAATTATATATGACATCAGTACATCAAAATGATCTAAAAACACTATTTTTTAATTTAATTTTTTTTCTTCAAAAAATACCTTTTAAAACGCAAATTAAAACCGGGATTAAGTAAATAAATACTATATATTTTATTTAAAAAAACATAATTCGTTCAGTACAACGCAATCATACTAAAGATATTATTTCAATCCCACATGATGTACACATGCTCCGGTAAAGCCCCACAAAAAAATTCAATGTTGTTGTAGACGATTGTGAAATAGTGTAAGAAAAAAAATTCGTAAATTATTATACAGCGGTTTATTCAGGTATTGTTCTGAACTGCTTAATTTCTCAATTTTGTTTTTTTATTTAATGATAAATATATCGTAATTATAAATATACTGATAACTATATCTCTAATCAGCTTATATATCAATAAATCATTTTAAATGAACCCCTCGTATTGGTATACATTTAATAAGAGTCTAAAAATGCATCTTGTACGATGATATTTGGAGTATAGCTGCAATTGTTTTTTAAATTATTTTTTTAGAAATATATTAAAATAATATATTTTTTATTTTTAAAAAATTATTTTTAATATCAGCATATTAAAATAGTCTAAAAACACTAAAAGAAAATCATTTCTTTTAAAAATACACTTTTGAAATGCTTAAACTTCCAGGGTTAATTTCTAATTTTCTAATTTTAAATCAATAAATATAAGAAGATAAAATAATATACAAAATAAATTGGTGAAATTTGTGCTCGCCATGAAAATAATATACTCAAATTCTTGAACTTTCTCCATGAAAAAGAAGATTTATTATTAACAGTGGAGAAATTGGTGCTCGCCATTATTGTGAATCTACCAATCCATTATTGTGGAGCTACCATTCCATTAATCTTGTCGTGCTATCAGAAGCTTTTCACATGGGAAAAACCATTGGCTAACCATGGTGTTTGCAGGATATGCTGCCGACATCGTGCCATGTAATAGGTGGTGAAGATGTAGGTGATCGTAGGTGCCATTGATGCAAGAAATAATGATTCGAGTAAAATTCTTCTCTAAAAAATAATGTATTTTATTGGTTAAAATAAACGAATAAAACTCTGGTTATTTCAAACTTTTACAAAAAGTATATGATTTGATTCAGACTCGAGATTTATTCTACAGATCATAAGTTTTTTATTATTGCATCACGTCTTTTAAAGATAAAATAATAGACATTTTGCATATGTATATTTTAAAAAAAATCAATTAAAAATTCATCAAAATGCTTGATACATGGAACAAAAAAAAAAAAACAGTAGCTAGCCATGGTGTGTGCTGGTTATGCTGGAAATAATTTGTGTTCGTGTCGGTGAAAATATGGATGATGGTTAGTGTTATTGTTGTAAGAAATAATGGGATTTGTGCATAAAAAAAAATATATGTATGCACGTAGAAAGATTATGAAGACAATTAATATTTTGTACAAGAGAATCTGTTTATCATTATGTTTTAAAAGTGATTTAAAAAAAATAAAAAATTAGTTTTATTTTTCCTCTTAATTAAATTTTTTTAGTGTTTTTAGATTATTTTCGTGTGCTGATATCAAAAATAATTTTTTAAAAATAAAAAATATAACTTTGATGTATTTCTGAATTAAAAATATTTTTAAAAGCAATCTTAATCTTAACCGCACTTCTAATGAATACAAAGTGTGATTGAAATTATTTTTCAAAGTGATTTTTGTTTAAAAAACATTAATTTAATTTAAAATAAAAAATAAATTAATTTTAAAAAAAATCAATACCATACAAGCAATAAAACGCATAACATGGTTAGAAATTTCGAAGGAGTTGTCTATTTGCAAGTAATGGAAAGACGTGCAGATGAGGAAGACAACCGGTGGATATACAAACAAACTTTTAGATCTCTCGAATCAAAGCATGTATGTGTGTGTATAAACATGTATGTATGTAAGGTCCTGTCACTTACAATTTAACGTCTGCCAGCTAGCTAGCTAGGAAGTCCCTTTCCTCAAAACTTTTCTAGTCAATAGACAGGCAAGTGTCTATCAAATGCAGATCATCTTCATTGAAGTTTTGTGGACCCAGAGATATTATTGGTTCGCATATATTAAAAAAAGAAAATCATTTTCAAAATAGCACGTTTTTTTTTTCGATTTTGTTTATGTAGTGAGTATTGTAATGAATTAATGATAGCATATTTGAGTTTTTTTTTTAAAAAAAAAAACCGACATTTTTTATAATTAGTATTTTTATTATTTTATACTTCATCCTTTTTTATCTTTTTTTTCTTCATATTTTATAGTTTTTTTTTTTCATTACATGTTTTTTTTTAAATATATATATTATTTTTCATTATTTATACTTTGAATATTTATTACTTTACCATTGTCTATTTATATCCTTTCTTTTGTTTTATCTTCATTTTTTTTATAATTTGTATTTTGATTTTTTTAATTTTCTTTGCACTTTTTTTTAAAAAATAAATATCATATAAAGACAAAAAAAAAATAGTGTTTTACTATAAAAATAGCAACATTTATCTTATTTTTCCGATACAATAAAAAATTGGCTTGATATTTTATATGTTTTTATTAGCGAATATTATATTCACTATATTATATTATATGTAAGCATTGACTTTTTAATTTATGGTTATATTTTTTTTACTTTATATTAAAAAATATATTAATAGCACTCGCACATAAACTATGTTGAGTTGGAGAGAGAAAAAATCGACATGCAACTAGGTGAGCTAAATAGACACGTTAACAATTTTTTAACATTCAATGACATACATAGTTCTTGATTTATTTAATTAATTACATGCATAAACTTCTTCAATTATAATTATGATTGTTTTTAAAAAGATACATTTAAGAAGCTTGCATGTTTATTATTTTTGCCAAAAAGAATTATATGAACCGATAACAAAGCAATGGTCAAAGAACAAGTATATATATTAAAAAAATGATATTTTCTAGTAGAAATAATATAATTGTAATTTTCATCTTTTTTTAACTAGTGTAGAAATTATATATTTTTCGTTTTTATTTTAGAAAACAAGTTTTTCTATATTCTTCTTCTCTTTATACTTGATATTTTTATCATTTTACACTTAATCTATTTACCATTATTTTAATTTTCTTATCTTTTTTTTTGTTGTAATATTTTCTTTGTTTTTTCCTTTTATGAAATAAAAAAATATTATTTTATTTTTATACTTTTAAAAAAATAATGTGTAGTTATTCAAAATAAAATTTGTAAAATGGTATTTCTCATTACCATATGATAATATTTTATTGGTTTTTTTTATTTACAGGATCTTGTATTTATGAAAATATATCTTAAATATCTCATCTTATATATCAGTTTTCCATTAGCCAAAAAACCATAAATGGACTCTTATATTTTCCATGTCATTTATCTGAAATTTATTTTATCTTTCATGCAAAGATAAAAAAAAATAAAAACACATGGGAAAAATTGATTGGTAGAAAATTTATTGTTTCTACCATCATGGACAGATTTTACTATTCATCACAGTAATATCATTACCATTTTTCCCTTTTGAAAAAACCAATGGCCTTGATGTTAGGTATGTTTTTGTCTTTATGCATAACTTATTAGTCATCACAAGATTTATTAAGGATAAAATAGTTTTTAAATTTTTTTAAACATGGTAGAATTAGTAATTTACCTTTTAAAGCAAAATTCTTAAAATTGAAGTCTACGATTTTTTTTATTTATCATTTTACTTTTTTTAAGTATGATGAAATAAATTAATTATTTTTAAAAGAAAAAAAATTTAAAACTCATGTTTTTTGTTTTTTAACCATTTGTTTTTTATTAAATTGGCAAAGGATAATTTGATCCTTTAATAAACATATTTTTTTTATTAAAATAAAAAAGTGATTGACAAGTGCAATGCACATGTATGTCAACATATAGAAGGTGCCTGAAGTCTTTTATAGCATCTGTAGTGTATCTCATGACCAAAAATACTCTTCCACAATTCTACTAGAATTAGTATTGCATCTATTTTCCTATTCTAACCCACCAAAGAACAAATTGAAATTAGAAATCTAAACTAGTTGAATATGTTTTATTCTAACCCAACTAATTATTGTTATGAATGGAGAATGATAGGAAAAGACTGCGAATATACCCCGTGTATTTAGAGTGTGACATGAGTTGTTTTTTTATTATTTAAAAATAATTTTTTATTTTTAAAAAAATTATTTTTAACACAAGTATATCAAAACAACTTGAAAATAAAGTAAAAAATAAAATAATTATTTTCAATAATGGTTTTGAAGATCTCTCCCAGCCACCCCCATAATATTTTGATATATAATATTTTTAAAATTTATTAAAATAATTTTTATTTATAATATCATCAAGTTAAAATCATTGAAAAAAGCACCGCAAATATTTTTTAGATATTATCTAAAAATATAATCTACTTGCAATTTCAAACACTCATTTAGACTCTCGTTGATGATGTGTTTTAAAAGCATTTTAAAAAAAGAATTATTTTTTATGTTTTACTTTTTTATGTATTTTTTTATATTTTTTTGATATGTTGATATCAAAAAATATTTTTTAAAATATATAAAAATATTTTTTTTTATATTTTTAAATAAAAAACAGTTTAAAAAACAAAATCTATCGTAACCATAAACATATTTTAATCTGAAGGCACGTGTTTTGTGATTTTCACTTGCTTTAATGCACTCCGACGTTGAGCAGAAAGAAGTTTGAATATTAAATATTTTTGGATCCAAAATGTCAGTGAATCTGCAAATGATAAATGTGGTAGGTGATCCGTCATGACTCGAGTTGGCCCCAATTTTTCAACGGAATTACGGAGTGTGCCATTTTCACGAGCTTTGTCGCGATGCTCAAGGTTAGCGCTAAAACGAGGCTCACCATTCTAATGGAGATTGGAAACTGGAGTCACGGAAAGATTGTTGGCGAGACAAACTCATAGCGCGTTAAATACCCATGGCATTCCTCCAATCATAAAGCTACACGTGTCTCACACGCGGCTTCGTCCTTGAGCTGGCACAGAAATTGAACATACGCGTTGCCCTTTTGTGCTATCCCAATTTCCAATCCACCTTTTACTATATCCAGTCAAAACCTAGCTCCCTTGAAACTCACCACCGCTTCCTCGCTGCTTTTTTTTAATTTTTTAATTTTTAGATTGTTTTAGTTTGTTAAATATAAATTTATATATAAAAAATTATACCATTTTAAGCAAAATAAAATTAGCTTTATTGTTTGGAAAGTGGGGGTGAACCATGACTAATATATTTTGGTATTATCTCCTTGAGAGGAGAATATAATAAATGGTGTTCATCCATAGTGCCCACTTGAAATGCTTTTCTAGAAAAGCTAATATGCCATCCAACCGATACATGAATGTATAGTATATTAGCCTTTGTCATTTATTTATTATGGGGCGTTTGGGCATAGAAATTATTTTCTTTGTTTTAATTGAAAATATCTTTAGATTATTTTGATATGATAATATTAAAAATTATTTTAACATATTTTTAAATGAATAATACTTTAAAATACAACCGCAAATACACTACCAATTCAGTGCTTGTTTGAGAGTGCGATAATGATTGTTTTTTAAAGTGTTTTTTTTCTTCTAGAAATACATCAAAATGGTGTTTTTTTAAATAATTATTTTTGATATCAGTACATGAAAATGATATAAAAACATCAAAAAAAAAATAATCTAAAATAAAAGATAAAAATATATGATACTTTTGAAAGTGTTTTTTGTTCAGAAATACATTAAAATGATTTTTTTTAAAAATAAATTATTTTTGACATCAGCACATGAAAATGATAAAAAAAATAAAAAAAATTAATCTAAAATAAAAGATAAAAATAAAAAAAATTCAAATTTTTTCAAAAGCATTTTTGAAACGCAGTGTCAAACACCACTTTAGAATTCTAAAAGGATGTTTGACATTAAGTTTCAAAAGCACTTTTAAAAAAATCTGATTTTTTTATTTTAGATTAATTTTTTTGATATTTTTAAATCACTTTCATATGATGATATCAAAAATAATTTTTAAAAAATATAAAATATCATTTTAATATAATTCTGAATGAAAAATACTTTTAAAAAAACTATAATCACATTGTTAAATATACAATAATATAGATATACGTGAAATAGTACACTAGAGGGTCCATGGTTGGGTACTCTACAGCTTACCCTAAGCCCTTTAAATCCCCCCATCCTTCCCTTCCCACCCCACAGCAACTCTCCCTTCTCTTCTTCTTCACGTTTTCGCCTCTTTCCTTGACTTTGATCTCATATTTCTCCTGCCTCTACCTTGCTCAGATTATTATCTAGTTGTATCCAAGTAATTCACCCACCCTTTTTCGTGTGATTTTTCTGGTGGGGTTATGCCCTAATCGAAATCTGAGTTGCTTGACAGCCTAGCCTGCTTCGTAATTATTTGAAACATCATGCACTTGAGAGCCCGTACAGCGTCTTCTTGAGTGTCGAAAGCTCGGTAACCACCACAAAGCCACAGACCAGCTTTCATCCCCCCATCCCCTTTCAAATTTAAAAAATAGGGTTGCCCCCCAAATTAAATAGTACTCTTTATATATATATATATATATAATTATATATATTTCATCAACTCACAACCCTACAAACCCACCAACATTCTAACCTCTCTCGCTGTTAAAAAAATGCAAAATTTTCACCACGTAACCCTTCTTCTCTCCCTTTGCATCCTTTCATTGCTCAATGTAAGTGAAGCCTATCATCTCTTCTACTCCCTACTAGCTAACTACTGTTTCCAGTCTTGATTTCTGTTGATTGCTTCTTCCACTTGCATATTCTTTTGACGTGTGGTGCTCATACAAATTATTGATTTTGTTGTTGATTAAAATTAGTGGTTAATTTGTTATGTTTGTAATGGGCAATGCAATGCAATGCAGGTGAATTATGCAGCGGGTGGGAGTGGTGATTCAGCGAACGGCGAGAGCCCATTCACGGCCAAGGCATCTCTAATCCGGTACTGGAACAAGGAGATCCACACGGGTTTACCAAAATCTGCTTTTCTCCTCTCCAAAGCCTCGCCATTGAGCCCTGTCGATTTGGCAAAGTTTTCTAAACTCGCCTCCCAGAACGCTCTCTCCAATCAATTCCCGGCCTTTTGTTCCTCTGCCAAACTCTTCTGCTTCCCCGATTTGTCTCCCAGTCTTGAAAAGCATGCCCAAGACTCCCATTTCGCCATCTACGTCACCAAAAACTTCACCAATTATGGCAGTGGTCGAGCAGGTGGAGCCGACTCTTTCAAGAACTACTCCGATGGGATCAATATCCCGACTGATTCGTTCCGCCGGTACGGACGGGGCGCTGCTGGACACGACGAGACGTTCTCTAATTATGCCCCTGAGGCCAACGTTGGCGACCAGAGCTTTAACACCTACGGCGCAGGTGCCACTGGCGGCACTGGAGAGTTCAAGGGGTATAATGTGAAGATAAACAACCCAAATCTAAGGTTCGTGTCCTATTCTGATGCTGCTAATGGGAAGGGTCAGAAGTTCTCGACATATACAGAGAATGCGAATGCTGGAGACGAAGCTTTCACTAGTTATGGGAAGAATGGGAATGGAGTCCCGAATGAGTTCTCAGGATACGGGACGAGTTCGAATGTGATTGGCTCAGATTTCACCAACTATGGCGAGACTGGCAATGGGGCTAATGATACTTTCAAGGCTTACGGAGTTGATGGGAATGTTCCACAGAATAATTACAAGAACTATGGCGATGGTGGGAATGGTGGTGTTGATAGCTTCGCCAATTACAGGGAAAAATCAAACGTGGGGGACGATTCCTTTCAGTCTTACGCCAAGAATTCGAATGCACAGAAGGTCGATTTCGTCAATTATGGAAAATCCTTTAATGAAGGGACTGATAAGTTCACTGGGTATGGGAAGGGGGCAGTGGGGCAGCAGATTGGGTTCAAGATCTATGGAGTAAACAACACTTTCAAAGAGTATGCCAGAAAAAAGGATATCACTTTTTCCAAGTACACTAATGCTGCTGATGCTTCGACGAAGAAGGTAACCAGCGACAGTTCTGTAAATAAAAACAAGTGGGTAGAGCCCGGAAAATTCTTCCGGGAGTCAATGCTGAAGAAGGGAAGTGAGATGCCAATGCCGGACATTCGAGACAAAATGCCCAGAAGATCCTTTCTTCCCCGCCCCATCATCTCCAAATTACCGTTTTCCTCCTCCAAAATGGGTCTGATAAAGGAGGTTTTCCATGCCAGTGATAATTCAAGCATGGAGCGAATCATTTTGGATGCTGTCGAAGAGTGCGAGAGAGCACCCAGCCCAGGGGAGACCAAGCGCTGCGTGGGATCGGCGGAGGACATGATCGATTTTGCAATCTCTGTATTAGGCCGCAACGTGGCTGTCCGAACGACAGATAACGTCGAAGGTTCGAATACAAACGTCATGATTGGATCGATCAAGGGGATCAACGGCGGGAGAGTTACCAAGTCAGTGTCTTGTCACCAGAGCCTCTATCCTTACCTGCTCTATTACTGCCACTCTGTCCCTAAAGTTCGGGTGTACGAAGCGGATCTCTTGGATCCAGAAAGCAAGACCAAGATCAATCGTGGCGTTGCTATCTGTCACTTGGACACATCCTCATGGAGCCCCACCCACGGTGCTTTCTTAGCTCTTGGTTCGGGTCCAGGTCGGATCGAGGTGTGTCACTGGATTTTTGAGAATGATATGACTTGGACTATTGCCGATGCTTCTTAGTTAACTTTCTCCTTTTATAATTTGGGTCGGAACCGTTTGCTAAGATAATTTAGCTGCTGTCTCCACCTCAAATTTTAGTCAAATGAGTCCATTTATTCCTAGTTTTGTCAGCTGTTTTTTTTTTTTTTTTTTTGTGTGTGTTTTCAAGTGTTTTCCCCCCCGAAATGCTTCGTGTTATTGTCAAGATTATCAATTATATATAAAATATCTCGTTGACAATGAGTTTATGTTTCCATCTTTTACCAAACGGGTGTTAAGTTTGAGCGAGAATCAAAATTTACGCGAGGTCTTCTGGTCAACTCAGCGAGGCGCGAGGGCTCCAACACTTCCATGAAAATAAATGGAAAAGCAAAAAATGTACTCATCGCATAATATATATGATATGATGGCAAATATTCTATCTCGACAATTAAAAAGAAGAAGAAAAAGGGATCCATTAAAAGGAGAGGGACACGTTAGAACATCACCTTTTAACTTCAAATTTCACATCTTAGCACTTAACCTTAACCCTCACGGCTGTGGGTCTTGCTTAGTAAGCTCATGCATTTGATTTCTAGATATCACCGGTTTAAATTTTATATTAATTAGAGTTATCTGAAGGTTTTAACCTAGATATTATCAATTTGAGTTCTACATCAGTCAAAGTCATTAGAGATTTTAGTTAGGATTAATTGAGGTACGCGTAAATTAACCTAAACATCTACTTTTCAAAAAAACACTTGTGAAAGGATTGCATGTGCATGCTATATAAAAGGATGGTGCTAAACTAATAAAATTCTCATAAAAATACACATGATGGTGGGTTTTTTTAAATCCAATCATTTAAATTAATGGAACTCCCATTTGGGTTTTTTTTTTGGGATCTAAATAAAAATATTTTAAAGAAAAACATGTAAAATTTTCTTATAATAATTACATTTTGTACATTAAATAAGTTGTATATAAAAAAAAGTCATCACACTTGTTATTACCACATTTCTAAAGACAAAAAAACATTTGTATGTTTAGAAGCATGATAACTTCTTTTTTATTCACATAAAAAACAAAATAAGTAAAACTTGCTTTTGATAGTTATATTTGTGCATTTATAAGGTTCTATATAAAAAAATCTTCCACAACCATCCACACCACACAAATATACTAAAAAGTTTGTTTGTAAATGATTTCTTGCTATATAATCTCAAGATATAAGAAAGTTAACCTAGTATTTCAATCAATTTATACCTTGACTAGTTTAGAGTTTAAGTTAGAGGATTGGTTGTACAAGATAAAGATGTATCAACCCCAATATACCATATTTATGATAAACTACTTTATTTTTTTGTTTTAAGTTGTGTTTCTATTCTTTAGTTTATTTAAGATTAAAGAAAAGTTCTTATTAGTAAGAAAATCTTTATCCTGTAAATTAAAACCTTGTCACTCTAAAACCCATAAAATATTATCTAAGGTTTAAGAAAAGTCCTACTCAGTAAGGAAGTTCTTATCTTATCAAGTTAAAATTTAATTATTTTAAATCCCTATAAATATATTTTTATATATATTAGCCAAAACCTAATGGATAATCACAAACTTGTTGTGATACCATTGACCTTGTTTATATATTTTTCAAAGTATGATAAAAATGAAATATTATTATTTGTATAAAACATGCATGAAACTTTCAGAATATGCCTTTATGCACACGAAATAAAATATATATTTTTTGCGTTTTTGAAATAAGATTTTTAGAAATATTTTAACTTGTTTTTGGAATTTTGATGAAATGGATATTTTCAAAATCAAGCTAGTATATTACCATATAAATCTACAACCTAATATTTAATAATTTTTTTAAGAAAATATATTTTTTATTTTCTAAAACAAAGGAAATTGTTTTCAAAAAAATATCAGATATCTTTAATACTAGGTGTGTATCTTACAGTGTAAGTCTACAATATGATATTAGAAAAAAATTACTAGAATAAAAGAAAAGGGGTCCATAAATAATTTTAAAATAGTCTCTAATTATGTTTTCAAAATTATTTTGAATTTGTAAGGGAACGTTTAACTTTGCAAAAAACAATAAAGGCATTTAAAAACTAAAAGACAAAAGCTTAGGGTGTGTTTGAAACACGTCTTTACCTAAATATCATAGGCATTAATAATATGCTAAGAGAGTGTTTGGCAAACATGATATAAGTGGCCAACACATGGCCTTATATCCTTATGAAAAAAGTGGCATGCCAAACATACCTTTAAGGATAGATTCAAGCTTGACCTAGTCATATAGGGTGGGCTTAAGGCCCAAGCTAGTGTATTCGACATGTGCTTAGGCCTAGCCTGACTTGTTTTGTTCGCCTTTGAAAGGCTAAACCCAAACCCAAGCATACATACTAAGTTGAAACTAATGCCTTGATTATTCTTTTTTTTTTACTAACCAATGCCAACTTCAACAAAATGTTAATTAATTCATGTCCAATATACAATAAAATACATTTAAGAAAAAAAGAAAGAAAGAGGAAACATAGTACCTGGCTCGGGGGTGGTCTCTTTGCAAGCTGATGGTGCTGCTGAAGTAGTTGGTAGCTTGAGGTGGCATTTTTTAAAAGCCTTTGTCATGGGTTAGTGGTTGTAGTTTTGTTGTTATAACTATTGAAGAGAAATTGTGCTCCTAATGGTGGAATTGCTTATAGTTTGATTACAGTGTTACTATGAGAAAAAAGAAAAGAGAAGGATAATGGTTGAAGTTGTATGTATCAAAGGTTGTTTAGTCATAATAATAGCAAACTTGTAAATAATTGGAATTTGTTATAGACTTTTGTTTTGTTTCATTTAAAGTGTTATGAACTTAAAAATAATAGCAAATCTCTAGACACAATTCACCATGGATTGTATCAATGTAATTACTATTATGCCACAGTTCATAAAATTTAATTATTGAGTTTGGAGCTGTGCTTCTTTTCATTTTCTTTTAAATAGTGAAATTATGGTTTTGTCTTTAGAATCTGTATAAAAATTGTTCGCTGGGCAAGGGTGTTATGCACATTTTGTATTTGGATGAACAATAAAATAACTCTTTTGCCTTTGAATGAGAAAAAAAGAGTTGTCGGCAAGAGTACTATCGTTTTTTTCCATTTTTGTGAACAGTAAAAACACTGATTTGCCATCGAAAAAGACAAAGACAAAAATATAGAGTAGGCTTAGGGGGTATTTTGGTATTTTTATATGCATTTTTTTCGTTATTAG